>OX940977.1:15843581-16443581 GCA_954871275.1 Leptopterna dolabrata
ACAATTTCATTATACTGGAGTCGAAAATGCCTGTCGGTGCAAACTTCGGGGCCTTACTGTGAACGAACGGCTGGACGTACGATGCTCCGGATGGTCTTAAAAAACTCGCAGAACTAATTAAAAACAAGAACTTAGAAACAAGAACTATTTAAAACCGTAAAAATATTTACGTAAAAAAATGGTATAGGCGTTTTGAAAATTTCAACCCCTATTTTGAACCCCTTAGAGATGACTCACAGTAACGTCGAGCTTCGAGGACCAACTAGACGCCGAACGGAACCTATAACCCGAATTTCATCAATTTTTTTTCATGGTAACTAAGAAAAGTGGCCCGTACGGCGTACGGCGTACGGCGGACAGACAGAAATATTTTTATTGCAGTTTTGGATTCTACATACCTTGAAACGTAAACCATCAAATTTTGAGGAGGGGTAAGAATTTTTTTTTTCATGCTCGATTCCAATGGTTCATTATTGAAAATAATAAACCAAAATTCTTACCCCCCCTCAAAATTTGATGGTTTACGTTTCAAGGTATGTAGAATCCAAAACTGCAATAAAAATATTTCTGTCTGTCCGCCGTACGCCGTACGCCGTACGCCGTACGGGCCACTTTTCTTAGTTACCATGAAAAAAAATTGATGAAATTCGGGTTATAGGTTCCGTTCGGCGTCTAGTTGGTCCTCGAAGCTCGACGTTACTGTGAGTCATCTCTAAGGGGTTCAAAATAGGGGTTGAAATTTTCAAAACGCCTATACTATTTTTTTACGTAAATATTTTTACGGTTTTAAATAGTTCTTGAACTTGCGAGTTTTTTAAGACCATCCGGAGCATCGTACGTCCAGCCGTTCGTTCACAGTAAGGCCCCGAAGTTTGCACCGACAGGCATTTTCGACTCCAGTGAGAATGAAATTGTATACAATTCAAACCAAATCTCGTAACCAGAGACGCGCCCACAATAGGAATTTGTGAATACGGCCAATCATTGGTAGGGATCACCTGATTATATTGGCGGAGTATGAAGTCGAGTTGGTTGTTCTGTGATATTATTTCGCTTGAAAAATGATGGCTCATTTGGAGTTTGTTGGTAGGTAGTGAAACTTGAACAAACGTTGAAGTATTATTGATGGGTAAATTATTACTACGGTAAATCATTACTCAACGGTAAATTATTACACAACGGTTCAGTATACCATCTACGTAGAAGGGGCTGGAGTTTGTTGGTAGGTAGTTTTGCAACTTTTTTCACTCCTCATCAACAATTTCTTTTCAGAACTTCATTATGTGCGTTTCTTTTTGTTAGGTACTGTTTGTCATCGGCAGAATTATTTTAGCAACATTTAACTCGTGATTTAGGTAGGTACCTAGTAACGAGTACGGGGTTAGGTACTAACCTACGGAGGGTCTGCGATCTACATAATATGTATATAATAGAATAGTACATATCATATTATATAGAAGGGTTATCTATACATAGAGCTGTGATCTGTAACAGGAGGGTATTCTATACAAAATAATAAACCGTTGTGCAGGGATTTGCAGCGTTTTTTTATTGCAGTTTTGGATTCTACATACCTTGAAACGTAAACCATCAAATTTTGAGGGGGGGTAAGAATTTTTTTTTTCATGCTCGATTCCAATGGTTCATTATTGAAAATAATAAACGAAAATGTAGAAATTTCGTGTTCTGCAAATTTTGGACCCATTGCAATAGCTTCATTTCCTTTGAAAATTCGCTAAAAGGAAAATCTGTCGGGATTAAAAATAATGAAGACAGAGCTTCCTCACTAGGAAACCGCTGGCCTCGAGGAAGAAGCTCTGGTCTGCTCTTAAAGGTTGACACCTACTCCTGACATACGTAACAAATTAAATTCCTCTGACCTCCGCACTGCCCCCCCTTCATCATCCATATTGCCTCCTCCCCGTAAGCCCTTCACAACCCCCCCCCCCCCCCCCAGCAAATGGACGCACAACAAAAACCGTCAGTTCCGCCACCCTTCGGGTTTCAGATGGAGCTTGAGAACCTCCAAAAAAGATTAGCCTTCTCTCCTGCCATTTTCTCGCCTCTCTCCAGATTAAACTCTCCGCCGTTGTGGAGGGGGGGGGGGGGGGGGCTACGGCCTTCCTCGTTATTTAATATTAAATGACAACCGTTTCATAATGTTTTTACGGTTGACGCTAATTTGGCACTCAAAAAAGTGGGAGGAGCATTCCCACTGCTTGGGGTTCAGAGAGGAATCAGGTGGTGAGAAAGGGGATCATGTCCTGGGAAAAAGCTCCGGGAGTTGGCTTATATCGAACATCTACTTTGAAGTAATGTTACGCTCAATTTCTAGATTACCTATCACGAATTTCACGTCAACTGTTTCATCAAGCTCACAATCATTTATCGCTTGACCTTCAAGGCCGTAATCGGCAGTCCCGTTTCGCCTTCTAACAACATTCACTTTGTACTTTATATTACTTCCGTATCGAGTTCACAAGATTGTTAACCCCACGCCAGTTACACGCAGATTGTGCCATAGGTGAGATCCCGAGCCTATATTGCTGCCCAGCAGGGTCTTATTCTCGTTTGCTGTACAACTAGTGGAATACTGCAATATTAATAGCAGGATAAAGTATACCGTGGGTTTGGATACATACCAATTATTCTAACACGAGAGCATTATCCCACAAAATTGTATTCCTCCCCATCAGTACCTACAGGTAATCATTCCCACACAGTTTTCTCGTAAATGTGTCATACTTCTTTTTCTGTACCTACTTCTTGTGTAACTCGTATCCTCCTCGGCTGTAAGCACTATATATATGTATATCCTATTGCATTTCTTAACGAAGTATTATTTTCCGTCTCACGTTTCCTTAAATTGGGTAACTACATGAGATTTACCTAAATGTATGAAAATGATATCTTCTTGTCTGAGTATTGGGGTCCTACTTCTGGGGTTTCGGGAATAATTACCTATGTACCCTGTGATGAATTTAAAATTGGCATCACGGTGGTGTGAGGGAAATTGCCCAGGCGGTTATGAGCGAATCACCACCGACGTCTGGGATCTCTTTTGGAGAGGTGCTTTGTTGAATTTGCCTAGGCGGTTATGAGCGAATCACCACCGACATCTAGGATCTTTTGGGGAGTAGGTGTCCAGGCGGTTATGAGCGAATCACCACCGACATCTGGAATCTTTTGGAGGAGGTTTGCCTAGGCGGTTATGGGCTGACCACCACCGACGTCTAGGATCTTTTAGAGGAGGAGAGAGAGCAAGGTAGGAAGAGAGAAGAGAGAGCTGGTTAGAGGAAGTGTCGAATGAAGTAAAAGTAGGGATGTGGCGTTCAGCACTGAACGGATCCGAACTGAACGGATCTTTCAGTTGAACGTATCCCAACTGAACGGGTTCCCAAAGAGTTGCCGTTCACCAGTTCATGAACTCCCTCTTGTGACGTCCTCACTCCTCGTACCTTCCTCCGATCCCACTCCTTCTCCTTGTCATCACCCGTTCTCAACTCCTTTACCCTTCCCCTCGCCGCTCCTCTCTTTCTGCCCTTCCCTTCAACCCTTACCGTTCTTTCCTCCCTTCCCTTATCCCTTGAGCTGAGAGTTGACTGACCAGTTCATCAACTCAACGGAATAACTCCTTCCCTTCCCTTCTTCGCTCTTCACGTTCTCTTCACCCCTCCCTACACCCCTTACCGTTCACATCACCCCTCCCTACACCCCTCACCATTCACATCACCCCTCCCTACACCCCTTACCATTCACATCACCCTCCCTTCACCTACCTTCTACCTGAACGGGCTTTGGAGGGTCAAACTTGAGAGTGAAGAACTGAAGAACGGTGAACGGATCCCAAAGAACTGATCCCAGAAAAGAGTGAACTGGTGGGAGTTAACTCCCGGAATTGAACGGATCTTACACATCCCTAAGTAAAAGTCGCAGGATCCGGGGTTTTATAGGAAAGTGAGTCCTCTCCCTCCAACCCCCTGTTAGGGGTTGGTGGTGGGGCTCCAGGTTGTGTACCCTGGGTCCTGTGGCTTGTCTCCCCACTCGTACCGTTTATTAGCAGAACCTATCTTTCGTGGTTGAATATTGGCGAGAACTTAAGTTTGTTAGAGGAGTGGTTCCTGGAGGGACTCACGACATACCCATTCTAAGTTACCTTCGTTCGGATCACCAGGTAGGTACGGTCCAACCTCCAGAATCCCAAGTTGGTTATTGTCCGAAAAGATAAAGGATTTTTTTTAGAGAAACCCCAGTTTTGGTGAGGATGCGTACCTACCTATGTTGGCAATGTACCTACCTGGATCTTAAGTGAGTCTGTTCCATTTTTTTTACATATTACTATCTTTGTATTTTAGGGGTTTCTTCTTGTTCCGTTCTATATCCTCGTACTGACCCAAGAGAATAGGAGTGTACTGGCGTGGTTTTGGCGGTCGCTGACTCGCTTCCCAGAATAAACTTACTTTTTTTCCAGCACAACTTCATTTTCTATTAATATTATTACCCCCCAATTCCTCCTCTGTTTGTTCTCGGGGTTTATTTGACGAGGAGTGGCGCCCAATGTTTTTATCAATTTAGTTTTTTTGTTTTGGTACCGAGTAGTTGTGGTAGGAAATTATTGCGAAGTAGACCCCCCCGAGGCTGAGCTAGCCGGTGGTGTGAAACCCCTGAATGGGCGTAGCAGAAATCTACCTGTGTGTTGTTGGTAATTGGACGGACATTTTCTTGGGCCGCAAGGTGGCACGTCAAAAGTGGTTTTTCCGTGGAATATCGGCATTTAGCAATTTGTACATGTACAGTCTCAGCCGAAAATTTGGATCGCACACCCAATTAGATCATGAAAACAATTCCGGTCATACAGCATAAATGAAATTTCGCAGTAAGTATAAGTAGCTTTTAGTTATTTTTTGGGGAAAAAATGTATTTGACTGATATTTCCGGGTTGGTAATTTTAGCTACTTTTATAGATTTTTTATATCCGAAACTAGAATTTGATTAAATTTTTGAAACTATTCTGCTAGCCTTTTAGCGACGTTTTGAACAAAATTGGATATTGCTAAGAGGCCAAATTTTTGTTGATACCTACGAAAAATCTAAAAAAAAGAAACAAAAAAGAAAACGAAAAAACCTATTAAGTACCTAATTAACATACATCCTAAATTCGTCCGTACGCCAGCCACGGTGATGCCAAATGGGTAATATTATGGAAAACGATGCAAATCTGTACATAAAGGTTGTGGCGGTGGCTGTTATCGAGTCGTTTATTGTTCCGGTGAAGATGGGGTCGTTTTAGCTGAAGCCTAGTCGAAATCCCTTCTAGGAGGGCTGGTCTAGGAGGGGGACTCTCGAGGGTCCACCCTCACTGCCATACCCTGTCACATGGTAGAAGAGCGTGGTTTGGTAGTATGCGCTGAGTAATTCACCATACTCCCTCCAATTTTTGTGGGCTTTCCAGGATGATAAACCCAAAGATTTCCCGATGGACTCCTTCACAAACATCCTGTCCCTGCTATAATGCATACATCTACTGGCTTCCCTACCTCCTTTCTTTCCTTTAGAGTGTCAGTATAATTAAAATATATTGAGCTCCCAATTTGTAAGTCCAAATAGTTGTTCCATCCCAATCATGGAGGTTGATCTAATGGTTCGCCAGATGAGCACAATTCACTGGACAAGAACCTCTGTCACCATTTTTTCTCCGCCAATACTCGTATGTAGGAGCTTTGTTCTCCAGTAGTAAAAATTATTGAGGTAGTACCATTACGGAGGTTAGTCACCTCGAAGTTGTTCAGATGTCCTTTCCTGAACCAGAACTTCATACTACTTTTCATTCTTACTTTTCCCTCTCATACTTCCGCTACCCAGAAGTACGTCGTGTGAGGAGGACTATGACGGTGGCTGTTCTCGATTCTTTATTGTTCCGGTCAACATAAGGGTCAGTTTGGCTGAATGCTAATCGATATCTCTTCTTAATCGGTGATAATCTCGCTGGTCTAGGAGGGGGAATCTCGAGGACCCACTGTCACACTGTGTCACAAAGTTTATTATTTATCTGGGTAGATATCCCTTCTGCGTAGATCACTGTTTTCTGTGGTCAATAACTACACACGAGCTCCACCAGGAAAGCCCTAAATCCCCTAAATCGAGTACCTGGCCCGCGAAACCGCCGTACGCTGTACTTCGCAATTCTCTTAGTTACCATGAACCAAAATTAATGAAGTTCGGTTTTTAGGTCCTGTTTGGGGTCTAGTTTGTCCTTGAAGCTCGGCGTTACTGTCAGCCATGTCTAAGGGGTGAAAAACCGGGTTTGAAATTTTCAGAACGCTGCAGCTCGATAACTTTAAATAGAAGGGTGTGGTTTTTTCAAGTTTTTTAATTGATCTTGGATTAAAGCATTTTTTGGCATCACCCCAAGCATTGTACGTCCAGCCGTTCGTTTGCACCGAAAAGCTTCGTCAACATGATCGTGAATGGAACGGTATACATCCAGCCCAGATATCATTGCTAGGGAGCACCTCATTATTATCACGGATGGCAGCATGAAATCGAGTTGGTGTTTTTGTGAATCCACCGCATCTTTATGCAACTGCACCTAATTGCCCGGCTCGTTCCAGTACTTGATTTATGGCTTTCGAGAGATGGGCACGAGTGTAGGTGACCATAGAAAACAGTGATCTACGCAGAAGGGGCGTCTATACAGGTAAATAAACCATTGTGTAATAATTTACAGCGTTTACCCATAATCATCGAATCGCTGGGAATCCCCAAATCATAGAATTTTCATATTTTATACCACTAAGCAAGCTGGTATTCGTATAAAAGAAAAGGTAAAGGCAATTGAATTCTGCTTCGAGCGAGACTTCCTAGAACTGTCAAGGCCGGACCTCGATTTAGCCAACCTGGGTCCTTCAGTGATCTCACGAGTATCTGTACCTACTGAAACATAAATAACCCATGTGTGCTTATTTGCAGTGTTTTTGCATTCCATTATAAAATTCTACGTGCATAGACGTAATTCTACGTGTTGAGACGTAACCTTTTGAGGGGTGTTAATTTTCTTCATGCCTGATTTTAAAGGTTCACTATTGAATACAGTTAAACCAAAACCCTTGCTACCTCCTCATCAATTTACCCTTCTCCTTGACCCTACATTCTCAACGTGGTGAAAACCGGACGAGTGCTTTTCCAAATATCCAACGTGGTGAAAACTGGACGGATATTCGCCCACCCTATCTTTCCAATATCCTACGTGGTGAAATCCAGACGGATCTTTCCTTATCCCAATATCCAACGTGGTGAATACCGGATGGATATTATCCTATCCTAGAGACGCTTCCAAGGAGGTGAAAACCGTGGGGATACGCTTTCGCACTGCTCTCTCACCTCCTCACCATCTCAACCTCACCTCTTTAACCTCACCTTCCCAAACCTACCTCAAACTTACCATTCACCACAAACCTCATATACTTCTGCAGTGGTAACTGTGCCGTTACTGGAACAGCAGAGGGATTCGGTAAAATATAAGATAATTCGTTTCCGCGTGAAGATTCAAATGTCGACACCGATTACTGTGTGTTGGTCTTGCTATAATATTATCAGGTATGTGCGAACATCACTTCACTTTCTACCTACCCTGGATGACTCTCGGAACAATAGAGAGACTGATGTAACAAGTCAATTGAAGTATATCAGCCTGGTAAATTACTAATTCACCCTCTACCGGCTTTACGGATATAAATGGGTTAATTCCGCTGGCAGTCCGCAGTCGAAATATTCGCCTCAGGTCTGAAGCGCCACATGAGAAGTATAATTTCCTTTTTGCAGAGGTACAATCAACAGTCCCACTGTCAATATCGTCTCGATTTGTCCATTTCCCAGACAATGAGCTGTTTCGAATAACGGGACCTGAAAAGAGGGGGGTTTTATTCGCGAAACGACGCAAGTCATCAAGGAACAACTTTCGGCCAAAGTACGAGCCCAACTTTGCCCCTAAAACAACTTTGGTCTTCAATCCCACCCTCGGGATCTGTAAATTACTTGTCCTCAATACTTCTTGATCAATCTTACGCCTTTAGCCCCGGAACGGGGACTGTAGAGTAATTAATCACTTGGAACGAATTAGGCACTTAGATAGGGCTGTTTACAGTTCGGTGCGATCGTGACTTGAGTTGGTCTGATCTTTAGTCTTATGAGTTAATCTGTTGAGAATAATGGGGAAACTAGCTCGATGATCTTTGGAATTATTGTACAGCATAGTATTACTTTCGTGAGGAACACGAAGATACAGTAGTGAAATGTCTGCCTTGCATTAAATCTCTGTCAAACTGGCATTAAATCCAAGGGGTTATTTCTCCCTAGAAGTACAACTTTTGTCCACCTAACTCTTAACAGATGCCTGATGTCGGTAAAATGCTCAGCAATATCATTCTTCCTTCCATTCTGTCATGTAGGCAGCTGAGTACTCTAGTTATAATACCTGGAACGGAACATTATTCAACGTTATGAGATCTGATCCTGATTTACGTTGACCCATACCTTTTAATTGTCATCAAATTCATTTGAAAATCTTATTTTGTTAGTAGTAGTAAGTTACTAATTTCGAATTGTTTTCGGTGCATAAATTAATTTGAAAAGCTGATGATGAGGTCCCAACCAGTTCGTTGTAAACAGCGCCTTGTCTGTTTCTCGTAAACTAACCTCCTTGTAACCTTTGATAGTTATTCAGGAAGCAAACAATATCCGTTTTAATCATAACTACTCTCGCCCTACCATTTTTCAATATACCCAATTTAGTACTGCTTGTTACTGCTAATGATTAGACACAATCGATTACTTTCCCGGAAAAAAACAACAACGTTGGCGTTAACTGATTCAAAATGGGTTTCCATGAATTGTCTCCAGTATGATTCACAGAGCTCAAGGAGTTGATGATGGCTGATTGATAAGCTCCAAATGGTTTCCTGAAATACAATTTTTCCTCCAGTAATGGCGGGGTAAAAAGAGTCAGCCTCAAGACTCTAGCTACTTTTCAGCCAGGAAAAATAAAAATCTTGCGAAATGAGCGCGCAGGAAAGTTGTAAATCTTGTTAAACAGTTAGCCATGTTTTTAGGAGGACCGTGAAACGTGGTTAGGACGCGAGCGAGAAAGAGGAAAAAATAGGAGAAAAGAAATCTTTCGTTTTACTGCCCCTCTCGCCATTCATTTACCCCCTCCAACTCACCACCCCTCGAGAGCCATAGCTCGGGGATAGCATATTAATGAGAGCCGTAGAAAGAAACGGCCTGACGGTAACAAGTGTCAATTGAAAAGTTGAGAGACAATATTCTGAAAGTAACAAGGGCAAAACAGCTTCAGCAAAGGTTTCTTTCTTTTAGAATCCATTCTCAACGAATACTAAAGTTGATGCGATTATCGTGGAGTTCGTTGAACTTCGCCGAACTTGAGATTATTTGAGTATGTTAAAAACATCTTGAAATCAGCAATTTAATCCCCGCTGATTCAACCAAATTGACTCCATTATTTATATACTTAGTATGGTATAATTAATTCTGCCCTTCAAATTATCATTCAGCAGCTTCAATTCCTTAATTTACCCCACATCACTGTAGTGGCTCCATTAAGAATTCACATCTCCTGGTTACTCAGATCTAGAACAACCATGTAGCAGTGCAGCCTTTGCACTGTTATGTTTGTAATATTCATTAGGGTATTTTTATATCGATGATATGCCTCCCAGTCGTAGGAATATCACATCTTCTTCTCGTTTCCAGGTGAGTTCGAGATGAGGTCTTTTAAAATAAATGGCTGATCGCAGTGAGTATTTTAAATGTACTATTACTTATAAGATATTTATATATACAAGAAGTAATTCAAAACTAGGTGGACCACCTTGATTCATTTTACTATAACCCATAACCTATTCTAGTTCCATTTCGGGTGCGACATAAGGAGAGGGCGAGGTAATAATAGCAACAGCAACGTCAACAACAACGTAGTGGAGTTTGAAATGATTAAAAGTGTTATGCTTTGGTCTTCAATAATTTAGAAAATGTTTGTATGTAGTTGATGAATTTATTTATACTACATCACACATCAAAATGTTCCAACATACATAATAATATTTTCACTGTGTTATTACAGCTACCTTCATCGTTCAATCTTGTGGCAATTGAATACCTCCTTTCCGCGCGCAATTACCAAATGATACGTGATATAATAAGCATGAATAACGAGCGCTGTAGGAACGTGATCTGATGTTATCTCGGTAGGGGGAACTGCATCTCATTAACTTGTCACTGGGGCCATTCAGAGGACTAAATCACATTGTGTAACTTACAATTATTTTGCTATTATCAACCCATACTTCTGTAATCATACATCCGGTCTTGAACAAGATGACTGTCCTATGTACTGGTTGCTAGGCAGACATTCTGAACTATCTGTACACAACAAATTGCTAATCTACAAGCAAATCCTAAAACCTGTGTGGACTTGAGGTATCCAGCTCTGGGGCTGTACTAAAAAGACAAACAGCAAGATCATACAAACTTTTCAGAACAAGGTACTGAGGAGTATTGTCAACGCCCCTTGGTACATCGGAAATGATGACCTCCATGAGACCTCAAGATGGAATCCGTCAGCGAAGTGGCTAAGCAACATGCGATTAAATACGAACAGCGGCTTCATGAACACATGAATCCGGAAGTTCTTCGACTCCTAGACAACAGCAACGCCACCCGGCGCCTTGATAGAACAAAACCTTTCGACCTTGTGATGTGACAATGTGACAAGTGTAGTGATAGAGTGTTCTCTTGAGTTACAGCCACTGGGCTAAAAACTCTACAAACAGTTGAAGAATATTATAGCAAACTAACTTGATGGGCTAAGCTCAATTGTTATGTTACTGATATAGAAAAATGCTATTTAAAACTTTACTGATATAGAACTATTAAAAAAAAATTCATATTTTACCATTTTTGGAAACATTAGTAGTTTGCAAGTTTTTGCATGAACATTTCAAAAATCCTATTCTTCTCCTTACTGAGATGACTGACAGTAATGCTGAGCTTCAAGGATCAACAAACTAGGCCCCAAATGGGATCTGCAACGAACCAGATTTTACCGATGTTGAGTGATCAAAGTGCGGTCATAGATTTTCTGGGACTCGACTTTCGGATTCCATGTAACTTTAAAATGAAAACAGCAAATTTTTAACGGAGAGGGGAAACATTTATTTTTCAACAAGATGTTTTAAAGTGAGTTTTTTTTAGGCTGTTGTAGCAATTTTTACCGATTTTTGGCCGCCAAAATCTCGAATGTGAGCCACTTTTTTTTAGAAAACTTGCTTTACCAATGAAATGGACTTTCTGGCTCAACATTACCATTCTATATTTTTTGGTGGTTAAAAATAGATTTTTGGTGGTTACAAGCTACTTTACTTCAATTCGATCGACTTTCTGGAGTCGAAAATTGCTCATCAACAAACGCATCTTTTCGTTTGCCATTACGATTACTTTACTGGAAACTAGAATTTCTAGAATTTCTTATCTCGTAACCCAAGGACAGATATCGTCCAAAGTAGCCCAATATTATAAATTGTCTATATATGTAGCGATATACCTACCTATAATTACCTATCTAAATCCCTTAGCTATAATTACCTATATAACAAATATCTTATTTAGGTATGTAAATTTTTGTTAAGATCTAGGATCTTATGCAGGACTTAGGGATCAAAACACTTTTCAAAAGGTCATGTACCCCATTGCAATTGCTTATTTTTCTTGAAGAATCAGTAAAATGAAGTGAACTTCCTTCTTGACCTAAAATATGTATATTTGGGTTGACACGTGGAAAGATAGCTCTTTGCTGTTTACGTTTATTTTTTCCAAACTGCCTCCTTTCAAGTAATTGAAGGTGAAATTGGTCAATTTCTTATCTCTAAGTTTGTTGTATTTGGTTCACTTGAGAGAAAGACATGACGGATGCTCGTGTTGCCAATGAGACGTAGGTACCGCTCGAAAAGGGGTGAGACTGATGGAAAAATCGTCGAGAATCCTTCAAGGAGACGGAAGAAAGAAAGAAGTTTCCCCGGTTAAAGACAAAGTTGAACCGCGTGCGTTCGTCAGCTCAATTATTTGAAGGCGTGGCCTGGAGGTAGTGAAAAAGAGCGGAATGAAAGAGTCCTGGCAAGGGAGGGGACGGGGTTCAAGATTGGCTCTTGGAAGACAAGTGTGTTAGGTGGCAGACGAATGGATGCGGTCCCTTGACGTAGTACACTCGCGCAACCGCTCAGGCCTCCAACCAAATAATTACCTACCTACTGTCTTCTTCGGCCCATACTTCACACGCAATTCGAAAACGATACCTGATGTTACCTTCTTTGAGTGCAAACAACCAGGAGAGCTATTTATTTGGCATTTAAATAAGCCCGCGGTCCAATATCGTCGCTTTTTTCGGTAACATAGCTCGAGACAAAGTGTGGTAGGTGGTGGATGAACGACGCTCGCGTAACCACCACACGTACCCACCCAAATAATTTAAATTATTAGCGTCTCCTCCAGCCAGTTCTTTATAAGTAGGGCACAGTTGACTCTTGGTCTTCATCGTTCGAATCACTTCCTAATTCGAACCGATCGCTTGGTCCCTAGGAAAATGCTTGGAAAATCGAATAGGTACCTACTACATTTTTTTCTGAAAAAATTTTGATTAGCATAGGACTTTTTGGTTGGTCCATCAAACTTTCTGACCTTCTGATTCGGATTCTCACCTCAAAAATGTGCAGATAAAGAGTTTTCGGCCTAGATATGTGCTGCGGTCAGCCAAAAATTGGCGTGACACACCAAAAAACGCTGCAAATCCCTGCACAACGGTTTATTATTGTGTATAGAATACCCCTATGTTACAGATCACAGCTCTCTGTATAGATAACCCGTCTATATAATATAATTATGTAAGACCTACTACTCTAAACATGTATATTATGTGAACCGCAGACCCTCCGTAGGTTACTACCTAACCCCGTACTCGTTACTAGGTACCTACCTAAATCACGAGTTAAATGTTGCTAAAATAATTCTGTCGATGACAAACAGTAACTAAAACGGCAAAAAGAAACGCAAATAATGAAGTTCTAAAGGATAATTTTGTTGATGTGGAGTGAAATAGATGCCCCTTATGCGTAGGTCACTGTTTTCTGTGGCCAATACCTATAATGAACCGTTGTGTAATAACTTGCCCATCGATAATACTTCTGCGGTTGTTCAAGTTGCAAAAGTACCTATCAAAAAACTCCAGCCCCTTCTTGGTAGATGAACCGTTGTGTAATAATTTGCCGTTCTGATGTTAATAATTTACCCATCAATAATACTTAAACATTTGTCCAAGTTTCACAAGTACCTACCAACAAAATCCAATAGTCCATCACTTATCAAATGAAATAATATCACAGAACAACCAACTCGGCTTCATACAGCCATCCTTGATTATAATCAGGTACTCCCTAGTGATGATATCCCGGCCGGAGTTATACCGTTTGATTCACGATCGTGTTGAAGAAGCTGTTTGGTGCACATGAACGGCCGGTCGTACAATGCTCCGGGTGGTCTCAAAAATTTTCTTAGCTCAAGGCAAATTTAATAACGTCAAAAAATCATACCCTTCTATCGAAAGTTTTCGAGATACGGCGTTCTGAAAATTTCAACCCCTATTTTGAACCCCTTAGAGATGACTGACAGTAACGCCGAGCTTCGAGGACCAACTAGACCCCCAACGGAACCTATAACCCGAATTTCATCAATTTTGTTACATGGTAACTAAGAAAAGTGGCCAGTACGGCGTGCGGCGTACGGCGGACAGACAGAAATATTTTTATTGCATTTTCGGATTCTAGAATTTTTTTTTCGTGCTCGATTCCAATGGTTCGTTATTGGAAATAATAAATTAAAACCACAGTCATGCAGCATGGCTATAAGAGCGAATTTTCGAAGTTTTCGGCATCTTCCTCCTCCGCCTAAAATTTTCTGAAAAATGATTTTCGGCCAATGTTTTCCCAACTTGATACCATACAAAATTAAAACAGGAGTAGTTTTACGCAAAGTAAAATTTGGGGTGGAAGGGGGGGGAGGGGGAAATCAAAAATGTTTTGAATGCCAGAAGAGTAGGTATTGGGTACGTAACAAATTTTTTGTCCCATTTTTTGCCGAGTAACACCTCGGTTTGTAGATTTTCCAACGCTGAACACGATGGTGACGTCAGAATTGCGATATCCCATTCCGTTATCAGATTAGAGCAGACGAACCAGGAAGAACATCTCAAGAAATAACCACGTTCCTTCATCTTCAAAGTGCTCCAGTTTGAGAATGGAATGAGATATCGCAATTCTGATTTCACCATCGTGTTCAGCGTACAAAAACCTTTAAAATGAGGTGTCACTTGTCAGACTTTTTCATTTTGGGAATTTATGGGTAATTTTCCCCCCCTAAAACTCCCCAAAACTCCCCCTTAGGGTGACCCGATTCTGCCCATCTTCGAACTTAGCCTGTCGATTGCCAAGACAGATTTTTCGTGCAAATTTGAACTTTTTATCTCAATTCTTTCGAGAGTTATCGTCTGGAATGACACATACATATATAAATATAAATATATAAATATATAAATATATAAATATATAAGTAGTATCGGAATACCAATCCTGGGCCACCGACTTCAATCTCTGTTAAAAATGCTTCTGACTTCAATCTCTGTTACAACTGCTTTTGTGCTAAACCCTGTTAAAATGCTTTTCTGTTAAACCCCTGATAAAACTTTTCAACACAAATCATCAGAACACATTTTTTAACACAAAACATCAGAACCAGTGACTTTTTCATTTAGCGACTTAAATTCCTGGTAAAAATTTTCTAACACAAAACATCAAAACCAGTGACCTTTTTTCATTTGGGGGGTTAGTTAAAAGAATGTATTCTATAATAAATAAAGGATATGGTTTTATGCGACGAGGCATTAGATATATGTGATGAACATGGAGGTTTCTGGGGGTTGGTAAAGACACCTGAATTTCGATTTTATGATAGAAACTGTGACGCACTAGACGAGATTAAACGTGTATTGAGAGAGTATAGATATTCTAAAGGGTTGTTGAAAGAACGTTTTTTGGGTGTTGATGGTAAACCACCGCTCCTAAAAATCCAGGTTCCTAAAAATGCTTCTGAATATCAACTTAGAAAATTGCTTTATAGTGAGAGTAAAGACAAACTGAAGAAGGATTTTGAGTTTCAGTTTCGATACTGTTGCTAAAAGCTCAGGATGTTTGGAATATGAAGGAGATTTTATTTTCAATGTGTTTTAATGAGGAATCCTCATTAAAACGAACAATTAGATCAAGGTAATTTTATATCGACAATATTACCATCGTCCACAATTATATTTTTAGTAGGGATCATGTTTAAAAAAATCTTTACGTTCAACTCTTGTAGAAATTTCTTATCTCGTTTATTACGAATAACGTAATTCTCCAACATTGTTTCGTCGATTTTCCTTTTACTTTTCCTTTTACATTTCACGTCTTTTACCGGTTCTTCAGGCATTGTTTTTTTAATGGTATTTACGAATTTTTCAACCCCTACATTTTTCAACAGTGTTTTAAAATTTAAAATTTTATCAGCGGAGATTTCTCCGTATAACAGTTGTTCTATAAACCTGTACACTTTCATATCTTTATTTCTATCGATATATGCGAAACATTCAATGAATTCGATATGCTTAAGTGAAAATTGTAAATATGGATGAGACATTTTTATTGAAGAGATCCTTTTTTCATTTCTTTCTCGTTTTGTGTTTTCGTAAGTTCCTTCAAATGATCTACGAACTTTTCTTTTTCTATTCCAATTGTATGATGTCCCCAAGCAAGAGTATCCATACCATTTTCTAGAATATACCTTTTATCATCGTAGGCACTAAGCGCTTTCTTGTTCTGTTCAATAGTATAAATATCATGCTTGTTTGATCTAAACATCATTTGCGTTTTGTAGATCGGTTTCTTAGTTAACAGACATTCTTTGAAATCATTGAATTTAATGTCCTGTTCAACAACATTTTTCTTAACACCTTTAGCTTTCTTTGTTTCTTTTTGATTCTCGAACGTTTTGTGTGCGTAAAGTTTCGATCTTAGTCCGACAAATTCCTCCATTACTTTTCCGCTCATTTCATCTTTGAATTTTCCAAGTACTTTCTTGTTCACCTGTGGAATTCCATACACATTTTCTTTCGGATAATCGGATGTATCAAATTGATCGAGAATGATGTTTTTAATGTCTGCGTAAACATCCTCAATCTTTATGTCCATGATCAGACTGTCCGTGTCACAGTACATTAATTTGACATTTTCTCCGTATTGTTTTTTAATTGTGTTATAATAAAAGTCGTACATTAGAGTTTTAGAAATTTCCAAAATGCTCATGCCAATGTAGATGGGCTTGTTGAAAAGAATTTTGGTCTTTTTCATGTGAACTGCTGCTAAGTTTTCCGTGAATATCGTTCTACGATCAAAAGTGGGTTTTGCTATCAACGATTCCAGTTTCTTTCCATTTGAACATAATTTAATATCGACTCTTCCCCTGATATTTTCCATCGTTTTTCCGAATACACTGTTGTTCATCAATTTAAAAAAGTCCTTTTCAAAATCATTTTTCGCTTTCGTTCTCAGTTCCGTGTTGAAGTCAATGTACACTTTCAACCAATCCGATTGATCAAACTTCAGTGCTCTGTGTACTTTCTTTAGTTTCATTCCCATGCTCAGACACTGTTTCAAATTCCTGAAGTGTAAAACGTATTTATCTTTGTCGTACAAAGTTGTCATTAATTTAGGTAATTTTGTATTTCCAATCCTGTTTTCCGGTGCAAGTGGTAGATCTGAGTGTAAATCGTGCAGTTTCTTAGGATATTCCAAGTCAACTTCCAGAAAATAACCTTTAGGAGACTCATCACTTATATTTTCAACATCTAAATTTTCCAAGTTCTCTACCCATTTAAAACCTCCGTATGGCATGTACTGAGACATAGCCCATCCGTACAAGTTGTTTGCGTCAAGGTACATTATATAGTTGGAAGGTTTAGTTGGGTCATATTTATCAACCATGTACTTGTTGTTTGCTTTCGCGTGTCTGTTACTACATTGCGATATACCTCCTCGAATTCCTTTTTCTGTCATTAGAATTTTATTGTAATCAGTCAACAATTCCAATTTCACTTTTGTCATTTTCAACATACAATCCCATGCAAATCCAGGTGTCGTGTAATAAAATGCTGGATCCAGTTTGTAAGTTTTAAGGGAAATATCTCTAAAGTTTTCCATTACATCTGCGAGAAGTAAGACATCACATTTGTTGTAATGTATAGTGAATTCTCTCATGTTTTTTATTCCAAATCTATTCCAAATCTCCTGCGCATTTCTGTACTCGGACTCTTTTACTCCTTGTTTGTTTAAGCTACTGTAAAATTTCTCTATAGGTGGTAAACAGGTTTCATCGTACCTTTCCGGCCTATCCATGTACTCATATGGGTAAGCTAGTTTCCTTGTCATCAGTTCCAAGTTCTCTGTTCCAAAATGTTTCTCTAATTCCTTAAATTGATCTTTAGTTAAATTTCCTACTAGTTTTTCCAAAGAGCTTGCTAGAAATTTGAAAGAGTCGATGAACCTTATTTCAATTTTATTCATTACTGGGTTTCCTTTCTCATCAAAATTTCCAGAGTCGTACCTGAGAATCTTTGAAAATGAAATGTACTTTTCCTCGGTGTTTGGAATCAACCGTATTTCCCCTTCATCCTCTCCGAGTTGTTTCGCGAATAGGTGGGCATCGTAACCAGCCAGGTTGTGGAAAAATACTGGTACGAATCTCGGGCATTGGTACTCCAAATTACACCGAGAATGGGCAGCACCTCTAAATTCTCCTGACAAATGGTCATGGTCAGCCACACGCCTTTTGTTCATATCGATATTTTGTTTCCGATCCTTCAATTCCGTTTGTATTTGTTTTGCATTACTTTCATCTCCTTGCATGTGAAAGTAGACCAAAGCTTTTTCCTTCACCTCGAGTTCCTTTTCAATCATTGGAGGCAATTCGTTAAAACCTCTCTCACAAATGTGACAAGCTTTAGCATTTTTGAATTCCTGTTTCTGTTGGTCAGTCAATGGTTTCATGGGTACAATTTTATCGTAGTATTCCTTAGCAATGTGCAAAACTTCCTCTTTCAGTTTCTGATAAAATACTTCTGGAGAATCCGAACCAGAATATTCGACTGGGGGCTTATAATATCCGTTGGAGTACTTTATGTAATATGAAAAACTGCTAGCTTCGTGTTTTTGAATTTTATTAGTGAACGCCTTAGTTTCATCAGGTTGACAAGTTTGAAGTTTTCTAAGCAAACTTTCAAAGTCCGAGTAGATAACGAATGGAACTTTCATGGAGCGTTTATAATTTTCAAATTGTAAAACATTATCATAAGGTTCTGGTAATTCTACTTTAACAGCTTTATGAGCTCCACAATATTCTTTATGGTCGTTTAATTTGACTTGAGTTCCAAAGCTATTTAAACACATTTTACATAAAAATCGTTTGTGACCATCCTTTGTTAGCTGACTATGACCTACCAGTTTCCATAGATCTTTGATCCAGCAGTAATGTTCAGTTTTCTCGTTTTTCAAGTACAACAAGTCAACGTGTTTTTCCTTTTCCTCTTTCGTTATTTCCAAGGGAACTATAGTATTTTTTTCATTCAGACAGTAAACATTTATGGAAATCCCAGTTCTTTTCTCAAACTTTTTTACGTCTGTAAGTTTCATAGGAAAACTGATATCTTTCAACGCTTCGTCAAACTCATGTTCCCATGTTATGTACTTCGCTACTCTATACGAATGTTGGTCAGCTGGATGTAAAGCTGAAAGAACAGACCAAAGGAAACATTTATTATCGTCATTTTTCACATTTATAATTGCTTTCCTACTTTGTAGAAACTTAGGGAGTTCAATGTAAGACGATCCTTTCAAAGGAACGTACTTGTTAACGTTCAGTTCCAAATGCTTGATCTTATGAAGTCGCCAATTAGATCCTTTAATTTCGAACGTTTCCATTTAATTTAGAATTTTCTGTTTCATTTCATCGTAACAGTTTGCAACTTCTGCTGACTGCAATATTATTACGTTTTTAGTTTTGAAATTGAGTTCCTGATACTCCATGTTATTTTTGTTAGTTCCTTTTTTAAATTCTGCGATTAAAACTACATTAACTTTTAGTTTCATTTCTCTAAGTTTCCATTTGATTAAACCTGTTGCGGTTCTTTCAATACTGTTCAGAAATTTGGAAGCATCTTTAAATCCTTTCGTATTTTTAATGTTGTAAGTCACTAATCTAGATTCAAATGCAGTTTCCTTTTTAACAACTTCCGTTTTCGGTTCTCTGTTTTTTTCAAATACTTTTTCACTAAAATTAAATACTTTGTGCAATTTCCTCGGTATTACAAATACAGGTTTTGCTTTTCTAGGTTCTTTGCTTTTTTCAAATACTTTTTCATTAAAATTAAATACTTTGTGCAATTTCCTCGGATTTACAAATACAGGTTTTGCTTTTCTAGGTTTTCTGATAGTCATTGTCCGGTCCGGGTCGTTTTTTCCATGGCGCTTAGACTTTAGGTGTCTAGCCCAATTTTTATAAGTAGTGCTAACATTGCACTTTTCACAACGTCTTCTCGTATCATACATTTTATTATAGGATATATAATTTTTTTTCGTATCATTCATTTTTATTAGAAAAGAGATTCTTTTAACTAACCCCTCATTTTTTTGAATTCTTAAAGGTGGGTGTATGGTACACACCCACCTTTTTCTTTTGTCTATTATTGGAGAGATCCTTTTAACTTACCCCTCATAAAAACGTTTTAATGGAAATTTTCCATTAAAACAACAATATTATACTAAGACCAAGTTTTTTCAGAATTCAATGTCTCTTTGCATGTTTTTAAAACAGTTTCATAATCTTTTCCGTTTGAAAGTTCTTTTAACACTATCAAAGACAGATGACCGCAAATTGGAGGATCGTTATACTTTTGAATTTGTTCGGAATTGTATTTAATTTTTTTTTTTCCCAAGTATTTTACCAACTCCTTAGGGGGTGATGCGTTTCCATAGGAATCGAAATAATACTTTTCTTTTTCAGATTTTTTAAAATAACAAGTCCAGTGACTACCATTTTGATAAGAATTTTCCAAATTAATAATTCCACATTCAACGTGTTCAGATCGATCGGGGAGTTCATCCTTCATGAAAACACCTCGGAAATGTTTTATTTTAAAAATTTTCACGAAACGAGTTAAATCTAAATTACTCAAGGGTTGGTAGTTTTCCGTTTTTTTCTTTTTTTTAAACCGGCCCCAATACTTAGACTTTTTGCATTTTTAGCTAGTTTTTCCATCTCGAGATTATGACGTTTTATTTCGGCTTCTTCAGCAGCTTTATGTTTCGAGTCTATTACTGAATTTGCTACTGCTGCACCTCCACCTAATAACGCTCCAGCTGCTCCCATTGCTGCAAATATCAGTGGTAGGAATCCACCCGTGTGATTCAAATGTAGTTGTTCGTAATCCAAAGTTAACGTAATTCCTTTCTTTTTTTCTTTAGCTTTTTCAAATGCTTTCGATTGAGTTTCCCACAGACTGATTTTATGTTTTCCGTTTCCCGAAATTTGTTTCGCTGTAAAAAGAATTGTAACACTTCTACGCTTTTTGTAAGCGGCTTGTATTTTGGCTATTTGATTTTCGGTTAAATCTATCTTTTTCATGATCATAGTTATTTATTATAGTAAAAAATTTTTTTTAATAACGAACTCCCATACCAAAGAATCGTTTACTCCTCATTGCAACTCTCACTGCAGTTGCATCAGCTTTTTCTTTCCAACTCGCATCACTCGAGTGCATTCTTTCTTTTGCTACTTCCTCTAGTGCTTTATCTGCCACATGTCTTTCTTTGGTGTCTGTATGATCTCTGTAAGATATATCGTGTTGCTTACAGCCTTCGTCCAATTTATTAATTCCCGGATCTCCTCTTTTCAATCGTTTATCTAGTTTTGTAAATGGACCGCAGTAGTTGTATCCAGGTAAATGCATTTCGGGTGCGAAACCATCAAGTTTGTTCAACAATGTATTTAAAACTCCAGATCCGTTCTTGATGATTCCTTTCGGTAAACTGTTGACAACTTTCAACAGATATTCTATTCCTTTGGGATTATCTAAGTTTTTTTCCAACTGATCGTTTATAAACTTTACAATTCCTAATTTTTCATTGTGAAAATTGTTATTACCGGCTCGTTCTTGTGCGTACAAATAGTACAAACGCTGTTGCAACTGTTGTAAATTATCGATGTATTTATATTCCACAGGATTTTCCGTATACTCGATCAATCCAGATCCCGATTTACCTGCCTTCAATTCCTTCCAAATAGGAGCAATCAACTCTCTGTACTTTTTCCCCTTACTTGACTTTGGTAATCCCGCAGTTGGGTCATTCTTTTGGTATAAAGAATTCGTTTGAATGAGAATTTTCTTGTAAGTTTTCAAATCCTCTTGAGTGTATTTATCAGGATCAGGTCCTAGAGGATCAGTTAACAAACACCATAATCCGTGAGTTCCTCTATATTTTACATTTTGAATTATGAGATCGTCTTCATTTACCCGAATTTGTTTGTCTCCGATGTAAATTTTGTCCTCTTTTCCCCAGATGCCAAATTGTTTATCACCCTGTCTGATGTAAAGTCTCGCAATTGAACCAATTCCTTTTGGCCCTACACTACTGGATGGATACTCATTTAGATCTACCATGTCTACTATTGAGGAGAGAACGTTACTAGCTGGTTCAGCCATAGTTTCGCCAGCAATATCGTAGGTTTCAGTAGGATTTATTTCGATTGTGTTAGTTGGTTCAAAAGTTACAACTTTCTTTCTAGGAGAACTACTTGTCATTGGCTGTTGCGTGTATGGTACGATTTCCAACTTCTTTATATCTTCATCAGTTTGTTTCACTGCATTTTTCAATTCAACTAATTTTTCAGTGATGGGTGCGAACGTCTTTTCCTGAGTTTCTCTATCATTAAATTTATCTACTCTTGCTTCTCGGAAAGCACGTCTCAACTCTTGTTCTTTTTCTCGAATTTTATTGGCTTCATTGACAGTCATTTCTTTAGGTTTCCTAAAAGTATTTCGAACTATCTTTTCAGATTTACTCTCGACAGTTTCTTGAAGTTTTTGGTTTTTGTCTTTTGGTTTGCCTTTTGAAGCATTTTTATATTTTGCATCTAATTTTTTTAATGTTTCATCAATCATTTATTATAGAATATATTTTTTTTTTAACGATTCACCGAACGTACGTTAAACGTACGTTGAACGTTAAGCGTTGAACGTTAAGCGTTGAACGTTAGGCGTTAGGCGTTAAGCGTTAAGCATTAAGCGTTAAGCGTTAAGCGTTAAGCGTTGAGCGTTAAGCGTTAAAAAATATAATAGATCAAGATCTATTATATACACATTTGGTTAATGCTTATTTAGTTATTTCTAGCTGGAAATTCTTTCCGTATCGTCCACTCTCTTTTTTTAGTGTTGCGTCTATCGTTAGAAAACCAAATGTATCCTTCCAACATTCACCACAAATTTCTTTGAACCGTTCAAAAGTAAAATCCGATCCTACATACTCATCATAAATTGTTTTAATGTAAGCATTGCTCTGTTTAAAAATACAAAGAAAATTCACGTTATTTCTAATCAACTGTTTATCAACTTTAGTATAGGATTGAGTCAAATAAATGCACGAAATGTTTTTATGCCTACCTCTTACATAGTAATCCTTTATAATTTGCTGTTGTTGTTCATTCACACAATCATCGAAAACTATCAAACTGTTCGGTTGGCATTCATCTAGACCGATTAATTCATCACAGCTACTATAGAAATGAGCAATTTCCTTTCCAATTTTATCAGTTAGTTTTTCGTAAGCTTTTCTCAAACCTTTATAAACTTTTTGTTCTAATGATTTAGAAAAAACATAAAAGTTTTCAAAGGGAATACCCCATGGTTCTGTAATGAGGTTGTACAACAATGTAGTTTTTCCACATCCACTCGTACCAATTATTAAACACCTAATTGGAAGTGGTAGTAAACCATCTCTCATACTAATCGGGTCAAACGGTGTAGGTTTTATGATATAGCTTTTGTTATATTTTGGATTCATTTTTTATTTATTTATTATATAATAAATAATGTTTATAAAAATTTCAGGAGATACACTAAGGTTTGAGAGTCCGATTCCACTCGATCCGAATAAAGAGTATCAGTTGGGCATGTCGGCTTTGTTGTTTACAACTAGGAAAACGTTTGAGATAAAAAACTTCGAGTTCGCTTACAGATTTGCTTTTCCTGATGGAATTTACGATCTAATATATAAAATCGATGGAACGTTCAATGTGAGTTCATTCAAAGCCAAGTTGATTAGTATTTTATCCAGTTTTCAAAGTAGTTTGTTAGTGAAAAAAGACACTATGAAAAAGTATTCTGAAGCTCAAGTGAAAGAAATACAAAAAGATATACAGAAAGTTAATCCGAATAGTTTGAAATTCGATCTCGAGCATTTAAAAGACGATTCTTACAGAATTGCTGCATACTTTCCCATGGACATGAGGATTGTGGATGAGGGGAATTTTTGCGATATATTTCAGTTGAAAAATTGTTTAGGTTCCGATAATTTGTTTAAAAAGAATACCAACTACGTTTCAGAGAATAATCCGAAACAACTCGTTTTTTCTGACAACATAGTCGAATGGCATTGTAACATTACGGAATATAGCTTTACAAATCATGATGAACATCCCCATTTGCACGTTGAACACGAGTTATTACACGTTTCTTTCATAGAGAAACTAATGCCACCTAATACTGTTTACACGGAAAAACCAAAGAAAGTAGTTTTCATTCCACTAAGAAAAGGACTGAAAGAAATAAAAATGATAAAATTGTCAACAACCATGGGAAATAACGAACCGATTCGATTCGACGATATTAAAGCTTACTTGTTGCTGAAAAGTAAATAATTTTGTTTTTTATATAATAAATAAGATGAACAACATTGATGAAAACCAAAAACCGTCTGCTCCTGCAGTTGAAAACGATATACAATTTACTCCGTTTTACAAAAACATTTATCCTCAGATTCCGGTTCCGGAATTTAATTCCAACGATTATAGAATAAATCGTATTATGAAACAATACGAATTTTTAGAAAACGAAATGAAAACCCGGGGAAATTTGAAGAAAAAATACTGCAAATTATCGAAAACATTTTTCGGAATAGAGTGTTTCTTTACATTAACCGAACTGGGGATGATTGGTGTTTGCATCACTCTCCCTGTAGCAATTCCTTTTGGAGTTCCAATTTCAGCAGGATTAACAACATTTTCTGCAATCCTGAGAACTTCGGGCAGTTATGTGGGAAACAAAATTAATAAACATTCGGACATCGAACTTTTGGCGAGAACAAAATTAAATTCCATAGAGGAAAAATTCACGAATGCTTTGAAAGATGGGAAAATTTCGGATGAGGAATTTAACAATATTGAACAAGAAATTAAAAATTACGACGAGATGAAAACCAACATTTTGAACGGTTATAAAAATAATGATACGGAAAAAGCGAAACTTTTAGAAAAGGGAAAAGAATTGGGGAAAGCGGAAATTATAAACGCGATTAGAAAAAATGTTTAAATACGGGACCCGTCTGGCAGACGGGTCCGATGAAAAGACGAATACAAGTCAATTTGATTTTTAACAGTAAATACATCGGACCCGTCTGGCAGACGGGTCCGATGAAAAGACGAATACAGTGAGTTGTGTTTTTTTATGAGAAAATCTCATAAAAAATTTTTTCATAGTACCTAAATAAAAAATTTTTTCATAGTACCTAAATAAAAAAAAAATTTTTTTTCATAGTACCTAAATAAAAAAAAAAATTATGTTTACTATAATAAAAGAATGCATCAATCTAAAAAGGTTTTTGATAAATATCAAGATGGTATTGTACGAAAACAATTCCAAACTTTCAATCCTTCATCGACTTTGAATTTAAATGCCGAAAACAAAAGGACTACTTTCAAAATAGAACTCTATGACGAATTTATTTGCAAAGATGTAGAATATTACATTTCTGGTAAATGTATTTCAACCGATTCTACGAAACCATATAAAAGTGAAAACAAGGATGTAAGACTTGTTGATAATTTCGTTGCAAACTTATTTTCCAACATAGAAGTGAAAAAACATAATGTCGTAGTCGATGAAATTGAAAACCCGGGGATTGCAAGCACGGTTCAAGGCTATGTATGTCATCCTGGCCCAAAACATTATAATGGAAATGTAATCAATTCGGGGTTCAACTCGAAAGCTATTGGTGGTGGAAATTTCAGTGCGAATGGTAACTTGGGTGATTTAGGTCTTGGGTTCTTCAAAGATTTAAGAGTTCCTATTTACAAAGGGGGATTCGAAATTACTTTTATTCGAAATAGTGATGATAATGTGATATTTCGATACAAAAAAGACACAGCAACTCCGCTTCCACATGATGGAAAAATAGAAATCACTTCTTTCGTTTTGAGAGTTCCGGTGATTGAATACGATAACGAATCTAAAGTAAATTTGATTACAGATTTGAAAAACATTCCATATCAACTTCAATTTAAAAGTTGGCAATGCATAGAACATAAAAACGTTTCCGGAAAAACGTTGATGTTCGATGTAACTAACATTTATAGAAACGTTTATAATCCTCTCTGGTGTTTCATAGTTTTTCAAACCGATGTACTCAATGATCAGACGAAAGATAATGCTAAATTTGTTCATAAAGATGTTAGGAATTACTGGTTGGAAGTCGGTGGAAAAAGATATCCCGAGGAAAATTACAATTTGGATTTCGACGAAAATGATTTTTGTTTAGCTTATTCCGCGTATTTAGATTACAAAAAGTTAACAAACTCTCAAGACAATTTACCGTATCATGAACCCGAATTTTTCAACAGAGATTATCCGATTTTCAGTATAGATTTAACGGATCAACCTAAAAGTATTTCCGGTGGTAAAAGCAACATCATTTTACACGTAGAATTCAATAAAGCGGTAGCAGCACCTTCAGGTGGTTCAGAAGGAACAACGTGCTACGTTGTTTTAGTCAGTGGTTCGAGCTTCGTTTACAATCCAGTCAAAAATACGATAACACAAGAACTTGCTTAAAACCCCGTATTGCCTTTAACGTTAAGGAGGGGGGCCAATTTGGCTCCCCTCTTTAAGAGTTTTAAAAGAAATTTTTAAATGTTCTCGACTTGTATTCGACTTTAACGTTAAAGAGGGGGGGCGAATCGCCCCCCCTCTTTAAGAAATTTTTAAGTATTCTCGACTTGTATTCGACTTTAACGTTAAAGAGGGGGAGCGAATCGCTCCCCCTCTTTAAGAAATTTTTAAGTATTCTCGACTTGTATTTGCCTTTACCTTTAAAGGTGGGGACGATTCGTCCTCACCTTTAATAGAAATGTAAACTGACGGGCTCCGTATTTACAACTAAAGTAAGAATGTGTATTTTTAATGGAGTTTACTCCATTAAAAAAAAGTTTCCTTAAATAAAACATGGAGGATGAAATTTATTGTCATAAATGTAAAAAACGAACAAAAAATATAAACGCGGAAATTGTACAAACCGTGAACGGAAGGTGGAGAATTGCTGCTAAATGTGTGAAATGTAAAACTAATAAAAGTAAATTCATAAAAAATCCGAATGAGGAAACTAACGTAGTTCCTGAAACTGAAGTTATAAATTTATCTGAAAACGAAAAGTTGGAATTTGCGAAGGAATTACATAAACCCGTTAGAAAGAAATTTCAGAAAAGGAAAATTGTTACTCATGGAAAAGATGATCTTTGGGCCGCGGACTTGATTATAATGAAACAATACGAGAATGAAAACAAGGGGTTCGGTTACATGTTGAATATCATTGATACTTTTTCAAAGTACGTTTGGTCAGTTCCATTGAAAAAGAAAAACGGAATGGTAGTTTCAAAAGCTTTCAAAGGAGTTTTGGAAAATGTAAAATCTCATAATCATTCTACTCCTAAACTCCTTCACACGGACAAAGGTTTAGAATTTGAAAATAGACTTTTCAAAGAACTTTTAGACGAGTATAAAATTAAAATGTATCACACGGAAAATTTAGAAAAATCTGCAATCATCGAAAGATTTAACAGAACTTTGAATCAAAAAATTAAAATTCGTTTCGAGGTGAATGGAAATCAAAATTGGATCGATATTTTACAGGAATTAGTTAATGAGTACAACAAACAAGACGTTCATCGATCCATTGGAATGACACCTGCTCAAGTTGATGCGAGAAACGAAAATGAAATTCTGAGATATTTATTTAAAAAGAGTGGAAAAAATGTAAAAAAGAAATTTAAAATTGGAAATCGCGTGAGAATTACGAAATCAAAGAAAACTTTTGCAAACAAATACAAAGCAAATTGGACGAAAGAGATTTTTGAAATAAGTGAGATTTTAGAAACGAGTCCAGTTACTTATAAAATAAAAGATTTAAGTGGAGAGGAAATCCAAGGAACTTTTTATCCCGAGGAATTACAACTCACGAAATTTTAAATTTTCCTACAATAAATATGTTCTGTTTGAACCTTTCATTGTGTATCGATAAGATATTCGTAATTATAATATTTTTAATAGCTCTAGTTTTCATTTACATTATAAATGAAACTGGAATCAATCACAGAATTATCGGAGCTTCAGAGCAAGAGTTTAAAAGTATTCTAGATGAATATGAGTAAAAATAGGGTTTAAGTTTGTTTTTATAGGGATTCCCTATAAAAACCCAATGTATAATTATTGTAAGTCTAAGTTTTGGAAAAGGAAATAACAATAAACAATAATAAACATTTTATTTTACATCGAGTAGTTTCATAAAAGAATAACTAGTAGATCGAGGCGCTCCTATAGGAGCGCTTTGGGTGGGGAGAATCACGTCACATCGTCCAGCGGTCCTCGAGGACCGCTTTTGCATTCAGATAAACAGGCGCTCCTATAGGAGCGCTTTGGGTGGGGGAACTCGTCCTTTGGTTCAGACGCATTTCATTCCATCTCCCAAAATGTTTTATACTCAGGAATCTTTAACATGGTTTCCACTCGTAAAATAATTTTATAAAATGATGAGAAGGAAATGGAGAGTTTCTTCAGCTTTGGGTTTTTATAAACCATTTTGCCAACTGTCCTTAGTTTTCTTGCATATCCTTCAGTAATATTAAATTTTGCTTGCAAGTGTTCTTTCCAGGTGGTTGTAGAAGTATTTTTCTTGAAGTTCTCGAAATATTCATTGAGAAAGTAGCCGTATGCTGAATACAAATAAAAGAGCTTCGTCTTTTGCTTTTTTATGACAACATGAAGTTTAAGTAAATAATCTTCAACTTCACCAATGTTCATCTTATCAGGAGGTCGTAAGTCTTCAGTATTTCGATCTGGTACGAGATGATTAAGTAAAAAACTATGCGTTTTTTCAGGAGGAATAGTCTTAAATGTTCTTGGAAGTTTTAATAATTCTTTATAATTAATACGCTTTACCACTGGCACTTGAATGTTTTCAACTGTTATCAAAGTTCTTGCTTCTTCCAAACTTTCACAATTTTCCACTTTCTTGATAAAGTCTATACACTCACTATGATACTTTTTGAAACTTTGTAGTTCTAAATAAAAATCTTCATCTTCACCATAAGCTAACCTCATATAATCTTTAGGTTGAGACATTGTGTGCAGAACGGGTCACGCAGATAACTGAATAAAATCCTCGGGACGCCTCTCCCTGTTGTCCTTGGTCCATATCGGTGATGGGTTATGCAACTGGTTCGCCGAACAGACGGTAGATTGCGCAAAATGTCCCGTACACATTCCTGAACGCCCTTATATCTTGTTCAAATATGTTTTAATGGGGATTCCCCATTAAAACGAACAATTCTAAACTATTATTTTTTACTGATCTAAAACCACTCTATCTTGAAACTCTCGAATGAATTCTTCACTTAAATTTTGCCAATTGTAAATCTCATTCCAATATCTTCTAAGTGAAATCCATTCCCAATCAACTTCGTTTTGAAATTCTCTGATGAAGTCTTCAGATAGTGTTTGCTTAGATGAAATACATCCCCAATCAACTTCGTTTTGAAATTCTCTGATGAAGTCTTCAGATAGTTTTTGGTTATATGAAATAAATTTCCAATCTACTTTATCTTTAAACTCTCGAATGAAATTTTCAGTAAGATTTTGAAACATGGAGATTGATCTCCAATCTACTTTATCTTTAAACTCTCGAATGAAATTTTCAGTAAGATTATGATACCTGGAGATCAATCTCCAATCTACTTTATCTTGAAACTCTTCAATAAAATTTTCAGAGAGTTCTCTGTTATAAGAAATTATACCCCAATCAACTTCGTTTTGAAATTCTCTGATGAAGTCTTCAGATAGTGTTTGGTTACATGAAATACATTTCCAATGTACTTTATCTTTAAATTCTCTGATGAAATTTTCTGATAGGATTTGTTTAAGTGACACACTTTTCCAATTTACCTTGTCTCGAAAATCTCTTATGAAATCTTCAGAGAGTTCTCTGATATAAGAAATTAAATCCCAATCGATAATGTTTTCATACTCTCTTAATGTCTCTTCAGTTACTTTTGGGTACCACGAAATATTATCAGAAAGAAAATCTATATTTACTGAAATGTTCGTTGCTTGACAAAAGTTGATATGATCAACCGGATGGGTTATTCTATCTCGGATTTCCATGTAAATTTCAGTTGGTAATACGATTTTGTTATTCATCTTATATTTTATTATTATTTTCTTTCTTTTAAAACACAATTCCTTAAAGAGGGGGTACCCCCCTCTATTAAAGGTGGACCCCTAGGGGTACACCTTTAAGAATTAAAGATGGACCCCTAGGGGTCCATCTTTAATAGTCTAGACTAGGGGTCGATATTTTCGAAATTTAGGACTATTTAGGGGTCGATATTTTCGAAATTTAGCTCCCTCTGATGTTTTCACTAGAAAAAAAAAATAATGAACGCCTTAAATTAAAATATTTTAACAACTTAGTATAATATTATTGTTTTTAACGGAAATTTTCCGTTAAAACGTTTTTTTTTTTTTTATTAAACTTAATAATTAAACAAACTTGATGTCATGCATGTCTTTTCCATTTTTCGATTTAATCATTCCAGTGTACACTAAACAAACATCACGTTTGAGTAAATCTAAAAACTCGGATTTTTTAAAAGTGAGTGCATATCTTTCAGGTAAAAATACTCTGAAATTTTCCAAATTGGCAATTACACTCTCAGAGTTTTCCCGGGAGTATTTCGTTTTCACGAACTCAAAACTTAGAACCTTGTACGGTTTTCCTTTTTCTAGTTCTGAGAGTTTATTTGTGGAGCTTTCAAAATTAAATTTTTTCAATAGCTGTTCCTTATTCATTTTTATTATAGAATACATTCTTTTAACTAACCCCCCAAATGAAAAAAGGTCACGGGTTTTGATGTTTTGTGTTAGAAAATTTTTACCAGGAATTTAAGTCGCTAAATGAAAAAGTCACTGGTTCTGATGTTTTGTGTTAAAAAATGTGTTCTGATGTTTTGTGTTGAAAAGTTTTATCAGGGGTTTAACAGAAAAGCATTTTTAACAGGGTTTAGCACAAAAGCAGTTGTAACAGAGATTGAAGTCAGAAGCATTTTTAACAGAGATTGAAGTCGGTGGCCCAGGATTGGTATTCCGATACTACTTATATAAATATATAAATATATAAATATATAAATATATAAATATATAAATATATAAATATATATATATAATTTTTGGTGTCTTTCGGCAGGGAATTCAGGATGGTCTGAAACGGATTTTTGTATAAAAATCTTTCGGAAATTCGAGTTTTAAAAATTTTGGACCGAGAACAATAGCTTCCTTTTCTTCGAAAATTCGCTAAAAAAGCTGGACATTATTACACAATGGTTCATGTTTTTGCTGTATAGATACACCTTCTGCGTAGGTCATTTTCTGTGGTCAATATCTCCCCTCATGTGTCCCGCAGGAATGTCCTGAACTGTCAACAAAATCGCATTGAAAATCCCTGTAAATACCTACCAGTTGGTATTTACAGGCAAATACTTAACTACCGATATCTTCAAATAATCTATAAATCACGGAACAAAAATTCCATTTCATGAAGCCATATGCGTGACTATAATCAGCTCTTCCCTATCAATGATATCTGGGCTAGAGTTACGTATCTCTTTCCCATGATACACACGTGTGAATGAAGCTTTTCTTTAAACCTGCTGGGCTACGTTCGATTCTCTGATGATGCAGCATCGTTGCTTATTATCGGCAACGGGAAAGCACCAATGGATGTTCGGCAAAGCTGAAAGTGATTGTGCCTAAGAAATTGCATAGACTATCAACTTTGGAGGGGTCCTATTGGATTTTCTTCCCATCTCTCTCTCATGCTCATTTTCAAAAGGCTCATTATTGAAAATAATAAGCAACAAATATTGTTACGCAGTTTTTCTAATGGTTACAGGTACAACTATGCAGCTGGTACATATGGTACATGTACATATATGGTACATTATGTAGCTACTTACCGGTGCATCTCGGTCAGTTTTTGTCTCATGAAAATCGTTCACCACTCATTGCAAAAATTATTATTGAATAATAAACCAAAAACGTATTACTGCATGTACAGTATTTTGAGAACGAATTTGGTTGTAACTCATTTCCATCAATCGCAATCACCGAATGGACCAAATATCCACGCGAAAAAATACATATAGAATCATGTCACACCACAAAAGATTCAAACAATAAGGGTTTTTTCCCCCAAAATCGGGGTTTTCCCCACTGTGCGGCGTACGACGGACGGACGGAAATTGTTTTATTCAATATTCCTATTTGACGTCCCTTGAAACGTGAACCATCAAATTTTCAGGGGGTTTAACTTTTTTTTTCATGGTCGATCCCGAAGCTTTATTATTGAAAATAATAAACCAAAAATGCATCACTTTCGAAGCAGTATCTCAGAGTAACTGTATCCTCGTAGTTTTTAGTAGGTAAATGTAGGGCTAACCAACTTAAATTTTAGAGCCCACGAATTACCATAGGAAGGCGATCTAATTATTGTTTCCCATTTAAGGGAGAACTTCAATCGGTCCAAGTTTGGTAGTTCCTACACGATTTGGGATCTTTTGATTTTTGTTTATCTTTTTTTGGTATAGTCGTCATAGGTGTAACAGTTTTTTCTTCGGAGTGAGGCCCTTGGAATGTTTTGTAACTAGTACGTTCATGACTTCTAGCGTCCTCCGTCCCCATAGATTCTTATCATTCTGGTGTTTACCCCACTTGTCACTCGAAACAGTGGATTTTCAAATGTGAAACACCTCTAAAAAATCCGGCTACGATCGTTAAATAGGTGACTGCAGAGCATGAATTACTTGATTTGATGGGACAGAAGGGGATTTGACTTTGAGAAAAATAATAGATCGCTGTGCTTTTGAGTGAATTTTCAAAATTCACTTCCTATTTGGCTCTAATTCTGTTTGGTTTAAAATGTTTAATACTTACATGGATTTTTGAATTCTTTTCGATTCTTTTCAGTTTATTAGAGGATGTTGAATCCATCCCCATGGGCGAATTTTGCGTTCTGGGTGTCAAAAATCTGTTAAAATCGTCAAAATAGTAGGTAGCTATCGCCGCCAACATTTTGTTCATGGTCATGCTGCATAACTGAAATTGTTTGAATACAAATCCCACAATTGATGAGATAACGCCGTACCAAACTGTCTGCTGAACCAACCCGAATATCACAAAGGAAAGATTTTGGTCGAAAAACAAAATACCCTCAGCCAAAAAAGCTAGAGCTTGTTTATTTTTAACGCCCCTCGCAACAGGATGACTACTTTATTATGTGCAAGTCAAACAGATTTCATTCGATTTTTGACGAAAATGTACAAAAATACTTCTACTTCTTTGGATTGGTTGGTATATCTTTAATCCACACCACGCAATGCGATGACATACAGCCCGCTAGCTTTAATACCACTCAATTCGATCTCAACGACAATTCAACGGATCTGAATGACGAGGTAACCAGATATTCACAGCCCAGGACGAATCGATTATCCGACAGCCCCCATTGTACAAGTCTGGTCTGATATTGTCTACTCATCGGAAGCCCCATTGAAAGGGGGAACCAATACATTAGCTAAGGGGCCGTTGTAAGGGGTCTTGTTCCAGCAACCGGGAATCGGAGGTGTTTTCCTGGACCAATGAACCCCCGTAGAGTGGGTAATTACTGTCAGGGATGGGGACAATGGTCGTTGTTTTAAGGGAATTACGGTGTTCAGGGTCGAAATAATGGATTCTGTTTGGGAAGGAGAGAATGGTCGGGGAAGATCTGAACCTTGGCGTGTTTCGCTTTTGTGGCCGAATGATGAATATCTAGTTGAAAGGGTGGGGTAATCCGTTTATCTTTCCGATGAGGTATTAGGTGTGTGGGCTGTTAGAGACCGTGTGAAATCACCGAGACAGTGATAACCAGTTAGGTATTCGAGTGTTGATGAATCATCATATACTTACACCAGCTGCACAGCTCTACTTCAACCAGCTCTTTGAACAATGATACAACAAGACCCTTGGCTCTAACTTTGTTTATTTTGTGTCTTATATCTTAAGAAATTACCTGTCTATAACAACCGAGCATTATTCTTCAAGTAATCTCCGCCTACGAGTCGAGGAATTCTGATACATACAATACTATAATAGTATATTATTATATTATTGAAGTATCTGAATGACGCTGTTCAATTATAATTTGTCGTCCTCCTTTTCTACCTGAATACCTGATTCCGATCAAAAATCAGAAGACATCAGAAATGTACAGTTGCGCTACAACTGACATTCTCCCCAAGTATAATTTAAAACATAAATAATGCCAGTATGCTTCTGCATAGTTGACGTTATCGGCCAAAACATAACATTATGAGCGAAAAAAACCGACATTCAGACAGATAACCAAAAATTATTGGATACCATAACTTCGTTCATGTCCACTAAGGCAAGTTGGGCAGTCATAGCGGTTTCTACGATCAAAATATCATTATTAAAAGTAACGCTTCTCATATTCATGTATAGATGCCCCTTCTGCGTAGATCACCGTTTTTCGAGGTAATTTCGTACCCTCGTGCCCCCCCCCCCCCGCCGTAGGAATACCCTAAATCGAATACCAGCCCCCATTTTGTGGTACCTGAGGCATGTGCTCCAATTGTTTAGCCAATGATCCTTCGAATTTCAAGACACATGACCCTGAATTATAAGTAGGGTCACTTTGGCGGTGGATATCTACCTACCCGCACAACAACCAACTCGATTTCATGCACCCATGCGTGATTATAATGAGCTCTTCCGTAGCAGTGATATCTAGGATGGAGTTATTATGTGTACGATACTATTCGCACTCATGTTTCGGTTGAAACTTCTGGGGGTTACAGGGTAAGAACGGCTGGACGTACACGTACAATGCTCCTGGTGGCCTTGAAAAAAATTTTAACAAATCCTAAAACTTGGGATTAGTCTGAAGACGTTATAAGAACCATACCCTAACTAGACCTCAAATAATTAAAACTAAACTAAACTTTCCTCTATTTTGGTTGTTGTCAGAAGGAAAGTAATAATAACGGCTTACGGACAGACTTGTTGAATTCCATTTTCGGATTCCTCGTACCCTGAAACGCAAACCATCAAAAAATTGAGAGGGCAATACGGTGAGGGGGGGAGGGGGGGTTATTATCTTTTCATGCATTCCAAATGTTCATAGATATTCTACAGCAATGTTCATTGCGATTCCAAAGGTTCATTATTGATAATACTGAACCAAAACAATATTTTGTTATATACCTAACTAGTAATTGCAATAGCAACTTATTGTTTGTTGATGACGGTGATATGGCTGGAGGTACTCATGATTTCATCGCGACTGATTCGTTTTGTAGCATGACACTGGAATGAAATTTGGAATTTCTTGCTTCATAATGAATGTACAGTCAGATTAACCAACGATTTCACCAGTGTAGAATATAGATTTCATGAGTTTGTGAGAGATTTTATTAGTTTTGATTTTAATGATAATATAATATTTTTGATACTGCGAACCCGAAAATCCCAGTTACTAATAATTATTCATCATTTTATGTATTCACTTGCACCCACTTCTGACGCTCTTTTCTAAATCACTGTCCGACACAGTCAGTATTATATATATAACTATGATGGTGAAAAACCGCGATCAGAATACAGCGATTCGCAACAGCAATGAAACCTCAATCACTTCTCTGCGATTATCCACATCTTGGAGGAATGTAGAAAACATATTTTTAAACTTTGGTTCTCGAGTTATAATAGGTGTCATTCAAGAGTAATTGGTTTGCGGAGAGACAGCTTGACGGATAGGGAAAAGCAAACCTGCACGGATCAGAATGCTACGTGAACATTTTCAAACGGCTCGAACTTATTTTTCCCGAACGCATGAATATTCAGTTCGCCTCTCACACGTACATAAATATGGATGAAATATAAATATTCATGGACTCGTCATGTAACACGTTGGCTTCCAGTATTGTACTGGAGTCTCGGAGGTAAGTATACAATGGGGATAGAGATATGGCGGTGGTAAAATAAATTATAGGTACGCAGAAAACTCGTGGAATAGCTTAATGAAAGTTAGAGTGGAACTCAGGACATGTGGAATCACTGGAGTGGAATAAGTTACATGTCGCTGATGAGAGAAACGTCTTAGTATCTTAGTAGGTAGGTAGTTATTTTGGGTGGATTCTCCAGCAATAGTGTTCCAGGAAGGTTGTGTGGGAATCTGTATTCCTGCGTTGTTAACTTATTGTTTATTCACGCAATGGTTTCGTAGTCGTTTTGGGGTCTTCTTCAGTGCGCCTTAAAGCAAACAGATACCTAGCTAGTTGAATGGGGGGGGGGGGGGGAGCGGAGACGGATAACAGCTGTACAGAAGAATAGGAAACAAAGATGACTTACTGCCAGAAAACATTGTCCAAGTACACACTTTGCCGTTGTTGTTTTGTTGGTGATTAGTCATTATCCTCATACATGGGCTTACGGGCCGACAGTAATACCTATGTATTATTTCTAAGCATACCGCAATATTTTTTTATGTAATTATAATATATATATATATATATATATATATGTGTGTGTGTGTGTGTGTGTGTGTGTGTGTGTGTGTGTGTGTGTGTGTGTGTGTGTGTGTGTGTGTGTGTGTGTGTGTGTGTGTGTGTGTGTGTGTGTGTGTGTGTGTGTGTGTGTGTGTGTGTGTGTGTGTGTGTGTGTGTGTGTGTGTGTGTGTGTGTGTGTGTGTGTGTGTGTGTGTGTGTGTGTGTGTGTGTGTGTGTGTGTGTGTGTGTGTGTGTGTGTGTGTGTTTATAACTTCGGACACAAAAAGAGGACACAGAGAAAGAAACTTACGTCTGAACGTTTCGCACTCCGCGTCGTCGGCAGACATCATATCTATGGAACACCTGATTATAATTAATGAAGTTGAGTTTGTTGTTCCGTGATATTATTTTGGATTAGGTTGATTCTGCAACTTGAACAAATAATGATATGCTTCATGAATATAACAACGAACTATTATCTAATGATGCAATTCTTGAATCCACCGCTTATTTATCGAACTGTAGGTAATTGCCCGACTGGCTCCAGTACTTGATTTACAGCTTTCCTGGAGGAACCACCAGGACGGGGATAGTTGTTGACCACAGAAAACAGTGATCTACGCAGAAGGAGATCTATGCAGGTAGATAACTAACCGCTGTGAAATAATTTGCAGCGTTTTTAGTACTCTGTCAAACTAGAGGTGGCAATTAATCCTAACTCTCATAGGTGTAATCAATTTATTTTATTATTAGGTTGTTGCGGCATCATTGACAGTGTTCCCTAGGGCTGTCGTGACATCGGGAACTATACGCCTGAGCAAATTCTCAAAGATATGAGCTGGCCCGCAACGTCTCTAGGCAAGCGACTAGGAGTACTATATACCTACATATACCTGTATTTGATGTAAACTGCAATAAAACCTAAAGTTCGGCAAGAATAACCAATAATACAACTATTGTACCCTACCAGCTTAGTATACTATGAAAAACATTCAAACCTAATTGAAATCTACGGTGTCCCTGAGCTTTGGCGATTCTCAAGAAGCTGTAAACGTTTGAAAATGTCCAGAACGTAACTCGTTGAAGAGATGGAAGATGAAGTTCAGGAACTGGGTAATTTAAGCAAAAAATAACTTTATTCACAGAATTGTTATTACAAAAGTTTGCCAAAGTTGGTTCGGATTTAATGCAAAAACGAGGCCCTAGCATTTCACCTTGCTAATGGTTTCAAGGAGAAAGAACCGACGTAATCAGTAGGTAGACGTCACGAAATTGAAAACTGTTCTCGCTCTTGAAATCAGGAGGTAACGTTATTAGAAATGTAAAAGTTTAGTTTATGTTTCATGAATAAGTAATTAATAGAAACCTAACGAAAGACTTGTATAAATACCTGATAAAACATGGCGAAGATGTTGCCAATTTCGGTTTACTCTTTTCAACCTTTGGAATCGAATAAGAAAAACAATTTTAACCAGCCTCAAAATCTGAAGGTTTCCGTTCGAAGGTACGTACAATCCAAAAGGGGAATAAAAACATTTCTGTCTGTCCACCGCACGCCGTATTTCGCACTTTACTTAGTTCCCATGAACCAAAATTAATGTAATTTGGTTTGTAGGTCCCGTTTGGGGACTAGTTGGTCCGCGAAGCTGTGGCGGTGGGCAGTTCTCGAGTTGTTTGTGTTTCCGATGAAGATGGGGTCGTTTCGGCTGAAGCCTAATCGATATCCTTCTTAGCTGGTGATAATATCGCTAGCCATAGAAGGCGTACTCTCGAGGGTCCACCGTCACTCTTCTCACTCTGCCTCATGGCAGCAGAGCGTGGTTTAGTATGCGCTGAGCAGTTCACCATACACCATCCATTCTTTGAGGGCTATCCAGGAAGATAAGCCCGAAGGTTTCCAGAAGGATTCCTTTGCAAACGTCCTGTCCTTTTTATAGTAAATATATCTGTTGGCTTCCCCACACCCATTCCCCGTCAGAGCTCAGTACATTACCAAAATTATATTGTGCTGATTTGAAGGCGATTAATCCGTGTCCCAATTTATAAGTCCCAATATTTGTTTCATCCTAACGATGCAGGTTGACACGTTGAGTTGCCCAGATGATCAATTCACTGGACCTCTGACTACATTTTTTCTCCGCCAGTACTCCCATGTAGGAGCTTTGTTCTCCACAAGTAAATTATTAAGCTAATACCATTATGATGGAGGTTAGTCACCTTGAAGTTGTTCAGATGTCCTTTCCTGAACCAGAACTTCATAGGCACTACTTTTCAACCCCCCTTTTCCATCTCATATTTCTGATACCCAGAAGTATGTCATGGAGGGAGGAGTGTGATAGTGAGTAGTTCTAGAGATGTTTGTGTTTCCGGTGAAGATGGGGCCGTTTTGGATGAAGCCTAATCGATATCCCTTTTTATCTGGTGATAATATCGCTAGTCATAGAAGGGGGACTGTCAAGGGTCCACAGCCACTCTTCTCACTCTGTCTCGAAGCTCAGCGTTACTGTCAGTCTTCTCTAAGGGGTGACGAATAGGGGTATAAAGTTCCCGAATGCCGTAGCTCGAAACTTTCAGTAGGAGGATACTTTGGTGTGTTAACGTTTTTAAGCTGATCTCGAACTTGAGCATTTTTTGAGACCACCCGGAGCATTCTACCCCCAGCTATTCGTTCGCATCGAAAAGCTTTATCAACATGATCGCGAATGAAACGGCCCATATGTTGTTGCTAGGGAACCCCTGATTATAATCACGCATGGCTGTATTAAATAGAGTTGGTTGTTCCGAGTTATTTCGTTTGAAGGATGATGGTGGTTTTGGATTATGTTGATAGGTACTGGTTTAACCTGAACAAACGCTATGGCTCACGAATAACAACCGATAATATTAATGATAGAATTCTTGGCCCTACCATAGTTATAATAATTATGAAACTTGCCCGGCTGGCTCCACTACTCGATTTAGAGCTTTCCTGGGAGAAGCAGGAGGGTTGTTATTGACCATAGAAAACAGTTATCTACGCAGAAGGGGCATCTATATCTGGAAAATAATAAACTCTTGTGGAATAATTTGCAGCGTTTTCTTGTTCGGGCCTGTTTTACTCTCTCTCTCTCCTCTTTCTCCATCCTACAGTCTAATCATGAATAAAGTTAACATTGTAATGATCAGTGTTATTTCGTTTAACAAGGTGACTAATACCAGTCTTTGCACAAGAAATTGTTTACTTTAATGCTGCTAGCGTGTGAGAGCTCCATTCAGTATCTTAACTTATCTTAACTGCAGCTCCCATCGTGCTCTTGGAAAATTCAAAACGCACGGATCCGCTCTATGAAGAGCACCACTATGTTAGTAAAGCAATTTACTTTCGGCAGCTCTCAGGTGTCTTCCTTTTTACTCATGAGTGACTCGGTTGTGAGCTTGGAATAGAATGGAGCGTTATTTGTTGTTGAGGTATACAGCAGTAAGTATGGTCAAAAGGTGCATAAACCAACATGCTATAACTTGAGAAGTAGGTATATATCACAGAAATCTGCATCGACAGGCTTCGTCAACAGGAGGTTGAATCAAATCGTATGCATCCAGCCCACATATATCATTGCTAGGGACGCGCAACAGTATAGTCCACAATATTGAGAAGGGTGTTAATTGGCCCCAACATTCGGGGCGGTCATCTTTTTCAGTGGGTCATAGTGATATCAAAGAGAAACAGCTATTGAAAAAAAAAATTATATTTCCACTAATACACGAAAAAACGCGAAAAACACTTATACCGGTTTCTGTAATCAATCCGTCGTCAGTAACAAACATCTTTGTTACTGACGATGTTTTTATCGAAACCGGTATAACAGTGTTTTTCGCGTTTTTCGTATATTAGTGGAAATAGACTATTTTTTCAATAACTCCGTTTTTTTTAAAGAATAGCTTTTCAATCGCTTTTTTCTTCTTCTTCTTATTCTTCTTCTTTGAAATGGGTTTCCACGATTTCTTCGCGAGTGATTTAGTTCGGATCATAATTATATTCCCACCGATTGAGATCCCATTGGGAATTTGGACCCGTTGAGGTTATGGGGATCGGCCCAATATATCGCTGCTAGAGAACAGCTAATTACAATCACGGATTGGCTGCACGAAGTCGAGTTGGTTGTTTTGTGATCACAATCTGTTGTCATTTGAATAATGGCTCTTTTGAGTGTTGTTGATAGGTGCTCTTGTAACTTGAATATGTTTGGGTTTATGAATAACAACAAATAATTAATTATTATTGAATTATTGGATCCTGCGCAGTTTCATGAAACAGTAATTCCCGGGGCGGCTCTAGTACTGGATTTAGGGCTTTCCTTGGAACGAGGGGGGGGGGGGGGGGGGGCACGAAGGTTGGTATTGACCACAGAAAATACTCATCTACGCAAAAGCATCTATACAAGTAAATAATAAACCATTGTGTAATAGCTTGAAGCGTTTTTAAGCTTAGTGGAGCTTAGAGGGTTAATTTTTCTCGACCCACTGCTCGTTCAAAGCACCGAAATCCAACCCGAGGTCAAGTGACTCCATATAAAAGCAAGGGGTTTCGTTTCTCAGTGAGCAAATATTTAGATGCATGAGTGTATCCTGCATGTGTAAAATTATCATGGGCACGCTTTTATGAACTTAGTGAGCCAGGGAGTTGTCATTGTAGATGAATTTTGTATCGTGTGGAGAAAGTCCGGTTGTCGTATGATGAGATCCCTAAACAGATAATGATTGTATAGTTGGAAAAGGAAACAATAATATTATATCGAGCAAGGAAATAATGCACTAGAATTGAGATTTCAACTGACAGCTTCACTTTAGTAACTTTATTGAATTTGACTGAATTACTTCTCGGCTAATGCTACGTATCGTTCGTTTTTTCTCCATTCGAGACATGAAAACACATATGCTGTAGAAAATAACAAAAAAGTCTATTATAGTATAGATTAGTATGTCTTATGTTTAGTATAGTTTACTACCTGAAGAAAACTGAAGTTATTTAAAGGCTTTTGTCATAGAATTATATCGCTACTACTTGGTAGGCTAGGAAGTCTCATTCTGTTCTAATGGAATCTTTACATCAGCTCAGTTAGCATTTCTGCTCCAGAGAACCTTATTCCCGTGAATTATTCAAAAGGTAAGTTACCTCCACTCTCTCATCCTCCCGCCAACACCGGTTTCCACACCAGTATTAATTCATTTAGCGCACTTGTTTCCCTTTCGCAAGAAAATACGTGTTTACATTCTTATTGCAATCTTCCTTATTAAATGCGGACAGAACGGGCAGCGTTTTCAGACGAATTTCCGCAGTTCAGAACAGTTTTCTCCGTCTTCAGAGACTCCGCTTTTAGTTCGTTAAAGCACATTGTGCGAGGGGTCAGGGTCTAATGATTCATTTATCACTTCCCTGATATTTGATTCATTCTTCGCTCAGCCCCCCAACTATTAGCTGTATACAATGATTTGGTTATTGATTCAATGTTACTGTTAAACTAGCTGGATAAAACTTAATAGATAAGTATAATCAATTTTGGTTATTGATTATTTATAATATCTTGTGATGAATCTGAGAGGTTAAGGTGAATATTGCCGAAGATAAACCTTCGCCGCGACGCAACATTTATGTAGGCCGAAATGGAATATGATCGTTCAAAAAACCGATCATAATAATATAATGGTTCATGTCGTGACAATAGGGTTGAAGGAAAAACACGCATCAGGAATACTTCTACTTGAATCCCATTGAATACACCCAAAACCATTCAAGAGGCCAAACGCCTCTCACTCACTCATTCACCATTATAATACCTACTGGAATTTGAATTTTTTTACTTGACTTCCCTGGTCCTTCAACCATAAAGTTCATCGACATTGTAGTGACGAATAATTCTGAATTTCGTTTGCACTAATGAGCTTTGGATCATCACACAGCATGAAATGACCGATGGTTTTGGTTTCCTCGACAGAAAGGAGTTCTATATTGGCAGACGTCCCTATCCAGCTGATAACTATCACATTAGTTGCGATTTCCAACAGCGGTAGGTACATATATCCTCAAGATTCAAAGATACAAATACATTTCCAAGACTCCGAGTTCCAACTTGTATCTAACAACAGAAAAGAATTACACACTAACGTACGAATTTTGGAAGATGCTGCACCCGGCATTTAAATGAGCGAAGATCATGAAATATTCTTGCATTCATTATCCAGTTGATTTGGAAGAAATTTCTTGGTCGATCCGCAGTTGAATTTCTGTCTAGCTACCAACTCTACATCAATTCTTCTTTGAATAACTATTTTATTTTGGTCTGGGCGGTGTTATCGCTAATACCCCCACACTCTACAGAACCATATGGAGTCTACTGCGTACTGGAAATTGGCATGATGGTCTGCCAAACTGCTCCTATTCAATGCAACACCGGTTATTGAGCAACTTAGCAACAATTTTGTCAAGTATTGGTTAGAAAGCAACAGAATTTACCCCTGCCTCATCTCTCTTTGAAAATCTTCCCTTCAGGCAGAATGCGGTGAAAGCGAACTTCTGTTATTTGTTCCAGTAATAGAAAATACGAGATCGTTCCGTTTTGTTTGTCAGTACTGCTAAAAATACTCGTAGTCAGCTCCAGTGTGATCCTCACTATAGCCAGGAACTGTGCTTGCAGTACTTACCATCCAATGACCCTGAGATCCTCAAGGCTATCAAGATCCTCATCAGCATATTAAGCTCAACGATTTAATGGAATGCGGAAGGACGTTGTTAAGTTGGACGATGCGATGAGAAATGTGCGTATTTAATAATCTCACCGCGCCGTATCAAGAGTGATCTCAACAAGACTGTCGAGCGTAATCGGTGAGGAGGCTCAACTAATAGGAACATTATGTTGCCTGGATAAAAAAAAATCTGCCCAAGCGTTGGTTCCCCTTAGAAGAAACACCGTGGGGTCATAATACTGATTTAAGGGCGGCAGTATATCTAACAGGCGGTGGAAGTGGGGAGAAGACCGCGGAGAGATGCCCGCAGAGTGATTCATGGAGCTACCAGCCTTCTCACCATCAGTCTGGAGTGTCTCACGCTTAATCATCATAAAGAAACTATACAGAGATTTTTCTTATTGCATAGCAGCATTCATTTTGTATTTTTATTAACATTTTGGTTTCAATAAAACAGTTCCGGATTGCGCTTACATTGATGAGTCACTAAAATTCCATATTTATGTCTTTCCCATTCTACGCTATTTGCAGACGATTGACACCATCGTCTCATTTCTTCGCAGTCCATGGAATAAACCAACCTACCAAAATACGTATTCAACACAATAATTAGATATAGAAAACGAAGACTTGGAAGATAATTAATTATGAAATAGAAGTGGAAATGTAAAGATTCATTCATTACAATATTGTTTGGTGATTTTACGATTTCCTACAACTCAATTTACATATGTTATGATTATATATTATGGAATTCTTACCTGCTCCATCATACTCTTGTCGTATTCCTTGTCGTATCGTATGTCTGTCTTCCGAATTTCAAAAATCGGAAAGGGTCATTAGAGAGGAGAGCGGAGGAAAACAGCCAGAGGTATACTGTAAACTACCTAGCTACATGGTCCACTTGAAATGGAACCTACGATAGGGTTGCAAAACTCAAATGAAGGGGTGATAGTTTCGTTATAATTTAATATGGTATGAAAGGTAGAGAGGGGTTGGCCTTATCACTATTACAGGCTTATCAGGCATATCAGCTGTCTTTCCAGCTAATAGAATCCAAGACAGAAACCAAGTTACAGGAGTACGTGTTTCAAGCAAAGAATGATATACCCTCTTCACATAGTGGAGTTTAACCCAATTACAAGCTCGGCACTCACTTCGTCATCGCACAACAATGGCTGCCGCCAACCCATTCTGTACTATATAGACCTAAATCCGTATTCAGTGAATTCAATTGAAATGGGACTACTAAATTCTACCCATCGTAAATTACATCTCCCACCCCTCTCGGCCATCTCTCGCGTTTTCCTCTCCAGCAACAACGAATTTATCCATCTCGACGAGAGATTTCTCTCTGTTGTCTGAGGGCTTCGGGGGTTTTGCAAACGGCGGCAAACGCCTGGAACGGATGTCTTAATACCTGCCTAGACGTATAATTTTCACATCGAGGAAGTGATTACAACTCTGCTAACTCCGCTCTCTGCAGCTGATCCTTGAATGTAAATGTTCACAAAACTATCATTAAGGTACAGCTATCAGCCGTTTGGAGGGAAGATGAATGTAATACCTTCAAACCGCAGCATAGGTAGTCTGGAGTATAAATCCACTATAGACGGTGAATGATTTTGTCGGGACAGCGAGATTTGGTAACTTCAATGATTACTATGAAATTGCTGTGGGTGCATTGAAGAATGACCCTCCCATCAAACAACCCCAAAACAACTCTGTAGTAAAAATTCAGCTTCCACAAAACCTACTCTGCTGCTAAAAGGATTGATGACCATTTTCCCCCCCGAAGTAGCAACTCGGTGTTTCACACCTCGCTCTTAGATGTGTATATAGAAACCTGTTCCTTCCCTTCTGTTGGATTTCAAGTTGAAATATCCAAAATTGCGGCTTTTAGCGCGGTACAAAAATATACATATTGGTAGGTGGTAGGTACGTAACTGTAGAGTCACTAGCAAATGTCGTTTGAGTTTGAAGAAAGAAGCCTCAATGACTTTTGGCAAATACACTAAGTGGTGAGAATTAGCCCATCAGATCATGATGCTGCATTATTAGAAAATTTTGCCTTCGAGTATACCAAAGTATATATGTTAACTTGGGACTATTTTTGGGAGGACAAGTCGTCTTGGCCGTTGTACTGAAGGTTGAATAATGAAAATACTAATAATGTGTAATCAAATGTGATGTTACGTTGAAACTATGCACGTTGTTTTCCTAAATTGACAGGTTTTTGTTGTTATTCATGAACACTCAATCCATCAACATCAGTATCATTATTCAAAGATGCTGGTAATGGTGATAAGGCGCGTCAGCGGGTCGAATAAAACAACTCCGAAATTGGATCGAAGAGCTCCGACGGCGACGGCTTTCGGTTTGCCAATAACAGAGTTACAGTTGAGGGCACCGCACTAACCAGCGGTTACAACTCAAAGTAGCGGCGTTTTAACTGCTCAACTTGCATAGTTACTCCCTCCCAACGCTAAAGAGTTTACGGCGTATCTTTTATACGAACCTCTATATTTCCATCTGGAGTTTTCAGTTTCTTCAGGGTGGGAAAGTCATTAATGGACGATATGGCTTCCAAGCTCTCGCCCATTCCCATCTCGTTTATACCTTTTTTTTTAGAACTTAGTTTATTTAGTCAACAGACTTAGTGCATGTGGATACCTTTATTTTGTTCTCCATTTGGCAATTTAAGATATAGAGGAAGGATGAGATCGGATCCTTACTATCCAAGTTTCATCGATTTTTGGTTCGTGGTAACTATAACTGAGCAAAGTGTCGCGTGCGGCGGAGTATAGGCGTACGAACAGAAAATTTTGGTTAATTAGTCTGAATAATGAACCCATGGAATCGAGCATGAGAGAAAAAGTTAAATCCCCCTCAAAATTTGATGCTTTGTGCTTCAAGGTACTACGTAGAATCTGAGAATGAATTTTAAAAATGCAGTCCGTCCACCGCACGCCGGCGATACAACATACTTACACAACATACGTACTTTTCTTAATTACCTTAAGCCTTAATGCAATTTGGTATGTACGTACCATTTTGGGTCTGTTTGGTCCTCTCGGCGTTCCTGTCGCCGCCTCTAAGGGATGGAATATAGGGTTCTGCAGTTTTAAAACGGTGTAGCTTGAAACCTTCCAAAAGAAGGGTATAGCGTTTTTGGTTTATTATTTTTAATAATGAACCCACGGAATCGAGCATGAAACATACAAAAAGAACCGAATTCCCCCTCAAAATTTGACGGTTTCCGTTTCAAGGTAGAACGTGGAATCCGAAAATGGAGTGCAAAAAAGTTATGCTTATTTATGTTTTTAAACTGTTCTCCAACAAATAAATAATAAATTAATGATATAATTCTTGAATCCATCGCATATGTATGCAATTTGGTTCCCCGGCCGGCTTCACTACTCGATCTAGAGCTTTCCTGGGGGGAGCACGAGGTAGGTATTGACCACAGAAAACAGTGATCTACGCAGAAGGGATGTCTATTCAGGTAAATAGTCTATACAGGTAAATAATAAACCGTTATATAATGTATTTTGCAGCGTTTTACCTACCTTTTTAATCGATTCTCGGTTTGCATTTTCGGAGACCACCCGGAGCATCGTGCTCCGGACAGACAGCTGGTGATCTCGACTGTCGAAGTCTTACATCCACTCTATGCCACATTGTAGCTAATGTGAACATAAGCATACCACTAGCAAAGTAAACAGCTTCTCAGGATTTCTCTCTTGCGGAGCCGTGGCACATGCGCACTTCCTTCTACTTACCATGACGTTCCCATTCCTACAAATTCCAGCAATTAAGCTTCTCCTTCCTGATTGGATTTTCTCCCAAAAAACTCTCATACTTGCTTGAAATCTTCAAAAAATCACTGCGTTCTAGAACGAGATTGACGTCGTGTTGGGCGACTCGACGAATGTGTCTCACCAGCTTGAATTCAGTGCACAACCTGCTTTTCAAACTTCCACACGCCACCACGACAAAAAATATAATAAATTGGAATGAAATAATAGGGTACCCAGGTACGTACCTAGTGAAATTTAAATAATAACGTAAATGAGACGGTCATAATTTACGATAGATGAGGCGCTCATGGCCACCCTAAGCTATACGATTTTTTAAGCCCAGTACAGTTAGTTATCCAACCCCCCGCCGCCAGTTCTTTCTTTTTTTTGCTTAAGTATAGCTATTTTAGCTTAGGTATTTAGCTACTTTAGAATAAATAGGTACTATAAGGCGAATTTCCCATATTTTCTCATTTAAATTCCGTATTTTTCGAAAGTCTATCTCCTGGCCGTATCACCAACATGTGAAGGTTATAATTATTATTATGGCCACCCACTTTCTTTTGGAAGAAAAGTGGATATTTTTCATGTAATATAACTAATTTTCATTGTGTGAGTTATTTTTATAAGGAACTGATTTGTGACCCATTACATACCTATTGATACCTCTGTGCAAAAAGGGCGAATCTGCAATCGAGCACTGTGTTTCTAAAACCCCAAACGGCGCCGCTAGTTATTATAGCATCATGTTCAGTTTTCTCTACTTTCAGTGAGTACCTAAACTATCTTACTAAAAATTCCTTACAAGTTAATCTCTTTGGGGTACTCCAGTAAAATTATAAATAAGCTTTAGTTCAGTCTGATGCAGATTCGCCCTAACGACCCATAATTTGTTGGAAAAGTTTGAGCGTAAAAAGGGCGAAACTGTCAGATTCGCCCTTCCAGTGGATTTTCGTTAGTGAAAAGACGCTGTTGTAATGGCCTCATTTTCTATGTAGTTTCATAATTCCATCGAGTGCTTGAGGGCCAGTCTGCATAAATAATTTAGGCATTATTTTTTATCCTATGAACATGCAAACTAATACAAGTGTTGGTGGTATGGCTATGGCCACCTTGAACTGAAAGTTTACATCCAGGTGCCATACCACCAACAATAACACTTCTTCAAAACACTACAACAACCCTAACCCCCTAAATAATCCCCCTAAATAACATTGATAACAAGTTCTCCATTAATTAGAGCAACCGATAGTGGTTACAAAATAAAACTTACCGGCTAACATAGCAGATTAATCAGAGGAATACTGAAAAAGGTTTTTGGCGTCCCACGTGCAAACGACGCAACGAATTGTACTGACGGACATCCCATAAATCTACTCCCTTGAGTGGTTTATAGCCTAATATCTGGTGGTAAACCTGTACCACCCACCACCTATGGCCACTTTTTAGGAAGATGTGGCCATATCAACAACATGGCAATGAGCCCCCCCTATCCACCTCATGCTAAAGTTAATAAAAACGACAACAACACAGGACAAATTATAAGATTGAGATAAGGTAAAACGACAACCGCAGGGGGTGCTTTGCAACAGCATGGAACGGCTAATGGAGAAGTTCAACAGAGCCAGACGTGAGGCGAGAATATCGACGGTCTCGACTCCGCAATTATTGCTGTAGGACGAATATTAACGGACTTTACAAGGCCATGAAGGCTCAAATAGCGAAAAGTGACGTACAACCATAAAATGGCTATATAACTCGAAAACTGAGCGTTTAACACGTTCTGTGCGGATGACGCAACGTATGCGTCATGCCAAGACCTACCTCTGTGGCGGATGACGCAGCATCTGCGTCACGAATCAGCTCCGAGGTAAAACACGCTCATCGCAGGGTTGGCGCATTCTAGCGGCTAATTCGTGTATTTCCCGTTCAAATGAAGCCTAATGAAGCGCCGAGAGACGTCGTTCCGGTATCAGTTGAATCTTCCCCTCCTATTTGTAACGTTTTGTGGAGGTAACGGTTTTTTCAGTTTATGAATGTTTTTGGCGCCTCTCGTTTCTTCAACAACGAAAATAGTAAGTACCCGTTGATTTCTGTTGTTGATATCGATGTTTCTAACGAATAATTAGGTAATAAATGTGTGGTTTTTATGGTCGTCGTGACGCAACATATGCGTCATCCGCCACAAGGTGGACTCATTTTTGGGACACGCAAGCAGCTGAGCCCACTGTGTGGCGGATGACGCATATGTTGCGTCACGACGATTTTGATAGGAAATAGTGAAAATTTCAACCAGTGACCTACATCAACACTATTATTGAGTTATTCTAGAATGAAATTGACAAAAATCCCAAGTCCGCCAGGGGGGTCAGTTTTGGCTCAGGGGACCCGCACTGAAAGTGTTAAGAAAAAATCGCAGGAGACTCGCGATACTGATGCGTAAACTGTACATGACTTGTATCTTGACGAAAATTGACGTCCCCTAGCAATATTTGCAAATATCTTCCTGCAAATACACATAAACTGCTAGGTACCTGGATTTTGCTATTCCTTTCTACTGTCTGTAAGCAATTTTTTGCCTGTCTTAGACTTGCTTTTAAGCATACGGTTGGGGTACGTACTAAGCAGTATAAGTTCAAGGTGAACCATGACGACATTTGCGACGTTTGTAATATGGGTGTGGTAAGTGATTCACACCACGTTTGGGTTGTCTGCCGAGTGTTTATTGAGTTTGGGACTAACCACTATCCCACCATTTAGTTAGAGGACACCTCCTAGTAAGCTGTGTTACCCAACCACAAACGAAATCTTTGATAATAATTTATTAGTAATTGCGACCCCTATGGTGCCATGCTACTCATGTGCCTCTTGTGTGGTGAACTAATCTGAACTTTTCATCCTTTCGAAAATGTTGAACACATTTTGGAGGGTCTCATGCCGTGTGTTATGTCTGGAGGATTCCAGATGGGGAATTGATGTAGTAACCAATTTTCAGGTCCACAGTAAATTATGGTGATCGTGATTTGAGAGCCTGATAGCCAATCATTTTTTTTTTTCGAATTGGCATTTCTTACTGTCATTTAACTTGTTAAGTCTTTTGAATGCTGTTATTTCGTTTCAATGCCCCTGTGTGGCATTTATTCTAGCAAGTGATGTTATAATACTAGGACTCCAGTGCAGTATTGTTGGCTATACAATCTTGTTGCATTCACTATTACTCCAGTGTTGCGAAATTGTAAAAGCCCAGCAAGGCCGTGTACAATATATATATTTTTTTTAATATCATCTTTATTGTTACAACTGTGTGTACACATCTAGTAACTTCACTCTGTTAATTTATTTATCGTATTGTGGTTCATAGATCACTACCTACTACCACTCATCACATCACTTCAGTGAGATGTAACTAGGTCCAGAGGTTTGGTCCTTTTCAGTCTTCGTAAATCGCCGCTGTTGTCCAGGAGGTTCAGTACTTCGACATTCCTGTGCTTGTGGAGACGGTTCTCATGATCCGTTGCTCGATTTTTTACAACTTCGCTCACCATCTTAATTTTAAGGTCGCGATGGGGGTCATCCGTTCGGATATACCAGGGGGCATTCACTATGCTCCTGAGGATTTTGTTTTGTGTTGTTTGGATAATTTTCAAGTTAGTTCTCTTGGCCCAAATCGGTTTGATCACTTGCTCGTACAGTAGCATTTTGTTATGTGTAGGCAGTTGGGATTTTCTTCCGATGAGCCAGTACATCTTCTTGAATTGTAGGTTTATTTCTTCCTTCTTCTTCTTCACGTGCTCCTTCCAACGGAGCTTCGCGTCCAGAGTCATTCCGAGGTACTTAGCTGTATTTGCATATGGAACAATCTGGGAGTTTATTTCAATTGGTATAGGGCTCACTTTCCTGTATGTAAAGTTAATGTGCGTTGACTTAGCTTCGTTGAGTTTTATTCTCCATTTTTTGGTCCATTGATGGATGCTATTCACGGATTCCTGTAGTTTTCCCGAGGCTTCCTCGACTGTAGAACCTACTGCCAGGATTGCTATGTCGTCTGCGAACGTCGCTGTCATAGCTTCTGCTGATTTTGGGAGATCCCTTGTGTATAGTAGATAGAGTACTGGCCCAAGGACGCTACCTTGAGGTACTCCTGCTTTTATTACACGTAATTGGGAGTATTCATCTTCGTGTTTTACCCTGAAATGCCTTTCTGTTAGATAGGACACCAAAATCCTATAATACTGGCTAGGGAGATCCCTGTGTAGCTTTGCCTGAAGCCCCTTATGCCAGACTTTGTCAAATGCTTGAGAGACGTCAAGGAATACTGCTGAGCAGATTGCCTTCTCTTCAAAGCATTTCTCTATCACGCTGGTGATCCGGTGTACCTGATCGATTGTTGAATGCTGCTCTCTGAATCCGAATTGGTGATCAGGGATTAAATTTTTCTCCTCGATTATAGGTTTTAATCTCTTTAAGAGGAGTTTCTCAAAGAGCTTGGAGATAATTGGTAAAAGGGAGATGGGTCGGTAGGACTTTTTTTCATATGTTGGTTTACCTGGTTTGGGTATTGTTGTGATCGGCTGCTCCTCCACAACTCAAATTGTGTCTGAACATGCTGTTACTCAGAGTGGGGACCCCCCGAACCCCCTCTGACCTTGTCAAGGGGACTATAAAAGAGCCAGGGTGCCACCAATAAACCAACCATTCTCTCGTAATCGATCGACTCGTCTATCCGACTCCCAATCACTACACTGGTGACATCCGACGTGTGAGCTACACCGCCAGCGCCCGCCGTTTGATAGCGTCGCAGCCCCGCCTCCGCTTCAACGAGCCCCACCACGCGCGGCCCCCACCGACGCCACAGCGGCGCCCCACTCCGACGCCCGCCTCGACGGCTATCGCAGCGCCTCCCGCTCCTTCGCCCCACCATCTCCGATCCTTATATAAGGAAACGGACGCCGGCGCCGAGCACACTTCCTGCTGACACCTCAACGGACTGGCACCTACGAACAAAACGGAGATGACCGAGCAGAAACCGCAAGACACCCGAAGCGAGCGCTCCTTCACTTCTCAAGCTCCAGCCGTTTGACCCCGCATTTCCGCACGTCTGGTTCGCCCAACTCGAGATCACCCTCGCACACGAAGGCCTCACGACGCCACATGCGAAATTCACCCGAGCCTTCCTCGCTCTCGAACCTCGACAAGCGGACCTCTGTGCCGACATCAGCCCCTCGAACACCAGTAGCTACCAGACGCTCAAAACACGCCTTCTCGCGACACACGCACCTTCAGATGGTTCACGGCTCACCGCCCTCCTACAGCCGACATCCGACGACGAACTACCGTCGATCCTCGCTCGCCGACTCACCCGAGCACTTCCCGCCGACACACCCGCACCACTCGTCCGACACGTCTTTCTTCGAGCCCCCCACGAGAATTTTCGACTTCACATTGCGGCCCACGAAGAACAAGACATCACCCGGCTCGCCAAACACGCTGATCGCCTTCTCCCATTCGCACCAACTCTTCAAGCGGCCACCGTCGCCGAAGAAACAACAGTGATTCACAGTAGACGACACCGGCGATCACCGACGAGAACGACAGCGAATGAGCCCCGGTTTCCAGCCCTTTTCGACGGCTACGAACCTTCCAACAATACACGCGACGCACCGAACCACGCACACGAGATCATCACGAAGGGACCCCCGTGCCATGCGAAACTTCGCCGAAAACCCCCGGATTTCGGCGAATTACTAGCGGCGGGGGTCATTCAACCTTCCGAACCTGCATGGTCCAGATCACTGCAGCATAGAGCCACACCACGAGCCGCTACGATTCTACGTCTTCAACTCGCCGCAAGCACAATCGAATCACGACCGCTCGCTCACGTGGACTACCGACTCACCGCGCAAATTGATCTCAACCAACGCACGTTCCGTGGCCTCACTAATTTGCAGCATCGAACCACTCCACGAGCCGCTACGATTCCACGTCTTCAACTCGCCTAAAGCACAATCGAATCACGACCGCACGCTCACGTGGACTGCCGACACGCAGATTTCAACAGCACAAAACGCTACCACGAACGATCTACCGTACGCCACTCACGATCCATCAAGACGCCGCAACGCCCCCGACAACAGCGCCCGAGCTACCGCACGAGCCACATACGACACCGGCGGGATACCTCGCGCCCACACCGGCACCCACGCCACTAATCGGCCTCGAACCACCGCCACCCCACGACAATGACCACAGCAGCCACCCGGACAGCCCACACGGACCCAACACACGCACCTCCCACGCCCGGCCACAGCCACAGCGACATCAACAAAATTTAATTAAAATTGAAAATTACTTAAATTCTGGGGGGAGCAGTGTTGTGATCGGCTGCTCCTCCACAACTCAAATTGTGTCTGAACATGCTGTTACTCAGAGTGGGGACCCCCCGACCCCCCTCTGACCTTGTCAAGGGGACTATAAAAGAGCCACGGTGCCACCAATAAACCAACCATTCTCTCGTAATCGATCGACTCGTCTATCCGACTCCCAATCACTACAGGTATCATTATCACCTCTGCTACTTTCCACTGCAGTGGTACGTACTGCAGCCTAAAAGACGCATTGATTAGGTGTAGGAGTTTCTTTAGCCCTTTTTCTGGGAGTTCTTTCAAGATTTTCCCAGTTATAAGATCATAGCCTGGAGCTTTCTTTGGACTGAGGTTGAACATGATCTCATTTTTGAGTTCTTGAATGGTAACCGGCCGAATTTCCATTTCATCTGACTTTTCTATCATTGTAGCATCCTCATCTGCGGTCTGCCTTGGGCACGGGGTAAATGTTTCCTCAAGGTGGTTAGCAAACAAATCTGCCTTTTCTTTGGCACTCCTCGCCCAATATCCATCTTCTCGTTTAATAGGCGGTATTGGTATTTTGGGCCGCTTAAGTCCTTTAGTTGCTCTGTATAAAGAATAGTCCGTGTCTTTTCCAGCAGTGAGGCTCTGCAAGTTGATAGCCAATGTTTCATCTTCAATTTCTTGGTTTAGAGCTTTGAGCTCATTGCACAGCGCATTCAGCTTTCTTTTGTTTTCTGCAGAGCGAACCCTTTGCCAGGCTTTCCTAGCTTTTCTTTTGGCCCGTACCAATTCCCTTACTTCGAGAGGGTAGTTGGAATGGTAGAAAGGTTTCTTCCGGTTGATTGGGGTGCAGGACCAGCACGCCTCTTGGATGTTTTCGGTCAATCGTTCAACCTCTGTTTCCAGTTGATCTGATGTTCTGATGGGCACGTGTAAATCAATGCTTTCGGACAGTGTTTTTCGGAATAACTCCCAGTTACTGTGCTTATTAGTAAGTTTTGGGGTCTCTTCTCTGAGGATTACCGAGTCACTTAGCGTCATGATCACAGGAGAGTGATCAGACGAGAGGCCATCGCTATCCTCATTATGTATGTAGTTACCCGATATTCCTTTTACTATAAAGAAGTCCAGGAGATCTGGTACTTTATTCACATCTGTTGGCCAGTACGTAGGCCCTCCTCCAGAGTGAAAATTGCATTTAGTTTCTTGACCTGCTGCAAACAATTGTACTCCCTTCGGGTTGCGCGTTTTTGCCCCAGAATTCGTGTTTTGCATTGAAATCACCCCCTATAATGAAGTTATGTCCGATTTCGCGAAATAAGTCCACGTAGTCGTCTTTTTTCAGAACATACCTAGGTGGGCAGTATATGGCAGCAATGTTGATAGTTCTGTTTTTTGTACTCACTTGTACTGTGATGACTTGCATTTTTTTTATCTCTATTTTCAGCTGTTCCGAGTGTTTGATATTGCTCTTTATAAACACAGCCGAGCCTCCCCGAGCGCGATCGGCGGGGTGGACGGAGCGATAAATGTTATAACCTTTGATATTTGCGTAGGATGTTCTTGTTAGGTGTGATTCCGAGATCAAGCATACGTCAATTTTTTCTTGATTGAGAAAAATCTCTAGTTCTTTTATGTTTTGAACTAGCCCGTTGGCATTCCAGGTTGCTATACGGAGTGTATTATGGCCCATATTTTTTGTAATTTGAGAGTTGCAGTTCTATTTTATCTAGCCTGTTGAATATAATTTGATTTATCTTACTGTGGTCTTCCAGTTTTTCCAGCACTAGTGCTAGCATATTTTCTGTGGTGGGTTTTACTTTCTGAACCTCTTTTACATTTTTTGTTATTTGCGCATAGGAGACTTCTCCCTTGGACCATTTTTGACTCATACCTTTAGAATTCGATACACTCTCTCTTCTACCAGGTACGGTGGTTGTTTCTTTTCTGGCCGGCTTATCCCTTTTATCACGGAGCCTTTGAAGTTCCTTTGCCACTTTACACCCGCGATAGTTCGCGGGGTGGTCGCCTTTGCAATTGATGCACTTGGGAGGTGATTCATTTGTTTTCTGGCAATCACTTGTATTGTGCTTACCAGTGCACTTGACACACCTAGGTTCCATTTGACAGTACCTGTGTGTATGATTGAACGACTGGCAGGACTTGCACTGTGGAATTAGTGCTGTTGTCTTCCTAATTAGTGTTGTTGTCCCCAATTTTAACCTTTAGATTCATGATATGCTTAATTTCATAATTTTTTTTAATATCATCCTCTTTGTCAAATGAGAGCATAAATAAAGGAAGTTTTTTCAGCACCGTAATTGGTGCATCTTGCTCACTGGGTTGTTTTTCCTTCTTGACGAGGTTGACTGCCTCTAGGATTTTATAACCCCTACCTTGGAGGTCTTCAATAATCTCTTGTGATGGGCAGGAGTGATGAAGCCCTCGGGCTACCACCTTAATGGGACGATCATGCTTATTCTCGTACGTGTACCACTGAAGGCTTGCGTCTTTCAGCCTTTGGGTCACAGCACGGTACGCGTCCTTATCTTGGACATTAATCTTCCACTTATTATTGTTGAGAGCGGTTACTTTCCACTCTGAACTTGTCGCCGATTTTATTAGTGGGCTCAACTCCTTAAAGTCCTTGATACCAATTACGTTGATGGGTGGAGGGGGGTAATCCTTAATTTCCTGCTTTTTAGGGACAGATGTCCCTTTGGGTTGATTAGGTAAGGTGGCTACTTCCGGAGAGGATGATGCTTTTCGTTTCTTTTTGCCTCTTTTGAGGATCCAATTTGTCTCTCGTTCAAGGTCATCCTCATCCGTACTATACATTTTGGTTTCAGCCTTGCTGTTTGTGTTTTGAGTAATTGTGCTAGCCATAGTGCTCATTTTGAGATCAGCTTGGGTCAAATATTCACAAAGGGCAATGATAGTATTATAGAGCTCACCAAATGCTGAGTTGATGTGCTCATCCTGGATACGGAATGCCGCAGTAGAGGTCCGGTGTTGCACAACCTTCAGTTTTGTTTTGTCAACAATTTCGGCGATTGACTCGCCGCCGTCGCTTTCCTCGTCCATTTTCCTCACAAAATCATTCCTGACACGGCGGAAATAATAATTATTACTAACTGTTTTCTTTTCACTAGAGCTCCGACCGATGTTTCCTGCTCGGAGGTTCGCGCACGACTGTGTACAATATAAATTAATTAATACAACATGTTATTGAATCCTTCAGCCCACCTACTTCTTGATGACTTTGCAGTTTGAGGCGTCTCCTGCATGGCAATTGGAGTTACGAGTGTTTTTTGGCGCTATGCAAGTGAAGTGGGTGTGCGTGGTGATAGGAAGTGTTGCTACCCACCTGTCCGCACAGCAGGTGGCACAAGGCTTGTCGGCATACGACAGACTAATGGGTATTTACATTTTTTGCTTTCACTGGGGTCACCATCTTTCGGTACAGAGTATGAGCGCCAAGAACAGGAACATGTTGTAAAAATCTCAAGATATTACACCTGATAGTATTTTAGACAGAGAGAGGAGAGGACTGTGTAATACCGAGGAAGTTTTGTGAGCTGATTTCAAAAAGCGAAATTGACATGTGGGATAAGTAGTCGTAAGAGCAAAATCATTATTCAAGAAAGTGAATAGCATCTATCACGCTATATTGAGGGGCAAGCTGAGCGGGTAGCGTGCCACGCCGAACGTAAAAACCCCCATTACTCTGTAAACCTTTGTCCGCCCAATGCGTTAGCAAACTACCGAATGAATAGACAGAAGGTTGGGGCTTGGGGCACTAAGGAACGATTAAAATTGTGAGTGATTTCACATTTTCATGCCAATCTGACTCATGTGAGAACTAGCATTTAATTTGCTCTCCCCTTCTTTCCGACGTTTTTCATTATACAGATATTTTTTGTGGTTCACGTTTATTATAATGTCGTGGTATCCTCCCAGAACCACTCCCTGCAAACTTAAGATCTCGCAAATAAACTCGCTGAAGTGGGGATGAAAGTCACAGGCAAGTCGAAGCACAACCTGGGTCCCCACCATCCCCTACTAACTACGGGATGGAGGGAGACGGCTTCCAGGCCTATAAATACTCACCGCCTCCGCCTTTCTAACCATTCTACGCTCTCCTCCAGTCCCTGACTACTCTCTCTCCTCCTTTTCTCGTCTCTCTCCTCTACCTAAAAGATCTTGGGCATGATGGTGATTCGCTCAAAAACAAACCAAGCAAATTCACCCTAAAAGATCTCAGGCATGGTGGTGGTCCGCCCATAACCAAACCGAGCACACATCCAAAAAGATCCTGGGCATGGTGGTGGTCCGCCCATAACCAAACCAGGCAACACTCCCAAAAGATTCCGTGCATGGTGGTGGTACGCCCATAACCAAAGCGGACACACTCCAAAAACATCCCGGGCATGGTGGTGGTCCGCCCATAACCAAACCAGGCACATCCTCCCTCACACCGCTCGTGATGAATGCGCCAATTTCACATATAAGTACCTAGGTACAGATATAATAGGTTAGGTGTAGGTTTTATGTTCTCAGGGCAACTTGTAGACGATGGGAGAGAGGTAGTTTTCCTTGATATTGACAGGCAAGGGACCTTTCATAGACTTTTCCGTTTCTCGAAGGGGAGGGGGTTGATAGCAAAGAGAAAGGACCATTACTCGTGTCCATTATTGAATCTTTGAAGGGTATTAGCCATTTATGGAAAAGGTCGAGAACGAAGGCAGGTGGGCGCTGGAGGATCAGTTTACTTAAGTCCGCCTTCCAGTGGTGGGGGATCAATTTACTGTAAATCTACCTTCTGCAGGCGGCTCCACAAAAGCCTTTAAATAATAAAAGGGAGGGTGTATGTCTTTAACGTTATCATGGATCCATCAGAGAAAGGTTTCGTTCGAATGGGTCGGGACAGGCGAGCTGTCAGTCCAACGAGCTTCGACCTTTTATCAGAAATCTGACGTATCCTAAATTCGGGTGTATTTCAAACCGATACGCGCCATCAACTTCTATTTGACAGTTTCTGTTTTCAGCTATCGGCGGTCACTAAAGGTTCTCTTTACGGCGGATTTTCCCAGGTACCAACGACTTCCAGCCAGTGTCACCATTTAAATATTACGTATCAACAATCCTCAGAGCCTTGATCCGCGCACACTGTATGAATGCACATAAATAATTATGATTGTAATTAGTTGATTCTATCATCTTTCCAATTTACGGCTAGTCTTTTATCGTTATACTTAGGCCTGGTAACTAGCAGGAAGATCCGAGTGTTCCGTTGGAGACTTTCGTTTTTCCTATACACCACCCCTTTCTAATACTCTCACCTATGGTGATTTTGTTTTCGCACTAGAAATGGTCTCGAACATCTACCATTCTTGGTATATTGCCATAGTATCACCTGGTAGAACCTTCAAGATAGATTGAGACTAAAGAGAGGCTCAGAATGCCTCAGTTCCTTCCAGTATTGTTGAATGGAGTTTTTCCCTATTATAGTGATGGGGTGGGTTAGCTACCAGAGATAAAAATGAAGTGAAAGGATGTGAAAGGTTGATTGTGAAGGGAACGCTTGTCTGATTTGTCTCATGGAGAGGTGCTTACAACTAATTTGATTATAATTGGGTCTCCTAAGGAGATGTTTACCTCTGCAGAAATCCAATTATAATCAGATCATCCTTACTTAAGCCCCTTTCTCAAACGGCGTTTTGCGCGATCTAATTTGCATAATGCGAGATCAACTTCGCTGCGCTTCAAGTACGAAATTCGTGTGTCGCTCATGGATGACAGTGCGAGCTGTTCATAGGGACGCAATAACGCGAGATCAGGTGGATATTGGAAACAAAAGCAAAAAAATGCGTCAAATAATGGGGCTGGATATAACGCAGAAGAGCATAGGTAGGTGCTTGTATGTCCAAATCCTGACTGAGTTAGTAACGCTCGAAGCGTTGTCAGGGATGAGATCATTAACCGGAGAGATCATTAACTCGAACTAAAAGATTGCCGATCGTATCATATTATTACAGCTAGATAATTACACAGGTACCACACCTCCGCGGCATTGAAGAAAAACAGGCAAATGGTCCGTTCTCTGATAACGCGAGTCGTTCCCCTCATACGACGAATCCCGTGGCGCAAGAACTGACGAAGGAAATTGGGGAAAAAATTCAAACGAATTATCCGAGTTGGGACAGGCCGTAGGGCGGGAGACCAATCGGAGATACCAGCCCAGAGCTCGTCAGGGTTCCTTGTTCTTCACGCGACAAAAACCTATCTCTCCCCGATGATAAATAGAAAGGATGGGAAAGCCACCACCAGGAAGTTATAACCGCTCCCTCTACCTCTCAACTCCGACTATTAACCCCGAGGTTTTGCTTCCATGTTTTTATCGTCTCATCCTTCCCACTGATTTCGCGAAAGTAGACAGAGGGGCCATCAATCTATAATGCCTTCCAACACACAACAGGTAGTGTTTATGAACATGACTCGTTAAGGAGTAGAAACAAAAAGCTATTTAACAGAAAAACTATAAATTCAGAAAAACTTCCTGTGGTATTAAAGATGTAAATTGGTGATACATATTTTATTGTATTGTAAATTACAAGAAAACCCGTCAAGAATGAGGAGTACACATGACTTCTGTTTATATTTTTAAAAGAACGTAGATTCCATTCTAAGAATTTTGAGACCAACCGAACTCTCCTACGATTAATAGTTCGTTTCTATGAGCTTTCAAAGTTTCGGTAACGAGTGACGTCACACTTGGCAAGGGGTCCCCTCCAGGGGGGAGGGGTGCAATGACGTCACTTGTTGCCAACATTTTGAAACCTCATAGAAAAAGAACTATTCATCGTAGGAAAGTGCGGTTGATCTCAAAATTTTCGAAATGGAACCTACTTTCTTTTAAAAATGGGAATGAATATAAACATAAGCCATGGGTACGCCTCACTGGCGGGTGCCCCCGGGTAATTTTGCTGTAATAATGTGATGACTGCATGTTGCTGTTGAAGAATGAACGTCATTCTGCTATTTTCATCTCGCACGTACGCATCGACGACATACAGTTGTAATAGTTTTCACAATGATCGTGAACACTGATAGTTTCCTGAGATGCTGAAGCGATGACAAAAATTCACGTGTCGTACTCGTAAATTCAAATTCGCTTCCCTTTTTCGTTCCGTTTGATCCCATTCATTTATTGTGGAAGAAGTTGAAACAACGGATAAACTAATGGATCGAACCGTGGGCTTGTCAATCCGAGTATTGTTAATTTATTTCCTATCGTCGCAGCGCTAAAATCAATTTCAAAATTAGGTTCGTCATCAAGTCCTACGAATACCCAAGTTCGATGAAGGCAAGTTTTAGCGTTGTTTGCCTTTCGTATTTTATAGAAGATATATCGTCTTTGATAGAATAAAGACAATGTCGCTCGTGTCTCTTTTATAAATTTTCGCTCTGTCATTTTCCCCATATGATTAAGCATAATTTATTTTCTTGAACAGGGTGTGTGATGAAATTGAAATTGCTGCGTTCATCACGAGCGGTGTGAGGATATGCCCAGGCGGGTTATGAGCGAATCACCGCCCTTTCCTGGGATCTTATCGGAGGTGTCCGTTGGTTTTGGGCGTACCACCACCATGCACGGAATCTTTTGAGGGATGCTGCCGGGTAAGGTTATGGGCGGACCACCACCAACACCCGGATCTTTTTGGATATGCCCAGGCGGGTTATGAGCGAATCACCACCCTTTCCTGGGATCTTTTAGGTTGTTTGGCTGTTGGTTATGGGCGGACCTCCACCATGCACAGCATCTTTTGAGGATAGGAGAGAGAGGCGAGGTTAGGAAGAGAGAGTCAGCGACTAGAGGAAGCGTAGAATGAGGAAAAAGAGGCAGGTGCCGGGTATTTGTAGACCCGGTGGCCGTCTCCCTCCATCCCCTAGCTGGTAGGGGATGGTGGGGACCCAGGTTGGGCTTCTACCTCCTGCGTCTTTCGTCCCCACTTCTGCGTGTTTATTTGCGAGATCTAAAGTTGGCGAATACAATGGTGGCAACATACAGGGTGGCAAGGTGGTTATTTTGTAGTATGTAAGCATCAAGCTGTTTAAGAATTACACACTACAGCATATACATTTTACAGTATGCGTCTTCTCCAGGCCTGATGCTGTGATATCACTTAGCTCAATCTCTGAACACGTATGGACCGTGCCCAACCACCCAGTTGTCTGTAGTGACACGAAGAGAAGCCAAAGCCAAGTTGTACTGCCTGATATTTTCGCTAATGCGGTCGTTTCCAGTCAAAAGGCGCGGTACAAATCGGGGGTCGGGCTTCAGGCCAAACAACAGCATCGTTTTCACAACAAATGCCGAAGTAAGAATTCTTGCCACAACCAACAATTTAATGTTGGAAGTTGCTCGCCCCAAATGAATCACACCAGTGAGATTCCTACATCTCACTGTTCGCAGTCCGATTCTTCAGATCTTGTTCTCTTGAAAAGCTTTCCGGTCACATTTATATTTGATTTTGGTTTATTGTTCTGTGAATAATACACCTAGTAATCGCTCACCAAACAGCTTTTGTAACGCCCCTTCAAACTTTGTTCTTTTACGTTTCAAGGTGAGCAGATTCCAAAAATGCAATGTCCATCCGCCGTCCACCGTACGCCGTATCACGTGCACCGGCTTCATTTTCGGTCTAAAAAATTCGTTCATTCGCACACAAGCTCCATTTTTGAGTCCTAGTTGTGTCCCGTAACTTTGCAGCCCGATCGGAATATACTGAGGGCTGTTATGAGTGAAAGTGGGTACAAAAATAGGTACTTTTAGTGTTTTAGTAACATGTTAGTAACATGAGCATTTGATGTATCGTTTTCCATGTTTTTTGGGACAAGAAGACCAAATATGAAGTCAATTTTGACCCAAGAGTGGAAAATTGGGGTTTTACCAATGGTTCTGTTCTCCAAATCGATTTTTTATGAGTCAAAAACCTGGGAAATTGTCTGAAATCACCATCAACTTGCATAATAGCACTATAAACCCATGTGACAAGGACTTTGCAACGTTTTCTCTTATTCGAAATCTCAAAAATTGAGATTCTAGAAAAATCCGGTCTTCTATATTCTGCTTACTCACTACTGAAGGTTTACAAAGGGCGATAAAGTGACCGATGGTGAAATATTATTACAATACCATCGTTGTAATGTTGAAAATTATCATCCAAATATAACATGTTACATGCAAGAGTCAGAAAGTGTAGTCCTCAAAAATGAAAACTTCTACTCGCATTTTACGTTTCAAACATCAACGAACTTTTTTTTTGGTTCCGTACCTATCTGTGTGTATGTCTGTCTGTGGTAATAACTACCGGTAATAATCGTCGAAATGGGCGGAAATTCGGTAGATGGGTGTGGATTGGGTCACAGATGGTCACATACCAAAATCATTGAAAAAGTACGGTGACTTTCGTCTGCGCATGCACGAACATGAAATGTTAGCAATTTCCTTGTAACATTTCTAACGACGCAAAAAATAGTAGATGTTTCAGTATCAAATTCACTGAAATCATACCGTAATTTCCTCTGCGCGTGCGCTGAGCGGCGCATGATCTGACGCTTGCTGCGGGTTGCGGAAACTGATTCAAAAGTTGGCACCAGAAACGCCTGTGTTTTTTCAAATATTACTAGGCACTGTTTATTATCTTGAGCACATAGGTACCTGCCTACCTATCCAACTCTACCTCTGGACTCGAATTTGCCAACTAACCGATTTTCCATGAGCATTGGGTTGATAGGCCATGAAACCGGCTTTGACCTCAACACAAAGCAAATTGCTCATTTGGATAGGTAGGAGTGTCTCGAGCTCGACGCTGTGCGGAATGTCGCTAGCGCATTCTGCCGGCGGATTACTAATGCGCACGTTGTCTCCCATGTTATCATAACGAAAACATAATTTATTGTGATTAGGTAGGTGAATAGGTAGTTTAAATGATAAGATGATAACTTTATTTAGATTAGTGTATTTTATTTCAGTTCCTACCTCTGATGCGAGATGTTTTGTGCCCACAGCGCAAAAACCTCACACACGCTGGATGATGCGCCGCCGCACATTTACTCGTCGGCCGCTAGAATGTGCTACCACCGCGTCAAGCTTGAGTCATTCCACATTTGGATCGGTGCACAAATGTTTGTTTTGTGTTCCCGTGTTTATTAGTATAAGTGGGGAATATAACAGTGCATGTTTGAAGGAAAAACGTACAGAGAAAAAATTTAATTCTTACTCTCCTACCTACGAAAAGTCCCGAATCTATGAATTTTCGAAAATTTCAACGCACATTTTGCTCTTCCTGTAGAGTGAGGGTTATAAGAACAATAACTGGCAATTTAACTTGTGTTACAAACGGAAAGAACCTTGATAATTACTTGTTAACTACATACAGCACGACCCATCATTATCTTGTATTATTTTTATGTTCCAGGTTACTTCTGGCACATAACGGACATTCATTATGACGTCAACTACTCTGTGAAAGGGGACCCGAGAAAAAGTGAGTGGCACAGGTTTCCATTTCAGCATGACTTCTTTTCGTTTCAAACCAAATGCTAATAAGTTAACAAGCCCCAGAAAGAGAGGGGGGAAAAAACGAAGCATTCAGAAGGAAGTAAGTGCGCGGGAATTACAACGCTGGAAAAGCATCATAACTCCTCAGGGTCTACTCAGCCTGCTTGCATGACGAGTGGACGGTTTTAAATAGTTACATCAAATTTTACAGTCAGAGCCAAAGCTATAAAGCAGCATTCGTGGAGAAAGTAGTGCAAAACAGCATTTTGTAATTTAAAACTGACCGCAATTCCCATATATGTTAATAACGGTCGGTTTTGACTCGATTTATACAGCCTTCGTGTACGTAATGTTATGTGCGTTTCTTTCTTTGAATATTGATTGCTAAAATACAACGTCACAATTAATAATTACTACACTGCACATTTGTGACTTATAAAAGAGTTAGGCTTAGGTGACCGGGGGTAGTTCCAGACTTCAGCTCTTGTTTTGCCGAAAATTTCTGCACTAAAATGAGATTTTTTCCATGTTCTGACCCTTACAAAAGATGCGTTCATGAATCCAATGAAACCAACGTACCTAACTCTGTTTTGAATGAACATTGACTTAGGTTCCTACTTATTCATATTCAGTTTTTCCCCCGGCCGTTCAAATCACGATGAGTGTTTACTGCCTGCCCTTTGAGCAGGCTTATTTTATTCATTTTCGCATGTGAGATATTCAGGGATTACTCAGTGAAAAATAACGTCAGGTTAAGGTCTTATTGATTTCAAAGTCATAAGATAGATCCACGATCTCGAGTTTTTCCCAATTTAGAGAGAACTTTCTACTTTATTATATATTATTATATAACAATACCTAATAATACAACTGCATAGTTAGATTTACGAGTAGGACGTGACTGTAGCATTTTCGGCAACGGCGTTGTTGGATGAAGATGACAAATTCCTTAAAGATAAACTGTTGCCAGTATTTGATAGTTTCATCCAAGTGGCTAACAAAAGTCAACCAAAATGTTGATACAGAACCAAAATATTGAGATTTGATTGGTTCAAGGATCGAGTAATTTTGAATATCACCGAATAATTGATTTCCCACCAACCTGCACACATAATATGAATGACGTCAAACACTTATATGTGTAATATACCATTCCGGCCGGCCTCTCTGACAGTTCGTGAGGAAGTGATTTATTATATGAAAGTGTAAGATGGCTGGAATGCCTGACAGAGAATAATGATGCCCCTCCGTTCAACGGGTGTCTCTCGTCCATTCGAATTATAACTTCCGCATAGGCTTCCAATGTTCAGAGAAGTTTTCTCTGTTCGAGCTCCCTTCAAATGAAAACGGGAGTTCCCATTAGCGGTTCAGAGCAGTGCATAACAGCGGGTGTTATCTGTAGACCTCCGACGACGAGTAAGATGAGATGGCATGTGTCAGACTTCCGCAATATCGACTTCGAAATCGGATTGAATACCCTCAAAAACGCCCACGAACATTGAACCCTCAATTGAACACCCATGTGGCAGTTGTAACCACCAAACATCTTCATGTAAAGCTAGAAACTATTGTTTAGCAATATGTATTACCTACACCCTTTGAAGTGGCAGCATATTTTTGGAGGTTATTGCTTCTACTGAATTCAATTTTCTGGGAACTAGGTACTTAAAGCCTCGAAAAAATAATCAAATAGGTACAATGGCTACAATATATCCTACAGTGTCGCTTTATACTAGGATTACTAAGTTAGCTACAACAAATTATTTTCCTCTAAAAATGTCAAAATGTCAAATTGAGTTTTTGGTTAATTAACTCCGTCCGCCGTGCTTCGGACTTTCCAGATTTAGGTACCATGAACTAAAATTAAAGAAATTTGGTTTATGGGTCCCATTTGTTGTCTAGTTCGTCCGCGAAGCTCGATGTTACTGACAGTCATATCTAAGAGGTGAAAAATAGGGGTTAAATTGCTAGTAAGCCGTTATTTCGACTTTCTTACGTTTTTAATTTGATCTGGAACTTGGGAACTTCTAGAGACCACCCGGAGCATTGTATGTCCAGCCATTTGCTAACAGCAGGCCCTGAATTATGCAAGCTTCGCCAACTTGATCGTGGATGAAACGGCATACGTATGCAGCCCAGAGATACTTATCGTTGATAGGGAACAGGCTATTATTATCACGCATGGCTGTATGGCTGTATGTTCCGTGATATTATTTAATTTGTAGAATGATGGTTATTTTGGATTTGGCTGATACGCACTTTTGTAACTTGAACAAACGTTATGCCTCGTGAATATCAAGAAAAACTTGACGACAGCATTGTTGAATCCACCGCATATTTATGAAACTGTCCCCGGCCGGGTCCAGTACTCGATTTATAGGGCTTTCTGGGGGAGCACGAGGGTACGCAGGGAAGACAGAAAACAGTGATCTACGCAGAAGGGGTACCTATACAGGCAAATAATAAACCACTATTTGATCATTTGCATTTTTTCCCCAAAATTTGCTCGATATTGAAATAAATTCAATAAAATTAACTAAAATGGAGGAAGATGGTGATTCAACACTATAAACAATCATTTTTGGATTACATAAATGTTAGTGCGCGTGTGTTCAAAACTATGAAAAAATCTGTGGGAATTGTTCTACCTAAATGTTATCAACTTCGAAAATTCGCTCTTACTTGGTCACGCTACATAGTGGTTGTAGTGTTTGGGATTTGTTCCAACCCTGGGTAACAACAGTAGACCCAATCTTGAACATTTCTATTAAGTTGAACAAAATGTAACTTAGCAGAATGATAGTAAGGACAGGGTACGGTAGTACGGATTTGACACACAGTTAAAATAATCGGGGGTGACGTGCTCTGCCGTTAGAATGAAGAACGCCTCACCTCAAAATTTTCGATTTTTTTTTATTACGTAATCCCCATATTTTTTACCTCATCTTTTCAATGGTGAAATCGAAATTTCGAAATTCGACCTGGAAGGGGTTGAATTTGGAGGGGGTAAAACCAAAAAAGTGCTCTATTTGGAGGAAAAACGCCTCACCTACTTGTTTTTTAAGGTAAAACACCTCAGCCTAGCACTTAATACGCCTCACCTTTGTGTAGTTCGTTGCCTGTTTTGGAGGGAAAACGCCTCAGCTCGTTGAAAATTCGAGCTGAGGTGTTTTTTGTTCAAATTGTCGGCTTCAAATTCAAGTTGAGGCGTTTATTGGCTTCCGCAAGGCGTTTTTGTTCCAATTGTTAACACAGCTGACCGGGGCTGAGGCCTTCTTTCCATCTGATAAGCTGCTTGTCAGTCGCATCCGGCATCCATTCCAGTTTTTAAACGAGTGTTGAAAAATTTTAAATTTAATAATTATGAAGTCACGTGGGAAATCCATGGTGGCTCTCGCGTTGGCTCCTCAGTCGGTCGGCGCAGTGGCCAGGGAAGACATCCACCCAACTTCTTTAGTCGTCGGAGGTAAGAAGATACAATTTGAATCACTTCTAGACTTCTTTTCAGCTTCAAATGCATACCCCAGCCCCAGCCGTTATAATTGTAATCACGAAACGATCGATACCGGCATCTCGATGACTCCCAACGAAATACACAATCTGACGCCGGTGAAAAATGCAGAGCCTGAAGACACGTTTGTAGATGAGGTTGGTGGTACCTTCATTAACTTAGACCATCCTAAGGTCGTGAAAACTATTTCGGGTCAAAGCAGAAATCATAAATTATCGTCTGCACTCGAAAAAGCTCGCGATTTCTTGAAAAAAATGGAAACAATCTCTAAATCCCCGGGTATCGCGGTAGAACCCATTGCAGCATCGGAGGGCACATATTATGATACAGGTTTCACAGAGTCCACCAAAATGGTCCAAAATGGTGATTTTTTCTTACGTCATTCTTGCCTTCCCAATGAACATGTATTTTCAACCCAGCACGTTGACGGCGTTCGTCCTTCAACCTCTCGCGACTTTCGCACTCATTCGGAAAATGATGAAATTTTTGCTATGAATGGCTTCCAAGTCGCCAGCTGCTCTTCATCAACTGACCAAGTCGAACTTGCTGCTGACAATGGTGTTGTTGAGAGTCACCAACCTCTCTTTGCCCCAGAGATGGAAATGGATACCGGAACCAATGATCCTGATGAGGCAGCTGGAAACCGAAAAAGAAACAGGAGCGTTGCGGGAAAACTACGTTGATGTATAGCAACAATCATTCGGATCCAGAGGAATTCAAAGTTTTGGATTTCCTCATGAAGAAGAAAATTAAGAAGAACAACAACTGCAGCAGTAAAAACAATTATAATATGAACCTGCCACTCAGTCGGGAAACAATGCGAGGAATTCCTGCGGACAAGAAGAATGACATCATTTCTAAACTTCTGCCACTGATGCCACCACACAAAAGAATTTTCTGGATAAATCTTCCAATTTCTGAAGAAGCCAGGGATCTGGTGCAAGAAGATGAGGAAGAGGAGCCACTCAATAACACTCAATAACACCTACCTACCTACTTCAATTTACGTTCTGTTCAAAAACTTCATTTTTCCAGTTGCCCCTACCTATTTATGACATTTATTACCCAATTATTTATTATTAATAATTTTATTCGTTGCCAAATACTTTGCGAATTCTCATATTTATGAAATAAATATTCTCGATTTTATAATTATTATTAGGTATTATTATTATTATTATCATTATTTTCATTTTGAAACCTATCAACCAGTTTTTTTCCTTCTTCAAATAAGTAAATGGATTTTTGCCAATCTGATGGTGCGTGAATATTTGTTTTTATTATGTAGTTACTCAACGAGTGCGACATGGGATTGGTCATGTCTTCTGCTTCAAGCTATCATTTAGCGAATTTTCGAAGAGAAAATGAGCTATAATAATTATTGAGATGGCTCCAATGTTGTAGGTTTGTGTGAGATTTATAAATAGTGCAAATCATCATGGTTTTGGGGAAGGTGTGAAATCATGGTATCGCAATTGGATCCGTCCATCAATTAGGTACTTGCTCGAAATGAAGGAGACTGGCTGCTGCAACGCCGGCGTACGTAACTTACTGTTATTTATAATAGTCTGTCTTCATATGAGGAGAGGGGTTCAACAATGGAAGAACCATCCTCAGGTGAGTTGGTAATTGATAGAACCATCAAAAACAATAGTATATCAATATGCAATTACTTAGAATTATAAAAAAAATACTGATTTATGATTAGGTAACGACCTATTTAATTAGGTAATAATTTCTATTTAATTTATAGGATTTTTTTTTGCCTAAAAAATATTTGGAAAACGAATTTTTATCTCATGGGTGAGGTGTTCTTCCTCCAAAAGCAGCTTCGAAACATTTATGAAGCTTTTTGAAACTGAAACGCCTCACACAGAGGTGAGGTGTTTTACCTCCAAAAGCATAACGAAATAGTGGCTCAAAATGCCTCAGGTGACAGTAATCGATAAAAATATCGATTTTTTCTCGATTTCGTCTTACATTATGTTCAGTTGAGTTCCTATCGATGTACCCCCAAAAACCTGGGTCGTAATAATGTTAAAGAGTGAACTTATAGCAAAGTTCATGGTGAAAACTTTGAAGCTGATTTCTGAAAATCGTACTTTTCGAGGTGAGGCGTTCTTCATTCTAACGGCAGTGCTGGGATCACTCAGAATGTTGAAATATTGTGACTCCCCGGGGACGGCTATGAGAAACTCATATCTATCAAAATCCATTAGCCACCGGGAGTTGCGCGACCGTTCCGGAGTGGAAATTAATAAGTGTCGATGGAGGAAGTCACGGCGGCGTAGCCCGTCCATCAGTCATCCCAACACATGAACGCTCAATATGCGAGTACAGTCCCTGCTTCAACTACTTCAGGTCCCTGAAAATCCGTGTGCCCGTGTTGGTAGGTACTATGTTCATCATAAACCTATACAACTCCATAAATATAATGACTATGATGTATGGCTCACGGAAATGGACTACGGCGCTGCCATGTGCTGGTAAACATGATCTACGCGAGAAGGGTTTAGTATGGGAAAACGCGGTGCCTGGAGTCGAACGCGACGCTTCACCTCTGCTTGGTAAATTGACTTACACCTCCCATTGATGTCATGAGCCCCACAAATACCAATTTTTAAAAGAAAGGGTATGAAAATACGGCAGGAGGGAGTGGTCCGCGATGCGCATAGTATTTTTTCCCGTACCAACATATTTTTCCAACTCGTTTTCGAGGCGCCATCTTTCCTTTACCATAACTCTCGGATACTTTTTTTCCCTACACAATGTGAGTAGGTACCTAAGTAACCTTCCACATAACTAGTGTGGCATGTTACAGTAGTGTGAATAATTCACCCTTAGGAGGCATTCACCTGTGGCATTTTTTGAAGAGAAAATTTGCAGTCCTGTCCCTCCTCGACGAGATCAACAATATTTATTGCGCAAAAAGGTGGAACACACCAGAAACTGTTTTAGATCAAGTTTCTCAGCGGTTTTTTTTCTCTTCCATGGGGATAACGGTTTGTCTGAAATGGGTGTAATACATCACAGTTCTGAGAGCTAAACTCTCGAAATGCCCATCTGCAGACAAAGTTATGTTCATCATCAACCATGGTTATGCCGAATAAGTTGGTCCCATTCAAAATTAATAGTAATCTGGAAGTAAGTTCCGTCTGCGCATGTGCAAATCGTCCCCTTTATGCCACAACCATGAACGTACAATTTAGTAGTTTCGAGAAAAATAAAAAAAACAGATTTTAAATTTTGTTTGAATCCTACAGAATGTAGTTTGTTGTTTGAGATACTTTTCTTCCACTTTCTGGTCACAGACCTGCTAATGACCAAAAGATAATTTTACGACCATAGCCCCTCTCCCCTTCACTTTATGGCACATTCGTGGTTTTGTCATACCAGATTTAAGATGAATATTCACTTTCATGGTTTTGGCAAATCAGATTTCATCATGAAAACTATGTTATTATCACAATATTCAGTGAGTGGCGAGCAAAATTCGTGCATGCTGTAGCAAAGCTAACATGTCTCCTGTAGAAACTCGTACTGAGCATTTTATATGCTTCGTGGAGCATATAAAGTCCTTTAGGTCCTTTCTTTGCTTGTTTCAAATCGTGTATGGAGAAACTTTATAATGATACACGAAGCATATAAAATGCTCACTACGAGTCTCTGCAGGAGACATGTTATAGCTTTGCTGCAGCATGCAAGAAACAGCAGGTTTGTTTTTCGTGCCAGAAATGCGTTAGATACCTACGGTCGGGCATCGTGGCAGTACGACTCGAATCGAACGACTGTACATCAAACGCTGAAATGCCCAGAAATGAAAAAAAAAAAAAAAATGAACGGTATTGAACCCCACAGCCCTAAGGAGGCTCCCTGTCAAATTCCAGCTTCGTAGGATGAGGAGGAGAGAAATTACCCTAAGGGTTCACTCACTCAGCTGATAGGGGAGGGACCCCCCCGTCTTGGAGGCTCCCTGTCAGATTTCAGGTTTCTAGGATGAGGAGGAGAGATATTAACCTAAGGGCTCACTCAGCTGATCGGGGAGGGACCACAATCATCTTGTCGTTCGTACCCAGCAGCCCTAAGGAGGCTCCCTGTCAAATTTTAGCTTCCTAGGATGAGGAGGAGAGACATTAGCCTGAGGGCTCACTCAACTTCCCCTTAGATGACTGACGATAACGCCGCGCTTCGCGAACCAGCTAGACCCCAAATGGGACTGCAAACCAAATTTCATCAATTTTGGTTCATGGTAACCAAGGAAAGTGCAAAGTACGGCGTACGGCGGATGGACAGAAATTTTTTTTATTGCATTATCGGATTCTTCATACCTTGAAATGGAAACCATCAAATTTCGAGGGGGGGGGTTAACTTTTTTTCATTCTCGATTCCAAAGGTTCATTTTTGAAAATAATAAACCAAAAATCGAACAGAGTAAGAATGGAAAAAAAGGTTAAAATTAAATGTACGCTCAGTTGGGTGCCTCATTTCAAAGGGCAGCAGGTAAAAAACAAAAAAAAAAACACGGACGAATTGGTTGGAGAGGCCGAAAAAACTGACAACTGGGTTGCGGAGAGGCCGAAAACACGGTGGCCTATTAAAAATTGACGCAAAGAAAGGGCGGTTTCGATAAATTAGCTTCATGCTAAAATGATGAATTTGACACATTCCTTGTTATGGAAACGGATGGTACTCCAGTAAATTATGCCAAAATGATGACTGCGCAAGTAGCACCACATTCATGGTTTTGGCATACCAAGGAAACGTATTAATCCCATTCATGGATCGAGTTCCACGTAATTAAGCCTTAAAATGAACCTATAACCATTTCAAGGGATTTTTAATAGGTAGAGGCGGCTATTACCTCTCCTAGGTGATGCCAAACTCAAAATTTGACTTTTAGCATATCCATGGTTTTGGCATGTCCCCGAAAAGAACTATTTATTACCGGAAGTATATGGCAATTCAGTCCTGGCTCATTCATGGGTTACCAAAATTATAGGTCTAATCATTCGTGAGCAAAAGTAAAACCCAAAGTCCTTCATGATACTAAAAATCAAATAGGTACCTAGATGGTCAACATATGTATTATTCAGAGATCACCCACTAAAGAAAATACAAAATCATCACCTTCTTCTCCCTACTTCGAAATTTAGCTGAAGGTTGTGACAGTGTCATTTATCGAGTCGATTGTTGTTCCGGTAAAGATGGGGTCGTTTGGCGGAAGCCTAATCGATATCCCTTCTTAACTGGTGATAATATCGCTGGTTTAGAGGGCGACTCTCGAGAGTTCACTGTCACACTCTGTTACAAGGTTTGCCGTTAAATGCACAGCCCTTGTTGATCATGTCCCCACCCTAAAAACCCTTTATTTTGAACGAGGAGCTGGTTAGTACCTACAAAGTCCCGGAAAAGAATCATTCTATGCTGAAAATTGATATAAATTCAAATATAAGCTAACGCAAACAACGAATAGCCAGTTACAATAGAAAGTTTTGGAGATGAGAATTGTTGTACCAACAAACATTTCAAACTACACATTTCACTACAAACCTCACTACAATTCAATATTCAATCATTATGACATTGAATCACCTGATGAATACTATTGGGCACTGATAGTTCTGAAAGGTAGGGAGAGATACAATAAAATGACCCACACCACAACTGTTTTTCATTGCAATTTTTAAATTCAAAAGCATCTGTTGAAAAGATGTCAGGGGCAGCTTAGAGATGGTGGAAATATCCAAAAATACGTTCCAGGACGTCTGTGATGTGGAGTCATCATTCATTTGGTCTTCGATAAAGGTATCAAATTAGGTTTTTCGAAAGTCATTAGTCAAAAATGTGATATTTGTACACCTAAATAATGGAAAATAGGCAGTTCAATCCAATAGTAGTTTCCACGAAAATCACTTCTCCCATTCAAACTATAATAATATAATATATGATTATTGCGTATTCAAGTAAAATATGCTCTCCAATTATAGATCATAATAATTTCCAAGAGGTTATGGGTCGGTTTTCATAATTTATTGACTCGTACCCGTACTCTTTTCGATACCGGCTAACTGATGGTGACTTTCTGTTATCTTTCCATGTGTTTTGTTGACTTTCAAAGGGCTTCTGAAAGCTATCAGATACTTAAAACTTAGTAAATTTTTTTTAATATTGCCCTTAAAAGTTGTGCCAAACAATTCCAACTAGTCATCAACTCATTAGTATATACAGCAGTGTCTTTAATTTCAGTGCGGTTACTTTTGACCGCAATTTCATGATGTTATAAAAGTAAATTAATACCACTATCAACCGTGTATCACACCTGTTTTAACGAGAACCAAAGCGGTATCTAACAGCACAAAGTTGGCTGGATCTGCCCGTGTATTAGGCTCACAATAGCCAACTGATTCCACGGCGAGCCCTACAGATACTGACGCGCTGGCATTGTTCCATATCCGCTCTTGCAAAAGGAGTTTTCAACCTGATATTTCATTCCGATCTCAACGCAACAATGGGAGGTTTCACGTTTCAGACAGTTTTTACCTCGAGTTGCCCCAAACTATTTGTCCGTCCACCCCGTCATTCCTATCCGCCGCACGTTTCCAATCTTCATGACCCGCGAGCTGAAATGGTTCCATTTCTAGTGCCGACACTAGGCCTAAGGGCGCGGATATTTTCATTGGAATTGAGCCCTTTGAAAAGGTAACTGTTATGCCTTTTTCTACTAGATACCTACCATTATTCCACGGAGTGGTGGAGTCAATTCCAGTCGCGGCAATGAAAGCGGGAAAGAATTGTAGCTAGTGGATAGAATATTTTTGTTTATATAAAATGTTTTCACAACATTTACACGACTAAAGCGAGTACTCGATTTGGGCTGTAGTTAGTCCGCGAAGCTCGGCGTTACTATCAGTCATCTCTATGGGGATGAAATTTCCAGGGCGCCGTTATGTCGACTTTTTTAAAGGAATTTTTTGAGACCACCCGTAGCGTTGTAAGTCCAGCCGTTCGTTTACAGTAAGGCCCTGAATTTACACCGAAAAGCTTCGTCACCTTGATCGTGAATGAAACAGTATACATCCAGCCTAGGTATCATTGCAAGGAAACTTGCAAGGGATGGATGTACGTAATCGAGTTGGTTATTCCGTGATATTAATTCATTTGACAGAGCATGGTTATTTTGGATTTTGTCGATAGATACTTTTGGTTCATTATTTTCAGTAATAAACCGTTGGAATCTAGCATGAAAAAATTGACCCCCTCAAAATTTGTTGGTTTCCGTTTCAAGGTATGTAGAATCCGAAAATGGAATAAACGAATTTCTGCCCGTCCACCTCACGCCGTACACTTCACACTTCCCTGAGTTATCGTGTAGCAAAATTAATGAAATTTGGTTCGTAGGTCCTATTTCTTCCCACTCTTCTGATGGATGATATAATGAAAGAGTGCAAGCCTTACACTAAGAAGTATACCGTTGGAAATTGGAAGATACAGCAGATGAAGATTTCGGAGCTTGCATTTGCCGACGACGTGGCTTTAATTGCCAGGAGCGCTGATAGTTTGCAGTTCAACTTTAACCTCTGGGTGGACGAAATGAGAACAAGGAATATTGTGATAAGTGGTAAGAAAAAGAGGACCATGATCCTTCCTCGCACCCCAGCCATCACGGCATATATCTCTCTGGCCAGCTGCTGGGACAAGTTGATAGCTTCAAATATCTTGGAGCTAGGATGAGGCATGATGGTACTATCGACCAGGAAATAGGTAACTGCATACCGGCTGCTAGACGCCTATATCATGGTATCAATCAATGCTTCATCGGAAAGAAGGAAGTAAGCAAGGCCACCAAGACGATCAATAAACCATATCCTTGTATTGAAAATGGTAGAGCTACGGGTTTTCGGAAATTTCAACCCCTCTTTTCCACCCAATTTTTATTGATTTTGATGATAAATTGTTCTTGATAAATAATGAAAATGCCCCGTACGACTGTCGCACCGGGGGGGGGGGGGGAGAACTGTTTTTATTCCATTTTCGGATTTTACGTACCTTGAAGCGAAAAACCATCAAGTAGGTAGGTAGGCATCGAGGTTTTTGTTTTCCTTAGCTCGATTCCAAAGCTTCATTACTGAAAATAAACCAAAAATTTCTGTACAACAGCAGTATGCCGTACTTCGCACTTTCCTTGGTTACCATGAACCAAAATGAATGAATTTGGTTTTTAGGTCCCTCTTGGGGTCTAGTTGTTCCGCGAAGCTCGGTGTTACTGTTGTAAGGGTTGAAAAATAGGGGTTGCGAATTCCCGAACTCAGTAGCTCAAAAACTTTCAATAGGAGAGTACGGTTTTTTTACGTTTTCCAATTAAACTCGAACTACAGAATTTTTCGAGGCCCTTCGGAGCATTGCACGTCCGGCTGTTCGTCAAATTAATTTTTTCGTCAACATTGTCGTGATTAAGCACATGCCTCAATACTGTCACCATCCTTAAATTATTATACAGTATCACAGGGTTAAGTTGTTTCCTACGACTAAATGAAGTGAAGCAGACTGAATATTATGTAACGCGTGATGTAGGTACTCTGGAATCATGGTTATTTCCATAATACGGTAGCACTGATCGAAAGGGCCTAGATGAGTAAAAGAACGTGACTTCACTATAAGCGTGAGTTCATACTGAATATTTGGAATATCCAGGTTCACAATGGTAGAAAGAGGTTGATGAAAACTCGAACGCTGTGCTCACTCACGTTTAATCCTTTCCAATCCTGCCTCTTTTGATAATGGCGTGGGCGGCATATATCGAAATTGAATCTAAAAAACAGACAATTGGTAGGGAGTAAATAACATCGAATTTCAAATACAATGAAACCAACGATCGAAGGGCTGTTGCTGCACGCGTATGTATGTGAGTATTTATTCGTGAGCACTGCGTATGCGAGGACATGTTCTACGTTGTTGAGGGCGGATCGAATTTCCTGAACCCCACACCAACACATTTCCGCCGATGTTTCTCTCGGTGAGAGCAGGCTGGACTCGGTGAGAGCAGGCTGGATAACTAAATAGTATGCAGAATAAAATGTGCTCCACAAGGGCGACCCCGCTGTGTAATCGAGCAACAATTCATCGGCGTGTTGAACGATTTTCTCCCTTTCGGAATGGCCTCATACGATGGCTTGTGATAATCTCGAATGGGAAAAGTGAAAAAATTAAGCTATGAATTTGTTTATATACCACTGGCAAATTTTTGAATAATACACCCTTGAATCGAACAATGAAGAAAACGCTGTCAATTATTACACAACCGTTTATTATTTACCTCTATAGATGCCCCTTTACCTGCGTAGATTGCTGTTTTTTGTTTTCAATACTTACCCTCGAGCATCTCCCAGCAAAGCCCCAAATCAAGTACTAGAGCCGGCCGGGCAATTAGAGTTTCATAAAACATGTGGTGGAATTGTTGTTCATGAAGTATACCTAACGTTTTTCCAAGTTACAAAAGTCCCTATCAACAAAATCCAAAATAGCCATCATTCTTCAGATGAAACAATATCATGGAACAACAAACTCGATTTCATGCAACCATGAGTGACTATAACCAGGTGTTCCCTAGCAGTTATTTCTGGGCTGGATGTATTTTCATTTACGGTCATGTTTTCGGTGTAGACGTACGTAGACTGGACGTGCGATTCTCCGGGTGGCCTCAAAAAATTCTTAGGTTCGAGATCAATATAAAAAAGTTAAAAAAATATATATCCATCTATTCAAAGTTTTCGAGCTATGGCGTTCTGAAAATTTTCTTCATGCTCGATTCCAAAGGTTACTTATTGAATATAATAAACCAAAAGGGGGAGACGCAGCAATTATTATTCTTTGTATATACTGCTGGGCTGCAGAAATATAGGCACCGTTCTCCAAGTAGTCTGGAAAAACCTCAATATCTGAAGCTTTTCAGATTTGAGAGGAAAAACTATAGTCCTGTCAAATGTTCTTGAGATTCTAACATGGCTTTGAAAATTTCAATTCATATTTTTCCCCTTCCGGATCGGAGCCCGCGTGGCGAATTTCCAAGTTCCGAGAGTTGGTTATACGAACTGATTATGCGATTATAAAAAAGCTGTTAAGGGAAGAGGGTTAAGTGCTTTCCTTACCAGCTCGATTCCCTAAGATCGATTATCGGACATTATGAATAAAAAATTCCGTATCGTAGGTACATCTCAATTTGAAAGCAAGATTTGTTGTGAGATTCATAGTCTATCAGTTTCTTCATTCAGATTGAGAGTATAACATATTCATTATCTTTGGTTCCACATATGGGCCGTCCCAGTGAGCCTCATTCTGGTGCAGTGTTATTTCCATTCGTCTCATCTAAGGTACAAAATAAGCGTCATTTTGTAAGAGTAGTGGGATAGTGGGGAATTTGTGGGACGTGAAACCTCACATTCGAGGAGGATCCGGTGGCGATTGCGGTTTGAATCCCAACACCCCTTGTCACAACCCAAGGGGGTGAAGCAGTGGGTGAGCTTGAGCGAAATGGTCGAATCAAATGAGCGGGTGTGCGGAAAAAGGGCCTACGTCACGATTTGTTTCTAAACCCAGTTTTTCGTGGAATGGCCCGTTTCCATAGTTTTTAATAGTAAAGAAGGCCGCTAGAGGCCACAATAATCGCATTTACACGAAGAAAGTACAGCTGTTCGAGTGGAAGAAGATATCATCAGTTCGTTATCGAAGGATTTTGTAAAAAGGAAGAACCGTTGTACTAGCTTGCTTTTGGTTTATTACCTGTATGACCTTTGGGATCGAGAATGGAAAAAACACCGCCTTAAAATTTCATTATTTCCATTTTAAGGTACGTAGAATCCGAAAATGGAATGAACAAATTTCTGCCCGTCGGCCGTACACCGTCCGCCGTACTTCGCACTTTCCTTATAGTTAACATGAACCGAAATTAATGAAATTTGGTTTGCATGCCCCATTTGGGGTCTAGATGGTCCGCGAAACTCGGCGATACTGTCAGTCTGTCGTTACTGCCTCTAAGGGGTAAAAAGTAGGGGGTGGATATTTCTCGAGCGCCGTTCCTCGAAAACTTTCAATAGAAGATGATGGTTTTTACGTTTTTAAATTGATCTTGATGTTGGCAATTTTTTGAGACAACCCGAAGCATTTTAAGTACGACCAGCCGTTCGTTTGCACCGAAGAGCTCCGTCAACACGATCGTGAATGAAACGGTATCATTCCTAGAGAACAGCTGATTATAATCACGCACGGCAGTATGAAATCGAGTTGGTTGTTCCGAGGTATTAAAAAATTTTTTGAAGAATGATAGTTATTTGGGATTTTGTTGAAAGGTAATTTTTTAATTTGAAAGAACGTTACGCGTCATGAATAACAATAAATTATTAATGACAGAATGAATCTCTTCATTTCCCCGCATATTTATGAAATGTGATTGCCCGGCTGGCTCCAGTACCTCCTCAATTTAGGGCTTTGTTGTGGGAAGCAAAGTGTAGGTATTGGCCACAGAAAACAGTGATCTACGGAATTTACACTGGTAAATAAAATTAACCGTTGTATAATAATTGTCATAGTAGTTGTTATTGCTATAATCATTGTATTATAATACTCCACTTTTGCATGATAATTGTATGATTTGTATAATAATGGTCGTTATAACAATTGTCATGTGTATAATAATTTGTATAATAATTGCCACAGTTTTTATTAAGTATTAAAATTAGCAACGTCCCTGTTTATCGGTCTCTTGTAAATTAAGAAATCGTGAGATAGGCCCTTCTTCCGTGCACCCATTCAAATGAAAGGAAAGCCAATACGGTGGTTCAGTTGGAAATAGCTGGAGGAGCTTGAAACAGCTGTTCACTTAGTTTTTCTTCTTCACTCCACTTCCAGTAGGTTCCAAATAGAGTCCGCTGCGAAATTGAGTGCAGAAGTAATAGATATTTTGAAGCCGTGTAAGAAGACACATCTGTGTTATTTATTTTTGTTTCATTTTTGGCGGATTTTGCGTTGTAGGTAGGTACGTGATTTTGAAGGAGTTGGGCAGTAATGAGGAATTTGTCGGTCAAACCTCACATTCGAGGAGGATCACATCGTGCTAAGTACCCATACTTACGTATTACAGATTGGCGTTTGATGTCCATACTAATGCTTCCTCTAATCCTTACATTCCCATTTGAGTCGTAAACTCTTAGTAGCCTCCCATTGTGCGACTGTGAAAATTAATTGTCGGATATACCTACTTTTGAAGCCCGCTTCCCGTCCACAGCCCCCCCCCCCCCCCCCCCCAGCTTTAAATCTTGCCAGGACGCTGTCACCCCACTCCCAGTCCTTCCGTATTTTGAACAACGATAGCTTTTTTACCTCTTCTGAAATTCGGTCATAAATTCATTAGACCCCTTCAGTCCATGCGGGAGGAAAGCCAAATGAAATGCGTTGGTCTCCCCAAACGATGACGCCTTGCTCCCCCAGTCCCACTGTGAAATATATCTCACCGGCACTCGTTTCGATTTGCAACCCCTATGTCGCAGATAGGCTCTCAACCGAACCCGGCCCTTTCCACACACATTTTCCACTCTCTCTCACCAGATAAATCCGCTCTTGAACGTTACGTGGTTCAATTATTCCCCTCTTCATTTTTTCAGAATTTTTTTCATCAACCTCGTTTCAGCATAATACGTTTTGAAACAACGTCGAAACCCTTTCTTGTCGCTTTCCTATTCAATGCATCACTCTTTCAGCTTGGTGACAAATGACATGTGCCACGATTTTTTCCCTTTCCTTTTTCTCGAATTTTGATTTATGTTTGGAAACAGGCAGCGGGTTGTGACGTTCACCTACAACAGTTGTTACCATTTGAGAAGAAATCCGATCTCACAGGTAATTCATTCACATACCGTTGTAGGTGGAGCAGCTCATCACACATTGCCACAGATTCAGATTCGGCCTCCTTCCACGGCATTTTTTTCCTACTCCTTATTTCCCTGAAGAAAGCACTTATCCTAACACAATATACAAAGTGATACAAATAATATGTATGTAGATAAGCATACGCGTGAATACCTTACACAACCTCCTGGTTAAGTAGGGTCATTTTTTGTGGTGGATACCTACCTCCCCACGCACCCATACACACATACACATAAACACACAAAAACGACAAAAGTGTCACCTGACTCGAATATACCGTTTCATTCACGATCATATTGCAAAGCTTTTCGGTGAACAATTCAGGGCCTTACTGTGAACAAACGGCTGGATGGACAAGGCTCCGGGTGGTCTCAAAAAATGCCTCAGTTCGAGACCAACCAAATGTACAAATGTTCGACATAGCGGCACCTTGGAAATTTCAACCCTCATGTTTCATCCCTCAGAGATGACTCGCAGTAAAGCCGAGGTTCGCCCACCTAGACCACAAACGGGACCTACAAACCATCGTTTCGATGTATAAGTTGGAGTGTACCTACCTACGGATTCTTGAAACAGAAACAAACAAATTTTGAGGAGATTACTTTTTTCCATGCTCCATTTCAAAGGTTCAGTATTTTAATAAACCGTAAACAGTGAAACAATTAAATATACACTTCTGGTTTCTTATTGTAGGTGCAGCGTTATATTCGAGGAACTGAAGTTTTGGTTAATGCATTATTGACAGTAATGAACCTTTAGAATCGAGCATGGAAATGTTTGTCCAGCCCTCCCTCAAAATATGATGTTTTACGTTTCCACTTACGAAGAATCCAAACGTTGAATGAAATCGCATTTGTCTGAAACTACTGTTGCTGAAAATTCAACAAAATTTGGCATGCAGATGTTCTTCGGGTTCTAGTTGTGCACCGAAGCTTGGCGTTAGTGCAAGGTGTGAATAAAACAGTAAAAACAAGATCTGTTAAATGTCATCTGTTTATGTGAATTTATGTTCATGATGCTCAGAATTTGAGTGAAAAGCGAAAGGCCTGAATATATATGGTGATAAACGAAAGGTTTGTTTTCTTGTCTACATCATGAACTGGACCAAATGTTTTAACTATATTTTATGTACCCAACTAAGTGAGTTTATGTGACGAGTTCCAGACTGCTGGCGATCACACAACAACGAGGGACTGCCCCATAGGAGGCCAGGAAGATTTGGTGACTACAACTGCGACTCACCATGGGCACTCGTCGAGTCGGCGGCGAGAGCGATGAGAGCCAAACACGGCGACAACATCGAGTTCGTGCTCTGGACGGGGTTAGTGTTCATCGTTTCGCCTTATTGTTGTGGAGCTAATCTATAATTTGTCGTATATATGAGACCACTGCATCCTGCACAACATTTATACGTGTGTAAAAGAAGGTTGGTAATAGTCTTCTTCTGACACTTCCTAGTCACCCTTATTGTATGACGGATGACAAGAAAACGAGAATTGAACTACACGAGAGCAAGAGTGTATTCTCAAGAAACAACTAATGGTTAGTTAACGAAATTGGTGCATTAAAACACAAAACTAGCAGCAAAACGCAATTCAAAAACATCTCCCTTTTCTCTGTCCTCATGGATACTCTAATGCGTGTGGCACTCCATCTTCCGATCTACATAATTATTTGAGGTAGTTTACCTAAATAATTATATGAGTTCCTACTCATATTATGTACCTACCACATTAAAATGACCAACATAATATATATTATATTATATGACTACTAAGACTACTGCATATATTTACGTACGACGTATATTATGACTTCTCGGGCTACAACATACATATATATGAGCAGGCACCTACAAATTATCTTCGGTAAAGCCTGTCAACTTCTTCATAAAATTGTTGAGTCGCGGAAAATATTACTCAATACTTTCAATAAACCTTCGAAATCAATCTAGAAAAAAGTTTTAGCGAATTTTGACAATGTATGCAGAATTTTTGCTATTTTGATCTTTAAACTAAATACGATATTACTTGACATCAACTACTCTAAATATGGATAGCTTTGATAATAAACGTGTATGAATATTTTCTAGTTCACCTGAATACATTTGCCTCAACAGATTCATGAATTAATTCTGCCTAGCATCCAGCAGTGGCTACAGGTGTCGTCCTAAAATCTTTCTGAACCCAAAATAGGTATACAGTATTTTAATTTCAACAGTGAATGCTATACGTAAGTAATGTTTTATATGATACGCAGAGGTGAGGTTTCATAAAAATGAAGAAATACCTTATACCTCAGGTAGCAAAACTATGTATTCGTGGATGACAAATATACGTGACCAGTTGGTAGAACAAAATATAAATGAAAATAAGGAGCTGCTTTTAGGTATTATAGTATAAATTACGTACGTTTTGTCACAATAGGGAATATAGTCAATTTCGCTGAATAATCGGAAATGTAAGTCAATTTCGATTGATAAGTTAGAAAACATAGTTCTGACCGTTTCGATGGGCGTAGGGCTTACACGCGCAGGAGGCTTACTCTTTGATATGTCGTACCACCAGGTAGGTGTTCGCTGGCAAGGGCCGACTGGGGATGCCCACGAGAGGGCGGCTGGAGTGTTGCGAGTTCCAGACTTCGTGCTGATGCTGCAGATCGCTGCGTGAAGGATAGCGGTATCGCCTGGTACTCCTGAAGCCTTCAGCCTTCACCTGGTAGTGCTTATCCATGAGGCCGTTCAGAAGGTGTGGAGTCAGTTTTACGAGAAAGCGATACATGCAAGAAACGTCAGATTATGGATGAAAGAAAGTGGAAGACTGGGGTGCTGATGACAGTGATGACCCTTAAAAGAGAAAATGAGGTCAATGCTGGCAGACGGTAATCATCGTGTGCGTCGACGATGCAGCTGGAAGAGAACTGGCGAATGCAACGTGCAGTGACGTCATCCAATACGAAGCATATGGGGATTACTGCAGCACGTCGCTTCCTGATCGGGCGAATTCTTATCGGCGATCGAAGTTAATCATATTCATAGTTAACCTTTCATATTTAACTCATTCACGTAAAAGGGGTCCAAAGAAATATAGAAGAACATCAAATTAAGCTTGGGCGTTAACAGGTACTGTTGGAGAATATCGACTGTTCAGCAAAGGGGCGCGCAGGACGTGGCCACTGAAATAGAGGGGCATTTGTGGAATGGGGAAAAATAACTCCTCTGTGTCCACGAGAAGTTAACTTTCATTTTGTGCTTCATCGAAAAGTATCAACAAAACATTAATTTTCAGTGTATCCCCACGCGTCAATATTGCTAAGTGCTTCAATCCCAAGTTGATTACCTATCTAGTTGTTTTCGTTTACTTATAACAATATTTTTGTCCGATGCGATGGATGGGGACAAACCAGCTTACATATTCGAATGCCATCTGATCCAATTATTCCATTATACATCTGGCGGATGCAAACTGTATTTTTCCATCATTTTTCAGAGGAGCGAGAGCGGTAAATATTAGGATTAGGTATCTGACGGCCGGATTACACTGTTTGGGAACGTGAGCGATTTCGTTGCAAAGTTTGATTAGTTTACAATGCAACGACTCGGTATTTCGGTAGTGGGGATATGTGGGGATAGTTTCCCAAATTGAAGTAAGCTCCAACCTTGGGACTCGTTTGCATTTGCTTTACTATTGCATCTATCTGATGGATTATCAGCGAAATAGTTTCGATTAAGTACCTTGAGTTGTACGCGACCAAACGAATTATCCAAGGTGAAAATATGGGAATGCCCATGTCGAAGGCGTTACATAGCTTCAGCGACCATAGAATTTAAAAAACGCTGCAAAGTCCTTGTCACATTGGTTTATCATTCAACCGGACATATCTACAGAAATGCTGGCTGTTCATTTATTGTTTCTTTAATGTGCAACATTTGAAATAGCTATTTTTGATGGTTTCCCCAATTTTGGCCCCCAAAAAGTCAGATTGGGCTCCTATTTTGACAAATTATCTTTGGTCATTTATAGTGCCGTTTAAGTGACTTGATTCACCTGTTAATACTATTTCTAGTATTATTATACACACTCATGGTGATTTCAGGCAATTTCCCAGGTTTTTGACTCATAAAAAAATTAATTTTAGGAGCTGAACCTTCGTTACAACTTGAATTCTTCACTCATTGGTCAAAATCAACTTCATATTCCGTCTTCTCGCCCTAAAAAACATGGAAAAGCGATACCTCACAAGCTCATGTTCACTACGACCTTAAATAAATCTCGAAATGCTCTCTGTTCACACCCATATTTCATTCATAAAACCCGTGGATGTATTCCGATTGGGCTTCCAAGCTTCGGAGCACAACTAGGGCCATTGTGCGAAAGATCGACGATTTTACACCAAAATTTAAGAAAAGTTCAAGGCTGCAACTTTGTTAGAACCTCCATTCTTCGCTCGTTAGTCATAATCGACTTCATATTCGGTCTCCTCGCCCTAAAAAACATGGAATACGATACGTCACAAGCTCATGTTACTAATACACCAAAAAACCATATTTTTCACCCATCACCGTTTTGGGTATATTCCGATCGGGCTGCAAACTGCGGCACACAACTAGGGTCCAAACAGAGCCTGTGTGGGAAAAAACGAGTTTTTAGACCGGAAATAAAGTCACATATATGTACCGCCTCATCCATATATTATGGATGACATGACTTACGGCATGCATTTTTGGAATCTACACACCTTTAGACGTGAACAAAAGTGTTGTACGGTTGTTGACGGTAAGAAACATGAGGGGCAACCACCCGATCATTCCGACGACGAAATCACGAATAAATCTTGAACGGCATGTCCAACAAAAATCGTTTCACTAATGTTGAAACGGAGCTCGACAGTACGGTCTGGAGGAACGAGCGATAGCCTATAACCTGGCTCGGAAGCTCGGAACTCGCTGATCACTAGATCACCCTCATGAAAGCCACCGTACAGCCGTTCGGCCCTGATGTCGTCACACACGCACACACACACCGCGATCTCGTGGGTTATAACGGAAGTTTGTGATCCAACGCGAGTTTCCACTGCCACGTTCCCAAGATTCAAGAAGCTCCAATAGCAAACAAGATTCAAGATTGATGCAAGGTATCGAAAAAGTGCACTAGTGAAAAGTATTCCGTAAAATTCATAGGGTAAAGATGGGGCGCGGAATGAAAGAAAACAGGTGTTCTAGAGCTATCCTCTCGGTTATTCCAATTAAACTATGTAAATAGCTATCGTGGGAACGAAAGGGTTGAAAGAAGAATGGCACTGTGGTAAATCTACATTAAGAATCCGCCAAGGGATTCCTTCCCTCCGGAAAGCCGAGCGTGACTTGTGAGGCAGCAATTAACGTTCCGAAAAAGAAAGGGAGGGGGAAAAAAGACTAAGCTTTTAGCCATACATTTGAAATTGTGGCTTGGAGATTTATTTGAGGCTACATCCACTCACCCCTTTCTAGCCCTTCATTTCTATCCGTTAAAAAACCTTAAAAAACACTCCCACTCTATCTGCCTCAGTTGGTGGGGGGGGGGGGGGGGGGGGGCATGAAGCAGCTATGGTCCCGCTTGGGGTATTTTATTCATCAACATTTTTCATTCTCTTTTAATTGTGAAGAAAAGAGGACTGGGGAAATGTCGAGGTTGGGACAGGCGTTCGGAGAGTAAAACTTTTCCATCTCGTGGGGCACATTAATTTATCACTAAATAATTGACGGCGTGTGGGATTTAGAGAAGTCCCTATACGTTGTGATGGTATAATAATTGTGAGGCAGAAGAAGTGGACGTCGACGGTATTTTGTTGGGAGCCCGAAGTCCACTACATTTAAACGGGAGCGCCGGCTGACCGGGAGCTTCCTGTCCGATTTGGGAGTTGTTCAACTTGTACCCCATTATCTATAATACTAACAGATGTAATATTTGTATTATAGATTCTACATGAGCATGATCGTGACATTGCCTGTCTGTGACATGCATATATGTATATATATACACCTACCTACAGGTGACCATTAAGAGTTGGGTGGGGGGGACTTTGTGCGAGGAGGAGTGGTAATACAATCGTAGTAAGCTACAGGTCTACCAAGATGATCAAAACTTGAATGAAGAGGAAACGTGTCCTAATCAGCCCGATTCCGGATTATGGAACATCCGTAGTAAGATGCTGTATGAACGGGGCAGGTGGGTTCTGTTGAAAAGGGACAAGGGCATAGTTGTTGTTGAATCTATCGAACTAAGCTATTTTTTTGTGATTGTAGTTTTTGGATGTTAACAATGCATCCCTAATTAACCTTACTCTGTTCAACGCACGGATCATCCTGCTATGTTTACGTTTCCCGATTAAAATGTACTACTCCAAAATTTGTTTTTGCTCGGAGGCAACTGCAAAGTACCTACACTGTTCATGCATATTGGTGGAAAAGATTATGAACACAGGAGCGATATGCAGAAGACGACGGCCCTATAATTATACCAGCACACACTGCGATCCTTGAGGTTGAGGGCACAGTTCGAAATGAGGTATACCTAAAGCACCTCCGGACTGAACCCGCAAAATTATCGATAAACTGAGACGGATGAAGCAAAAGAAGCAGCTTTAACGAATCCAATGAAGAGTTTTCTTTTTAGCCAATTTCCAAAGAAAACGGAGGAAGCTATTGCAATGGGACCGAAATTTTCAGAACATGAATTTTTAAATTTTTTAAAGGCAATTCCGTTTTAGAGCATCCTGAGTTCATCCTTAGATTTTAACGAAAATTCGTGTGTGTATGTCTTTATATATATTATATATTTATGTACGTGTCACTCCCGACGATATCTTACCTTGCGTACATAATAAAAGTTCCAATTAGTTTGACAAAAACAAAAAGGTGACGTCGAAAATGATTCATAATCAAAACGTCTGGGGGGGGGGGGGGGGGGGGTCACATTTTAGTTTTTAGGGGCCAAAGACCGGTCAAAACGGCTAAAATTGCGAACAGTTGGTATAAAATCACTGAAAGTGGAATCAAAGGATGAGTAAATATTGACCATTTGTTTTTCATACAGAATAGGAGTAGAATTTGAGTTTTCGGGGAGTGAAAAGCCACGCTAAAAACCTCCGAAAAATTCATGAGACGTTGTGTGGGATGGTGATTCACGACAGAAAGATGGGCCATGTCGATGATGAACATATTTTTCTCTGAAAACTGTGGGTCAAATTGGACTTGCGTGTCAAAAATAGGTAAAAATGAATGAGTCCGAAAAAAATTATATAATGTCACGAAAAGTGGTGTGGTTTTGCAATAGGACGGATATTTCTTTGAGAATTCGCTCTTATGGTGATGCTGCATGACTGGGAACTTTTTCTCTCTTGGAATGGATCTAACTTTTTTGCACATTATTATCAGAACAATTCATCATTCAAGCCAATCTTGATTTGCGAATGAACAATAACGAATCTCCGTTCACAGAACTGAAATTTAGACAGCAAATCTTTCTTAATCGAAGCTATTAGAACATATAATGATAACAAATCCATTTTTAATGCGGCAACTTCGTAGGTACCCAATAACATAACATATTTAAGAACTATTATTAGTCATTGAATTTTTACATTTATACACGTTCGACATGATGTAAGTCAATATGATAAAATAGTTGAAATTTGAACTGAAAAGAATTATGTATTATTAAGGCTGACATGATTTATTTTTATTTAATTTTGGTTTTGTTTTATTTTTGAATTTTAGGTTATATTAGGAATTTTCAATGTATATTAAAATCTTTTAAAATATATCATTATTTAAAATATTGAAGTTTTGGAATCAAGCATGACAAAAAAGTTTAACCCCCCTCAAAATTTGATGGTTTCTGTTTCAAGATACGTAGAATCCGAAAATGCAATAAAACATTTCTGTCCGTCCGCCGCGCCGTACGCCGTGCTGAGCACTTTTCTTAGTTACCGTGAGCCAAAATTTACGAAATTCGGTTTATAGGTCCCATTTGGGGTCTAGTTGGTCCGCGAAGCTCGGCGTTATGTCATTCATCCCTAAGGGGTGAAAAATAGGGGTTGAAATCTCCAGGACGCCGTTATCTCAAATTTGGGAGTTTTTTTAAGACCAACCGCAGCATTGTACGTCCAGCCGTTCGTTCACAGTAAAGTCCATAAGTTTGCACCGACAGGCTTTTTCAACAGCAGGGTGAATGAAATTGTATACATTCAGCCCAAATATCATCACTAGGGACGCGATAACAATCGGGAATTGGCCCGAGATAAAAGCATTGCTAGGGAGCAGCTGATTATATTCACGGAGTATGAAGTCGAGTTGGTTGTTCTGTGATATTATTTCATTTTTTTGAAAAATGATGGCTCTTTTGGAGTCTGTTGATAGGTAGTGAAACTTGAACAAACGTTGAAGTATTATTGACGGGTAAATTATTACACAAAGGTAAATTATTACACAGCGGTTCATTATACCATCTACGTAGAAGGGGCTGGAGTTTGTTGGTAGGTACTTCGCAACTTTTTTCACGCCACATCAACAATTTCCCTTCAGAACTTCATTATTTGCGTTTCTTTTCTCCATTTTAGTTACTTTTTGCCATAGACAGAATTATTTTAGCCACATTTAACTCGTGATTTAGGTAGGTACCTAGTAACGAGTACGGGGGTGGGTACTAACCTACGGAGGATCTGCGATCCACATAATATGTGTAGAATAGTACATATGTTATATAGAAGGGTTATCTATACAGAGAGCTTTGATCTGTAACAGAAGGGTATTCTGTACAAAATAACAAACCGTTGTGCTGGGATTTGCAGCGCTTTTATTTATTTTTATTTATGGCTAAGCCTGACACTTTGAATTTGTATTGCGATTTCTGTATGTTTGGAAGAGCGGACCAACGGGTACGAAAATTCATTTACATTATCGACGAAGTACCTACCTCTTCAATCTTGTTATTTTGGAATTGGAACATTTGTAATACCACAACTCATGGTTATTTCTGAAATTGAATAGGTTGAGCTGGAAAACTACATACGCCTAACAGCTGGAATGGAGATACCGTAATTAGGCAGGTGAGCACGCATCGGGTCGGGTGACCGGGCGCTGTAGTCGAAACTGTCATATCGCGGTCGCGTAGCAGCTCATTAGCTCCGCACCTCGACATCCTCCTCACTACCCCGGGCCGTCCGCTCACATGTCACAACAGAGGCCGTCAGGAAGGTGGGAGGTTGTGCTGATTCTCATCAATCAATGAGCAGAGAGGATAAGGGAAGGGAGCTGACCTTCACATGAGAGCCTCAATCGGAAAGTCCCTTGTCGCTGGGTGTCACTTCCTGGAGAGGGTAACGCCTGACGAACTCCAGGATGAACCTCAATCTTGATTATCCTGGCAGCCCGTCAAATGCCGTAACTGCCAATACCGATGCAATGAGTCTTCTCGTTGTTGACCAACCAAACACCATCACGAAATGTTGTTGTTGACGTTCCCAAATCGTATAATCCGACGGCAGATATTGTCTACCACTGAATCGCCAGTGCCGATGGGATTCCAGCTGTAACATTCACCTACGTGAAAAATGTTCCATTTTGATGGTAGGGGGGGGGGGGGGGGAGGAAACATTTCATAAGTAATATTATTTTCGTAACATAGTAGATATAGTATTCATCTCATAAAAACGCTGCAAATTCATACACAAAGGATAATGATGAAAGTTTTTTTTTTGGACAATTCCTACCGCTGTGTTTCCCCACAAGAGAGCCCTAAATCGAGTAATGGAGCAAGCCGGGCGATCAAATTTCATAACTATGCGGTGGATGGAAGAATTCTATCATTAGTAATAATTGTTGTTGTTAAAAAATACCAAATTACCATCATTCTTTAAATGAAATAATATATCGGAACAACCAACTTGATTTAATAGAACCATGTGTGATATGAGGTAATCAGGTGTTCCCTGGCAATGATGTTTGGGCTGGATGTAATCCCTGCACAACGGTTTACTATTTTGTACAGAATACCCTTCTTTTACTGATCATAGCTCTCTATATAGATAACCCGTCTAAATAATTTATTTACTAGTCTATACATATTATGTAGATCGCAGACCCTCCGTAGGTTAGTACCTAACCCCGTACTCGTTACTACGTACCTACCTAAATCACGAGTTAAATGTTGCTAAAATAATTCTGTCGATGACAAACAGTAACTAAAATGGCAAAATGAAACGCAAATAATGAAGTTCTGCAGGAAAATTGTTGATTTGGAGTGAAAAAGATGCCCCTTCTGCGTAGATCACTGTTCTATGTGGTCAATACCTACCCTCTGGTCCTGTATAATGAACCGTTGTGTAATAACTTGCCCATCTATTATACTTCAACGGTTGATCAAGTTGCAAAAGTACCGATCAATAAAATCCAGCCCCTTCTTGGTAGATGAACCGTTGTGTAATAATTTACCGTTGTGTAATAATTTACCGTTGTGTAATAATTTACCGTTATGTAATAATTTACCGTTGTGCAATAATTTGCCGTTGTGTAATAATTTACCATTGTGTCGTGATAATTTACCTATCAATAATACTTCAACGTTGGTTCAAGTTTCACTACCTATCAACAGAATCCAAAAGAGCCATCATTTTTCAAATGAGATAATAATATCACAGAACAACCAACTCGACTTCATACTCCGTGATTATAATCAGGTGATCCCTAGCAATGATTTTATCTCGGGCCAATTCCCGATTGTTAGTGCGTCCCGGGTGACGAGATCTGGGCTAAATGTATACAATGTCATTCACCCTGCTGTCGAAAATGCCTGCCGGTGCAAACTTCGGGGCCTTACCGTGACTGAACGGCTGGACGCGAAGATGCTCCGGGTGGTCTTAAAAAACTCGTAAAAAACAAGAACTATTTGAAACCGTAAAAAGATTCACGTAAAAAAAAGGTATAAGCGTTATGAAAATTTCAACCCCTATTTTGAACTCCTTAGAGGTGACTGACAGTAACGTCGAGCTTCGAGGACCAACTAGACCCCGAACGGAACTTATAACCCGAATTTCATCAATTTTGTTTCATGGTAACTAAGAAAAGTGGTCAGTGCGGCGTACGGCGGACAGACAGAAATATTTTTACTGCATTTTCGGATTCTACATTACCTTGAAACGTAAACCATCAAATTTTGAGGGGGGGGTTAGAATTTTTTTTTACATACGCGATTCCAATGGTTCGTTATTGAAAATAATAAACCAAAACCTTCTATTTGAAGTTTTTCAGGTGCGGCGTGAAACTAAAAAATGTTGGTTTCATGTTCGATTCCAAAGGTTCATTATTGAAATAATAAACCAGCTGCAAACCAGTTTGTTTATCCTGTACCCATCGCTCACCGTCCAAATTTCTTCAAAGTACTGTTTTTGTATGGTTTTATCAAACCGCCGCACTTGCTGTGGGAACCTATGAGCCATAGCCATCAAGCAAACGCAAATGACTACAGATTTGAAACCCTACTGGGTTTGTTCAGAAAAATATATCAGGAAGCTACTCATAGTATGAACCTGTTACTCATTAAGTGAGAATTATATCGCACTTCTCAAACTTCATATAAGTCACTTGTAGAATGTTATTCATTAGTTTAAAAGGTAAGTACTTCTCGTTGATTTATTGTACGGCTTACCTCGTAGTTTGCTTACTAGTCAGTAGGTATTCACTATAATTCATCACAAAATGTAGTTCCGTAAATGAAAATCATGCAAATTAGGTACCCGAAAGTTTTTATTTGTCGCAAGTCATGAATCTTATCACTTCTGATTTATGATTTTGAATAAGAAACCTATGGAATCGAGTACCTATGAAAAACAAAATGAAACTCACCTATGAAACATATGAAAATCAACGTCGAAATTTGATGAAAAAAAAAAAAAAAAAAAAAATTCTGTCCGTACGCCGACGCGATACGCGGCACTTCCTTAGTTACCATGAACCAAAATTAATCAAATTTGGTTTGCAGTTTCCGTTTCTTGTCTGGTAGTTAAATTGATTCCGAACTTGAACGAACATTTTTTGAGACCTCCCGGAGCACTGTACGTCCAGCCCTGAAGTTTTAACAGAAAATCTGCAACAAAATCATAATGTAATTATCGCACGTTAGAGAGCTTATACTTCGAATCTGGTTCCATTTTTGTCGTGTCTGTATGTGCGTTCGTCGGTAGGTTGTAGGTATCCACCGCAAAATACGACGCTACTCCAGGGTCTGACGCTGATAGGAATTCGGTGATCCACGCCGAACCGGTATCTATAAAGGAAAATGATAAACCGTTTTAAAAAGTTCTTGGTTGATAAAAATAATAATTCCATGAAAATATAATGAGTTATAACTGTGAGACCTCTTTTTGTCTCTCAAATTTGTCTCTTATTTAGTTCCTACTTCCTTGTAATACGGTGTAATCAGTCGAAGATACTTATTGCATATGTAGGTACACATGTAGTGAGGATAGAAACGTTATTTATTGCTAATTGCTAATTGCTGACTGTGAACAGATCAAAAACCTCTTACATCACATTTTCCATAAATGAAGCGGGACAACTGGACTCCTCAGAATTACCTTTTCATTGTCTCCTGGTGGTTCATGCTTGGGACAGCCTTGCTCCTGCCCTTCGATAAAAAGAGTGGAATTCCGGAGATATCTCGGCATTGTAATGGATAAATGTTTGAAATGGAAACAACATATTATTCTTCAAACCAGTAGCTGCATAAGACGATCTTCTTTCATTTTTTTCGTTTTCAACAAACTTTTGCCATTAGCCTCCGTGATGTTTCATGGCTTTGTCTATTCCATTTTGATGTATTGCATCTCAATGTGGGGGGCGGAGCTTATCATTCATCTTGGAGCAATCAGTTAAAGCTGTTATTCGACTGATCTCTAGAGCAGGCTACCTAGCCCATACAAGACCTTTGTTTTTAAAATTAAAAATCCTGCCTCCTCATCTAAAATTTGTAGAGAGGACACTTCTCCGGTTCTTCAAGGATGTTCTTCCTAATCTCCCTCGTGATGATGGCGTCACTCGCCTTCACTCGTCTGTTCACGTACATGTCCCGGCTCCAAAAAGTGATTTTTTCAAGAGGCAGAACAATTACTATGCTCCACGTTTATTTATGGCTCTTCCGTCTCATCTGAGGTGCAGTCAGTCATTTCAGAAGTTTAGAGGTGGCTTGAGCATCTTCCTCATGGAGCAGTATACCAGCAATATTTCCATTCTTAGCTGCTTTACCAACTAATTCAAGTACCTACCGTTTTTCTCACCGCAATTATTGTTTTAATTATGTAATTATTTGTTATCCAAGCCTTTCGTGTTGCACAAACTTTTCAAGTAGCATTTAGTTTGTTAAGCTAATTTATTTTTGCTAATTTAATTTAAGCTATTTAATTTAATTGTCAACTCCTCATCTCCGGTCAAGTTTTGAAATTTTGAAGATCAGTAACTGCCAACTGTTTTCTCTTTTTTTTTTTGTTTATTGCAAACGCAAGATACTTTTAATTCATTTTTCTGTATTTTCTTTTTAATAAAGGCTTTAAAAAACTTGAAAAAAAAAAAATGCATTCAACAAATATGGCAATTACTATTTTGAACGCTGATGACTGATATTCCAATGATATTCCAGTAAAATCAATTACTGATATTCGGATTTGTAATAGCGTCAGGTTGATTGAGAGGCATCACAGTGACCGTCCAGACATCTAAATTTGTGCCCACGGTCAATTCTGACAGTTCGAGTAGACCAGAAGACCCCTACCTAAACGTAGCTTTTCGTGTCACAAACAGACAAACAAGTAGGTGAACAGAGTTACAAAAATGCCGCCTAAGTGAAAGTGAGAGCAACTCAAACGTTCGGTAAACATAATGTTTGATCAAACAAACATAATGTTTGGTCATAACTCCATGTCTCATAATGTTGAACCAGCTAACTACGATTGCAGCTAATTTGAATGTCATTATGATACAGTTTACGAACACCTGTTCTCGACTCACAAAGCTCTGTATTTTAGTCATGGCGTGAAACCAAAACTAAATCATAACACCCGATTCCCCTCGCTTTTCGCTTCGACCGAATGGAACTGTGTGATTCCCTGCTGAGGGAGATAAGTGAGATGAGTCGGAGCATATGGGAAAGGCGGACCCTTGTTAACGTCAGAGTATGTTGGAGTGTGCGAGGGATATTGCTAGACTCGGCTCGAATAACCACCAGGGACCCGCGCTCGTATGTAAATGAGGAGAAGCGCATCGCAGAGGTTATCATCCCGCTCCATAGCTTTTTAAACAAAAAAGAACGGTGATGAATTTATATGGATCATCCGAGTAAAAAACCAATCACAGCGTGTTAATTAAAGAATTTGTAACCAGTTTGGAGGAAAGATAAGCGTAGTAAATTGGCATCAGACCTACATCTGCCCAAGTTCTATTTCTTTAGATGAAAAAAGTAAATAAGCAATCCTCGAATCCCCCCCCCCCCCCCTCTTTTTTCAACAACAAAAGGTGTGTTGTAGATACAAGTTAGTTGTGCTAAAGACGTAGGTAGCTATTATAGGTCCAAAAACGCTGCAAATTATTACACAAAGGTGTATTATTTACCTATATACATACCCTTTCTGCATAAGTCACTGTTTTCTGTGGTAAATACCCTCGACCTCCCCTCAGAAAAGCCCCAAATCGAGTACTGGAGCGGACTCCAGAATTAAAGTTTCATACGAATGCTCGGGATTCAATAATTCAATCATTAATGATTTTTGTTGTTATTCATGAAGCATAATGCAAATAATAGATCGTCGTGTAGTAGAATAGTAGATCGTCGTTGTTTCATGGTAACTAAGAAAAGTGGCCATTACGTTGTACGGCGGACAGACAGAAATATTTTTATTGCACTTTCGGATACTACATTACCTTGAAACGTAAACCATCAAATTTTGATGGGTGGGGGGAGGGGGGGTTAGATTTTTTTTTTTTTTTTTTCATGCTCGATTCCAATGGTTCATTATTGAAAATAATAAACCAAAAAAAGTAATTAATGTTGAATACTTGAATCTGCCGCATATTTATGAAACTGCACAACTTCGAGGCGGGCTCCAGTACTCAATTAAGGGCTATCCTGACGGGAGCCCGAGGGTCGGTATTGATCATTATAAACCTGAAGGGGCATCACCTACTGGTACATAATATACCGTTGTGCAATAACTGGCCGCGTTTTTCATTGCCCCCAACCCTGAGAAACGCCACTGATGACTTCTGAACCCAAAAATGCTTTGTTGCTTATATAAAAATGTATCATTATTATTTTCAAATCAAGTACTTGGGAGGTATATAGTTTTGTCTAGTGAGTTATCTTTTTCTTAACACCTAACATCCATTGTCCACAAAACATGATGGTTTGTGACAAAACCTACGTGTAGAATAAGAAAACCTTGAGTGGTATTAATTACCATCTAGGTACAGTTTTTTCCAGGGTTCCTTCTTTTCACGTCCAAAAATATGGTCACCGTATGCATACTACGATATTAGCTGGTAGGAGGGCGATATAAAACATCACACTCCTTCCATTACGTACCTACGACTTGATGCCTGTAGTGTTGGATCTCGTCTGAGTATCATAATTTGTCATGCTGCTTTGTTATGGCGAATAGAACACATTGCTCCTCACTTGCTTGGTACTCATCATGCATGAAGATTTTTGGTTTTATGAGTAATTCTTCCAGGTCAGAATGGAAGGAAGGTGGCGTATACTTATATTCCACGCCACGTGACATCGCGGCGACAACGTATGCAGGTTGACGTTAACAAGGGTAGGCTTAGGTCAACCTTAAGACCCTCATCGGAAACTCGTCGTGATAAATATACCGAGCCAAATTATATATTATTGCTGAATCCCAACAGGGACTTCAGCTCAACTGACCCGTGGAATTTCTGCAAAAATAACTTCGTTCACAGTAAAAGAGAGACAAATACTAGAAAGCTGAAGCGGGTCCTAACAAAGTTTGGTAGACGTAGAGTGGAGTGTGTCCTGCAAGAATAAATATGGATGAGCCGTGACTGAGAGGATGAGGTGGCAGTAAGAAAATCGCGTGAAACTCATCCGATCGTAAGAAAAACTTTTCAGCTGACCATAAATTATGATTTTTGTCAGTGGTAAACAAAATCTTCCTTGACGGTTCCCTAGGTCACTGTTCAGTGTTCAATATCCTTGTAACTTCAATGTAAAACACCACGAAAGAAGAATGGCTGTTAGCAACCCTCAAAATTCAATGAAATCCTACTGCAAGATTCAAGCGACTGAATGTATAGGTATGGGGAAGTAGGGAACAGACTCACTGGTACATAGTAGGTTTTTATCAAGAAGTAACCCACCAGTACTGCCGATATCACATCCTCTACTCGAACTCGAGATGGAGTAGAACAACGAATCAAACAGATAGTTATTTAGAAGGGTAGGTTTGGGTTGGGCCCGACCACTGAGAATAGAAGATACGATAGAATTTTATTCTCAGTGGGAATTCTATTCTCAGTGGGCCCGCTATAAGAATTGCGTTGAATGAAATCAAATTATCCCTCAAGTAATGTTGCTCCTATTTCAATTAAATTTCAATGTTTGATAAAAACTGGAAAGGGAGGGGAGAAATTGCTTTTATTATTGTTTAGAATCAATAATTTTGCTCAACTATCTAAAAAGAATTCGGCATCATCCGACGAAAATATTGATTTTCTCCCTAAGCATTTACGACGATTTTATCTTTATCCTTTCTCTAAACTCCCTACCAGTTTGACCACAATAATTAAGTTCACAAGAACACTTTAATTTATACACACCAATTTCATCTTGAACATTAATTTTATCTTTGAAGATTTGAGATTATTTCAGTGTTATATCGTATTTGAACCCTTTAGAAATTAATATTTTATCAATTTTGCCCGAAAATTTTCCGTAATACGGCATAAATACTGATCCAAATGTTCTCCTCAGTCGTAGCTTCCCTAACTAGATTCGAAACTGCTCTCCTAGTATTTTTCCTAAGAACACTGTATCAATGAGATCTCCAAAATCGCCATTACTCGCCGCTATACTATAGTTTACTTTCCTTTAGCTGAATTCTGTTCTCTCTAGGTATAGATAACGCTCTGGCAATCATAATTATGGAAAGCAGCATGTTTGTGGACTACTGGATGAATGGTAATATTGCTATTATAAGTAACTTTTATATCTAAGGAAAATTCATGTTTTCCATTATTCAAATAAATATGAAGATCACGATTTCGATTTGGTTAGTAAAATTAAGGATGTTCAAGCGCCTACAAATGCTAAAATTGCATCTTTGACGTGGCCAGCCTTTTTACCAAAATTAATGTCGATAGATGTAAAGATGTACCTATTAATAAGTTGATTCTCACGATGAAAGAAGTGAATTGTGTAGTAGAATGTCCGTCTGGATGAGAATCATTTCTTGTTAAATGGGGAATACTACACTCAACCAGGGGTTGCTATAAGAAAACAATGAATATCGTTGATCCACGCAATATTGTTGCCATCGGAAAAAAATACAATTGAAGGCAGCTTGATATCAATCCAAATCTCCACCTATCGGCAACTATAATCAGAAACGATGGTGTTGTGGAAGGGTGGTGGGGGTAAAGGCGGGCACTGATGCCGGTGAATATGGGACCACATTAGGATCCCCGTGACGAGGGGGGCGAAAAATAAGCCTCACCCCCTTGCGCCATTTATTACCCCCCTTGGAAAACGCCCCCTTCACCGCCAACATAACATTTGTCGGTAAAAATCCCATCCATTAGTCGACCCTCCCGTGATGTACTGTGAGGGATAAGACTCTAACGGATCCCCATCTATCGAATGAATCTATCCGGGCCTTTATCATTTTCCTTGGATGGCTCAAATTTATCTAAAACGTCAACCGAGGGCGCTTTAGAGGAAACGTTTTCTTTAATGCGCGTCCAGTTCATTCGGCTGTTGGAGTCGCTTTAAGCCTCAAGACGGGACAAATGGGCTGTCGCGGGTGATTCCACCCTCAAATGGGATGGGAGGGATTAATTGGAATCGAGACGTTTAACGTGAGAAAATTGAGTTGCCTAACGGGACTTGGCGTCGTTATTTTTCTCATTGATCTAACGTCTCTCTCACTTTAAACCAGAATTATTTTCTAAAATGTAACTTAACAACGAGAACAAAAACATACAGCTGCAGCAGTGATGGAAGGATTTGTATGAGATTATTTTTCCTGATGCTCCAGGTTGCCCCCTTCCCACTGAGTTGGAAACTGTGAACTCTATAAGCCAGTAGCTTAGCTTCTAAGGGCGTTCATAAAGTACCCACCCACCCATCAATCATTCAGAATAATATATATAATGAAGTTGATGTGGATTAAACCTTGCGTATTATAGATAGACCATCGCGTATTATAGAGAGAACCTTGCGTATTATAGATAGACCAATATAGACTCACAACAGGAGTTCTGTGACCAGTGGGCGTTGCAGGTGAACCTGGAAAAATCCAAAATAATGGTTTTTCGAAGAGGAGGAGTGCTGAGAGCTAACGAATCTTGGACTTACCGAGAGGCGCCGGTGGAGGTAGTTGGCTCTTACAAGTAGGTATCTGGGGACCACATTGACTCCGGGACTCTCCTTTGACAAGCACCTGCGGGATAGAGCTGCAGCGGCTAAGATGAGCATTGCAGTTGGGTACGATTCATTCTTTAGGCACCCCGGTGTCCCGATCAGCGCCAAATATGAGGTATTTCAGGCGGCGGCTCGCTCGGTCATGTCTGTGTTACAATGCTCAAGTTTGGGGATTCCAACAATACCAGGAGGTTGAGAGGGTTTTCAAGTATTTTGTGAAAAGAATTTTCCACCTACCTCGAAATACTCCAGATTATGTCATATATCATGAGACTGCAGTACTGCCCATGTTCTTGTTCACCCTCAGTCTACATGCTAAATATCTGCTCAAAGTACTGGAGATGCCTGGCAGCCGATTCCCCAGAGTGGTAGCCAGTGAAATTGTTAACCGTCGATTGTTTTGGTACAAGGGACTGAGGAGAATTTGTGAGCAGCATGGGTGCGCGCTGAGTGAGCGCTTTGAGGACCAGACTGAGTGGAAGACTCAGCTGGAGGAAGTGCAGGAGAAGGTGAGAGAGTCATGTATGGAAGTAACAAAGGCAAGAGCTCTCGCGTCAACCAGTCGCATGTACAGGTTTCTCGAAATGGATGTTCGCTGCATAGACCTGTCTGACAAGAAGCAGAAAGCATCACTGTTTGTCTTGCGGTGGGTTTGCAGGGTTCGGGGCGACCTACTGAAGCTCAACAGTCGACCTCACATGCCGCATGAAGAGGAAGGACACAACGAGATCTGCTCATTGTGCAATATGGGTGTACCCGAGGATCTCGAGCATTTCTTGGCAATCTGCCCCGCTCTTGCGGAATTTAGAGTTGCAAATTTTGGGACCCCCCGGCTCTCTCGGGATACCCTTATAAATACGTTAAATGGTGTGAATTGGCTGCCACTGGCTAGGTATTGCCAAAGGGCTTGGGGGTATAGAGCTGAATTAGTCCAGCATTTCAATTGGGGAAACACCTAGTTTATCATTATAATATGCTTACTAATTATAATACTTGATCTAATACTTACATAGTGAAAATAATAATAGTAATGGGCATACTCTGACAGACGGGCGTAGCCCATAGTCAACATCCATGTACTTCATAATGTGAAGTTTGTAAAATTGTTATACTCAATAAAGCATGTTTTTCTTCTTCTTCTTCTTCTTCTTCTATAGATAGACCATCCTATCTGATGAGGCTGAATCTAAACTTCGTTTGTGATACTGCATTTGGATACCAAAAAACCCTCTATAGCTGCGCTTGATAGGATGGATAAAGAATATGTATTGACCCAAATAGGGCGACGGAGGAAGCAATGTTTGGAGTTTTCGAAAACGCATAACGAAATTATTTATCGAAAACATACCATCGATAATGCCTAGGGTTTCGCCATTTCCAGCATTACTCAACACTTGGTCAAATTCACTTCGCTGAACGGGTTGTCGAAAGGCATTTCAAGCGATATACCCTGAGTGGAAAACATCAATCATTTTCCTAATCTGAAATCCATACTGGAACTCGAAATGCAGAAGTAAAATACTCCACGTGAATAGGTAGCACACCGGCGGAGGTCCTCCTCTGCGAGCCTGCATATATATGCGAGCTTGCATATATAAACGAGCGGGACCGCCGGCCTCATACAGAGCGGAGAGTAAAACCAGCCTACGCCCTCCTGAATTATGGTCTGCAACAGCAACGCTGATGCGATAAACATGAGAGACACCTACGACCTGTCTACATCATAGGGAGCTGAAGCTCCAAATACACCGGTTTCACCATGTCCCGAATCCTGCACTATGTTTGCATACAGTTTATTTTATCTTTTTGTGTGTGTGTGTGTTTGTTTTATAGAATATTGTTGTTTTATTACAATTTATCTGAGGTAAAATACAAAGCACAGGCGCCGGAGTGCTGAAGTGCCGTAAACCTCATCCGTCATATTAGTGGGCACGAAATGAGTGCTATCTTGCGGGAAAAATATGAGCGGAGAAAACTGGATTTGGAAATTTTGGAACACTCTTTTATGGAACTGTATACAGAGCCTACACGCAGGGGTTTTCGATCGATGTCAAAAAATGATGTACGATGTCGTACCCTCCACAGCGACCTCCAGCGACCCGCGGTTGCTGAAATAATGACCTTTTCATAGATGCAAAACCCTACGCAAGGCAATCTCCACTTTGACCTGGTGACGGAGCTTTCGAACAATCCAAGACAACCAAGAACTCTCACGAGTCCCAAACGCAAAAAAGCCCAAAGACCCTCCTGTGAACTTCTCCTGTATTCCATGTTCTAACTTTTAGAATCTGTACTTTTCACTCTATTTTGCTCTCGCACAAAATAAGATTTACAACTCGTTAAACGGTTTTTACACAAGTGAACGTTTTATTGAAACCATATGATAGTAGGAAACCTGGCGGCAAAATGTTCCGAAATGAAATAATTAAGCAGTGACTTCAATATCCTCCCTAATTAAGCAATTTCGAACATAATTTAGAATTTGGAATTTCCAAGTTCAGTCTGAACCGACATCGACAAGTCCCAGTTTGTCACGGAGATAAGTGAGCCTTATCCTTCCAAGGGCCTTGGTCAGCAGGTCAGCCAATTGGTTTTCAGAGTCCACTTTCTCTACGACTAGCTCTCCAGACGTTACTTGCTCTCGTACGAAAAAATGGCGAATGGCGATATGCTTCGTGCGACGATGGAATTGTGGATTCTGTGCGAGCTTGATCGCTGCTTCATTGTCGACCCGCAACACCGGTTGGCCATGCGTGCAGTTCATGTCGTCCAGAAGTCGTTTCAGCCAGATCACTTCTCTTGTTCCTTCGCTAGCTGCAACGATTTCTGCCCCCGTCGTCGAGATCATAACTGAGCTCTGGCATTGACTCAGCCATGAAATAGCAGCGTGTGACAGTAAGGCGACCACTCCTGTAGTCGAGCGACCTGTAGCACGGCAGCCTCCATGGTCCGAATCACTGTAACAGATCAAGGTGTTAGACCCTACAGTGTACGCTAACCCTAGTCTAGAGGTCCCTTTGAGGTAGCGAAAGATTCTCTTGACTTGAACCCAATTCTTCCACGTAGGTTTTTCCAACGATCTTGACGCGACCCCGACCGCATACGCAATATCAGGACGAGTTCCTACCATCAAGTACATGAGCGCCCCAACTGCTTGACGATACGGGAACTCTCTTGGTTCGGGACTTTCCGGACTCTCATCGAAATCATCCTTTACGATTGGCGTAGGAGCAGTTCGTCATCATTGAGGTTGTTGGTGATTACGACTTTCGCAGTGGAAGCGTGCTGGGCCCATAACCTTTTAGAATCTGTACTTTTCACTCTATTTTGCTCTCGCACAAAATAAGATTTACAACTCGTTAAACGGTTTTTACACAAGTGAACTTTTTATTGAAACCATATGATAATAGGAAACCTGGCGGCAAAATGTTCCGAAATTAAATAATTAAGCAGCGACTTCAATACTAACTTGCAGTAAAACTGTTATGGCCATTGAACCATTAGAGGAAAAGCATCATTTTGGGCACTGCCTCAGTGGTAGACAGTCACAACTTCGAATTTTAGTTCATTATCTCCAGTATTGAATCTTTGGATCGAGCATGAAAAACCCGTGTTTTTCACCCCCTATCAAAATTGATTTGGTGCTGCGATTCAAGCTACGTAGAATCCAAAAATGGAACATGAAATTACCATCCATCTACCGTATGCCACAGCGTACCTACTGGGTTCTTTCCCAAATTACCATGAACCAAAATTAATGAGGTTTGGTTTGTATGTACCATTTAGGGTCTATATAGCTGGTGCGCGAAGCTCGGAGTCATCTCTCTAATGGGTAAAAATTAGTGGTAGAAACTTTCAAAACGCTTTCTGAAATTATGAAAAGTTCCATAGTAGTGGTTCAATTTCAATAGCAGTTGATAAAGAAAGGTTTTCACGGCGCCTCCAAATCGATTCCGAACTTACTAAGGATTTTTTGAGGCTCGGTGCGTTGTACGACTAGCCGTTCGTTCCCACTAAGGCCCTGAAATATGAACAGAACGTCAGCATGAGTGTGAATGGTGTGTTACACGTAACTCGAGACCAGACATAATTGCTAGGGAACAGCTGATTATAATCACGCTTAGCTTTATGAAATCGAGTTTCTTCTTCCGTGATATATATCATTCTTTCATTGAAATGAAGATGGTTACGTTGAATGTTGTTCATAGGTCGTTTTAACCTTATACTGTTCTTGGCGAAACGAATCATCCAAATTGGATGAAAATTTGGGAATATATCGAAAGTCGTACTTAACTTACGTGACCATCAGATTTTCAAAATTGACTGGGTGAGGGGTTTGTGGGGCCGAAATGGCGCGTTTTTATGTTAACCTAATATTCTATGAACATTCACCGAACTGTTCCTAAACTTGCATTGGTACCTGATTCTTATAAATTGTGTATTTGACTCTATCGTTAAACAACAGTTATTTTGTTCAAGTAAATATATTTTCCGTCCAAATAACATTTTCAAGACGCGGCTGGCACAACAACAACAACAAAATGTTACAAAAGCGTTCAAATTAGGATTTTGACACAGATAATAATAATATAATATTGTTCTATTAATTACATAATATTATTATGTCTTATTGCTGGAATGACGGAGTGGACTTTTGTTGCGGAACGACAGAGAGAGTTGCTAGTTTTGGCATAGTTTCTTTGCTTCAGCATAGCATTTTCGTATAAATGGAGAGCTTTACAACGAGTGAAGAAAGATTCGTGTACGACAAAAACTGACGGAGTTATATTTCCCTTGCTACGGTCATAATTTAAATGATTTCGGTTTATTATTTTCAATAATGAACCTTGGAATCGAGCATAAAAAAAAAAACCTGCGGATTATTACGCAAAGGTTTATTATTTACCTGTATAGATGCCCCTTCTGCGTAGATCACTGTTTTCTGTGGTCAGTACCCACGAGCTCCCTCCAGGTACGCCCTAAGTGGAGTACTGGAGACGGCCCGGGAATTAACTTTTCATACATTAATTTCATACAAACGCGCGGGATTCAATGATTAAATCATTAACTTTTTGTAGTTATTCATGAAGCATAAGGAAAATAATTAACCGTTGTGTAATAATTTACTGTTGTGTAATAATTTACCGTTGTGTAATCATTTCCTAAAAAATACTTCGTTTGTTCAAGTTTCAAAAGTACCTACCAGCAAAAGCCAACATATCCCTCATTTTGGTTTATTATTTTCAATAATGAACCATTGAAATCGAGCAAGAAAAAAAAAATTCTTACCCCCCCTCAAAATTTGATGGTTTACGTTTCAAGGTAGGTATGTAGAATCCAAAACTGCAATACAAATATTTCTGTCTGTCCGCCGTACGCCGTACTGGCCACTTTTCTTAGTTACCATGAAAGAAAATTGATGAAATTCGGGATATAGGTTCCGTTCGGGGTCTAGTTGGTCCTCGAAGCTCGACTTGACTGTCAGTCATCTCTAAGGGGTTCAAAATAGGGGTTGAAATTTTCAGAACGCCGTATCTCAAAAACTTTCGATTGACTTGAGATTGGTTTTTTTTACGTTATTAAATTTGTCTTGAGCTAAACAATTTTTTGAGACCACTCGCAGCATCGTACGTCCAGCCGTTCGTGTGCACCAAAAAGCTTCGTCAACACGATCGTGAATCAAACGGTATAAACCCGGCCCGGATATCATAACTACGGAGCATCTGATTATGAACTCGAGTTGTTTGTTCTGCGATATTATTTCATTTGACAAGTGATGGACTACTGGATTTTGTTGTTAGGTACTTCTGAAACTTGAACAAACGTTGAAGTATTATTGATGGGTATAAATTTTACACAATGGTAAATTATTACAAAACGGCAAATTATTACACAGCGGTGAATTATTACACAACGGTAAATTATGGCACCACGGTAAATTATTACACAACGGTAAATTATTACACAACGGCTCTTCTACCCAGAAGGGGCTGGATTTTGTTGATAGGAACTTTTGCAACTTGAACAACCGTTGAAGTATCATTGATGGGTAAATTATTACACAATGGCAAATTATTACACAACGGTAAGTTATTACACAACGGCTCATCTACCCAGAAGGGGCTGGAATTTGTTGATAGGTACTTTTGTAACTTGAACAACCGTTGAAGTATTATTGATGAGCAAATTATTACACAACGGTTCATTATACTTGATCACGAGGATAGGTACTGACCACTGAAAACAGTAATCTACGCAGAAGGGGCAATTATTTCACTCCACATCAACAATTCTCCTTCAGAACTTCATTATTTGCGTTTGTTTTCGCCATTTTTGTTACTTTTTGTCATCGAAAGAATTATTTCAGCAACATTTAACTCGTGATTTAGGTAGGTACCTAGTAACGAGTACGGGGTTAGGTACTAACCTACGGAGGGTCTGCGATCTACATAATATGTATAGACTAGTACATGTTATATAGAAGGGTTATCTATACAGAGAGCTGTGATCTGTAACAGGAGGGTATTCTGTACAAAATAATAAACCGTTGTGCAGGGATTTGCAGCGTTTTTCAAACGAAATAATATCACAGAACAACCAACTCGACGTCATACAGCAATCCGTCATTATAATCAGGTGCTTCCTAGTGATGATTATCTGGGCCGGATTAATACCGTTTGATCCACGATCGTGTTGGCGAAGCCTGTTGGTGCAAACTTCGGGGTCTTACTGTGAACGAACCGCTGGACGTCCAATACTCCGGGCGGTTTCAAAAACTCCCAAGTTTATGAACTATTTAAAAACGTAATAAAAGTTGAGTTAACGGCATCGTGGAGATTTCAACCCCTCATAGACATTATCCCCTTCGATGACTGACCCCTCATGAATTTTGGTTCATGGTAACTACCAAAAGTGCGGAAACGGCGTACGGCGGACGGATTTTTTTATTCCATTTTAGGATTCTATATATACCTTGAAACCTAAATCATCCAATTCTGAGGGAGGGGTTAAATTTTGTTTTGGTTTATTATTTTCAATAATGAACCATTGGAATCGAGCATGAAAAAAAAAATTCTTACCCCCCCTCAAAATTTGATGGTTTACGTTTCAAGATATGTAGAATCCAAAACTGCAATAAAAATATTTCTGTCTGTCCGCCGTACGCCGTACGCCGTACGCCGTACGCCGTACGCCGTACGCCGTACGGGCCACTTTTCTTAGTTACCATGAAAAAAAATTGATGAAATTCGGGTTATAGGTTCCGTTCGGCGTCTAGTTGGTCCTCGAAGCTCGACGTTACTGTGAGTCATCTCTAAGGGGTTCAAAATAGGGGTTGAAATTTTCAAAACGCCTATACCATTTTTTTACGTAAATATTTTTACGGTTTTAAATAGTTCTTGAACTTGCGAGTTTTTTAAGACCCTCCGGAGCATCGTACGTCCAGCCGTTCGTTCACAGTAAGGCCCCGAAGTTTGCACCGACAGGCATTTTCGACTCCAGTGTGAATGAAATTGTATACAATCCAAACCAAATTTCGTAACCAGAGACGCGCCCAGAATAGGAATTTGTGAATACGGCCAATCATTGGTAGGGATCACCTGATTATATTGGCGGAGTATGAAGTCGAGTTGGTTGTTCTGTGATATTATTTAATTTGAAAAATGATGGCTCTATTGGAGTTTGTTGGTAGGTAGTGAAACTTGAACAAACGTTGAAGTATTATTGATGGGTAAATTATTACTACGGTAAATCATTACTCAACGGTAAATTATTACACAACGGTAAATTATACCATCTACGTAGAAGGGGCTGGAGTTTGTTGGTAGGTACTTTTGCAACTTTTTTCACTCCTCATCAACAATTTCTTTTCAGAACTTCATTATGTGTGTTTCTTTTTGATAGGTACTGTTTGTCATCGGCAGAATTATTTTAGCAACATTTAACTCGTGATTTAGGTAGGTACCTAGTAACGAGTACGGGGTTAGGTACCAACCTAAGGAGGGTCTGCGATCTACATAATATGTATAGAATAGTACATATCATATTATATAGACGGGTTATCTATACATAGAGCTGTGATCTGTAACAGAAGGGTATTCTATACAAAATAATAAACCGTTGTGCAGGGATTTTATTGCGTATTCGTAATCTACGTGAAATTCTATCTACGATCGACCCTTCGGACTACCCCCGCGGTGGACCATAGCGCATCCATGGGCCCCTCGATGGTCGAATCCCGAATTGTTCAACGGATATCGACCAAATTTGGCACCAATATCCGGTAGCCTCCCAAGTTGAACGTAGGCGCATTTTAAATTCCCTGACCATAGCGGAACTATGGTCGACCATGTTCAACTCCTGAATGGCTCGACGGATATCGACCAAATTTGGCACGAATATCCAGTAGGCTCCCAAGTTGTGCAACGTCGCATTTTTAATTCCCTGACCATAGCGGAACTATGGTCGACCATGGTCAACTCCTGAATGGCTTGACGGATATCAACCAAATTTGGCACGAATATCCAGTAGGCTCCAAAGTTGTGCAACGTCGCATTTTTAATTCCCTAACCATAGCGGAACTATGGTCGACAATGGTCAACTTCGTTAATTGAAATGGTAACCCCTATTTTTTCTCGCGTATTCGTAATCTACGTGAAATTCTATCTACGATCGACCCTTCGGACTACCCCCGCGGTCGACCATAGCGCATCCATGGGCCCCTCCATGGTCGAATCCCGAATTGCTCAACGGATATCGACCAAATTTGGCACCAATATCCGGTAGCCTCCCAAGTTGAACGTAGGCGCATTTTTAATTCCCTGACCATAGCGGAAATATGGTCGACCATGGTCAACTCCTGAATGGCTCGACGGATATCGACCAAATTTGGCACGAATATCCAGTAGGCTCCCAAGTTGTGCAACGTCGGAATTAAGTACGATACTGCGTACAGCGAATCTCGGATAGCGAGCGAAGCGAGTGGTCATGCTAGTATATTATAAAAACGAATCTCTCTCTGTGTGTCTGTCTGTCTTCCCACGGCCTAACGGCTCGACGGATATCGACCAAATTTGGCACGAATATCCAGTAGGCTCCCAAGTTGTGCAACGTCGCATTTTGGTTTATTATTTTCAATAATGAACCATTGGAATCGAGCATGAAAAAAAAAATTCTTACCCCCCCTCAAAATTTGATGGTTTACGTTTCAAGATATGTAGAACCCAAAACTGCAATAAAAATATTTCTGTCTCTCCGCCGTACGCCGTACGGGCCACTTTTCTTAGTTACCATGAAAAAAAATTGATGAAATTCGGGTTATAGGTTCCGTTCGGCGTCTAGTTGGTCCTCGAAGCTCGACGTTACTGTGAGTCATCTCTAAGGGGTTCAAAATAGGGGTTGAAATTTTCAAAACGCCTATACCATTTTTTTACGTAAATATTTTTACGGTTTTAAATAGTTCTTGAACTTGCGAGTTTTTTAAGACCATCCGGAGCATCGTACGTCCAGCCGTTCGTTCACAGTAAGGCCCCGAAGTTTGCACCCACAGGCATTTTCGACTCCAGTGTGAATGAAATTGTATACAATCCAAACCAAATCTCGTAACCAGAGACGCGCCCACAATAGGAATTTGTGAATACGGCCAATCATTGGTAGGGATCACCTGATTATATTGGCGGAGTATGAAGTCGAGTTGGTTGTTCTGTGATATTATTTAATTTGAAAAATGATGGCTCTATTGGAGTTTGTTGGTAGGTAGTGAAACTTGAACAAACGTTGAAGTATTATTGATGGGTAAATTATTACTACGGTAAATCATTACTCAACGGTAAATTATTACACAACGGTAAATTATACCATCTACGTAGAAGGGGCTGGAGTTTGTTGGTAGGTACTTTTGCAACTTTTTTCACTCCTCATCAAAAATTTCTTTTCAGAACTTCATTATGTGTGTTTCTTTTTGTTAGGTACTGTTTGTCATCGGCAGAATTATTTTAGCAACATTTAACTCGTGATTTAGGTAGGTACCTAGTAACGAGTACGGGGTTAGGTACTAACCTACGGAGTGTCTGCGATCTACATAATATGCATATAATAGAATAGTACATATCATATTATATAGACGGGTTATCTATACATAGAGCTGTGATCTGTAACAGAAGGGTATTCTATACAAAATAATAAACCGTTGTGCAGGGATTTGCAGCGTTTTTCATGCTCTATTCCAAAGGTTCATTATTGGAAACTGTAAAAAAAAAATAAAAAAATTAATAAAAAAAGGAGTTGACGTACAGATTGTACTCACTTCATAATAAACTTTACTATCACGTTATAATATTAAAGACTAATTTTTTTGTACCGTGAATATCGATATACATACCATAGCCAGGTACACACCGCGAACATAATTTTGACGGTTGACCGACGGCGTAATTATTTGCCCTCGTTTCCTCTTACTCTGGATCCTTACCTTGCACCGGGCGAACTGGTTAACGAGTATCCACTCTGCAAAGGGTACGTAAATGTGAATATGATTAGATTTTATCTTTACTCGGCCATAAAACATATCCATGTTCCTATGTATCCACTTGTAGAGTTGATTTCACTTTGAAAGAACAATTGTACGTTCAAAATCCGTTGATGTCCAAGACTAGAGCATTACCCTCTCCACCATTAGAACTTGAGAGTCCACTACTGGTGAAAATTTTGGTTTTGCTTTTTCGTCTTTTGCATAAAAACTTATAGTTTTCCATATTTTTGAAAAGACTGATCATTTTTATAGATTCAGAGGAAACAGAAAATGTGATTGGAAGTAGAATAAACAGGCCATTAACACTATTATAATGTATGGCATTTCAGCCCGTGTATAGCGCTAAAGTATCCACCACTGTTGCACTTTCTCTTACGTCTTCTTGATAAGAAAAAAGATTGTATTTGGCTGTGTAATGTTAATAACATTGTAAGAGTTCGGACATAACATCAAGAGCTTCGACGACGGAGGTTACTGTAGGATTGGCACTATTGTCACTGTTGAAGGTCATGCTTCGTACTGTGGTACTACAAAATACTGGAGAACATCGATTCCCGTCTGGACACTCTCTGGGACAATCAGGGACAATGCAGTAATCATTCGAAGAAGAATTAGGTGCGAAAAGTTCGGAAGGCGTGCCCACGACATGAACCAATTCGTGGAAACCGTCATGTCTTTTCGGGAGGTCGAACAATGTGCTGCATTCGATTCGAGAGGTCCTAACCTCTCATTGTTCGAAGAGCTCACACAAGAGCAATCGAGTTGTCATTGTTCACATAAGGCTCCGGATGGCAGGCGGGCTACAATGGGACACAAACCTGTTCTCCTACACCCAGCCGCCCGTGTTATTCGTGTCAATTCTCACGGATCCACTCTCGTGGAAATGAATAGCCGAGAGAAGACGAGCGGTGAAGCGTTCTTGGAGTAAATTGCAAATAGGGAATAGGCGGAATAGGTGAAAGAGGATCTTGACCGACTCCACTAGAGCACAGCAGTAATGTCACGGTTTCCTCATCCCTTATAAGAAACTATATTGATTTCTGTTTCCCTTTCGTGTTTTCTGAAGTATTCATATGTTTAATACGATTTTACTCATAATCAACCGACACATACCGCCAGGAAAAGGTCTAACTAATGGTGGTCAATATACCAACACCATTTCTTTAGTATGATTCACAAAATCAGATGCTATGTCACAAACGAATACCACAGCAAGATCCACCACACATGTACTATGATACAACTATCTATCCAACTCGTAAATACTCGATGTATTGCACAAATCATACCTATACGCACGTACTGACGATTTTGACAAAATCTTGACCAGGTCTGGAAAAAAAAAAACCAGTCATGCAGCATGACTTAATGAGCGAATTTTCAAAGAAATATTCGAATTAATGGCTATGGTTTTGAATAAAGGAAAACTTCGGTCTAAAATTTGGTTTTCTATGTATATTCTCTTCGTATTTATTTTAATTTGTACGTTTTGTCCATCCTGATTCTACCGTTTGTTATGAGTAGATTCCTTGTTCCTTCTGAATGGCCTTTCCTCTTGACTACGATTTCAGGCCTGGTATCTAAAACCAGTTCAAGATTTGCTCTACTAGGTAGGTAGATCCTTCCTTCTTCATTGATATTATTTTTATCATGTTAAGTTTCTACCTACCTTTGAATATCAAATATTCGTATGATACTGATAATAAATTGATAAGATACCTACCTAACCTTCTTCCTCCTACTGTTAGTACCTAAATTGAATAATTTGAAATAGATTTTTTCTTTCGTCTTCCTTCTAGTAATACGTGGGCCGGTACTTGTCTATCTATGAAGGTATCATAACAATTATATGTCAAATGGGAAATTCAAGGAGTTGTACTAATCGTTTGCCTCCCCCTTTTTTGCTTCGAACTCTCGTCTTAATACTTCTCACATTTTTCAATCTGACCACTCTAAGGGGGTGGGGGGGGGGGTAAGAGTTTAAAGATTATCCTAGTTTTGGCTAATTTTTGCGCACTTTAAATGCTCTAATTTAAGAACGGATTTAGATATCTAAAATCCGATTTCACCATCGGGTTCAGCGTGCAAAAACCTTTAAAATGAGGGGTCACTTGTTAGAAAATAACATTTTGGGGATTTTTGGGTAATTTTTGCGCACTTTAAATGCTCTAATTTGAGAACGGATCAAGATATCTAAAATCCGATTCCACCATCGTGTTCAGCGTGCAAAAACCTTTAAAATGAGGGGTCACTTGTTGGAAAATAACATTTTGGGGATTTTTGGGTAATTTTTGCGCACTTTAAATGCGCCAAAACCCTCCTTAGAGTAGGCCAATTTCGCCCATCTTCGAACTTAGCCTTTCGATTACCAAGATAGATTTTTTGTGCAAATTTGAGCTGTTTATCTCAATTCTATCGAGAGTTATCGTCTGGAGTGACACATATATATATAAATATATATATACATATAAAAAAGTGTTAAATTTCAGGAATCGTTTTAGAATGGTCTGAAACGGATTTCTATGAAGAAAATTTCCAAAAATTTATATTATTTAAATTTCGAAGCCATTGCAATAGCTTCATTTTCTTTGAAAATTCGCTAAAATAATAATGTTCGGAGGATTTCATGTTTGTGCGTGCGCAGATGTCATGAGCAATGAAACTAACTGGGAACAATACCCTCGAAATCTCTTTGAATTCGGGAATGTATCTGGGGGTAGTGATTAAGCATAGAAAATATATGTATAATTACGTAATTACTGATGTACTTGTGCTGTATGTCAGGAATCACAAGGGAGCATAACACACTGATTCATAGCTACAACCCCCGCCCCCTCCTTCCACAAGATAATTTCATTCCTCTTCCAGAAATTGAATCATCGCCCCCAAATCGTCTCAAGCCAACCGGGATCTGTTGGACGAATGGATTATCTATGGGTAGGATTATGAATGAATGTTTTCATAAACACTCATTCCCACTACAGCCTATTCTGAACCATTCAGTGGACTTCAGTCTATTGACTGTAATTATAATATTTTTACTTACAATTTTTTTTTTCATTCATGAATGGCGATAGAGGTTAGACGGTTATGTTCCAAGGAAGACCTTATTTTGCCATTCCAAGATGGAATTTAAAAATTAGATTTGCACACAATCAGCAGCTTGAGATCTGTCGTGAATGATATGTAGCGAGCAGGTTTTATTTAGTATGATTGACGTTTTCAAATGATTTGTTGCAGAGATGGCTTGTCGAACACAGCCAGCGGCAAGTCTTCAGACATGCAAGTGCACGCGTTGCAGAACCTGACCCATTTGCTGTCTCACACGTTTCCCTCCGCCTTTGTTTTTCCTGTTCTCGGAAGGAACGACCCGGGTTCGACTCCTGGGGAACGCCTGGGCTACAAGGACGTGGGACACTTCTGGAGGCAGTGGCTACCCACGGAGGCCATCCAAACCTTCAACAAAGGTAAGTACCTGCCAACCTTTGCCATTATTAGCTGAGACCTGAACGTGAACGGACGTGTTGTGTTGTTCTCTGTAATATTCTTCGAGTAAAGTGGTTTCTTGAACGAATTTCATCCGGATTTTTTGCATACTGCTAGAACATTGGTCTTTGCTTCATTCATCGAACTTGCGGCAACTGACTCGTTATCCGTAGTTTAGCGGACAATTGTTCAATCTTAACTGGCATCGTTTGGGATGCGGTCACTTCGCCTTATCTAGATTGGTCAGAGAGATAAGCGATCCGCTGCGGTCGATCGGATTCGGAGGGGCCTGGGTCCCCCACCTGCCTGCCATCGGTGAGTCCCCCTCTCGTTTCATCATTTCGTTATCTCTCTGTAGCGCTTGTACACCTCTCACTCCTCTCAGTGAGCGACGAGGTATCTGTCTGGGCGTAGGTCAAATTTGAGACGAAGCGCGTGAAATTTGATGCAGCAAAATATTGAAAAATTCCTTACACGAAGAAATAGTGGAGGTGAATAGTGGAGTCGGCGCCACAATGAGCTGCAGCAAATGTAAGGAGCCTGTCTTCGCGGAGGACAGAATGATCTGCGTATTTTGTAGCGGGTCATTTCATTTTGGCTGCGCCGGTTTCGGGGAGGAAAATTTCCGCAAGCTTAACAAGACGAACAAGGCAAATTGGAAATGTGTAACCTGTAGATCTGGGATGGAGAGATTGGAGGCTCTACTGGAGGGGTTACAAAGTGAAAATCAAATAATCCGATCCGAAATGAAAGAGGAGGCTATCGCCACTCGCAATGAACTATCTGCGAAAATTTCAGACCTGTCCGGTAAGGTCGAGGCCTGTTTATTGAATTATGAGTCCCTAAAAACCGAACTATCCGAGGTCAGACGCGAGATGGAGGAAAGGCATATTGAGGTTGACCGGCGCATTAGGTCGCTCGAGGAGGGTTCGCCGGCACTGGGGGCCGCTGCGCCGTGTCCCTCTGGCCAGACCCAACCGGCCGCAAGTTTCGAGGAAATATTGGCTGAGCTCGAGGACCGTCGCCGCCGTGCCCCAAACGTCTTGATTTACGGTTTCTCGGAGAGCGGTGCCGCGGAAATGGATTTGTCTTCTGTCGAGGCGGATGTGAGGAGGTTCAAGGAGAAACTTACCGAATTATCTCCGGACATAGCCGGGCTGGTCATGCGTGTCTCACGCATAGGGGAACGTAAGCCTGGTAAAGATTGCCGTCCCCTTAAAGTGTCCTTTGACAATCCCCAGTCTGCCACAAAATTCCTGGTTCTGAACCGTTCAAAAGCCACCCCTCCCTTCTCAGCCTCGTCCGATCGGACCCCAAAGCAACGCTCGCACCTAAATCAGCCGAGGGATGAACTAAACCGCAGAATCGAGGCGGGTGAAAAAAACATTACGATCAAATATGTAAATCACGAGCCTCGGATTGTAACTATCGATTCGCAGAGAAATCGCTCATCCTCCAAACATTCTTTAAACTAGCAAGGCCCAATTCAATATCTACCTTCTACCAGAACGTGCGGGGTTTAAACTCAAAATTATCTATTATCCATCACCAGGCTCCTCACCTTTCCTACGACATTATTTGTCTCACCGAAACCTGGCTCTCTCCGAATGTTCAAACCGACGAACTCTGCCTCACCCGTTATAACGTCTTCAGAACCGACCGCTCTTCATCAAACAACCGTTCTAATAAAATTCTTGGCGGTGGTGTATTGATTGCCGTCTCAAATAAGTACCGCGCCTATCGATGGGACTCGACAGATCTCGCCGAACACGTTTTTGCCGTTCTTCCCGAATTAAAGCTTGTCATCGGTTGCATTTACCTACCCCCCGATCAGCCCGCGGAGCTTCTCGACGTTCACCTCACGGAACTGGACTCTATCTCTTCAGCCTACCCGGACTTCAGATTGGTGATAACGGGTGACTATAATCTTCCTGGCATAAATTGGAGGCTCCAGTCCGATGGGGGGTTCTCAGTGAGGCTTGGTACGAGGGGTGGACTTGTGTACGAGACAATGCAGCTCCTCGATCTCAAGCAGTATAACTTTACGGCCAACCCCTTCGGTAATGTCTTGGACCTCCTTCTGTCAAACGCCTCCATCAGCAACCTTCGAACCGCGGAATCTCTGTTGCCGGTTGACATTGCTCACCCTCCCTTCGAATTTTCCATTACCTCTCCTGATTGCACCGAATCATTCTTTCCGAACAATCGATTTTCATATAACTTCAAGAAGGGGGATTTTGGAGCTATGGGCCGTTTTTTCGCTTCGTGCGACTGGGGGAAAATTCTGGACGGGTCACTCAGTGACGCTCTCAGGAACTTTTATGGCACCGTACACAGGGCCATCGAATCTCACGGTCCCAGGACCTCGAACTTCAGCTCCTCATTCCCAAAGTGGTTTGACAGCGGCCTGATTTCCCTGACCCGTCAGAAGTTGATCGCACATGCTCGTTACAAATGCACCGGTCAAGGATACGAAATTTTCTCTTCTCTTCGCTCCCAGTGTAAGGCCAGATCTGGGGAATTGTACGCTGACCACCTCCTTCGAGTTCAGGAGTCCATTCCCGACGACCTGAAAGCATTCTGGAACTTTTTCAACTATCGAGAGGGTGGGAACAACCTTCCCAGTTGCATGTCGCTCGATGGAACCCGGGAGTCGGAGCCTGAGGGGATCGCGGCCCTGTTTGCAGCCCACTTCGCTTCTGTTTTTGAGCCCCCTGTCCAGGAGGTGCCCATCTACCCTGCCCTTGATATTGTTTCCCTGGGTTCACTTCGTGTTTCAGAGGAGATGGTCTCTCGTCACTTGGCCGGATTGAATGTAAAGAAGGGTATGGGCCCAGATGGAGTCCCCCCTATCCTCTTGAAGCAGTGCTCGGCTCACCTCTCCTTCCCACTCTCCGCCCTCTTTAACAGGTCTCTTGGTTCGGGTCACTTCCCTGATGAGTGGAAGACGTCATTCGTCACGCCAATCCATAAGAATGGAGACAAGAGCCTAGTGATCCACTACCGCCCGGTGTGCTCCCTGTCGACCATCCCCAAGGCTCTGGAAAAGCTCGTTGTTGAGCAGCTTACCCCTGCATTCTCCCCCTTCATCAGTGGCGAGCAACATGGCTTTCTTCGGGGACGCTCAACCACGACCAACTTGTTGGAATTCCAGGACTTCGTCACCGATGGTTTCCAGTACGGCCTTCAAACCGACGTCATCTCGACAGACTTCGCCAAAGCCTTCGATAAACTATCCCATAACCATCTTCTCGCTCTCTTGCATTCCCTGGGGATCCATGGCTCTCTCCTTGACTGGATGGAGTCGTATCTGACCGATCGTCGGCTGGTTGTTCGGGTGAGGGGCCAACTCTCACTGCCTTTCTCGGCGTCATCCGGTATCCCACAGGGAAGCCATCTTGGGCCTCTCTGCTTCCTCCTGATGATTAACAGCGTGGTGGGGGCACTCGCACCTGGTGTTAGGTGTTTACTGTTTGCGGACGACCTGAAGATCTTTGCCCATGTGGCTGCCCGTTCGGACTTCGTCGCCCTGCAGTCGGCCATCGGGAGGTTGGAGGCGTGGTGTGTATCGAATCACTTGTACCTGAACCCGTCAAAGTGCTCGGTCATGACCTTCCATCGTTCTTCCCAGCCCGTCTTCCATGATTACGCTCTGAGTGGCGCTCCTTTGCGGCGTGTGAGCGAGTATAGGGACTTGGGAGTCTTGTGCGACGAGCAGCTGAACTTTACAGCCCATATCGAGGAGCTGTCAAACCGTGCCATGCGCGCCCTGGGATTCCTGAAGCGCAGCACTAGGGAATTCACGAGCATCCCAGCCATCGTAGCCCTCTACAAAGCTCTAGTCCTGCCGATCCTGGAGTATGCGTCTACCGTCTGGTCTCCTGCCTACTCCATCCACAAATACCGCCTGGAGCGAGTCCAAAATAAGTTCTTGCGGTACGTCGCCTTCAAGCTGGGCATTTCTTCGGCTGATGTCGTGTACGACCCGTTGCTGCGAAATTGCCACCTGACCACCCTCGAAAACCGTCGTAGCGCCGCTGATCTCACCTTACTCCACAAACTCCTTAACAACGACATCGACTGCCCGGCTCTCATCTCGAAAATATATCTTCTCGTCCCTCGCCTTTCCTCTCGCTCACCGCCGCTCTTCTACATCCCCTTCATGCCGACGAACTACCAACGACATCGTCCCTTCCGAAGAATACCTCGCTGCGCCAACCTATTTCTGTCCCTCAACCCCGACTTCGACTTTTTTCACTCCTCCCTCTCAAATCTTAAATCCATCATCGCTAGTTCCCCCCTTATATTCAACTGATTCCACTTCTCTGTTTAAGTATTTCCACTGTTTTTTCCCTCCATGTTTTATTGTCATTCCGTTGTCCCCTCTTCACCCCACTCTGTTAGAATGGTTTTAATGTATGTATTGTAATTGGGCTTGCCCGTAATAAATAAATAAATAAATAAATAAACCTATTCTGTGTCACCGGCGAGGAATTTCATATGTGAGAAAGTTGGGAAAATTTGTGAAAGAAGTCAGTTGGGGGTTGGGAGGGGGAGGATTTCATAAGGGAACGAATCACGACCTCTGGTTTCCGGTACCAGTGCGATCATTGAGCACTATTTAACTGTAAACGGCTCTATGCGGCTGTTAATGTAAATATACTTAGATAATATTAATTCCGTTAGGTTATTGGTGCCGCACGGCTAGTCGGAACTTTCTGCTGGCGAGCGATTGAGATCAGTAGGGAGAAGTGGAGTGGTTTTCTGTATGTGATCGTGAAATTTCCACTATGAACATTCAGAAAATTGATAGTTTGATGAAGGAGAATTATGACACCTGGAAGGTCTTGATGGCGGCTTTATTGGAGAAGACCGACAGTACAGGGCATGTAGATGAGACTATTACTCGCCTAGAAGTCTATGAAGGAGCTGGAAATGCTGTGAGAACAGCAGCTACTATTGGGATAAAGCGGATCTGAAAGTTCGTGCTGACATACTCCTTGCCATTTCTCCACCAGAAATAAAGCAAATAAAGGATTGCAAGACATCGAGAGCGTTGCGGATGAAATTAGAATCGATCTACCAATCAAAAGGCCCTGCTAGGAAAGCATCCTTATTGAATCAACTCATGGTCAATAAGATGAGAGATGATGACGACGCAAGGGATCACTTGGCGACATTTTGTGAAGCAGTAGATCAGCCACAGGCAACGGGTTGGAGATACATCCAGACTTGCTTACAATTATGTTGCTGTATAGTCCAATTTCAATTTCCGATGTGCAATTGAAACCCGAGATGATCTTCCAAATCCCGGCAACCTGAAGGTTAACATCATTGACCAATGGGACTCAAGAATAGAAAAACTTCGAGACCCCAACCCAATGATCGCCAAGAACAAATTCAATAGAGAGTTTTTCCTTACTACGGTGTCGGGACACCGTGGTAAGGAATCTAGGGGAACGCATCATGGATGCTAACTTTTTCAGGATGTCACGTGGTCTTAGTACGGTGTCCGTCGATAAAACGCACGGTGTCTTATCATAACCTGACGCCCAATTGTTTTGAAGCATGATGGCGGATTCTACTCCAGTGTTCCGTTGTGTTGAGTGATCATCCGTAGTGATCTTTTTAAGGATTCAAAAGATTTGTAGGTAAGTAAAATTCACTCATGTGTTTTGATTAGTTGGAAATCGTGAAAGAGTGAGTTGTGAATTAAAATTTGCTTTCGTATCTTGTTGTTTTGATAGTTTCAACTGACGTCTTGCTGCTTCAATTAGAAACGTAGCTTAAGTTTCGAGAGGAAAACAACTCGCAATTTTTGTGTAAACAAAAAATTAAAAAAATGACCAAAAATTACCGAAAATTACGAAAAATTGTTATAAAATGGCGAGGACAAAAATGTACCCTCCTCCCCTCTGCCGAAAAAATGCAAAAAATTACATACAAATACCAAAAAAAATAGTCCAAAAATTATGAGAAATTACAAAAAATGTCAATAATTACAAAAAATTTGAAAACAAATTATAAAAAATTGACAAGTTATAAAAAAATTACGAAAATTAATTAAAAATTACCGAAAATGTACAAAAAAACGCGAGTTGTTTCCCCCTTGTTAAATTTGCAGGAAAAAAAAAGGTCTTGACAATTGAAAGGTTCAGTTCGTGGAGGGAAAAACGGAGAAACGCGTTTTATATTTATTTTCCCCTGATTACCCATATTTGAACACGCCTAAAAATACGATTTTTTCACGCAAAATAACGTCGTCGCCGTCAATCAAATTGTTGGAATACAGATCGATAAAACCGTTCAATTCGTCTTCCATAGTAAAGTAATAAATAACAAATAAAAAATAATAAGTAATAAATAATAAACAAATAAAAACTACTGCTAAAAAGCTAGGTCGATTGATATGTTGTCTTGATGAAGAAAAAATAGGATTGAGTCAGCTTTAACCAGCTGTTATCAGTGAAACTTCCAGGGATTACACGGAGAAAAGTTGTTCGTACGGCCGTACGAGAAGGGGTTCGTACGGCCCGGGTGAAGCTCTGCTGCCACGGTGAAGCAGAGCTTCGTACGTCCCGTGTTAGCTAGTTCATGCGTTCTCCGCCTGGTTCGCGGTAATCGCACGGTGTTAGGACACCGTGCTAAGGCCGACCGTGGTAAGGAAAAACTCTCTAATAAGAACGAATTCCAACAGAAAGAAGGTGAATTTAAATTCAAATGCAGGTGCATAAACGAGGGCACAAAGCAGCTGACTCTAATCAGAAGAAGGCTGCAATGACCTCCGAAGAGAAGCTACTGACGGACTTTGGTTGCAGAAATGGACGTATGATTGTTACCACATCTACTTGGTGTCTCGATAGAGGAATGTACTTCGCATATGTGTGCTGAGCGATCGAAATTTAGCTCACTATGAAAACTGTGAATCCAACAAGGTTAACCTCGCGAATAAGTCCTCAACAAACATCAATGGCAAAGGGCCAGTGAGCGTGTGCGTGAAAGTAGCGCAGTGCTGGGCCCATAACCTAATGAAATTAATATACCTAATACCTAAGTATATTTAAGTTTACAAGTTCACAGAGTGCAAATCGTAGTCAAAAGCTTGAACCAGAATGTATTGTTCAACTATCCGAAACACTTGATGTATATGAATACAAACCGTTCAACATCAAGTTTCCACAACGGTAGGCGCTTTGAATCGCATTCCAATAAACTGAAATATACCCCTGTAAGATATTATTAGCTTCATGTCACATGAATGTTGAAATTTCCATGGAGTATTAATTTATTCCCTAAATTTAATTGTGCGAGTCCTTATAGGATGGTGGTTGGAATACAAGGATTGAGTGAAAACTAAATGAATAACAAGGATTTGAGCCAAGGTGTTGGCAAGGAAATAGAAGACAAGTAGTATATGTATAATAGGTACCCCCCTGGTGCTGTTATAATATAATGAGTAGGGGCAAAGCTAAACGAGATGACATAAAATTCGTTTCGTTTCTCCGTGCCGAGCGGCTAGTTTTCCGTACCACGGAGGTGACAGTAGCTGCGACTATGCCCTACTTTATATATATACAGTGGAAGAATAGAAAGCGGAAGGTGCTTCACCGTTGGACTTACCGCGTGGTGTATCACGGCCTCGAAATAGTAGTATTGTCTCGAATGAATACGTGAATCTAAGTATAATAGATGATAGCTGTATAATATTTCACTTATTAGATGTTCCTATTGTCAAATTGTTGTATATTTGTAGTGGTTAATGCCCGTATTATTATGCCAAGTAAATAAATAAGATAAATAAATAAGTACCATTTAAAGTAGAATTTGGGGAGTAGGTAATACATTATTTATATTTGATTGGGGTCTTATTGAAAGGGGCTATGTGGTATTTTTGGCAATTTTCGATTATAAGGTGATGATTGATTATCTATATTAGCCCAAATTAGTCTCAATAATTCATGAACTGCCGAAACATTGTCCAACTTCACCCTCCCTCATCGAAAGGATTTTTTAATCCACATAAGGAACTGTTTTCAAGCATCATGACTGAGGGTGAAGGAGTAACCGAAGCAACTGTTACGTGGAAGCAAACCAACTGATATGAAAAGGAGCTCCTTCCACGAGAGTTGGCGTGCCGACTCGTTTTCATGAGGGCTCTGTATGCAGATGAGGGTTTTGAGACCAGGAGTGGGTGACCTGATCCCTCATAATGCCTCATCAACCCTCTAATTAGCTCTTGTACGAAGAAGAGTTATTCATGTCGGACCCTCCCACTGAGAAGGAATTCCCTTTCTGCGACGACTGGGAGAAAATAAAGTTGCTTATTACTTCTCTTATTTGCACTTGAGCTCACTCCTCGGTACACCGAGAATCTGCTTATTCACTTTCTTCTCTAATTAAGAGGTACGTGTGGATTCTGAGCACTCCACTGTTGACGGAACCCCAGAGGACTAACACCAACTACTTACCTACTTACCTACCTACCCAAGTAATTTCCCCAACGAATAGTGACGAAGGTTACTGTTTGATTGAATCAACGAGTTATGAAGAAGTCTGATGGCCGTGAGTGCATTCCTTTGCCTGCTTCAGTCCATATCTTCTCCCTGGAATATAAGGTATGTCTACTGAGTGGTTACACTTGGAACGTACCCATTCTAGCAACGGATTTCTTGGGAACGTACGTAACCCGATTTCAACTGCTTGGGCATGTCCAAATAAAAATTACAGAATTATCATTTTTTGTGTCAATGCTGGGCACAAGCAAAACTATTGTTACTACGTGTCTAAGTAATAGTAGGTACGTCTCTGTCACACCTTGATTCATGTAAGCCAACACATCCAACCAACTCTAACTTAGGAACTTACGCGTATACCTCTCCCCCCCCCCCCCCACTAACAAAAGCAATTCTTTTTCCAGACTGTACATACCCAATACATATTTCGAGATCAAATCAGCTATCTCCCCCAGGAAGGCCCTAAATTGAGTACTGGAGCCAGACGGGCAGTTGCAGTTTCAAAATATAATATGCGTTGTTATTCATGGAGCTAACGTTTGTTCAAGTTACTACCATCCAAATCCGAAATAACCGTCATTCTTCAGATTGAATATTATTACGGAACAACCAACTCGATTTCAAGCAGCCATGCGTGATTTTAATCTCAAACGTTCCCTAGCTGATGTATACCGTTTCATTCACGATCATGTTGACAACGCTATTTGGTGCAAATGTCAAAGCCTTACTGTGGACGAACGGCTGGACGCGCAATGCTCCGGTTGTTCGCTAAAAATCCCCAAATTGGAGTTCTGTTTGAAAACTTTCAAAAAAATTCTAGACAACGGCGCCCCAGAAATTTAATATTATTGAAAACAATAAACCAAAATGGGGGGAGGGGACAACCCGAAAACGGTTGGAAACCACTGGTTTACATACAGGGTTCTACTGACCCAAAAACACCGTACTTCTTGATATCCACCCGAAGAAACAGCGGAGTAGCGATTCAGAATTCCAAAATAAGGAGCGAAGGATGTTGACAAAGGGTTGGTAACACCAGACGGAAGGATTTGAACGGAATCTCGCAGCAATATCGAGTTCTATGCATAATACATAAACAAGACAATCTTATAATGGGCATAGATTTGAATGGCATTACCATGCGAGTAGAAGGGCTCAGATCCTTTTGGACCTTTCAGTCTCGAGACGTATCCCGCCACTTCCATTACTCACCTAAATGCACTACTTCTCTCCTCGCAAGTTCAATCCTTCAAGCGCTTTTCGTCTGTTCACATTCCCGTCGTCTCTAATTTTCATAATCGGCGGGATCTTTTTAGAAACAACACGTGTCTCCCATTAAATATGTATGGTGTGAGATAAACTCTCGGAACGATGATTTCCTTTCGCGAGCTGCCCCTGTTGTTCGAAATGAACAATAAATCAAATTTTTACTATTCCATTCTTCAATAATTACCATGAACCAAAAACAATGCCATTTTATGTGTAATGAAATTTGGGATCTAGTGTTGATCCTCTATATTCGGCGTTACAACTGTCACTCATTTTCAAGGGTTGAAAGTGGTTTTTCCTATGTTTGTAGTGAAATTACAAGTTGTTGAGCATCCAAACTTTATTTGCCGGAAATATTATTACTTATTACCCAAAAAACCGGGGGATATTTCATAAAACAAGCTATTTGAAGGTAGGAATGCTGGTTGATAGAAGAACATACCTAGTGTCCAGCCTGATTTTTCCGATGTTCTTAGGGAATAATATACTCGATTCTTACAGCAATGCTATAGGTACTTCATAAGAAGCAATTCATTATGTTTAATCATACTAATTTTGTTAATAACTACTGCATGAGTATAAGAACAAATTATTACACAGTTTTGTTTCGTACGGCTTTGAAAAGGCAAGCAGGAAACAATACGCATTAAATCAACATATTTAGCTATTATATAGCTATCCCAAAATGAAAGGACTCTAATATTTACTTTACGTGGAGCCAAACTCAAGAAAAAGCGGCAGGGGGTTTGTCCAATTGAAGGTCGACTGTACTTAGAAAATAGTTATTTAAAGAGGAAACAGAACAACGAAATGTAGAATTAAAAACGCTGCAAATTATTACACAACGGTTTATTATTTACTTGTACATATATATATGCTCTTTCTGCGTAGATCACTGTTTTCTGTGGTAAATACCTTCCCTCGAGCTCCCCCGTGGAAAGCCCTAAATCGTGTACTGGAGCAGGCATGGGAATTATTATAGTTTCATAAAAATGCGCGAGATCCAATAATTCAGTCACTAATTATTTGTTGTTATTCATGAAGCATAACGTTTGTTCAAGTTGCAAAAGTACCCACCAACAAAATCAAAAAGAGCCATCATCTTTCAAACGAAATAATACCACAGAACAACCAACTCGACTTCAGACAGCCACCCGTGTTATAATCAGGTGTTCCCTAGGAATCTGGGACGGGTTTGTACAGTTTCATTCACGATCATGTTGACGAAGCTTTTAGGTGCAAACGAACGGCTGGAGCCGGTAAAATGCTCCGGGTGGTCTCAAAAAATCCTTAAATTCGAGACCAACTTGAAAACGTAGAAAAAAAACCATACCCTTCTACTGAAAGTTTCGAGTTACGGCGTTCTGAAATATTCAACCCCTATTTTTCACCCCTTAGAGACGACTGACAGTAACGCCGAGCTTCGAGGACCGACTACACACCAAACAGGACCTACAAACCAAATTTCATTAATTTTGGTTCATGGTAACTAAGAAAAGTACGAAGTTCGGCGTATAGCGGACGGATAGATAAATATTGGTTGGTGATTTTCAATAATAAACCTTTGGAATTGAGCATAAAAAAAGAAATGAAATAAAAATTAATTAATAACCCCCCCCCCACCACTAAAAAATTTGATGGTTTCCGTTTCGAGGTATGTAGAATCCAAAAATGGAATTCAAAAAATTTCTGTCCGTACACCGTCCGCCGTACTTCGAACTTTAATTAGTTACCATGAACCAAAATTAATGAACTTTGGTTTATAGGTCCCATTTAAGTTGGTCCGTGAAGCTCGGCGTTACTGTCAGTCATCTCTAAGGGGTGGAAAAGGGTTTACATTTCCAGGGCGCCGCTGTATGGCTTTTTTTAAGTTTTGGTTTATTATTTTCAATAATGAACCATTGGAATCGAGCATGAAAAAATGAAATTCTTACCCCCCCCCCTAAATTTGATGGTTTACGTTTCAAGGTACGTAGAATCCGAAATTGCAATAAAAAAAAGTCTCTCCGTACGCCGTACTTCGCAATTTTCTAGTTACCTTGAACCAATATTAACGAAATTTGGTGTGTAGGTCCCGCTTTTTGAGTAACGATGTTGACTATCACTATTCTTGACCACTTGATATAATGGGCAAGTTATTACACAACGGATCATTACGCTTGGCCAGAGGGTAGGTACTGACCACAGAAAACAGTGATCTACGCAGAAGGGATATCTATTTCACTCCACATCAACAATTTTCCTTCAGAACTTCATTACATATTTGCGTTTCTTTTCGCCATTTTAGTTACTGTTTGTCATCGGCAGAATTATTTCAGCAACATTTAACTCGTGATTTAGGTAGGTACCTAGTAACGAGTACGGGGTTATGTACTAATCTACGGAGGGTCTGCGATCTACATAATACGTACAGACTAGCACACTAGCACCGAGAGCTGTGATCTGTAACAGGAGGGTAGGTATTCTGTACAAAATAATGAACCGTTGTGCAGGGATTTTTTTTTTTTTTTTTCATGCTCGATTCCAATGGTTCATTATTGAAAATAATAAACCAAAACTTAGGAAAGAAAAAAATAGGAAATAGTTAGATAGTAAGTTGGTAGGCTGAAGGCGGTTTTGAAGGGGATCCAGCGTTGAGCCTGACGTCACGGCTACCCTCCTCCCACCATTTGCATTTGCGCAGATGGGTATTTTTTCGTCCTCACCCCCCCCCTTCCCTTAGCGAATCTTAAGTACCTACTGTCGGATTCCGACAAATTTCCAGATTTCCAGAGCGCGTTACGACCAATTTGTCGTGTCGGTAGTTGTGAGGGTTACTAGGGTATTGCGTGTGGAGCAATGATCTAGACAGGAGGGTCATGGGAAATGATCCATTTGACACACTTCTCCTACCCGATAACGCACTTAACACTATGATCGTTGTTAGCTGAATGTGAGCTAAGCCTGATACTACTTCGTTCGTTCAGATCAGCTGGTACCCACTCACATGAATCTCGCTCCGAGTTAGGTTCCAAAGTTGAGGTTATCCGAGATTTTGGTTTATTATTTTCAATAATGAACCATTGGAATCGAGCATGAAAAAAAAATTCTTACCACCCCTCAAAATTTGATGGTTTACGTTTCAAGGTATTATGTAGAATCCAAAACTGCAATAAAAATATTTCTGTCTGTCCGCCGTACGCCGTACGCCGTACGCCGTACGGGCCACTTTTCTTAGTTACCATGAAAAAAATTTGATGAAATTCGGGTTATAGGTTCCGTTCGGCGTCTAGTTGGTCCTCGAAGCTCGACGTTACTGTGAGTCATCTCTAAGGGGTTCAAAATAGGGGTTGAAATTTTCAAAACGCCTATACCATTTTTTTACATGAATATTTTTACGGTTTTAAATAGTTCTTGAACTTGCAAGTTTTTTAAGACCATCCGGAGCATCGTACGTCCAGCCGTTCGTTCACAGTAAGGCCCCGAAGTTTGCACCGACAGGCATTTTCGACTCCAGTGTGAATGAAATTGTATACAATCCAAACCAAATCTCGAAACCAGAGACGCGCCCACAACAGGAATTTGTGAATACGGCCAATCATTGGTAGGGATCACCTGATTATATTGGCGGAGTATGAAGTCGAGTTGGTTGTTCTGTGATATTATTTCATTTGAAAAATGATGGCTCTATTGGAGTTTGTTGGTAGGTAGTGAAACATGAACAAACGTTGAAGTATTATTGATGGGTAAATTATTACTACGGTAAATCATTACTCAACGGTAAATTATTACACAACGGTTCATTATACCATCTACGTAGAAGGGGCTGGAGTTTGTTGGTAGGTACTTTTGCAACTTTTTTCACTCCTCACCAACAATTTCTTTTCAGAACTTCATTATGTGTGTTTCTTTTTGTTAGGTACTGTTTGTCATCGGCAGAATTATTTTAGCAACATTTAACTCGTGATTTAGGTAGGTACCTAGTAACGAGTACGGGGTTAGGTACTAACCTACGGAGGGTCTGCGATCTACATAATATGCATATAATAGAATAGTACATAATATCATATTATATAGACGGGTTATCTATACATAGAGCTGTGATCTGTAACAGAAGGGTATTCTATACAAAATAATAAACCGTTGTGCAGGGATTTGCAGCGTTTTTCTAGTTAATACCTGCCATGTCAATATTTATGTTCTTCAGCAATGCAATTGTGGAAGTGTTGGAAAACAAAGTATATGATCATTATATTATTATTTCACAAGTCCAAAAATTGTGTATCTACTCAAATGTAAGGTAGGTAATATCTGCTTTCGCAACTATTACGGGAACACATATTGATCTTACCCTTTCAGGGTACTTTAGTGTTGAAATGCAGTTCTTGCATGCTACCAAGTAGTTTACCTTGGGGTAGAGTTGTTGTTTACGGGCTGGGGATCAATCTCCTATGATTTTACTTATTTTCGTCACGGTTTTCGTTTTTTCTGTTATAACATCACCCCATCCCCTTCTCAATCCATTCTCCCGAACCATGCCAGGAATCAATTCATCCGGAAAGTTTGTGTAATATACAACCAAAAAGAGAAAAAATAACTTCTTTTTAATTGACTTCATGAAGGATTTAATGAGGGATAAGGGATTTTAAATCTTTTTTCGCCATTTCACAACGGTTTCTATAATGAAAATCAAAGTACATGTCACTTTTTTTTCTTCAAATGTTCTTGCTCATTGAATATACAGAAATTATAATCTACCGAAGGTAGCATTGAGGGTTCCCTAAAACGGCTTGTGTCGAACCGTTTTTTTTTTTAATAATCACGATTAACACATACCTTCTAATAATTGAAAATACGAGTTTATAAGTGGGAATTTTCTTCCTATCATTAGCAAGCACATGATACCTATCCCATTCTACCTAAGAGAGAGGTGCATTATCCTTCTGCATTTATGCCCTGCATTATATCTTTCTCTCAGTAACTATGTCTCTGATCTGCGCGGGGACATTTACGTAGGGTACATTTAGTAAATCATTTCCAATACCTTCTATAATATACCTTAGCTATATACAAAGGAAGAAAGGTAGGTAGATGGTGGTAGGTATTTTAAATATCTAAATTTGTATCAAGATATTCATGAGTTTTGTGGCTATCATAAATCATTTTCTAATCGATATATGAAATGTTACACTTCAATTATCTGGGGACTTCAGTTATTGCTATTCAATAATGTATTATTATGTGGGGGCACCGAATTAGGAGCACATAACTGACACATTATCTAGAAAACCGAAAGATCCATACCTACCTGTACCGACCATTATATACCATTTAAAATATTTGAAATGACAGCGGGTCATCCAAATTAAGAAGAATGAAATCCCTTACAACTTCGTCCAGAAGTCAAGAAGTGAGTAGGAGCCAATAACGGGGAAACAGCTTTGTATCATATATCATAACAAGTGTAGTAATTACACATCTATCAAACATCTATCAAAATTCCATAGATAGGGTGCCCTAGCACACCGAGTGAAATACACTCATGTAATAGCCCACTAGCAATGTTATTATTGTACTGAGCTAAGTACGTCGAAATAGTTTTCAATTAATTATTAATTTACTGAAGTTGGAAAAAGGGAATACTATATTTTATGATAAAATGTACTGTTGGATAAAATGTTACTGAACCATTTGCCGGCGAGTCATAGCAGGCATTACAAATGTGTCTACTTATCAGTCTGAGCGGCGCGGCTCCTCTGCTTTGTATCAATTTACCATTTCGAAGTGACAACACGAAGCAATGTCGTATGCATACTAAACCCAAGTGCCAAGCGTATATGCCGAGGGTATCAACTTGAGGAAAGACCCAGCACCGTTTTCACAGTTTCCCCACAGCGCAGGCGCACTGGAGTTCACCTCCCCTTCACCCTTCACGCGAGCAATAAATATAACGCGGTTGTCAGAGATAGGCCCCTCCTACTACAGGGTGTGAGGGTAAATGATGCAAAGGCAGTACATTACAGTAATTGGGTGAATTCAAAGATAGCGGGTATTCCAGCTCGGAGGTTGTTTCGGTGGGTTGACTGGCTGTATGGTTTGTTTGCTATTCGTGCGTTGGGGCGGGGTGGGTCTGTAGAATGACCACCTACTTTGTTAGTAACGAAGTTCCTGGTTAGAATCGAAGGGTTCCAATGAGTACGGTCGACATAACTGACGTTGCATCTGCCAGGAAGCTCTATATGGGCGAGTGCAACTGGAAGGCGGCGCAAAATATTGTTGCTTCTATGTTCTCGTTGTATTTCTTCTACCTTGAGAATCTACAGCCTCGGACGTCGCGGAGCGAGCTGAAGTTTTGCACACACATTCGTCACACTCTAAAGAAGTGCCTTTCGTGCATAATTTGACCCCCTCCCCATTACTTACTTACTTATACTTTTTCATTTACTCACAATACATGGAGTATAAAAAGAGCAAAATAATTTGCAGAGCAAATATTGTCCGTCTAAAGACTTAAGCCCGTGGCGACGGGTCAAGAGTCACTAATAAGGACCCCATGTATTAATATTATAAATTTAAAAAGAAAATAAGAAAACAAATGAGACAACAACAAAGGAATATCTCTGTCAATATAAGCAAAAACAACTTACCAGAGAACCTTCTATGTTGAAACTCTATCGAAAGGTAGACGAAAAAAATACAAATGAAATAGCTAAACTAACAAACATAAATGCTTTTCAAAATCAAATTAGATTGTACAAGATTCAGCAAAATCAAATAGGAAATTGCCATAGACTCATAATATTTGGCCTTTGATAAAGTAGTTGGCGACTGAAGTTCCCCGCTCAATTTGTTGTACAGCACATGAAGAATATAATGAGGGCTCTTTGGTGTTAAAACGATGCGGCTCCGAGGAATTACAGTATTGCCTGCTACTTGGAAACGAGTGTTATGATCGTGAGCCGGTTGGTCGCTGATTAAGGAAGGAAGTTTTTGTTAATGGAACAATAAACTCTTCAAAAATAAGTGACGCTCAGAAAATAACTTGGACATTTCGAAAACGGACTCACTATCAAATAGTTTGGGCTTCCTATACATTATTTTAATAATTGATTTTTGTAAAATGAATAATTTTTCCAAGTTTGTTGGGTAGGCCCACCCAACCATTAGACCCATCATTGAGGTAGGGGAACATTTTTCAGGATGAGGATAGAGAATGTTTTAGGAACTGAAATTTTGTACAGTTCGGCACTGGAGCTTCCAGAAGAAGTGATCAAAATCTGAACTACGTCGGTTGAGTGAAAGCCGACTTATAAAAAAACTGTTTAAAAATCCTGCAAATTATCGCTAAATAACCTTATTTTGGAATCGAGCATAAAAAATTTCAACCCCCCCCCCCCCCCCGCCACATCCCCTTCAAAATTTGATAGTTTGCATTTCAGGATAGATCGTAGCCATCGTAACCTAAAATCGTAACGTTAGGTTACGATGGCTCACTTTCCTTAGTTATGACCCAAAATTAATAAAATTCCGTTTGTAGGTCCCATTTGGGATCTAGTTGGTTCGCAAAATTCGGCATTACTGTCAATCTTCTTTAAGGGGTGAAAACTAGGGGGTTGCAATTTTCAAAACGAAGTTCCAAAAACTTTTCATAGAAGGGAATGATATTTTGACGTTTTTGGATGACGAATTGATTACCTTGGGAGCCATTATCTCGACCTGCTTACGTTTTAAATTATAGATAATATCTAACTTGGGAATTTTTTGAGACTTCCCGGACCTTTGTACGTGCACTCGTTCCTTCACAGTAAGGTCCTGAAATCTGGCTTCTTTAGTATAATTGAAATACGGTATACATCCAGCCTAGATACATATTATATAATTATTAATGTTTGCTAGGGATGAGCAGATTATAGTGACGCATGGCTGCGTGATACGAGCTCGTTGTTCCGCGATGTGGTGTCATTTGAAGTATGATGGCTATAAAAAAAAAAAAATGGCTGTAGTTTGGGTTTTGTGGGTGGTTATTTTTGTAACTTGAACAAATTTGGTTCAGTGTATGTCTGTCGTCCGTGTGTCGTCGTCGTCATGCGGGTTGCTCCTCGGATGGCCCCATATGAATTAAAGAACTTGACGATGGATCATGGGCACGGCCACTGCGCATGCGTAAACGCAAATCCGAGGTACTAAAACTCGCGAATAAATGGCTCGATTCTTTTCGAAGGTTTGTCAGGATGTACCTTCGGGATGGCCTCCTATGAATTCCACAACGCTCGGATCATCTGACCACTGCGCTTGCGCAGACTCGAAATCTGAGGTACTTAATTTCTGATGATCAAATGGCCCAATTTTGAACAAAATTCCAGGATTTTTTATTCAAACTACGCGGAGGGATTTTCTTCTAACTTTTTTTTACACTACGCGATATGCTTTATGCATAAGTAAAAATGGTAATAAATAGGTGGAATTCTCGGATCCACCGCATATTACCTATTTTCAATAATGAACCTTTGGAATCGAGCATGAAAAAAAAAGTTTAACCCCCCTCAAAATTTGATGGTTTCCGTTTCAAGGTACCTATGTAGAAACCAAAAATGCAATAAAAAAACTTCTGTCCGTCCGCCGTACGCCGTACATCGCACTTTTCTTACTTACCATGACCCAAAATTGACGAAATTTGGTTTATAGGTCCCATTTTGGGTCTAGTTGGTCCTCGAAGTTCGGCGTTAATGTCAGTCATCCCTAAGGGGTGAAAAATAAGGATTGAAATCTCCAGGACGCCGTTATCTCAAATTTATTTTTACGGTTTTAAATAGCTCTCGAACTTGGGAGTTTTTTAAGACACCCGGAGCATTGTGCGTCCAGCCGTTCGTTCACACTGAGGTCCACAAGTTTGCACCGACAGGCTTTTTCAAAAGCAGGGTGAATGAAATTGTATACATTCAGCCCAAATATCATCAATAGGGACGCGATAACAATCGGGAATTGGCCCGAGATAAAAGCATCGCTAGGGAGCAGCTGAATATATTCACGCCATTCACGGAGTATGAAGTCGAGTTGGTTGTTCTGTTGATAGGTAGGTAGTGAAACTTGAACAAACGTTGAAGTATTATTGATGGGTAAATTATTACACAGTGGTAAATTATTACACAATGGTAAATGATTACACAACGGTTCAGTATATCATCTACGTAGAAGGGGCTGGAGTTTGCTGGTAGGTACGTTTGCAAATTTTTTAACTCAAGTCAAGAATTCTATATATGACTCTCGTATCTCGCCAACTTATTAGCATGAAATTCAACTCCCCGCAGCCAGAACGGAGTAGCTGTATCCATTTTGCCGTCAAATCGAAATTAAATCGGAATTCAATGTTATACCTAGGTGCGTGAAATATTTTTAAAAAAAAGTGAATAAGAATGACAACTAACCAAACGTAAGCTTAAAATTGTCAAAATAAGAATGGTAAAAAGTATTTACCTACATGTCATCGGATGAGTGCGTCAGTTTTCAAGTACCCACCTAGTAAGAGAAAATGATAGAATGTCATGACAGAGAAAACGGAAGACTGTCAGTAAGAAGTAGGTAGGAAGTGATAGAGAATGATGAGGAACGTTGCACTGAAGCTCATAAAGTATGAACGCACCGCGGTGCGATTTTCATGGTTAAAGAGTCACTTTGAATAAATTGCTTGGTTGAATAGATTGGTTGATATTGGTTAAAGACACGTATAATAAAAGGTAAAGAAACCAACAAAATGAATGAAACTCACAAAACTTAAAACACCTCTATATTTCGGCGATTTGCCGCGATCACGAGTAAGATAGTGAAGATCAAAGCATCTTTATGGTTATCCGACTCGAAACAACAGGTGGATATTTTGATGTCGTCTTAATGTCCCCCACATTAAGAGGAAGAAGCTATGGTGGAAGTAGGTAGTAGTGGGTAGGTATTTTATATATATAATTATATATATAAGTTCGGCTGACTCAGATCAAGCATCAAGTGAAACACTGAGGAGAAATCTTTATTAAACATAGAAGAATTCAAAAAAATGTCCTGTGGGTTGACGGTGTCTGACATATATAAATATTATATATACAAATATATATGTAAAATTAATTTCTGGTTATCATTTCAATGTACCTACATGTTGTGATCGATGTTGAAAATGTCCCATTCTTTTAACAATAAACTTCCTTTATTTTGCATTCTTTCTATGCTTATTATAGGTGTTACAATGAGCCCTTACCAGTATATTCAAAAAATTTAAATGGAAAGTAATCAATCATGAACAGACACATCATAAGGAACGAAAATAATTGTATAAAAGAAGAAGAAAAAGTGTACGAAAAGAAAGAAGAAAACATTTCCTCAACTCACCCCTCCCCTCCCTGACAGCCGATCCTAAATGGCCCCGCCTACTTTAACATCAGTCGAAGCTATTTTGTGCTCTGGTTTCAAAGTTGTTTTTTGAAAGAGGAGATGATGGGATGGCGGGGGGGGGGGGGGGTAAAAGGGAAAGTTTGTTTAGAATACTTGGCCGATGCTCCCCTCCGCTCGCCACCACTCACTGATGCTACAAGGGCTTTTCAACCACCTACCCTGAAACCCTTACCGTCCCCTTTTCTAATGTAACGTCCATGTACAGTTGTTCCCGAAGCTTCTGAGGTTTAAGGAAAAAACATTTTCTTACCAAAGTTTGGCGTTTCCCTAATGAGGCCGTCAATCTATCAGGGATCACCACAATGTTTTCATTCTTTCCGGAAGTATTGAGCTCGAATCTTTGAGAAGAATATGGGAATGAGCAGGGTTGAAACTGAATAACTAAAAATCAAAGCAGCAGGGAGGAAAAAATGGGAGGAAACTTGGGAAATAATGGAGCTCAGTTCCCTATCAGGTACAAAACGTATTTTGACAACTTTCGGTTCATCGAGGATAATTAGCCGAAGCAAATTACAAACTCAGCAATGTCATTCGTCTGCCCGAAGTTCGACAATGCGAAAATATCATAATAATTCGCGTATTATTTAGAATAAAATCGTTAATCCAAAAACACTCCGAAAACTATATTATGTTCAATATATTCATGGTGTCTTGCGAAAATGTAGTGGAAAGTCGTCAACCGCGCCTCTCTCAGATTTGCCGTTTTAAAGATTTTATCAGGAAACCACCTTTTTTTCTTAACATCCTGAATTCCTCCCATGAAAGCTTTGTGTACTTTTGCGTTTGAAAAGTATCACCTAGGAACCTCAATAGCCCTTCGAAAGTTAAGTTTCTAAAAAAGTAGAATATCAAAAAATATTTGAAGGTTTCCTACGTTTCCAAAAAACCTCCTGCAAACTGCCGAATCTCACAAAAGTTGTGGCATTTAATCAGCTTCCCAACGGTATACTCGAAATTCATTACTTAATTTGAAGTAAGCAAAAATGTTCAACTTCTAGTAGGTAAAGTAATGGTAACTTGCGCGCTTATAAAGAAAAAAATATATAAATATATTATATACTCCTTGCGAAACGCATAGTTGATATAATATTCAGTAAACAAACAAAAATAAGAAATTGCAATCCGGGAACTAACATCATTCTTCGACGTTCCTCGCCTGCCGCCTACTCGCCTTTTGTATTCCCTTGAATTTCTTCACCAAACTGAAAGATAATCGCCATTTCGAGTATACCGTTGGAAACCTCATTAAGTTTCACAACTTTTTTGAGGTTCGGCAGTCTGCCGGATGTTTTTTGGGAACGTAGGGAACCTTCAAATTTTTTTAAATTTTTTTACTTTTTTGGAAACTCTTAACTTTTGAATGGCTATTACGGTTCCTAGGTGGTACTTTTCAAGCACAAAAGTACAGAAATCTTAAATGAGATATAACGAAGATTCTGAAAATAAGATCAAAAATTCATAAATTGAGGTCGAAGGGAGAAATTTAGGTTTCTATTACTAAAAACGTGGTTTTTCGACAAAACCTTTGAAACGCCTATCTCTGGAACGAAATGAGATAGAGAGGTGCGGTTGACGGCGTTCAACTAAATTGTTGGTTGGCGCGTAGAGAATTGCCATCTACTTACAAGACACCCTGTATACCACCTAGGTACCTACATAAACGATCAAACGGAAGGTCAATGGAAGGTCACACACACAAATTCGCGAATTATGTAATAGGATTAGTGGTTTATTCTTTTCAGTAATGATGATTATTTTGGATTTTGTTGATAGGTACTTCTTTTGACATAATATGTGTAGTGAATGTCTAATAGAGGCACATCCACTACGAGAGGCGTTGAGGGATGTGCCCGGTTTGGTTATAGGCGAACTACCACCATGCCCGGGATCTTTCTGGAGGCATGTCTGGTTTGGTTATAGGCGAACTACCACCATGCCAAGAATCTTTTCGGGAGCGTGCCTGGTTTGGTTATGGGCGGACCACCACCATGCCCAGGATCTTTTTGGAAGAGTGCTTGGTTTGGTTATAGGCGAACTACCACCATGCCCAAGATCTTTTAGGGAGCGTTGCCTGGTTTTGTTATAGTCGAACTACCACCATGCCCAGGATCTTTTACATGTGAGGAGAGAGATGAGGAGTGAGGAGAGAGGGAGAGATAAGTCAGCGACTTAAGGAGAGCGTAGAATGGCTAGAAAGGCGAAGGAGGCGAGTATTTATAGCCCTTAGAGCTATCTCCCTCCATTCTCCAGCTAGTGGAGGTTGGTGGGGATCCCCACTGGGCTCCTCGGTTCCCCTGCGTCTTCCCTCCCCACTCCTATGTTTATTTGGCGAGATCTTAAGTTTGCAAGGAGTGGTTCTAGGAGGATACCACGACAATATGCTTCCTGCATAACAATAACTACCTAATAATAATTGAGGATATCATTCTTGAATCCATCGTCTATTTGCAAAACTGTAACTGCTCGGTGGCACCACTACTCGATTTAGAGCTTTGCTGGGAGAAGCGCCAGGGTAGGATTTGACCACTGAAAACAGTGATCGACGCAGAATGGGCATGAATAGGAAAACGACAAACTGTGAGTGGTATGAATAGTAGCAGGTAGATGGTAAAACTTTGCGTTATAATTTTCAGCGTTTTTCAGTATTAAACCTTTGAAATGACAAGAAACAATTTTAAACCCCTAAATATTTGAAGGTTTAAACCATTTCACGGTAACTAGAATCCAAAAATGGAACAAAAAGCGCTTCAAATTGTTACACAACGGTTCGATTTTTTCTATTGCGTGGATGTCCCTTCTGCGTGGATGTATGTGTAAGTAGATCTGTTCTGATTTCTGCAGTATCTGCCCTCGTGCTTCCCCCAGGACGCACCTAAATCGAGTAAATGCCACCGATGATCCGAATAGTATGAATTTCATACGGAACCATCTAGAAGTTATAATACCCCATTCAATTTGAGAAAAATCGGACTATCAGTTCGTAGAAAATTGATTACCTCGAATTTAGCGCTTGCGCTTGCGCAGTGTTCGTACCAACGATCCGAGCATTTTGAAATGCATAGAGGACCATCGAGAAGCTACAAACTTACTGAACTTGAACAAATCGGGACACTGATTTGCAACAAATTGAGTAGGTAACTCGGATTTGCATTTGCGGTCATACTAATGAGGCGGTCGTTCTGTATTTCATAGGGGTCCAACTGGCATTATCCCTGAATAGCAAAATCGGGTTCGAGTTGAGGAATTATGCGTGTAGTAAGGATTTGCGGGCAAACAGACACCGAACCAAATTTGTTCATGTTGCTATAATCCCTACCAACAAAATACCAAATAACCAGCTACCTATCTTCAGATGGAATAATATCGCGGAATAGCAAACTCGATTCGAGCCATGCGTGATTATAATCACCAGATGTTCCCTATCAACGATACCTGGACTCCACGTATTGTTCGGTTCACACTCACGTTGATGAAGCTTTTTGGTTTAAACAGAGCCTTTCTGTGGACGAACGGCTGGACGTACATTGCTCCGGAGGGTCACAAAAAATCCTCATGTTTGATCACACGTTAATGCGAAATTTTTATTAACTCAGTAATTTGTTCTTTTTGGGGTCACTTGACATACTAATCATTGAGAGTCGACTGTACCAAGAAAAATGTGTGGTTTCACGTTAATTTACCAACCAGAATAAGTTTCTTCTCAAGTTATGATGAGTGAAGATGTACAGTAACCATGAGAAACTCGACGGATGTGTGAACCACACTAATAGATTTGAAGATACAGCATCACGCTCAGGCGCATTTCTATTCTATGGACAGAGCTGGTGCGTAAAAAGATATATGTATAATCGAGATATGACGCTCGTCATACCTATTCCTCGACACTGACAGAGGGAGATCCCTCTTCGTCCCCACTGATGCGTCGTTGGACGGATCGCTCGTGTCAAAATTATTTAGATGTCCCAATCTCCTCCCATCTACCAACTGAATAGCTGCGGATCTTTTCTCTCGAATGTACTCCGAACCATAAGCCCGTCCGACAGGGATATAATTATGAACAGCTTCACTCGAGATAAGCTCCGAAATTGCGCAATGAAGAGATAGGTAGGTACCATGAACTTCATGAATGATGAATTACTTCCAAATATTCCATTTGAATGTGGTATAATCGAGGTCTGATATCGATTTACCGCAAATGAATATAAATTTCAAAATATCAATACTAGCAATAGCTTTGCTCGCTCTTCTAATGTTCAATCTCTATCGAAATCTTTCAAGCTGTTTGAGCGTGACTAGATGCATTAGTATTTGGGTCGTATACATTTTGTCTGGTCACAAATCCTTCCCTGTTTGGGAAAACTACCAGAATATATGTATAGATACAAAGTATAAGTATACACTGTATACGTGAGTTCAGAAGTACCTACTGGAATGACGTGCCCACGACTCAATTCACATACCTAATGCATTTACACTTAAGGAGACGAGTTGTAATCTTAGCACCATGCAATGCTGATGATCATCAAATATGCAAAAATCCCCAGGGAATCCAGACGGTTATCATCCCGGCGAAAGGGGGAGTGTGTAATTGTAGACATAACGTATTTATGAAGTTAACTGGTTGGCAGCAAGCTCAGGTTACGGCTTTTCCTTCCAATTAACAAAAGATTCTGTTGCGGTGGTTATGTCCCCCTCTATGCTTGTTACCACCGTTAACATTTATCCTGAGAATGTAAGGTTGAAATGTACTGCAGACCTCTGCAGTGGAACTCTCATCATAATCTGAGCGATAGTTGAGCCTAAAAGTTCGTCAACTTGTAACCCAGAGCAGCGTGCTCCCTCCCTACTCAGGTTGATCAACGCTGCTGGTCTGCAAGAAGTATAAACAAACAGTAACGCTATATTTGCGTATGACACTGCGATCCTTGCTATATATTATAATGAATATCTGCAGCAAAATTAAACATCTCTATATCTTCACTACCAATCCACACTTTAGAGTGCACAGTATTTATACTGTGCTTTGAATTAACCGATGCATTTCACAAGAATTTACTTTTTTCCGCATTTGCAAATGAGCATTTCCGTGCGATTTCGGTGTTAATCATTTGGGATCATCTAACAACAAATCTATATATCTACAATTACCTTCAACATTTCAACTGGTTACGACCGATCTTTGCAACGACTCCCACAATGAGCCGCATGACTTAAAATTTGAGGGTATACTCATTGGACCGTCAGAAATAATTGCTGAACAGTTTTCGGTGCTGCGATTGTGCCAGGGAACGGCGTCTTAGCGCTGGAAATTTCAGTCTTACCAATCGAAATGTTGTGGGTGAGATCTTGTTCCATAATTCACCAGACAATATTTTTGATGTCGTCAGTAGTGCCACTGGTGACAGTTATGGCAGGGAGAATCCGTAGATGTATCGTATTTCTAGAATACGATATTCTCTTTGATATCCATTATTGTTATGTGGAATTTGACAATATCTTTCAATTTGTATAAGATATCTATCATTTTGCCGGGGGTGCGCGAAGTTCCTGGTTAGCGGACCCGCTAAACGAAGGTTAATCCATTTGAGTTAGGTTGGTAGATGCCTTCCTTCATTCCCTGCATAATTAATTTCCGATAACCAGCGAAACTTCGCTGTTTCATAACACTTCCTGGGTTATCTGAGGCGACAAAAGACGGGCGCTATATCAGGCTGCTGCCGCCCCCACAGGTCGATGATAATAATCACCATACCAGTCACATCGCCAGTGTTAATCTAATCCATGGCATCGATTACCTACTTCAACCTGTCAAAACCAGGAGGCATCACACATTTGCTTCAGACCAAATTCTTCTAATTGATTGGTAACCCAAGTGAGATGGAGGTTGAGTGATCATAATTTTTTCCTTTATCCTCTCAAGTTAGCGAACCTGTTCGCTGAAAAACTTCTGATTGGGTGATCATACGGGTTCTATACTGTTTATCTAGAGCGAGAAACTAACAGTAACAGGTAAAAAAACTTCAACTGAGTAGCTGTCATGTCCCATATAGGAGTCGGTACGTACTTTTTTTCAGTCAGCGAGACTCTACTTTATTTTTAGAGCCAACGATATTGCACAATGGTCTATTATTCACATAAAACACTACTTCTAATAAGTAATAATAGGAAATCCTAATTTAGATGAATCTCTGAAAAATCCAGCAATGTCCTAAGATATAGTAACTGTGATTCTCGGAGGGTGAGCCGGTGGCCGAGCACGTGAAGCTCTGATGTCACTTGGTGGTTGGGATTACCTAACTCAACCGATGGCGGTGAGGCGATGGGGAGCCATGAGCGAAATGATGGGATCAAAATCTGATCCTTCTGAGAGGACAGCTGATCACGTCCACAACGCCGGCAGGACAGTTCGATATAAAGCTCCAGGCTGAAATGGTTGTTTACTGTGAGTGGTTCTCGGATGTCATTAACAGGAGTTAATGAAAACCGAATTTTGGTTTATTATTTTTAATAATGAACCTTTGAAATCGAGCAATAAAAAAAATCAGTCCCCCCCCCCCCCCCCCCTCACACAACAATAATTGATGGTTTACACTACAAGGTATGCAGAATCCTAAAATGCAATAAAATGTCCGTCTGTCCGCCGTACAACGTGCGCCGTGCTTAGCACTTTTCTTAGTTACCATGGATCAAAATTAATGAAATTTGGTTTGTAGGTCCTGTTTGGGGTACTGTTGGTCCTCGAAGCTCGACGTTACTGTCCGTCATCTCTAAGCGGTTAAAAATAGGGGTTTAAATTTTCAGAACACCGTAGCTCGATAACTTCCAATAGAACGGTATGGTTTTAATAAACGTGTTTAAAGTGATCTTGAACTAAAGAGTTTTTTGAGACCACCAGGAGCATTGTACGACCAGCCGTTCGTTTGCACCGATAAGCTTCGTCAACACGATCGTGATTCAAACGGTATAAATCCGGCCCAGATATCATCACTAGGGAGCACCTGATTATAATCACGGATGGCTGTATGAATTCGAGTTGGTTGTCAATATCTACCTTCGAGCCAGCCCGGGAATTAAATTTCATCAAAATTGGCGGGATTCAATAATTCAATAATTAATAATTATTTGTTGTTATTCATGAAGCATAGGTAACGTTGGTTCAATTCGGAAGAGTAACTACCAACAAAATCCGTGAGAGCACTGAACCTAAGTACTCAACCAGCTCGTGACGACGGGCTCCTCCGGAAGGTATGGTAATATTACGGAATTATACCGTTTGATTCACGATCATGTTGACGAAGCTTTTCGGTGCAAACAAACGGCTGGTCGTACAATGCTCCAGACGGTCTTGAAAAATTTTTCAGTTCAACATCAATTCAAAAACGTAAAAAAACCATACTCTTCTATTGCGAAAGTTTTCGAGCTACGGCGTTCTGAAAATTTAAACCCCTATTTTTCGAGCTTCGCCGTCCAACTAGAACCCAAACGGGGCCTACCAACCAATTTTCATTAATTTTGGTTACCATGAACTGAGAAAAGTGCGAAGTACGGCGTTCGGCGGACGGACCGAAATAATTGTTTTTACTGCATTTTCGGATTCTACATAATATGTTTTTTTTACGCTTGATTCAAAAGGTTCAGGATTGAAAACAAAATACCAAAATTTAGTCGATTTTGGTGTAGTTTTTATGAGTAGATATATGATGCGAGTACGTTATTCATGGAAATTACCTCAAGATTATGGAACCTTATTAAACATCTTTTGATATTATCCATACAGGATCCCTGAATGTAGGTACGCCATTTCTGGAACTTTAACCTCTTGCCAAAGTGTTTTTGAGTGTTAGGAAAAAAAAAACACTAAAAGTTCACACCGAAAAAACCTCAAATAATGATGTAGTAGGTATTAAATTTACCGTTCAATTCTACGTCATGTTCCTTCGATTTTTAGTAAATTAAGTAAATGTTTAGAATGTCATGGCAAATTTTTGAAATTGAACGTTTTTGTACTTGAGTGAAAAAATGGCGATCTTAAGGTGTTAACTCAGCGCTTCATGCAGCGCTTCCGTCTGGGCCCTGCGTTACACCGATTTGCTGGAGGGGGCACAGTTTGGGTTTTACGAAAGGCTTGGATAGGTTCTAAATAAGGTAAAATATGCCCTCTACTGCCAGGACCAGGAATGTTTAGCCAGTTCGCGGTACAGCGCAGTATTACCCGTCTCTGGCTTACGGTGAGAACTAATCCCGGAATTATAGGAACTTGGCCCTTTGGCCGCAAGAGGGTTTATTGCGCAGCTCCGCTTGCCTGGGAAATACTCCGCGTCCGTCTCCATCCACAGCTATCTGTACCGGTTCGGGCCAATGGAGTCGTGCTCCATCTGCAATTACGGACTGGAAGAACACTTATACCTACCACATAACTGGCCCATCGGCCATTCTGTCAGGAATCATTTCCTGCCCTCTGTGAACAGCTCAACACTGGAGTACTTTCAACAGGCCATCCTCGCTGCTATAGGTGCCAAAATAGCAGGAGCCCTATTCGAGTTCCTCAGGGAAATCTGTGGGCTGAGAGCGTTCTGGTTCTTCGATCAACCTTTGTTGATTAAATTTTTCCGTGTTACACATCTCTCGTATTTTGGTTTATAATTTTCAATAATGAACCATTGGAATCGAGCACGAAAAAAAAAATTTACCCCCCCCCCCCCAAATTTGATGGTTTACGTTTCAAGGTATGTAGAATCCAAAACTGCAATAAAAATATTTCTGTCTGTCCGCCGTACACCGTACGCCGTACGCCGTACGGGCCACTTTTCTTAGTTACCATGAATAAAAATTGATAAAATTCGGGTTATAGGTTCCGTTCGGGGTCTAGTTGTCCTTGAAGCTCGACGTTACTGTCAGTCATCTCTAAGAGGTTCAAAATAGGGGTTGAAATTTTCAGAACGCCGTAGCTCGAAAACATTCGATCGAAGGGTATGGGTTTTTTTTTACGTTATTACATTTGTCTTGAGCTAAACAATTTTTTGAGGCCACCCGGAGCATTGTACGTCCAGCCGTTCGTGTGCACCAAAAAGCTTCGTCAACACGATCGTGAATCAAACGGTGTAAATCCGGCCGGGATAACCATAACTACGGAGCACCTGATTATAATCAAGGATGGCTGTATGAAGTCGAGTTGGTTGTTCTGTGATATCATTTCATTTGATAAGTGATGGACTATTGGATTTCGTTGGTAGGTACTTCTGAAACTTGAACAACCGTTGAAGTATTATTGGTGGGCAAGTTATTACACAACGGTTCACTGTAGGTATTGACCACAGAAAACAGTGATCTATGCAGAACGGGTATCTATTTCACTCCACATCAACAATTTTCATTCAGAACTTCATTATTTGCGTTTCTTTTTGCCGTTTTAGTTACTGTTTGTCATCGGCTGCATTATTTTAGCAACATTTAACTCGTGATTTACGTAGGTACCTAGTAACGAGTACGGGTTAAGTACTAACCTACGGAGAGTCTGCGTTTCACATAATTATTACACAACGGTAAAGTATTACACAACGGCTCATCTACCAAGAAGGGGCTGGATTTTGTTGATAGGTACCTACTTTTGCAACTTGAACAACCGTTGAAGTAGGCATTATTGATGGGCAAATTATTACACAACGGTTCATTATTCTATCTCCGTAGAAGGGGAACCTATACAGGTAAATTATCACACAACGGTTTAGGTAGGTACCTAGTAACGAGTACGAGGTTAGGTAGTAACCTTCGGAGGGTCCGCGATCTACATAATATGTGTAGAATAGTACATATGTTATATAGAAGGGTTATCTATACGGAGACCTGTGATCTGTAACAGGAGGGTATTTTGTAAAAAATAATAAACCGTTGTGCAGGGATTTGCAGCGTTTTCCATTAGGAATTTCTCGTATTTATTGGGTTTATGAATAAGTCAGTCATAATAATTATATTGGTACGTGTTATAAAATATGCCGCTCATTACAACGCGTACGTAATGAAATACCAGTGCAACAATGCATGTGATTCAGTGCCCGACCACCCATGTATTAATAAGGCGTTCGTGCTCAGAAATACATTATTTGAATACAAAATAACAATCTGAAGCTTTCGGAAGTTAGATACAGAATTATTCTGATAGCTAAATGGTAGTATATTACCGTCCATAGAAAAACCACGATCTAATGATATTTTTTGCTTGAAAAATATTTGAGTTTTCTCATGGAAAATTACAACCATGAAAACTCATTAGAAATTGGAACTGAAAATCATGAAGCTAAATGTCAGTTTTAGGTCAGCGCAGAACTTAATTTCGCGCAACATGATCATTTCGAAGTGTTTTTGATTAAAAGCAATTATTCATTACTGTGTTATTCGCCGAAAATACTGCAAAAAGTTGGAAAGTTGGTTAATGAAAGGTAATAGTACTAGTATAAATATACTATATAGGTAATTTTATTGTTTAATCCAATGTTGTCAATTTTGAATGCGCGTATTACTTGTGGAAATGCAGTTACGTGCCACTTGTAGTTGATAGATTTGCTGCCGAAAAACTCAACTAAATCACATTGGGAGGTAGCAACAGCTGAAAAGGGGCGTCTAAAATAACTCGGGATGCCGAATCGTGAACGGCCGGAACGTGTTGTACGAGCTCGCTGGATGTGACGAGTTGAACGTGTGTTGGTGTGTATTTAGGTATGTGATATATTATGACTGTTGTGTCTGTGTGTAGGTACGCGTTCCACTGTGACGGTTAGGGTGGAGGGGGCCGGGTAAGATTGACGAGGTTTCTCCTCAACAAACAACAGCAATAACTGTAACTCAGCTGAAAAAGCTTGGAAAGAGTGGTGGTTTGGGGTGGGGGGGGGGGGGGGGGGGGGTTGGCGATGGAATCGTTGGGTTTGTGAGCGAATGCTCTCCGTTTTCTTGAAAGTTTGGAGCGTCTGAGAATTATTTACCAGTCTGCAACTTCATTTTCTCCCAGTTTTATCCCTCACCGCCCTTCGCCACAGTATATTTTTACTTTTTCACCACAAGTCCAATTCGTGCGGTTCCCCTGAACATCTTGGGTTTGAAATGTTTCCCGAAACCTTTTCTAGACAAAATCATACAGAACTTAAGCGTTAATATAGATAATAACGAACTATGCGCCTCCGATTCTACCAAGGTAGTGAGTCCGGAAAAAATTAATTGTTTTCCTCCGAAAACAATTTCTCAACTCGCATTTTACGTTTTGTACCTATCCGAACAAAAAATTTTCTGCTTGCCCGTCCGTCTGTGTGTACAAAAATCCTTACCGTGTGCCTCTAACTACTCTACAAAATAATGGTCGTCATAAACTAAAATTCGGAGGGTACGTGAAAATCCTGGCGATTTTCATTTAAATCGGTTTCGAACAACCAAAAAATGTGCTATGTGCTACATTTCGGCAGACTTGCAATGCAATGGCAAATGCACTGGATCTAGATTTTTCAGTAGACTGTACAGCTAATCATGACGGAGTTCTTGTTTTCAAATAAAACCACATTGTAGCAGCCAATGTTTATTATTGGTTGGCGATGTTTCGATCCCTAGTTGGTGAGATAATAATCATACCTATAATTACACACACTCAGTGGCGTAGCCAGGGGGGGTTAGGGGGGGTCATAACCCCCCCATGGGCTCGAAAACTTTAGCACAAAATTAAATCTTCAAGAATGATATCAATCACAACAGTAACAAACAGTTAAATAATCTTAAGTTTATTTGGTTACAACGAGCAATGTGAATATTTCTGAAATATATGAATGTGAAAAATATTTCTATAATCAAAATAGTCCCTAGTTCTGCCGCGAATCACCATCCAACACAATGATACCTATATATTTTAGCTCTTAATACCAACTTTTCACCCCCCCCCCCCCCCCCCCCCAATCCAAATTTGACACCTAGTCTGTATGTAAAACAATGAAATGGTATTTTTCTGTCTTTACTCCTCCTTCCATACCACATTCAGTGATTTTATATCGCAATTTTAGTGTTTTTTACCATTTTTTTACCCTTAAAACAAACTAGACCCCCTTAGAACATTTAAAAATAGCTCAACTTCGAACTCATCGTTTCGTTTGGCAATGGGAACATTTTGGCGAAATTTGGAACTTTTATCACGTACCCAAGGTCAGATATCGTCTGGAGTGACACATAAATAAAATATAAATATACGTACAAATTGTGTTAAAATCCGATGAACTCAGGATGCTCTGGAACGGTTTTGCCTATAAAACAATTTCAAAAATTTATGTTCTGAAAATGTTGGAACCATTGCAAAAGCTTCATTTTCTTTAAAAATTTGCTAACATTTTTGCCAAATAAATATGTTTTATTTTACAGTTGACTTACCTAATTACCTGTAACATTAGTACTTTATTAAATTTACATTCAGCTCTGTAAAGTCAAACCTTATAAGAGAATGTTCAAAAAAATGAAGCCATTGCAATGGGTCCAACATTTTCAGAACATAAATTTTTGGAGTTTTTTGTATTGGCAAATCCGTTTCCGAGCGTCCTCAATTCATCCCTAGATGTTAACAAAAATGTATATGTGCCTATATATGTTTATATGTCACTCCAGATGATATCTGTCCGTGGGTACATGATAATAAATCCAGATTTCGCCAAAACGATCGTATTGCCAAACAAAAGGATAAGTTCGAAGATGAGCAGTTTTCAGCAAATCTAAGGGAGTCAAATATGATTTTTAGGGGACAGAAGTCGGTAAAAACGGCTAAAATTGCAAACAATGGATAGGAAATCATTGAATGTGGTATGGAAGGGTCAGTAAAGACATAAAAATACCATTTCATTGTTTTTCATACAGAATAGGGGTCAAAACTGGATTTTTGGGGGTCAAAATTTGGTACTGAGGGCTAAAATAATTATTAATTCACCTGACGCTGCGTGGGATGGTGAATCACGACGGATGATTTTGATGATAAAAATACTTTTCTGAAACACAAGTTGGTCAAATTTGACTTCAGAAAAAATCGGTAAAATAGCTAAAATCATGAAAAAATTATATAATTGTACGAAAAGCGATTTTACGAATATTTCCTTGAATATTCGCTCTTAAAAACATGTTGCATGACTGGAACTTTTCTATTTTCAATAACCCCCCCATTCAACAATCCTGGCTACGCCACTGCACACACTTATTGTCGTGATATCGTCCCAGAAATATCACTCCATGTACCTATTTAAAATTGCCCAAATAAACCAAACGAATGGAGGGTCTACGTGACAAAAGTAGGATAGACCTCCCTTCCCTTCAGCAGTCCCTCAAGACCGACGAAGAACTGGGGGAGGGTGGAAGAGTTCCTATAAAACCCTTTCTTCTCACCCGGCTCACCATTCCACACTCAAACCTCAAGTCGATGACTTCTCTCTCTCTCTCTCCTCATACGTCCTTAAATTTCTCACCTAAAAGAACTCAAAGTGGTGGAACCGGGTCCGGTGTTAACCGACCAGATGGAACCCTCTGGGCATATCTTCTAGCGTTGTTAGTGGTGGTACCTAATGTATTATGCGGATACCGGAATTAAATTATATAGAAAACGCAACGTGCTCGTGTTATCAATTTTTACTGCCTGATCTCACAGGGTAGGTTACACAAGGTTAACGTGGTTGTTGTTTTCTACTTTATGTAGCCATGTTACATCTTCCCCTCGAGATTAAATTACTCTTGATTTATACATACAACATAATATAAAAACTTCAAATTAAAATAAATTTCAATTTCCATTATCTGTGTGACCAGTCAATCAAGTCTTATTTTCTTAGTATCACTCAAGTTCTAAATGAAACTTATTCTAAGATCCAAGTCGAAATACAGAATTAATCAAGATTCAAGTGAAAATTAAATGGTTCTACTTGTGTGAGTTTAGAGTCTTTTCCCCTCGAACTTCCAACTAATAGATTTACTAATCCAACAACAATTTAACTTGACTCGCGTGAATTTAATTGTCCAAAAAATCTCCAAGTCGGTTGGGTTTTCTCAGAGGTCGCCCACTTCTGGAACGCGGAGTGACCGAGACAGGGTTCTGGGTTGGTGATGTCTTCTTTACAGGTGGCTTAGGTGGCGAAGCATCATGTGAAAAACCAAGGAACGGAGGCGATTCTGGAGCTGCGGCAACTGATTTTCTTCCTTTAGCGACGGGGTTTTCTTGCGCTACAGGAACTGATTTTCTGTCGGTAGGCTCTTCTGGAACCGAAGGCGCTGATTTCCTTGAGAGCCGCTTTACTTGAACAGGAACGGGGGAATCTTTTGATGGTTGTGGCAGAGTAGGGGGCGAATCGTATGGCAACTTGCGGTCACGTAGATGCAGAGAATTTCGTCTGTACTGCTGTCCATTTTGATCACGAACGATGTAGGATCTTGGTTCCGGGAGCTTCTTGGTAATCCATCCTTCTTTCCACGATTCCTTTTCTTGTATGTAGATGGGATGATTTTCGCTGTAGGTCTTCTCTTTCGACGCAGTGTCGTCGTAGTAAGCCTTGCTTCGAATCTTCAAGTTTCCCATTTTAAAACGAATGTCCTCATCTGGGGCTCGTGGCAGCAGAAGCTCAAGGCTGGCAGGTGCTTTTGAACGAAGCAGTCTTCCCATCAGTAGCTGACTAGGCGAATAGTCGAGTCCAACTAGAGGTGTCACTCGATATTCAAGTAATGCGAGCTCCAAATCTCCTCCTGACTGAATTGATTTTTTAATCAGTTTTTTCGCAATGCCCACTCCTTTCTCAGAAAGACCGTTCGATTTGCTGTAGTGAGGGCTCGAAGTGACAATCCTGCAACCCATAGAGTTGGCAAAATGTGTCATTTCTGCACTTGCAAATGGATTGTTGTCACAGCGTATCACTTCTGGGATGCCGAATGTACTGAATAGCACTTTCAATTTTTGAATGATTTCGCCAGTAGATTTATTTTTGAGTGTGAGAATTTCAAGCCATCTAGAATAATAGTCCTCAACAGCTAGGAAAATATGGCCTTTGTAATCGCCAATATCCATTCCAATGCGTTGGAAAGGGTATTGAGGAACACTTGAAGAGATGAGTGGTTCCTTCACATTCCGATTTTGAAACATTTGGCAAACTGCGCATCTCCCCACAAAGTCTGCTATTTCTGACGACATTCCCGGCCAGTACATTATCGTGCGTATTCGAGCAACTGTTTTGTTGATTCCAAGATGTGCGAGTTTGTGAACGTTTTCTATCATCCTTCGGCGTAAACTTTGAGGAACAACTATTCTAGCATCATAGAATACCAAATCTTCTTTGACGAAAAGCTCATTACGTAGACTGAAGTAGGTTTTCAACTCGGGCGAAAATACCTTTCTGTTCACGTTCTTCCATCCCTCGTTGATATTTTTCTTCAAACTCGTAAGCACTGGATCGGTTTGAGAGGCTTGTTTGAGTGCGTTTATCTCGTCTACAGGAATTGGTAGGTACTCTTCAATCGATATGGCGTGTACAATCTGTGACATATCGACATCTTCGGGGTAATCTTCTTTTTGGTGTTTCCTAGATAGGAGATCGGCAATGTACATCCTTGGCCCTGGTATGTATTCAAGCGTGAAGTCGTATTTCAATAGCTTAAGCTGCATGTTTGCAGTCTTGCAGTGTTTTTGTGGAAATCATTCTTGACGATCTTCAGCAGCGGCTTGTGATCAGTTTGAATGGTGAGATTTTTGTGCCCAAAGATATAATAATGATAGCGATTAAGGCTAAAGCAGATACTTAGCATCTCCTTTTCAACCTGGCTATAATTAATCTGAGCAGGGGTAAGGCTTCGAGATGCGAATGCAACTGGTTGTCCGTTTTGCAAAAGGCAACAACCCATGCCATCTTTGGAAGCATCACACTGTATGACAACATCGAGTTTGGGGACGAAAATTCGTAAAGTTGGAGCGTTTGTAACCAACTTCTTCAATGTGTTGAAAGATTCATCGTGGCGCGCTGTCCACACCCATGGATTTTTCTTCTGCAGCAATTCTCTCAATGGAGCACTTGTCTGCGAGTAGGCGGGAATGAATTTATTTATAAAATTCACAGCACCCAGAAAACTTTGAAGCTGTTGCACATTGGTAGGCTTCTCGATCAAATTTATGGCTTTTTTCTTCCGAGGGTCTGGTTGGACTCCCTCTGGAGTGAAAACTAAGCCCATATAGCGAACTGAGTTTAATTTGTATTGGATTTTGTTGTTGTTAAATTTCACGTTGTTGAGTCGAGCTCGTTCCATCACGGTTTTCAAATTTCGGTCATGCTCAGCCTCGGTAGATCCCGTGACAATTATATCATCAAAAAGGACTTGTACCCCTTCAATATCACCAAATATCTTACTATTTTCTCGGTGAAAAATTTCTGGGAAGGAAGCACAACCGTAGGGCATTCTCTTATAGCAGTACCTTCCGAATGGTGTATTCATAGTACACAACTTACTAGATTCTTCAGAAAGGACAAACTGGTGGAAACCCTCCTTGTAGTCTAATACCGTGAAATATCGTTTTCCTCCAAGATTTGTTGTTAATTCTTCCGACGTTGGGATGCTGAAGTGTTTACGCATTATGTACTTGTTCAGGGGGATCGGGTTCAAGCATAGACGAAGTGAGCCGTCCTTCTTTTCTACCAAAACAATATCGTGAACCCATTCAGTTGGCTCGTCGATTTTTCGTATGATGTCCATCTTGACGAGACGGTCGAGCTCCTTCTTTAGCTTACTTTTCAGGACCTCAGGTAATCGGCGTGCTTGTCGGACAACTGGAACGGCATCTTCTCTCAACTTGATGTGTACTGTGACTGGTAACTTTCCAATGCCTGTGAACAAATCTTTATTTTTAGAAATGAATTTCTGCTTTCTTGCATCATTTTCAGGCTTATGTGTAAGTTTATTAGTCACAGTTTCATGAATTTGGTCAAATTTCTTATTTTTGACAATGACCTTATTACTTTGATTATTAGCAGATGACTGTTTTCCTTCTGAGTCTTCTCGTATGTCATACAACCTTTATAGAAGTCCAAACCGGCTACAAGTATGAGCACTTAGGATTGGAGATGAGTCATACTCGACTACCACGAAATCCAGATTTTCTTTTTTGTCTTTGTAGGTACATTTTAAGTTGACAATTCCCAGGGGTTTAGTCGTGAATCCTCCATAGGATTTAATACGCATATTTGTAGAATTGATTGTCTTATTAGTAGCCAACGAAGTAAAAATTTTATTAGGAATAATGTTCACATCACTAGCTGTATCCAATTTAAAGTAGATAGGAAGTTTTTCGACTGTGATACATTCTTTCCACTCCGCAGCATCAACCATTAAGGCATTACAATCAAATTCTACCTCTACGCTGTCACAGTTGAAGATCTCGGAGTCTTCGGACGACGTGCAACCGTCTTCAATTTCGTTACATCGGCGATCACAATTACGTCGCTTATGCTTTTCGCGTTTAGAATTTCGCAATAAACAACCCACTTCAAAATGGCCTGTATTAGAACAGATCGGGCATATTTTATCATAAGCCGGGCACTGACGGTATTTATGTCGAGTACCACATTTCTTACAATCATAGGGCTTATTTCGGCGGGTTTTGTTAGACTTCTTTGTTAGACTTCCTGACTTCTTAGTATAGTTGACGTCAGCAGTTTCAGTGGTTCCGGGGTTTTGTCCGGGGTTGTGTGTTCTGTGGTGCACAGTTTCCAATTTAAGCTCGCCAGACTCTTTAAGCAACTGTTGTTGAACGTCACCGTCGTTTACGTGAGCCACTATGTGGTCAACAATCATACGATCTGCGTATGACGTGGTACACGAGTCGGCCTTGCACACAAAATTACAGTGCGATGCTTGTGTCTTAAGGGCTGTTAAGTAGCTATCAAAACTTTGAGCGGCGTCATGCTTGATAAGATTGAATTTGAAAGTCTCAACAGCGTGATTCGCTGACGGTACACAATACTCATCAAACTTAGCAATAACAGAAACTAACTTCGTCTTGTCTCCGGCCTCGAAAGTATTGTAGATATCTACGGCGTCGTCTCCCATGTGAGTCAACAGGATCGCAATTTTTTGCTCCTCGTCATTCGATTTATATTTGCCGGAAGCCTTCATGTTCCAAATGAACATTTCTTTCCATTTCGGCCACTTTTGACTTACTGTTTGGTCGAAAACAACTGGCTGCAGGCGGAAAATCGTGTGATGACCGGACTCACTCTTATCTCCCATTTCCCTTGGCTGACTTAAATCCGAACCTGAAGTGTCCGAAGTTTTTGATGTTTTCGGTTTTTTCTCTTCCGGTGGCACTAAGGGCGGGTTAGGTGGAGTCGGCGACGGATTAGGCGACGGAGTCAGAGACGTACCAGGAACGATAGGCGGCGGTTTCGGGTTCTTATCCCCGGGTGTTTCTTTTGGCATTTAAACCAAATGAACGAACTTATCAGTTTTGAAACGGTTTGAACACACCTGACACCATGTATTATGCGGATACCGGAATTCAATTATATAGAAAACGCAACGTGCTCGTGTTATCAATTTTTACTGCCTGATCTCACAGGGTAGGTTACACAAGGTTAACGTGGTTGTTGTTTTCTACTTTATGTAGCCATGTTACACCTAACCTTCCTGGCTTCGCCACAGGTGAACCTTTTAAACGCTAGCTACCATCACCTCTTCCTGTCCATCTTAAAACCTCACCTATCCAAGCCTCACCTCTACCTTCAAACCACCACACTTATGTTAATAGGTTGATATATGTACATTGGGAGAAGACAGATAGATAATACTAATAATATTCAGATAATATGAATTTTTAATTTTTTTTTCGATACAAGTCTGTTCTACAGCATTCTGAATTAATTTCTAGATTTGAACAAACCTTTTTACCTATGTCTTCTTGGATGAATATACCTATAGAATAATAAATCGAGTTAAATGATGAGAAAGCGTTGTAAAATTGTGTACCTATTGTTGCCCTTATATTGATGCATTCGTTCAAGAAAGGAATATGGGCCAACGTGAGTTTATAAGCTGAGTTTTATTCGATCATACACACGTGTTATTATCGGCACTTGTTGACGTACGTTAAGCTGTTAGCATACGTGCTGTTATACTTTAAGATACACGGGCACGGATGTTAACGGGCGAGAGTTGTGGACAAGATTGGCTGGTGAGATGCTGAAGGCGCAGGCTTTTATAGGCTTACCGCTAATTCAGCGGTTAAAGCATAAATATTTTCTTATTGAATGAGGTTGAAGTTATACGTAACTTTCATTCATGTTTCACCCCAGAAATATCTGACCTACAAGATATATATACGTGTATACCTTCACAGTATTCAAATTTTGCCAAAACGTTTTTTTCTATCGGCAAAAGGGAGAACGAGCTCAAAAATGAGCAATTTCCCAAAAAGGGTTGAATTTGAGTTTTTATGGACCAAAAACCGTTGAAAATACTAACAATGCCAAAAGCCACTTGAACTATATAATAAACTCATGAAAATGGGTAGGTATAGAATGTTGACCAGAGAGGGCAAAATATATTTTTCATAAAAATCAAAGTGGGTCGAATTAGAGTTTGTTGCCTTCAATAATCGCTTAAAAAAAATGGCTGAAATACCTGATCAGCCATGGATATTTCAGCCATCCATGCTCTGTACTTCGTACTTGATAATGATGACTGAGACGATGTCCTTCCGATAGAGATAGATCTATTACTTTCACGCCAACGGGCTTGTAATAAATAAATTATGAGATGTTTAATAATATAATGTATTAATTTAATAATTAGATAGGTACGATATAATCATGTTATGTCAGTCAACAAACCTTTTGAGAGTGAAAAAAATGACAATGTTATTTTACTAACGATCGTGCATTTCTGTATTTTATAAGATGGTGGCAGGTGACTATTGATGGTTATCAATTATCAAACAATGCTCATCCCCTGTAGGTGCAGGGCAGTTGGGTTGGCAACCTAATGGGTTCATGCATTTTCCATTCTACGATTACTACCGGACCATTTATGGATTCCAGACCCGATGGATTTTACGGTGCTAAACAATGATTTCTTGTCAACAACCGCTTACCACAACAGTTACAAGGTTCAATCGAGGTTTCTCGTGATTTTGCCCTATTCTGTCTGATAAATTGTAAGCAGTTTCGTATTATTTGGGTGGGATATTTAGGTAATTTTATCGTTCAGTTGGTAATTTCATCATTATTTTCACTATGTTAGTGCATTGCGCAACCTCTGTGGCCTCCTGCTTCGTACTTGACAAAGATGACAGATTATTCCACGCCAACAGAAGGAGGAGGGCATCCGAGAGAGTGATCGGTCATATCGCGGGAATTTAAAAAATTCATTTCCAACTTTTGGGGCACTCATCGCTTGAGCTGTGATCGAAAGTTCGACCTTGAGAGCTCTGAAAAGTTTAACAGCGGAGCGATGCCTTGATTGGGAAACGTTTTCCGACAGGAACTCTCTTTGTGTAGAAGTGCAATGCCATTGAAACTTAGTGTGATTTTATTCTACAGTTGTTATGTGAATATAATTCTATGAATATGATTTTATTCATATATAAACGAAGTTTGGGGGTAAACCCACCAACATAAGTTGTTGTTGAGTTTGACTGAAAATGTACTGGCTTTGTTGATTTTGTAAACAAGAGTGCTTATTACATTCGTGGGCCCGCCTGGATCAACTATAACTTTTTTCGGCGTTAGCTAACGCTTATCACAACAGTATGACTATTCCATAACGAATATGAGTAAACAACGCTGCAAATTATTACACAACGGTTTATTATTTACCTGTCTAGATGCCGCTTATGCGTAGATCACTGTTTTCTGAGGTCAATACCTACCCTCGTGCTCCCCCCTGGAAAGCCCTATATCGAGTAGGTACTGGAACCGGCCCGGGAATTACAGTTTCATAAAAATGCGAGGGATTCAATCATTCAATCATTCATTTATTTGTTGTTATCCATGAAGAATAACAACTGTTCAAGTTCCAAATGTAGCTACTCATCAACAAAATCCAAAAAAGCCATCATTTTTCAAATGGAATAATATCACAGAACAACTAACTCGACTCCATACAGCCATCCCAGATTATAATCAGGTGCTCCCTAGCAATGATATCTGGGCCGGATTTATACCGTTCGATTCACGACCAAGTTGACGAAGCTTTTCGGTGCACACGAACGGCTGGTCGTACAATGCTCCGGGTGGTCTCAAAAAATTCTTTAGCACGAGATAAATTTAAAAACGTAAAAAACGCATACCCTTCTGTTTATAGTTTTTGAGCTACGGCGTTCTGAAAATTTCAACCCCTATTTTTCACCCCTTAGAGATGAGGATGACTGACAGTAACGCCGAGCTTCGAGGCCAACTAGACCCCAAACGGGACCTACAAACCAAATTTCATTATTTTTGGTTCATGGTACCTAAGGAAAGGGCAAGTACGGTGGACGGATAGACTTTTGTGATTCCATTTTCGGATTCTATGTACCTTGAAACAGAAACAATCTAATTTTCTGGGAGAGGGGTTCTTATTATTATTATTATTATTAATTTATTTATTTATTTTCATTTATTATATTCTTCCGTGCTCAATTCCAAAGGTTCAGCACTGAAAATAATAAACCGCAATTTATAAAGACATACTTACCTACCCTTTTATTGCATGTTTTCATGATGACGGCGTCCTGGAAACTTCAACCCCCATTTAGATATGACCGACCGTAACGCCAAGCTACGAGGCAACTAGACCCCAAATGGGATCTTCCTTGTCAAATTGTCATAATTTAAATAAGTTTCACGTTTCACGTTAATTAAGTTACAGATTTAACGTTTTTTCATTGGAAAATTACCAAAAATTGTTTTAAATTGATTGAAAATTGTGTATGATAAGGGTGATTCCTAAACTACGGTCAATTTCCAGGTTCCAAAATATTGAAATTTTGAAGCTGGATAATTCCATTTTTTTTTTCTTAACTTTGTTGTTGGGTCGTCCTTGATGTTTTTGAGATGCGCAGCTATTCATGAACTACCACTCCCACCGTGTAATTCAACTCTTAAATTTCATTGCCATGACAACGACAACGCCCATGGCGATGACATTTTCATGTTATTTTAATAATCATGACAATTTTTTTGTAATCGCTGTCTGTATAGCCTCGTGAGGATAAAATAAAATTAATTTTGTCAGAGTTGTGTAACACGACAGTTTTTAATAAAAATATGTATGAAAAGCCTCAGTACAAAATACAGCCAACTTTTTATAAATAATTAACTTTAACGAACAGCTGAGCATAAAATAAGAGGAAACTTTTCATGAAATGTGTTTGAGAAAAAACTTAAAAGTACAGATGACGTGTAGCTATAAAGAAATGGATAAACTTTAAGGATATCTTTCACAAAACTTTCTTCTGAAGGTGAGACAGAAAAATATCAAGGATTAAAAACCAAATGAAATCAGTGAAATTATTTACTAGGTTCGTAGAATAAAAATCTTATCTACATTTCTTCACCCTACCATCAAAAAGATCTTCAAACAAAAATAAACGTATGCTATTTGTATCGCATAACACGGTGAAAGGAATGGCAAAATATTAAAATTCAGTTGTCAGTAAGTTTTTGTGGCAGAAATCGAATTTGGAGGTTGAATGTTGTCTGTCAGGGGGGCACTCTCAACTTGCTGGCGATTAGGTGGATCTGGCCAGCTGAATTTCCCATTTTTCGTTGGAGTCAGGAAGTTCAAGGAGGTTGCCAAATCGCAAAATTAGGCAATACCTGTAACTGTGCATGTAATACATCAACGTACTTTTCCAACTTGAGCAAACGTTGAAGTGTTATTGGGTAAATTATTACACAACCGTTTATTATACTATCTACGTAGAAGGTGCATCTATACAGGTAAATTATTACACAACGGTTTATCAACGGTTAACTTATGCTTCATGAGCAACTACAAATAATGAATGATTTAATTATGGAATCCCGCGAGTACTGACCACAGAAAACAGTGATCCACGCAGAAGGGGCATCTATACCTAGGTAAATAATTGTGTAATAATCTGCAGCGGTTGTTTGGTTTTTTTTTGGTCTGTTCGTTCTGAGTGAGCGAAAAATGAAGTAAGAAACCTCTGCCTACCGGAAAAACCAGAAAAAAATGAATCCACACTACTTTTGCTAGTTATTTCAATGGTTTTGGGTCCTCATAGTTCAAGAGTTACACGAATTTAACAGTAGTTTAGGAATCACCCATAAAGGCTCGAGACAATAAATGACCTTCATCAATGTGGGTAAATTTTGAGTGTGTGTGTGTGTGTGGGGGGGGGGGGGGGGGGATTATTGGAAGTCATAAAAACTAGTTGAAATTCTCATGCAAAAATTCACTCATTAGCTCATGTCATGCTGCATGACTGGAACGTCTTCATTACGAAGTAAAACGCTAGCTTAGGTTGAATAGTAAAAAGCGGCCCAAAAGAAGAAAGGAGGGAAGTTTTCCTGGGTCACCGAAGAAAAAGAGAGCTGTAATAAGTGGAGGGGGGGGGGGGATGCTGGCTCCCTGATATATGAAATTATGGAACCGCCTTTTCCTGCGCAAATACCGAAAGCTCTCATGAAATGTCAATAATTGGATTCGGTGAGGGGAAATTGCCAGGGCGAGGAGTCACCTTTTAAAAACTTTCATCAGCGTGAAACACTGAGCTGGTGAGATGAGGACGGTACTCCGCCTTGATTAAACCTGAAAAGTATTTATAATTCAGTATAGAACATGGGGTTCGGCTAACTTATGCAGCTTTCAAGTTTTCTTACAGAGGGCTCCCTTCTCGGGTACCTCACGTTGTTAACGCTTTCCTTGAGAAGTTTGCCTTCAACAAGGTTGTCCATATAAAACTTGATGAATTTAACGTAAGTTTTTGGTTAGGTAGTACATGAATCTTTGACGGTCGTTTCTTTACAGAACGTTTGACATTAAACACATCACAAGATTTTAACAATATTCATAATATAGGTATATGTATTCGTGAAATATTACTATTGCATGGTATTGATATGAACCTAGGTAGGTCCTATGAAAGGTAGATCCTATCTTTAATAGGAAATGATCATTTTCAAATTTTTCCAATATGTTCATAATGGCCGAAAAAACAAATGGTTGAAGGTGAGCAATTTTCGAAAACAATAAGCGGGTGAAAAATCGCTAGACAATTGATAAAATAAATATAAAATTACCGAAAGTGGTGTTGATGCCTGGGAATATGTGGACTGTATATTAACTTGAAGAGACCTTGAAAGGAAACGAACTTGTACAGCGCAGTAACATGAATTTAAGAGCAAAAGGTGGTATCATTATTAGCATCGAGTTAAATTTGCAATGAAGTATGGCTTCACGAAAAACATATCAAACGAAGGATGATAGCAATGAAACACGGCCACACAAAAACGTTTCAAACCAAGGATGATAGCCATTGGCCAGTCGGTGGTAGGTACGTAAGTACTGGAAAGGGTCGGCCCCATGGGATAAAATTAAAGGGAATGGACTCCGGGGAAGAAATTGGAAGTAAAATGCAGCCGGCGAAGACTCAAGCTCCATTGCTTTCAAAAGCAATGAAAACCTGTAGCCAACTACAGTTCTCATCGTTTCGTTTTATGACCTCTTCCTCCCACCGGAAGAGTCCAGGGTTCGAACTGCGCAGCTGCTTATTTCATTTTACCTCGCTTATCTGAACGATTAATGATAACGTCAGAACTTACTCAAGCCGGATCCGATAGAAGGAGAGGTCGTGGTATTAAAATAAGTTTGAAAAATAATTTACAAAAGAAAAAGAAAATCGTAGAAGAAGAAAGAAAATAAACGCCAACACTCACTGAAACTCCGCCTCACGCTGTTTAATTTCGCTATTATGGTTCCTCCATGTGTGGATGGATTAGATTATTATAGTACAACTAAACCAAAACACTTTTGTCTGCAAAATAGTGATCCATAGGTACTTCCCACTAATCCATATCTTCCTAAAAGGACTGATGGGATTTGTTTTTCTTTTTAGAAGATGCGAGCCGAAGCGCGCAACCATAAATATGTACTACATTTATGCGGAAGAGTGGCCTAGTATGCTCGGTTGTAACCTACTTGTAGCTATTTTTCTAAAAAGACAAATTTTCAATACAAATTTGTGGGTGTTTTGGAAAATGTATTTCAGGATACGAATGTAGTGAGTATACAGACTACTTTTACCACTAAAGTTTACCACTAAAGTTAACCACTAAATCTGTGCTCCCCAAACAAAAAAATGTTTGGGGTTCTTAAGTTGGATACAATTTCATTGTTGAGCAGAAGATGAGTATTTTGCAACAGCTCAGATTTCTGAGAGCACGGGGTACAGTTCCTATGTTCGGATTCTCATCATTGTTGACACTTGTCAAGTGCCTCCCTCTTTACCAAAAACCTAGCGCCCAACTATATTATGTGTCGAACGGCCCTGCTTCTTGAGACAGTTGAAAGGGTTTTTCGATGAAGATATCTGGTTTCATGTTATCGGGAACACCCGGAGGAAAAAAGCTCCCAAGAGTGAAAGAAGGACGAGAGAAACGTCGAAAAATGTGAGTGGCACACATTTGATACGTCGGCGTGTACAGATGTCTCATAATGGCGGAAGCTCGGAAGGAAGGGTTCCCGAGAGACGGGGTTTACAAGTAACCTAATACCTCTTTCAGAAAAGGGGGAGCCCCAGAAGTTGACACGATCATTCAACCACAGCTCTGGAATCACATAGAGCTCCGGTACGGGGGTTTGGTCCCCCATCTTACTTTTCCGAGTTAATGCGGGGGATGGACAATTTACGGCTGGGCCTGAATGGCCGTCTTGGGAGCTTCATGGGGACTTCGGGAAGGTAATGGGAGGAGTGAGGGCCTTTCCTTTAAGGCCTCCCTCAAGTCTAATAACGCCCCGGCCGTACTGCCACCTGCATACTTAGCGGCCAGACCGCTCCTTGTTTTGTTTCTCGGGTAATTTTTGAAGATGGAAAATGCTTCGAAGGCCTTTAGGGAGCTATTTGAGTAAAAAGCCCGCGTCGGAAGTCGCCAGGTCGAGAGCTGAGGATTCCACCGATAGTGGTCCCACTTGGCCGTTTTCCCCTGAAATGTTATGGCTTCCCGCTGAAAGCACGTAGCAGTTCGGTTCTCATTCGGCTAATAGGTCTCCCCGAAACGCTCGAGAGCTTTCTCTTTGACTTTATGCGCATACCGCAGTGGCATCCGGAATTCTCGCTCCATTTTTGAGAACAATGCCATGTTCCTTGAACGGAGAAACGCGGTGATACCAGGGCTCCGAGCACTGAGCCAGTGAACAATATGAGAAACGAAGTTCTCACTCTATGGTACCACCAATCCCAAATACTTACTTCGCTTGCAAAGCACCCATTTATTCTACGGAACAAAACAAAGGACTATTCAAACGGCAGTATCATTCAAGAAGCAAAAAGATTATTATTTTCAAATACGCAAACAGCTCACATTTTTGGTTTATTATTTTCAATAATGAACTATTGGAATCGAGCAAGAAAAAAAATTCTAACCCTTCTCAAAATTTGATGGTTTACATTTCAAGGTATGTAGAATCCGAAAATGCAATAAAAAAAGTTTCTGTCTGTCCGCCGTACGCCGCACGCCAAACTGGCCACTTTTCTTAGTTACCATGAAAAGAAATTGATGAAATTCGGGTTATAGGTTCAGTTCGGGGCCTAGTTGGTCCTCGAAGCTCGGCGTTACTGTCAGTCATCTCTAAATGGTTGAAAATAGGGGTTGCAATTTTCAGAGTGCCGTAGCTCGAAAACTTACGACAGAAGGGTAGGTATGGGTGTTTTACGTTATTAAATTTGTCTTGAGATAAACAATTTTTTGAGATCATCCGGAGCATTGTACGTCCAGCCGTTCGTGTGCACCAAAAAGCTTCGTCAAACGGTATAAATCCAGCCCGGATATCATCACTAGGGAGCACCTGATTATAATCAAGGATGGCTGTATGAGGTCGAGTTGGTTGTTCTGCGATATTATTTCATTTGATAACTGATGGACTATTGGATTTTGTTGGTAGGTACTTCTGAAACTTGAACAAACTTTGAAGTATTATTGATGGGTAAATTAGTACACAATGGTAAATTATTACACAACGGCAAATTATTACACAACGGTAAATTATTACATAACGGTAAATTATTACACAACGGTTCATCTACCAAGAAGGGGCTGGATTTTGTTGATCGGTACTTTTGCAACTTGACTAACCGGTGAAGTATTATTGATGGGCAAGTTATTGCAAACGGTTCATTATACTTGATCACGAGGGTAGGTATTGACCACAGAAAACAGTGATCTACGCAGAAGGGGCATCTATTTCACTCCAATCAACAATTTTCCTTCAGAACTTCATTATTTGCGTTTTTTTTTAGCCATTTTAGTTACTGTTTGTCATCGACAGAATTATTTCAATGATTCAACTCGTGATTTAGGTAGGTACCCAGTAACGAGTACGGGGTTAGGTACTGAGGATTGTGTGTTACTGACGATGGTTGTAGTTATTGTGTGTTACTGACGATGGTTTGATCACCGAAACCGGTATAACGGAGACTATTTTTTCAATAACTCCGTTTTTTCTTTGTAGGTAATGACCACAGAAAACAGTGATCTACGCAGAAGGGGCATCTATTTCACTCCAAATCAACAATTTTCCTTCAGAACTTCATTATTTGCGTTTCTTTTTGCCGTTTTAGTTACTGTTTGTCATCGGCTGTATTATTATAATTTTTTTTACACGTGATTTAGGTAGGTACCTAGTAACGAGTACTGGGTTAGGTACTAACCTACGGAGGGTCTGCGATCTACATGATATGTATAGAATAGTACATATTGTTATTATATAGACGGGTTATCTATACAGAGAGCTGTGATCTGTAACAGAAGGGTATTCTGTACAAAATAATAAACCGTTGTGCAGGGATTTGCAGCGTTTTCATTTCTCCATCGTTACACCGTTGGTACCAGACATTTCGTTGAATTTTCAAAGGGGTATTAAAATGGGTGGCGAAAGGGCGGCTACGACACAACTATCAATCAGTTCGGTTCAGCCGTTCAGGCTGTAGAGTTTTGTATCATTTCTCGGGCAACGCATGCAAAAAAATTGATTCTGACACCGGGACCTCTCTGGAGCACAGTGCAATGATTTCCATCAAAATCGGTCCAGCCGTTTGGAAGTTGAGCACAATTTCGCACAGTTGTGCATTGCACACACGCCATATCATCGGACTACCATAGTCTGTAACCATTCGGGCAGTGACCCTGAGCCCGATGCAACAAGAATCGAACGAATCGGTTCAGGCTTTTGACCGTGATTGAGCTTCAACAGACAGAACGAATGAACAAAATAACGACGGAATCAGACTTTCCGTTTATTTATATATTTTAATGTATTTATAATGATTTGTATTCATATTATTATAATAGCATAGAAGTTATTTTTATACTTACGTGTTCGAAGGTGTTAACTGTGAACCCTTTTACATTTGCGAGCCAACCTCCCCAATATCTTGTGTTGCCTATTTGTACTTAATAGTGTGTCACCTTTCACGTCCTAACCTGTCTTATATTCCTTGCAATTTGGACTCTTCAAGTCAGCATGTCACCACAGTGTCACCACCGTGTCACCCGCGTATCACCTTTGTTTACATAAATATCGTGTCAACCGAAACGGGGAATTTGATCCCTCTTATACCTACGTGTCACCCCTTCTGCTACCGAACTTCATTCAGTCTCAATAGGTACTCTCCTGTTTGTCTCTCACCCATTTTGAGGTACTCTGTAGGCGAGAAATTTGGTATAAAGAACTGTGTAACTATTAGGTTGAAGTCACTGGTGCGAAAAGTTTCTCAGTATGAGCTTTCATTTCAGTTGAATCGCATCGGTGAATCGGGATTTGATCTACCTTTACCGGCATCCCATACGATACATTGGGTGTTCACACTCAGCAGTGAGTTGGTGTCTCAGTGACTGACCCCCCCCCCCCCCCCCCCTATGTTCCATGTGCAATAATATGAGGGTGCCACAGGATTTCTACCACTTCCTTCCAAATATTGAAAAAATTTACAACGGGAGAGAGTGGCAAGATATTGCTCATCAGCGTGGAATTACCGACAAATTTCGGTATCCGATTTAATTATCGCGTATAGGTATACAAATTAGGGTGAGCAAAATAATGGAGGTATGTACAGGAGAACTTGGCCGTCCCTAAAGACACCGCATGAGTTAGTGCTTTTGGTTGCTACGGTCGAGCCCATGTCGCGGATCACTTTCGACCCAAAGCCAGAACAAGGTGGGTGCTGTCGCGAAGAAGTTTTCACTGCGGGTTCAACCGTACCTACTAAAATGATTTTTGCGGGGCATGCCGTTCATTTTATTTATTTGTTCATTGGAATTATTGTTTGTTGTTTGTAAGCGGTATGCCTCTAGACGTTGCTAACTGGTGGATGACAACCATAAAATGCAGTAACGAGTGTAAACAATAAAATTCATTCTTATCTTTACCATCTAACTGTGTAGTTCATTCTACAATTTTGGCGCAGTCAGTAGGACAATTTGGTGATCCGAACCTATGCTAATGTCGATAACGGTAAGTCTACGTTGTCGTAAGGCTAATGGTAAGTGGATTTTAGAGGGACTCCGCGAAGACGGAGGCGTCTGGCTGGCTTTTTCACCAGACAAACAGGATATGCTTTTGCATTCCAAACACATTGACGAAATCAGGGATCTCTCTGACTCGGTCGTTCAGAAGACTATTTCTGTAATGATGGAACCGGATGAACTGGTTGTCTATAAATCTTGGACTGTGGGCTCTGTCCCCGTTAAGGTAGGTTCAGGGGATTCCCTGTCATTCTCAGATGTGACCGAGATGATGCAGACGATGTTCCAATCTCAGCAAAAAAGCATGGAGGGGTTCTTAGAAAAAATGGTGACCACTATGGCAAGCTCTTTTGGCGGGGTGGTAACTAAGATCTCAGAAGCAAAGCCCCAGAAGATGAGAATTTCCAGTTTCGACGGGAAGAATGAAGATCCAGGTACATGGCTACTTCTCTACGAGAGGGCGTGCGCTCAGAACCACTGGCTCACAGATGATCAGAAGATAAATAACATGATCGGTTCTCTTGTCCAGGGAAGTATTGCTGAAAAGTGGTTTAACGCATCACTCGTTCGACAAAGCCACGAATCTTGGGACGAATGGAAACAGTCATTCATCACATCCTTCGGCCAGAATCCCGTTCAGTTGTTGACTGAGGCTTTGAGCTGTCGGTATGAGGCCGGGAGTCTGATGGAATACTACTATGAGAAACAACGGCTGGTCTACATCGCTTTTGGAGAGCTAGCTGATCGCGCCTTCAATTTACTCATGCTTCAGGGTGTACCAAACTACATGCAGAATATCCTACTCAGTGGGTTAGAGGACCACTCCAGAGAGAAATTGAGGCGGGCGATGGAACGTCTGAAGCCAGCAATACAGAGGAATCCAGGAGGGGCCGCTAAACCGATGAAACTCGAAAAGATGGCTCCAACAGCAGGTGGCTCTGGATTGAAGAGGTTTACGGGAACAGCGAAACACCAGGTAAACTCTCAGCAAGACATAGATCTTGTAAATGATGATTCGGACGAATTAAACACTGATGTTTTGTCCTCTTACAGTCTTTCTTCTCCTTCCCTCCAGTTACCCGTATGTACAGTCTTGATGAATAGAATAAAGGTTGACTCACTTCTAGATACAGGGGCAATGGTGGATTTAGTTTCATCAAAGTTGGTTTCACATAGTGGTTGGCCATGTGTGAAAAGAAGAAAGATGCTGAGGGGATTTAATGGGTCAGTTGAGACAGTGTCTAAGGCTGTTACTTTGTCTATAACAGTTGGGAGTTCCACTATTGAATCAGTTGCATTTGTCACGGACTCGCTACCATACAATGCTATAATTGGTTGGCCTTCTCTTCAGGAACTAGGTTTTCGCTTGAGAACCGAGGAGCCCACTCAGGTGCAACTGGTGGAATCAGAAAGGTTGGTTTTTTGCAAAGAGGACATCGAGAAGTTTTTCCGTCCATCTGAACAGACACCTTCCTATTCCAAATATGCTGTGCCTTTTGATTTGAAGGAAGGGGCAGCTATAGTGTGTCAAAAACCCTACAGGTTGTCGAGGGACAGGTATATTTGGGCACAAGGGAAAATCCAGGAGATGCTTGACAAGGGAACGATCAGACCTTCAACGTCGAAATACGCCTCACCATGTGTGATAGTGCCAAAGGCTGACGGGTCGTGGCGTTTATGCCAAGATTATAGGGCACTAAATGGGGAGACGCTATTGGACCCTTTTCCATTCCCGGCGATTGATGATATCATCTCTTGTTTCGGCGGTTGCAGCGTGTTTTCCAAAATTGATTTGAAAGATGGTTTTCATCAGGTTCCGCTGACCGAGGATACCATTCATCACACTGCCTTTGTCCTTCCGTTTGGGCACTATGAGTTCACGAAGCTACCATTTGGTTGGAAGAACTCACCAGCATGTTTCCAGCGCTTTATGACGAGGGTGCTTGGGGAATTGTTGAGAGATCCTTACATAAGGGTTTATATAGACGATATTCTCATCGGGGGATGTACTAAAGAAGAATGCGCAGAACGAACGTTCAGGGTTGTTGAAAGGTTGCACAGGGAAAATGTGAAGCTCAATATGACTAAGAGCGAATTCAATAAGGAAAGCGTAGTTTTTCTAGGCAGAAAGATCGACGGGATTACAAAAACAACTAAGGAGGAGTCGGTAGAAAAGGTTAGGGGGATGACGAGACCCTGCGACATTCATTCTCTTCGGAGGTTTACTGGACTGACAGGGCACTTCAGGGCGTTCATACCAAATTACGCTCTAATTGTGCGGCCGCTAGATCGACTCAAGGCCAAAGATGTGGAATTTCAATGGGGAGAACAGGAAGAGAGAGCGTTCCAATCGCTTGTTGAGAAAATATGTAGTAATCCCATTTTACAGCTGCCTGATTGGAAACTCCCGTTTGAGTTGGTAGCCGATGCTTGCTACTATGGTACAGGAGGGATTCTCTACCAGCGGGATGTGCACAGGCCAAAGAACCAGCAACTTAGAGTGATTGGGTACTATTCTCACACCTTCACCAAGGCTGAGCAGGGCTATTCCGTGACGGACAAGGAAGGATTAGCAGTAGTAAACGCAATCAAGTATTTCCGATCCTACCTTGAAGGAAGACGATTTTCAGTTTACACCGACCATTCAGCCCTTTCCAATTTGCTTGATCTGAAGAATCCTAAGGGGAGGCTCGGTAGGTGGCAGGTGTTCTTGATGGGCTTTGAAATAGAAATTAAACACAGGAGTGGTGCGGAGCTGCAGGATGCTGACTGCATTTCAAGGCTATGTATTGATGCTCCACCAGAGCTGCCTGGGGTATGTACAGTTCGCTCGGAAGACAACAGAATCCTGATTGATAGTACTCGTACTTCAGAGGTTTTGCGTCAATACCATGACGATCCAGGCTCAGGTGGCCATGATGGGTTTCTCAAGACCTACTTCAAGATAAAGAAGCGTTTCAAATGGCCAGGCATGAAGAAGGAGATCGAGAACTACGTCCGAAGTTGTCATGAATGCCAGTTGGTTAAATTCAAATTCAAGCCTAAGCCAGACACAATGATCATTCCCAATAAGTCACAGACACCCTTTGAATGCCTGCATTTGGACTTCGGCGAGAGAACCAAAAAGTCGGAGGGGAGGGCGTCAACCCAATCGTTTTTGGTCATAATAGATGAGGCTACGCGATATTTGTGGGCCAAGGCTATGAAAGAAAGCTCTGCAGCAGTGGTCCGATACCTAAGAGCTTTCCCCCATATTGATGAGGTAAGAAAAATTGTCTCCGATAATGGAACACAGTTCGTCTCTGAGGAAATAAAGCGGTTTGCAGAGGAAAATAATATCAAGTGGATAAATATTGCTCCTTACCATCCTCAAGCCAATGGACTTGCAGAAAGGCAAATGAGGGAAATAAAGAAATTTTTCGCCCTTTATCCCACTTTCCCAGGAGGCTGGAAGAACTGTCTAGGAGCGGCGGTGAATCACCACAACAAAACTTTTTGTTCTGCTTTGGGTTGTTCGCCAAAATTCAAGGCAACTGGACATAAATCACTCCTACCCGCGGACGAGAAGTATGGGATTACTGAAGACATGCTAGAGGAGAAAGAAAACCCACCTCCGAGGTATGAAGAATCCATGAAGATCCAATTCGACAAAACGCATGCGAAAACGATACCGAAATTCCGAGAAGGGGGGGAACTGTTGGTGCAATGTGGTTTCAAGGGAAAGTCCCCTATCGTTAAGGGACCTTTCAAGATTTTTGAAATTCGATGGATGAACGGATTCCCGAAGACACTTATCTACGAGGATGAGCAAGGAAACAAGAAAGCTGCTGCCTGCGGGAACGCAGTTCCCTATCATTGCAGGAGCAATGATAATCCTCAGAGGGGGAATGTGTAAGCGGTATGCCTCTAGACGTTGCTAACTGGTGGATGACAACCATAAAATGCAGTAACGAGTGTAAACAATAAAATTCATTCTTATCTTTACCATCTAACTGTGTAGTTCATTCTACATTGTTCATTGGATTTATTCGAAAATCGTTATCCCATCGTTAGTGTAATCGCGTGGTTGATAACTGGTTGCCCTCATGTTTCATACCACCCGATGTGCCCATGTGACTCATAATGAGATCGCGAACCAGTAGTAGTGGAAATCCATAGCAAAAAACTACAGGATAAAAATAGAATAGTCTATTTCCACCATGAAATCTTCATTCTATTGTGTACTGATGATGGTTTAACAACCGAAACCGGTCTACAGTTTGTTAGTTTACGTGGAAATAGACTATTCTATTTTTGTCTCGTAGTTTTTGGTGTGTTCAGCCTTAAAGGAGTGGCTGGGGAGATGCTTTGTTGGAAGCGGAATTGGAGATTTCACGATGGGTTCCTGGGTAGCGATGAGATTCATTGGTAGACTAATTAGTGGACCCACAGTTTTTCATCATGTTTCCAGTGAACATAATCATGACATAGACATGGACATATAGGCGTATGAAACAGGTTCGTACCTATCATGAACAATTTTTGAAACTTCTTTTATCAGATGCTCATTTTTCGTTGCTTCTCTTCGATGCCTACCGCTCTAGAGCCCGTTGTACATAGTACAACGGGTTCGCCTCCTAGTAAACCAATAAATCATTATCTTATCATTGCACATTATATACAAACCAACTGGAAATTCCTTCCTCCGTTATTTAATTTGCCAAAGGTTCACCAACTCAAGAAATCAAGTTTCCATAATTTATATCATGTTTGGGGCCAAAGCTTGGCCCATATTCAGGTGGAGCCTGGAAATTGTACCCCATAGGAGGCAGTCAAAGGAAAATGAGACCAACTGCTGGCCAGCAGTGGTAGTAGTACCAACATAAAGGCACGGGAGGCAGTTCAACATGAACTCTTGTCAATGAACCAGTGAGAGTGACCATCTGACATATTAAAGAGAAATAATGATGGGAAATCTGAAAACTAAACATGCAGAGCTCACCAGTCAAAAAAACAAGATATTGTAATGGATGCTAAAAGCTATTGTTGATTTCTTGAGTTGATGAACACATTTTTGGCTGAACTCCGACAATACCTAACCAGCGTTATTTAATTTAGTCAGAAATAGAAAGGATTCTAGCTTCGATGAACTCCATCTGATATCTGGTAATAAGGTCGACGGTCGTGGGCGGTTTAATAATTTTTGTTTGGGAGTTGCCTATCGAATTAAAACTGTTCCCTTCTAATTCTGGAAGCTTGAATCGCTCAATGAGATGAGTTACCGCCCAGTAATACGTAGATATGCCAAGAGAAGAACTTTTCTAATCAAAGTTGAATGCCTCAAGATCATAATACAGTCCAACGAGCTCCCGTCGACTAAGAAGGGGGAGGAACTGACTAGATATTTGCAATGAGGTTGATAAGCTAATGAAACTTCGCTAATTGTGCAGATTTTATCGGATAATTGGAAAATTATGCACCGTATAGCGGATTTTAAACGGAGGAGAAGGTTAAACGTGGGAGTTTGCAGAGAAGGTGGCCGGACGGAATAAAGTGAGATAGGTCCCACTACTGGTAGGTAATGCAGTTGTACCCGCAGGTGTGGGTTCAAGCTAATACCCTTACCAGTAAAGCTGGGACCCCCCACACCCCCTCAAGAACTCATCCAATAAATATGAACGGGGATATGAGGGGAGGTCCCCATGTGGCTGCCCATTACATAAACTAATACCAGCCTTCACCATCAGAATTTATGTAAGTACGTATATATTGGGAGCTTTGGGAGATTCTAGTTCAACTAGATACTCCGCTCTCTTGTACCTGCGTTACAGTTAGGTCCTTACCCAGCAGTCGGTGAGGACAAGGTTACTATTGGTTCCCCACATTCACCAAAACAAAACATACTTATTTGAACAATAAAAACTTACGAGGGCTGTAAACTCAGTCTGGAATTTTATGAATAGGTACAATGGATCGAAAGTGTTCGATAATACGACAGGATTTTAAAATGCAAAAATTCGCCCAAAAGGTTGAGACGTAATGTTCGCCCATAATGTTGCTGGGGTAAACACTTGTACATGGTACGTGTGGTAATACCTATCTTATAAACCTAGGTACCTACTAAGAATTTAGGACCCGTTAAAATAGCTTTCTCTCAGACATTGAAGAAGCTGGCAGAGTAGTTGGACGAAAAGCCCCAGCCTGGAATGACAGTTAACTTTACTTTACTCCAGAAATACGTCATCAGAGCTCTCTCACCATTTCGTCTTACTCGCATCGTAATAATGGGAGGATATTGTTTGAATGGCAATTTCGTTCTTACTAAAAATGTTTCCGTGATTTGTGTACCCAATATTAATAAAGGAAAAGGATATTTTAAATATTCCACAGTTTCGGATTTTAACTGAGTTTATTCATCAGTAAGTACTTTAATTGTATATTGGCTCCAAAAATTACTGAGAGAGTTTTGGGGGATATGATCGGTTAACATAGATCAGTGGTGACCGCATTAGGTACAGCGCAGGGGAAATGCAATATTATATTATATTACAAGGAATCGATAGATATGAGACTGAACCACCGTTGTTGAAGACTAATATTCTTGATGCAAAGTGGCAGTCCCTTCCTCGTGAGATGTCATGTTCCGTCTCGCAACAGTTCCGGGCGAAGCAGTGAAGCTCGTTATGTCTAGAGGCCTTCTCTGTCCCTACCCAACCGGTGGGCTCCTTACCCATGATTGAAACGAATATCGATGGTATTCCGTGGATGGAATACTGTGAGAACAATAATTAGAATTGTTCATCATGCTGTGCTCACTCATATTTTTAATGAGTGGTACCTACTGAGTTACCTGTTTCTGTTCCAGGTGGATACTATACGATTGAGCAAAAAGAGCACAAGCTTAGGATAATCGCGCTGAACACAAATCTCTACGGAGGCCTTTACCAAGGCGACGACCCACTTGGGCAGTTTGCGTGGTTGGAAACGACGCTGGGCAAATCGCAAAAGAACAAGGAAACCGTGAGTAACAATAATTTATATGCATTCGTAGGTACCTACCCATTCAACTATAAGGTTTCTTGACTGTACGAGTATAGGTATCTATTATAAACTGTAATATTTCATGAGAGGCAGTCAGTCAGGTGAAATAGCGATAACTAAAAAGCAATTATTGCTTTTTACACCAATGTTTCGATGAATTCGTTTTTTGACGTCAGGGCTAACAGCAAGGGAACAATAGAAAATGGAAACTACTAATGCTGATTCTGAATAAAATACTACGGTGAGGTAACTTATGTAAACGATACCGATCTAGCGCTAATAGAACCAGGAATGAATTGCCATTCGGACCTAACTACCGTAATACATAATATGCCGTGGAATCATCTAAAACAGATACTTAATGATATATACAGTCATCTATAATAGATACTTAATGATATATATAGTCATCTATAATAGATACTTAATGATATATATAGTCATCTATAATAGATACCTAATGTCTCAGAATTTGTACGCATGATAGAGACCGCCAGTCATTCAGGAGACACGTGTGTGTCTGTAAACATGGTAAACGCTTCTGTTGTCTTACTCAGGGAGCAGAGGATTTAAATTAATCTCGCGTTAATTTATAGGGAATGTGTAGAGCCCCTTGGTGACAGATGTTTGCAGGTAAATACGTCCTTGTTCACGTGGAAACAGAGCCGTGACATCCGTTTGTTATCCTCTTGACCTAACATCTTCTCTTCCAGTACATTAACTTCAACTCTAAATAATCAACGAGGCAAAGACCGAGTACCTAAAGAGGTCCCAACATTAATGGAAGCCCGACATGAAGGTCGTTTCGTAGGTAGGTGCCTACCCCCTAAAAACAACCCTGTTGTAAACATTTTCCAGCAACGGATTGATACCTATATCCATTTTGCCTGCCAAAGAAGCATGATCGGTGCTTCGCACCTCGCTCTTGGATGTGCATGTAGAAACCTTTTCCTCCTCCCCCCCCCCCCCCCATTATGCCTCTCATCCCCTGTTTCTTTCAACTCTCTTTGATGAGCTTGAAATTTCTTTCAACGCTGTTTGGCGGGAGCTTTTTGCTTGGGGTGCATACTTGACGTTAAAATTATTCCCTGAAACTGGGGGATCGCGTAGGTACAGTAGACCTTGGGAGAAGGCCTGCATAATCTTAAAGGAACAAAAAAAAAAAAAAAAACACGTAGGTACATGGATTTGTAACTAGAACTTGTTGGCCCACTGCAATAGTTTTTCCCCATTGGAAAATAATAATAATAAAATAAAATTAAAAACATCCGTATAGTCTTGTATAGTATCTTGAAATTTGTATTTTTATAGTTCAAGCCTGTGAGGCTTTAGGTAACTTTTTTAAAACGAAATGTGATACTGAAATTTTTATTAAGTAAGTAACTCGTTCAAATATATGTATTCATAGTGTTTCGGCTACTTCCAAACTGTGTACAGAACCGATGTTCATTTTAGTTAGTGACGAATATACGTAGACGGTATCAGACTTTCGTGAACGAATTTTATTTTGTCTCGGTCTGTCAATCTGTCTGTTCGAGAATCAATGGCAACATGAGCTGAATTTTGGTGGATAAGGTCAGTTGGAATGAAAGTCAATCAATTCGGATGTAAAATTCATTTGAGCAAAGGAGCTACCTTCAACTCCCTGCCTTAAGCCCAAAAAACTATCGTTCTTTCAGATATCCATGTACCTTTCATTTAATTACGGATGGAAATCTGCTTTTGGGATCTTTGTAGCGGCTAGAACTCCTTCTGACTCAGATATCTTCGCCATATTACGGTCAACCATCAGATTATACCTAACAGATTCTTATGCGCATGCTCCTTTACCCATGTCAACGAAATTTGAACCTGTTGTTTGTAGGCACAACTCGATCAAAACGGTTAGAACACTGGAATCGTCACCTCCTGAACTGTTACTACTCCTCATTCGATACTACTGTTTTCATCTGTTATTCGGGCTTTTGAAGCCTCGAGTTCTCACGTAATAGGTAATTCAAAAAATAATGTGAGACCTCGAAGATTTTATGAGAAGTATTTCTTCGAGTGTTATGAGAAGTATTTCTAGAAAACCAACAATAAATCTGAGTAATGGGTCAAAATCTTGAATAAAAAATAGAAGAAAGTCACAATGAAACAGTTTCCAGTATGATATCTGCGAAGGAAGAATGGAAGAAACGAATTAAAGCGCTATGGCAATATTAAAACCGGCAGGAGCAGCAGGATGAATGAGGAAGGAGGAGAAAAAGTTGTATTGTAACTCTGTAGATGTAGATGTAAAACTCTAGCCTAAGTATGTTACTCCCTCTATGCATCGCCGCCCATTTGTATCACCATTCTCGGGAGAATAGCATGAATATTATACACACTTGCGTGAGTCGACCAATTCCAGTTCACCCTTCCCGTGTGTTGTTGTACCCTGAAACTTAGCGCAGTTCGAGGAACCTCAATCCACGATACACACTGTAAATTGGGAGGCTTGAAACATTGAAAAACCACCCTGTCTTACCTGCGACACTGATTGCGTGCCGCAGAATCGCCCAAAGGGTTGATTGAGGAATTTCATGTCGATGCAGACCACAATATAGTAAGCCGTTAGACTCAAAAGTGGGCTTCATAAACTAAGTTTGCGATACTCATTCCGCTACTTTCAAATGGTTTTGTTTTATAATTTCCAAAATATATCTTTGGAATCGAGCAAAACAAACCAAAAAAAAAAAACAAATCGTCAGCACCCCCTCAAAATTTGATGCTTTTCATTTCGAGGTATGCAGAATCCGAAAATGGAATAATAAACGCTGCAAACCATTACAGAGTGGTATATTATTTGCCCGTATAAATGCCCTCTCTGCATAGACCACTGTTTTCTGTGGTCAATACCTACCCTTAGCCCCCCCCCCCCCCCGGGAAGGCCCTGAAACGAGTACTGCAGCAGGTCCGGGAAGTACGGTTTCATAAAAATCAGCGGGATTCAACAATACAGTCATTATTAATATTTGTTGCAATTCATGAAGCATAACGCTTGTTCAAGTTGCACAAGTACCTATCAAAACAATCCAAAAGAGCCATCATTCTTCAAATGAAATAATGTCACAGAACAACCAACTCGATTTCTGACAGCCATGCGTGATAATAATCAGGTGTTCCCTAACAATGATGTCAGGGCCGGATTCATACCGTTAGATTCACGATCATGTTGACGAAGCTTTTCGCTGCAAATGAACGGCTGGTCGTACAATCCTCTGGGTGGTCCCAAAAAATGCTTTAGTTCAAGATCAATTTAAAAAAGTAAAAACAGAATACCCTTCTACTGAAAGTTTTTGAGCTACGGCGTTCCGAAAATGCCAACCCCTTATAGATGACTGACAGTAACGCCGAGCTTTGCGGACCAACCAGACCCCAAAGTGGGACCCACAAACCAAATTTCATTAATTTTGGTTCATGGTAACTAAGAGAAGTGCCAAGTACGGCGTATGGCTGACGGACGGAGATTTTTTTATTGCATTTTCGGATTCTACGTCCTACTTTGAAACGGAAACCATCAAATTTTTTAGGGGTGGAGGGGGGTTAATTTTTTTTTTTTTTTTTTCATTCTCGATACCGAAGTTTCATAATTGAAAAATAATAAACCAAGATTAATGATTTATTGAATCCACCTCACATTTATGAAATGCGATTGCTCCAGTACTCGATTTAGGTATTGTCCACTGAAAACGGTGTCTTTTCAGAGGTGGCATCTGTTCAGGTAAATAATAAACGATTCAGTTTGGGCCTAGGTGCAAGGTTATGCAAGAAACTCGAAGAAACTTAACTCTAAGTAAATTGTTAGTTCCGCCTTAGTAGAAGTACAATATTAACATACCTTCCGAAGGAATCCGTCGTCACTAGCAAGTCGTGTTGTGGAAGTTGTAAGTCGTGGCTGGGGCGGTAAAATAGAAAAGTTTTATGATTTACAAAGTTTTCCCTATGTTCAAGAGAGAGAGAGAGAGACACTATCATGGGTTATACTTTTTCCATTACTAGGTTCCATTATTAGAGCCTACAGTAAGCAAATGTTGTATCAACAATATTGCTGTAATAACTTCCAAGTAAAAATTCCGGTCAGGGTTTCGTGGGAATGTGTGAAAATTCAGGAATAAAAGAAGAAAAAACGCTGAAAATTGTTACACAACGTTTCATTATTTACCTGTATAGATTCCCATTCTTCGTAGATCAGTGTTTTCTCTGGTCAATAGCCTCGAGCTCCCCCCCCCCCCCCCCCAGAAAAGCCCTTAATCAAGTATTGGAGCCAGCCCCGGAATTAAAGTTTCATACAAATGCGCGGGATTGAATATTTCAATCATTAATTATTTTTTAGTTATTCATGAAGCATAAGTTAAATAATAAACCGTTTGGTAATAATTTACCTGTATAGATGCACCTTCTACTTAGATGGTATACCTAATGAGTCGTTGTGTAATAATTGACCGTTGTGTAATAATTTACGATTGTGTAATAATTTACCCATCAATAAATAATACTTCACCGTTTGTTCAAGTTGCAAAAGTACCTATCACCAAAATCCAAAAGCTCCCTCATTTTTCAAATGAAATAATATCACAAAACAACCAACTCGACTTCAGTCATCCGGGATAATAATCTGGTGCTCCCTAGCGATGATATCTGGGCCCAATTTAGAACGTTTGATTCACGATCATGATGACGAAGCTTTTCGGTGCAAACTAAAGGCAGGTCGTACAATGCTTTGAGTAGTCCCAAAAAATCGTAAAAACCATACCCTTTTGTTGAAAGTATTTTTTTGTGCTGCGGCGTTCTGAAAATGTCAACCCCTATTTTGAACCCCTTAGAGATGACTGACAGTAACACCGAGCTTCGAATACCATCTAGACCCCAAACGGGACCGACAAACCAAATTTCATTCATTTTGGTTCATGGTGATTAAGGAAAGTGAGAAGTAGGTACTGCTTACGGTGTACAGTGGACAGACAGAAATTGTTTTACTGCATTTTCGGATTCTACATACCTTGAAACGTAAACCGTCAAATATTTGGGGGGGGGGGGGGGTTGATTTATTTATTTATTTTTTTTTTTTTCATGCTCGATTCCAAAGGTTCATTATTGAAAATAATAAACCAAAATGCAGTTGGATTCAGGTTCTGCAATTTAGAAATATTGCATTTTTTTTATATCACCGAAGGGAATCCAACTCACTTTATTCTCCAGGAAGTGATAGAAGTCACGAAGGAGAGATATATCGACCCAACGAACCATCGATAAATTTGAACTACCATCAACGTACCTAATAATATGTGAGGAATCAAACCTGAGCTTCCTGGGCCCTTCCTGCATGCTCTTTGTATTACGAATTGTCTATGAAATCGAAGGGAACGAGCTTTCGATTCATCTCCTTTGATTCGAGTCGTTGAAGCCATGGAAATCAGGATCAAGAGGTTGGGTACTTGAGTAATAATTATTACGAGGAAAAAGATCTCCCTCATTAACAGTCAACTTTATACGGTAGTTCTCTACAACAAAATTCTCCTGAAGAATCTAAATTAAAGAATTTGAATATTTCAAACGATTATAATATGGGGAAAAAATCTTTTTTGAGCGAGGAGGTGGACAGTGGAATTTACAATCAACTATAGTAATCCAATATTCCTCGATTTATTACGGATTTTTTTATAACCCGGAAAAATGGATGGAGAGCGAAGACAAAAATTAATATAAGAGCTTAATATTCATTTATAAAACGCCGAAAATTATTACATAACAGTTTATTATTTTTCTGTACCGATACCCCTCCTGCGTGAGTAATCGAAATCCTATTAGCGTAAGACCTTGAATTAGTAGGGTCATTTTTTGCGGTGGATACCGACCTACCCACACACGGGCACACACTTACACTTCAAATTCGCACCTAGAGTCAAAGTATAAGCTCTTTAACGTTTAGCAATTAGGTACAGTTACATGAATAATATATTTTTCCACCACCTCCATCTCATGTAACGCGCCATTTCTACCCGGTCATTTTCGAAATTCTGATCACCTAAAGTCGACGCCGACCACTGTATAAGAAGATTAGGGCTCTGGTCAAGGTGCAAGTAGCCATGGAACTTTCATTCATAAGCAGCGTGGCGGTTGACATTATGAAAAGATATTTTAATGATTGATCAGAGCAAAAAAAATGTTGTTGGGTACTGTGATGAATTTAAAATTGGCGTATTTTCATCACGGTGGTGTGAGGGAATGCCCAGGCGGTTATGAGCGAATCACCACCGACATCTGAGATCTTTTTGGAGAGGTCTGCCTAGGCGGTTATGAGCGAATCACCACCGTCATCTAGGATCTTTTTGGATTGGATAGAGAGCAGGGTAGGAGAGAAGAGAATAGTCAGCGGCTAGAGGAAGCGTCGAATGAGTGAAAAGTCGAAGGAGGCGAGTATTTACGTTACTGGGAGTCGTCTCCCTCAATCCCCTATTTGGTAGGGGATGGTGGGGACCCAGGTTGTGCTCTGACTCCTGCGGCTTGTTCCCCACTCGTATGGTTTATTTGGTAAGAACTAAAGTTGGCTTATGAAATATTTGTGAGAACTTAAATCTGCTAGGAGTAGTTCCGGGAGGGACTCACGACATGGGTCCCCCCAGTTCGAACAAAAAATTTCCAAGAGCTGAGGGCACAGGATTACAAGTGGTGAGGGCTATGGCAGACAGGAGGAGTGCTGATGGCGGTGGAAAGTGAGCAAGTGAACATTCGGATGTGGCTGAGGGCCCAAGTTTACAAAGCTGAGGGCTGAGGCAAATAATGTAGGCTGAAGGCGGTGATTGACAGTAGTTGAGATGGTGGTTTGCTTAATACTAGGTAGAAAGGTGGCGAATATTGGCGTGAAGTAGTAGTATGTACAAAAGTGGGTACTTAGAGCTAGTATATACAGTTGCATGAGGAGAGTATGCACAAAGAGGAGTGACTTAGAGCTAGGATATATAGTTGCATGAGGAGAGTATGTACTGATGGGTTGGAATGGGGCTGAGGGAACTGCTTTATACTTTATGCTTTGTACATATGTACAAAGAGGAGTAACTTATGGCTAGTATACAGATAAAAACTGCATGTGGCTTAGAGCTAGGGAATATACAGGTGAATGAGGAGAGGTTATGTACAAAGAGAAGTGACTTAGAGCTGGAGAATATTTACATTGACATATAAGGAAGCTCGATATTTACAGGTGTGTTTTAAAGATATTTACAGGAATCATATTTACAGGTGTGATATGTACAGGTGCTGGGTCCCCCCAGTGAGTGGAGGGGGTTGGGGTGAGGGGTGAGGCGTGGGCCGTTGCAATTTAACCCTTGCTCGTAGGCCAGGGGTGGAAGCCTTCCGAAGGGGGGTTTTTGAAGGGGGTGGGGGGGGGGGTTGAATTGGCCGTGGTGGCGTCCGCTGAGGTTGCAGGGGTGTTGAGGGTTCGGAGGGCTGGTAGGAGCGAGCACCTCTGTGGCGAGGGGGGAAGGGTTGGGCCCTCCCTGAGGCCGGTAACAATGCGCTGGCGGTTCTGATATCTTCCTATGAGATATTTTTGGCGAGCGTTAGGGAGGGTTGGTCCCCCCTGAGGGGGTGAGAAAACGCTTGCTTTATGGGCGAGCGGCAGAAGGGTTGGGGCTTGAGGCCTTCCAGGAGTTTGGGGAAAATGCTTGGTTAATGGGCGAGTGGTGGAAGGGTTGGGGCTTGAGGCCTTCCATGAGTGTGGGGGAAAATGCATGCTTAATGGGCGAGCGGCAGAAGGGTTGGGGCTTGAGGCCTTCCAGGAGTTTGGGGAAAATGCTTGGTTAATCGGCGAGTGGTGGAAGGGTTGGGGCTTGAGGCCTTCCATGAGTGTGGGGGAAAATGCCTGCTTAATGGGCGAGTGGTGGAAGGGTTGGGGCTTGAGGCCTTCCATGAGTGTGGGGGAAAATGCCTGCTTGATGGGCGAGTGGTGGAAGGGTTGGGGCTTGAGGCCTTCCATGAGTGTGGGGGAAAATGCCTGCTTAATGGGCGAGTGGTGGAAGGGTTGGGGCTTGAGGCCTTCCATGAGTGGGGGGGAAAATGCTTGCTTAATGGGCGAGCGGCAGAAGGGTTGGGGCTTGAGGCCTTCCATGAGTGTGGGGGAAAATGCCTGCTTAATGGGCGAGTGGTGGAAGGGTTGGGGCTTGAGGCCTTCCATGAGTGTGGGGGAAAATGCCTGCTTAATGGGCGAGTGGTGGAAGGGTTGGGGCTTGAGGCCTTCCATGAGTGTGGGGGAAAATGCCTGCTTAATGGGCGAGTGGTGGAAGGGTTGGGGCTTGAGGCCTTCCATGAGTGTGGGGGAAAATGCCTGCTTAATGGGCGAGTGGTGGAAGGGTTGGGGCTTGAGGCCTTCCATGAGTGTGGGGGAAAATGCTTGCTTAATGGGCGAGCGGCAGAAGGGTTGGGGCTTGAGGCCTTCCAGGAGTTTGGGGAAAATGCTTGGTTAATGGGCGAGTGGTGGAAGGGTTGGGGCTTGAGGCCTTCCATGAGTGTGGGGGAAAATGCCTGCTTAATGGGCGAGTGGTGGAAGGGTTGGGGCTTGAGGCCTTCCATGAGTGTGGGGGAAAATGCCTGCTTAATGGGCGAGTGGTGGAAGGGTTGGGGCTTGAGGCCTTCCATGAGTGTGGGGGAAAATGCCTGCTTAATGGGCGAGTGGTGGAAGGGTTGGGGCTTGAGGCCTTCCATGAGTGTGGGGGAAAATGCCTGCTTAATGGGCGAGTGGTGGAAGGGTTGGGGCTTGAGGCCTTCCAGGAGTTTGGGGAAAATGCTCGGTTAATGGGCGAGTGGTGGAAGGGTTGGGGCTTGAGGCCTTCCATGAGTGTGGGGGAAAATGCCTGCTTAATGGGCGAGTGGTGGAAGGGTTGGGCCTCGAGGCCTTCCATGAGTGTGGGGGAAAATGCCTGCTTAATGGGCGAGTGGTGGAAGGGTTGGGGCTTGAGGCCTTCCATGAGTGTGGGGGAAAATGCCTGCTTAATGGGCGAGTGGTGGAAGGGTTGGGGCTTGAGGCCTTCCATGAGTGTAGGGGAAAATGCTTGCTTAATGGGCGAGCGGCAGAAGGGTTGGGGCTTGAGGCCTTCCAGGAGTTTGGGGAAAATGCTTGGTTAATGGGCGAGTGGTGGAAGGGTTGGGGCTTGAGGCCTTCCATGAGTGTGGGGGAAAATGCCTGCTTAATGGGCGAGTGGTGGAAGGGTTGGGGCTTGAGGCCTTCCATGAGTGTGGGGAAAATGCCTGCTTAATGGGCGAGTGGTGGAAGGGTTGGGGCTTGAGGCCTTCCATGAGTGTGGGGGAAAATGCCTGCTTAGTGGGCGAGTGGTGGAAGGGTTGGGGCTTGGGGCCTTCCATGAGTGTGGGGGAAAATGCTTGCTTAATGGGCGAGCGGCAGAAGGGTTGGGGCTTGAGGCCTTCCAGGAGTTTGGGGGAAAGGTCGGTCTTGGCGGGAGGGTGATGGTTTGTGTGAAAAAGGGGTGGTGGGGTGTTGGTTCTACGATTTCCTCCAGCCCCCGACTTATTGGCAAAAGGGTGGAAGGGTGAGTGGGGTTGCAGAGGGGGCAGTGAAGGTGGGGTGTTGCAGGGTGGAGGGGGTGCGAGAAGGGGAGGTGATTGTGAGACTGAGTCCATCATGTAGGGAGGAGTTGAAATTTCAATTTCGCAAAATTGGGTAAAATTGAACTTTGAAATTTGAAATTTGAATTTTAAAATTTGAAATTCGCAAAAATACTAAAATTGGCGTGAGCTGAGCGGAGATAAGAGAGAGGTGAAATCTCCGTGTGGAAGGTTGGGCGTTCAAACGTTATAGTGAGGAGCTCGAATTTAAAATGTGAATTTAGAAGGTTTTGGGGCGTGAAGCGGCGACGTCGAGATGAGAAGGGAAAAGGAAGAAGGTTGTGTGAACGTCGGGTTCACCACTGTGATGAATTTAAAATTGGCGTATTTTCATCACGGTGGTGTGAGGGAATGCCCAGGCGGTTATGAGCGAATCACCACCGACATCTGAGATCTTTTTGGAGAGGTCTGCCTAGGCGGTTATGAGCGAATCACCACCGACATCTAGGATCTTTTTGTATTGTGTCCAGGCGGTTATCAGCGAATCACCACCGTCATCTGGAATCTTTTGGAGAATTTGCCTAGGCGGTTATGGGCTGACCACCACCGTCATCTAGGATCTTTTGAGATTGGATAGAGTGCAGGGTAGGAGAGGAGAGAATAGTCAGCGGCTAGAGGAAGCGTCGAATGAGTGAAAAGTCGAAGGAGGCGAGTATTTACGTTACTGGGAGTCGTCTCCCTCCATCCCCTATTTGGTAGGGGATGGTGGGGACCCAGGTTGTGCTCTGACTCCTGCGGCTTGTTACCCACTCGTATGTTTTATTTGGTAAGAACTAAAGTTGGCTTATGAAATATTTGTGAGAACTTAAATCTGCTAGGAGTAGTTCCGGGAGGGACTCACGACAGGTACCTAACATCATCGAAATATGTTGAGCGTACGGTGCAGCTGTATGAAAGATTGGCGTACGAATACACTTTACAACTTTGAACCCCCTCTCTCCCAAAGAATACATTCCGTGACGAGATACAAGAGAAATCCACTGCTTTTAGGGACCGAATCGGGGGTGTAGATTCACTATGAAAGTGTGCCAAGGTGGGGGGGGGGGGGGCATCACATTGGCACGGCACGTTTTACAAATGGTTTTTCTCTGCTGCTTTTTCGGGATGAAACGGAGGAAATGGAAAACGACTTATCATCGCCTGTTACGGGAGAAAGTCGAGAAGGTTTCGTGCCGACCGTCGGTGTGGGTCTTATATAATCGACATGAGCGAAAGGGGCCAGGAAACATATTGAAATTGATCGTTCTCACCTGACTAAGAGAACGATATTATATTCGTCGTGTTTGGCTGTCGAGCTTCATAATGATAATTTTTCCCTTGGCCATTGTACGTACTAACTTAATTTTAAAATTGTTCTAATTTTCTGAAGAATCATCCAGTATCTGTATGATTCCTTCTACGAATCTTTCATTCTAACTTGGAGGTCATGAAACTGTTTATCCATACCTAAACAGCTCTTTCTTTTTTTTTGTACCCTTATACCTTACCTATCATCGTCCTTTATCACATTATACGAATAGTTTTCTCCATAATAATTATGTTTTTTGCTATGTACAGAGTCGATGACTTTCAACCGATCTGTCCCTTTGTTTGACTAAGTCCCACTTTCGTAACCATGAAGTGTGAGGACTCGATTCTACAAATAATTAACAACAAAAATTTCTTCCATGCAGTTTTTTATAACCCCCTGTTTTCGTGTTTTTTTTCACTTTTAAGATTTATTTGTGTTTTCGACCTTACTGTAAGTACATTTTTTTTTTTTTTTTCAACGAGGGAAACAGTGGGGAAATCGTGAAAGACTAACGCTTTGGAGGGTCCACACTCCGCAGCCGTTTGAGGTTTCACTCACTAAAAACCCACTACCAACCCTCGACCTAATCCACCCGGAAGACTTTATACAACTAAAATGGTCATAACTACCTTAAATTACAGTGTAAAACTAAAAATATGGCTACCGTTGGAGAGAAAGTTAAATTTTCTGTCAGAATATTACCCTAACATAAAACTTGATAAAATCAGCGGACGAAAAGTTTGGCAGAAAATTCTCAAATTCTCAAAAATCGCTTTCTCAAATGGCTCTACGTCTTGAAAATAAACGGGTGCCTGAACCTGCACGTGGCGGGAAAAACTTCCTCGAAATCCCAGTTTTCCATCAGCGTGGTTTTTGTCATTTTACTGAACTAGTTAGAGGGAAAAATCACGCTTGAACGCGGGAGAAATAAACGTGTGTTCTTCCTGTTTCTTCGGGTATTTATGACTTGACTCATCCTGATCATGAATAGAGGAATTACATATCGGTTTTCAAGAAATTTTTCACGCTGAATCGAATAGTGACACTCGCGAGCCTCCCCAAACCGTAAAAAAATTGGATTTTAACTATAATTCAATAATTGGTTACAACTACAACCGACAGGAAGGACGTCACGCAATTCGCAGAGGTGACCTAATTTTCGTTAACGGAAAAATGCTGATTGTTCCCGGCTTGAATAATCGAGCAGCAACCACGACAAGAAAAATGTATCAAGTAATAAAATAATTTCACCAACGAAACAACGACCATCTTTACCAATATTTCTGTCTGTCCGCCGTACGCCGTACGGGCCACTTTTCTTAGTTACCATGAATAAAAATTGATGAAATTCTGGTAATAGGTTCCGTTCGGGGTCTAGTTGGTCCTCGAAGCTCGACTTTACTGTCAGTCATCTCTAAGGGGTTCAAAATAGGGGTTGGAATTTTCAGAACGCTGTAGCTCGAAAACATTCGATCGAAGGGTATGGTTTTTTTACGATATTAAATTTGTCTTGAGCTAAACAATTTATTGAGACCACCCGGAGCATTGTACGTCCAGCCGTTCGTGTGTACCAAAAAGCTTCGTCAATACGATCGTGAATCAAACGGTATAAATCCGCCCCAGATGATCATCACTCGGGAGCACCTGATTATAATCAAGGATGGCTGTATGAAGTCGAGTTGGCTGTTCTGCGATATTATTTCATTTGATAAGTGATGGACTATTGGATTTTGTTGGTAGGTACTTTTGAAACTTGAACAAACTTTGAAGTAGGTATTATCGATGGGTAAATTATTACACAATGGTAAACTATTACACAACGGCAAATTATTAGCAACGGTAAATTATCACATAACGGTAAATTATTACACAACGGTAAATTATTACAGAACGGTAAATTATTACACAACCATGAAGGGGCTGGATTTTGTTGATCGGTACTTTTGCAACTAGACCAACCGTTGAAGTATTATTGATGGGCAAGTTATTTCACAACGGTTCATTATACTTGATCACGAGGATAGGTGCTGACCACAGAAAACAGTAATCTACGCAGAAGGGGCAATTATTTCACTCCACATCAACAATTCTCCTTCAGAACTTCATTATTTGCGTTTCTTTTCGCCATTTTTGTTACTTTTTGTCATCGAAAGAATTATTTCAGCAACATTTAACTCGTGATTTAGGTAGGTACCTAGTAACGAGTACGGGGTTAGGTACTAACCTACGGAGGGTCTGCGATCTACATAATATGTATAGACTAGTACATGTTATATAGACGGGTTATCTATACAGAGAGCTGTGATCTGTAAAAGAAGGGTATTCTTTACAAAATAATAAACCGTTGTGCAGGGATTTGCAGCGTTTTTTTATTGCAGTTTTGGATTCTACATACCTTGAAACGTAAACCATCAAATTTTGGGGGGGGGGGGGGGGGGTTAGAATTTTTTTTTCATGCTCGATTCCAATGGTTCATTATTGAAACGTCGTGGTTGAAGCCCAGAAGGGCTTCCCCTCCATCGAACTCCCAACGCTCCTCAACGGACGTAACGGTCGTTGGTGGACGAGGGACAAGGTGGAGACACTTTTATGTACCATCCGGCTCCCCCAGCTCTCAACTGATCTCACTCTTACCTACGACTTCTCTCTCTCACTCGACTTACACCTCCTCTCTCTCCTACCCTTCCTTGCGCATGCTGTGGCGATAACCGTGGAATTCTACCTTCTCTAATACTCGCTGTGGTGATAACCGCGGGGAATTCGCTTTCATTTTCCTGGTGTCTGCTTGCTGCTGTGCTGATAACCGAAGGACACGCCCTTCCCCTGCAGTACCTGTTGTGGTGATATCCACGAGGTGCTAGCCTCCTTCTTCCCGGCGTCTGCTGTGGTGATAAACCCGGGACGTCTCTCTCTCTCTCCCCTGTAGCACGTGCTGTGGTGATAACCGTGGGGTGCTAGCCTCTTCTCCAACTAACGCCTGCTGTGGTGATAACCACGGAGCGTTAGCGATCCGAAAAGGCTCCTAAGGACCACATCCTTCCTATCTCTCACCCTATCCGAACCTACCCTAACTTAAGACTTACGACAAAAGGTATATTTTCTCGATGATCTGCGTAGCTAGTGGTGCCGTTTTTTTTTACTTGGATAATGATCTTGACAATCTATGTATATTTTACCACTTTCTCTACATAGGTATTGCTGTTACCGCAATCTTTATAAATATATATAGTATGAAAACTGCTTAGTTATTATTTATTAGCTATAGTTTTACAGATTTGGACTATTTATATGTATCTATCTTAATGCATTCACTAAATACACTGCTGTGCAGGTTCTATTATATTGCTTCCTTACGTGTATATTTTTTATATTGTAATATATCAACGACATTTTTGATTGTCTCAGTAATTATTGAGGTTCGGTTTAACTCAATAAGGATTTTTCCATTATTCTATAATTTGTGAATTGATGTTTTCATTAATATAGGTACGAATATTTATAATAAGACTCATCATTCGACAATCGTCGCTATTGTATTTGGGCGTCCTCCCGTGCTACTGAAAATAAGCAAAAACCACTAAACAAACTCGGACGTGCAAAATAGCCTCTCTCCATGATCGCCTTCGCTGATATATTAAAAAATGCGGTTATTTTCATTTGACGGGATTTTTCATGTATTGTGCCGTTTTTATAAATAACTGGATTTTTACAGTTATTTACGTTGTAATTTGTTTTACGGTCGGGGAGTTTTCAGAGTGCCACCGTGAAAAGTTAAGTAGAAAACGACTCCTAACTCCTAATTCCTGGTCAAGGTCAACTACACCTAAGTCATGGCCAAATGGAGGCATGTCATAAATAACGTAAGACACACGATTTCCTAGAAAAACAGACTTTTTTGCATTTGGACGTGATTTCCTCCCCCAATTATTAGTTCACTAAAATGACAAATAACCACACTGTTGGAAAACTGAGATTTCGAGGAAGTTTTCCTCGAAACGACGTGCACGTTCAGTCACCCATCTATTTTCAAGACGTAGAGGCATTCGAGAAAATAGTCATGTTGTATATTTGAGACAATTTCATTTTCAGTCCTATTTTTCGCCCGCTTAATATACCTACCTACTTCAGATTTTATGTTAGAGTCATATTCTCTCAAACGGTGGCAACATTTGTAATTTTACAGCGTAATTTAACCGATTTATGGCCATTTTAGTGGTATAAGGTCGAAAACACTTTTTTTTAAAAGGCGTTGGGAATCGAACGGTCCGCAGTCGCCGTCCCAAGTGACAGAGCAATTCCATTAAAATTTGCCACATGACTCCATTGCGTTCAATCATGAGGAAATCGTAGCATAATAATTATTATTCACTGCCTAAAGATTTGTCCAAACTGTCCGAATTGCACGGCCATTGGAGAGGAATTCAACTGTCAATTCTGAAAATCCTATATTTAAATTAGAACCTCGAGCAACCCGAGCAACTCCACTCCAATCGACGAAACTCATGTGGGCTTGGTGGATAATATAAAACAGTACCGTCTGCCTTGTAATTGATGTTGTGAGCAGGTGAAATGTTGTGAGCGGGGCTTCACGTGAGACTTGACAAGCGGAAAATGCAGGTGCATGCCCGCGGGTGTAACCATCCAGCGGCTTACTGTTAAATTTGCATTTCGGACGTCAATTTCGATTACATGCCACTGGCATCTTTTTTCCCTCTCCAAATCTGTTTTTATTTTGTTCTCTTTATTCGCAATAACAAGTCCATTTCCATGACTGTTCACCTTTTTTGACCTTGCAGGTAGCAATTTTGTCGCTGTCAGTTAACTTCATCATGGGCTAGAGACCAAACATTTACTTACGACAGAATAAAAGAACCAAACATGAATTTGAATCGTTCACGCAAAACATGAGTGGTAGGTAAGCACAAGCGTGTCGCATTAAGCTGTGAACTCCAGTGAATTCAACGCAAAATGTATACGTGGGAGTCGTTGACCACTTCTTGTTTTTAAGAAATATTTTCGAATAAGGTAGCTGGCTTTTGGGCGTCAACTGGTGGTCTATTAGTGTCATTTCATCATTGTAAATGTCGCACAGGTGGGGTTTTGTGTCGGGTTACAACAACCTTCCATTTTTTTTTTTCAAGTGATTTTCAAAAACCCGCATAGTGGGCCTTGAATACAGCTGAAAAACAATTTCATGACGACCTCTTCTCCGTTTTTGGTTTATTATTTTCAATAATGAACCATTGGAATCCAGCAAAAAAAAAGCATTCTTACCCCCCCCCCCCCTCAAAATTTGATGGTTTACGTTTCAAGGAATGTAGAATCCAAAACTGCAATACAAATATTTCTGTCTGTCCGCCGTAAGCCGTTCGCCGTACGCCGTACGGGCCACTTTTCTTAGTTACCTACCATGAAACGAAATTGATGAAATTCGGGTTATAGGTTCCGTTCGGTGTCTAGTTGGTCCTCGAAGCTCGACGTTACTGTCAGTCATCTCTAAGGGGTTCAAAATAGGGGTTGAAATTTTCAGAACGCCATATATCTCGAAAACTTCCGATAGAAGGGTATGGTTTTTTTACGTTATTAAATTTATCTTGAGATGAACAATTTTTTGAGACCACCCGGAGCATTGTCGTCCAGCTGTTTGTGTGCACCAAAAAGCTTCGTCAACACGATCGTGAATCAAACGGTATAAATCCGGCCCTGATATTAATAATCATAACTACGGAGCATCTAATTATAATCAAGGATGGCTGTATGAAGTCGAGTTGTTTGTTCTGCGATATTATTTCATTTGACAAGTGATGTACTATTGGATTTAGTTGGTAGGTACTTCTGAAACTTGAACAAACGTTGAAGTATTATTGATGGGTAAATTATTACACAATGGCTAATTATTACACACCGGCAAATTATTACGCAACGGTTCATTATTCTATCTCCGTAGAAGGGGAACCTATACAGGTAAATTATTACACAACGGTTCAGGTAGGTACCTAGTAACGAGTACGGGGTTAGGTTCTAACCTATGGAGGGTCCGCGATCTACATATTATGTGTAGAATAGTACATATGTTATATAGAAGGGTTATCTATTATACGGAGACCTGTGATCTGTAACAGGTTACAAAATAATAAACCGTTGTGCAGGGATTTGCAGCTTTTTCTGTCTATGTTTTAACTTTTTCACTCAAATACTATAATTTTTACTTTGGTTTCCTCATTATTCCTGAGCAGTGGGCCTCGAGCGAAATGATGGAACAAATCCTGATCACCCTGAGAGAACTGCCGATCATGCCCGCAGTTCGACGTAAAGCTCAGCCTGGGATGCTTAGATATACTTTCCTTTCGCTTCCTCACTGCCGAAGGGAAGGAATCTTTGTATTCGTGGAAGAGTTGAAAAGATTTATCTACTACAAACTGAAAATTTCCACTGTCATTTTACGTTTCAGACATCAAGGAACATTTTTGGTTCTGTGTCTGTCTGTATGTCTGTGGTCAATTCCTTGTAATGCTCACAAATACCCGAAATAATGGTCGAAAAGGGCTGTTTAGAAGCTACGTGCGGGTGGTGTTACAGATGGTCCCATACCAAAATCATTGGAAACTTACTGTAACTTTTGTCTGCGCATGCGCAAACGTGAAATACTTGAAACTCCCATCACTACATTAAATGTTGAAATGAGTTCAAACTGGGAGAGTCGATCAGGAATAATATTTTGGTAGTTCCGCATGATTTTTCATTGCAACCGTACGGTAACTTTCGTCTGGGCATGCGCCAACATGAAAAGTTAACTGTTTTTTTTTTTTTTTTTTTTTGTAACGCTTCTAAGTATACGAAAAATAGTCGTAAGGAGCTTAAATGTTGAGGGCCCACGCGGAATAGATCGTAGATAGTCCCTTATCAAAGTCATGGAAATCGTTTCGTCTGCGCATGCGCAAACGTGAAATACCCGTAACACCCGAAACTACCCGTACTCGAAACACCCGTAACTATCTTAAATAAACTTGGAGGGTCGATCACGAATAATACTTTGACAGTCCCCTATAAATTTCATTGGAATCAAACTTTCGTCTGCGCATGCGCGAACATGAAATACTGACCTTTCGTTGTAACGCTTCTACGCGAAAAACAGTTGTAGAAAGCTGAAATTTTGAGGGTACACGCGGGTTGAATCGCAGATGGTCCCGTATCAAACTTAACCTACCCAACTATTATATACGTTCATGTATTGTGATTCAAGTGAGGAAGCTATACTACTTAGTCGATTGGCATACGTTTCACTTTACTATTTACATAAAATAAGTCAAAATCTAGGATTACATTCAGAATTGAGATATTTTCAAATATTGCAAAGATAGGCAAAGATGTAAAGATTGCATTATGAAGTTTGAATGACAAGGTTAACCACAACACTTCGATAGGATATAACATTTAAATAAGATGTATTTTATTAAAACCGAGTTTTTTTGAGGACCAAGCTACTGAATCGAGTTACCGAGAAATTCGGGTTACGGAAAGTCGACTGTAATCGCAATCGCGATGAAGAGGTGTGAATGAAGTATCTTGTGTTGAGAGGTACACCACGGCTTATTCAATCCTTTCAATCCTTTCAAGCCCAACAGCTCGGCTTTTGTTTCATGCGCTACATTTTGAAGCTGACGTGTGCGTTCTGATTGTGCTTTCGCCCTTTTCCCCTTTAGATAAACCTTCTCCTGCACCTCCGCCAACCTAAACCCTGCCCTCTGCTTACCTTTGGTGGATTCACCTTAGCACTTCCAAGGCCCTAGTGATTTATTCGTAAGTTAATACAAATAGATTTTGACAGTAAGTACAGATCAACAAATCGATTGGCTACATCTGACTAGGTACTCAGTCCACTTCCAACTTACGTTCGATCCGACGATCCATCCAGTCGCAGCTACTCCGACTCAACACCGTTCCTACTCCAGTTACTATCCCCCAGATACTATTCGGTCCTTGAAGGTATCTTCATAATGTGACGGAGCACCCGATACTACGTCGTGGGCTACGTCAGGTACTACCTTTAATGTGTTTAGTGAATGTTCTGTAATGATTTGAATGATTAACGACGAAAGGAAGTAGTAGCTGGAAGTAAATGAGACTGGTACGTACTGGGAATTGGTCTACCTTGGATAGATTTAAGCTGTGACAACCCTCCTCTACCCACATCTAACCTCCTCCACGTAACCTACTCATCCAACCCCTCGTATTATGTGATTCTCATGTAAATGAAAGGGCGCGCTCCAGCACCCTTTTCTCGGGGCTCGAAGCTTCCGACGTTTTCCTAAAACAACTAGAAAACAACTCCCGTCCCCCTCTGCGACCAACACCGTTCCCAACACCACTCACGGACCCAAACCTCCTGCAGGGTTTTCACTTTGCGGGAAATACTCGTATCTATTTCCAAGAGAAATTGATTCTTTTGCGGGAAAGAAAATGAAAATTAATATCTGAGGGAAACGACCTGTTAGGGAAAAGTTCACAATTTCAAGAAAATTTTAGGAAATTTCTTTTTATTTTATGGTGTTTTTTAATTCATTATTTTCAATAATGAACCTTTGAAATCGAAGATAGAAAAAATTAACCTCCCCTCAAAATTGATATCCAACGATTTTTTATCTTCCTGGTTAGATCCCCTTCTGAGTAGATCACTGTTTTCGTGGTCGATACCTACTCTCTAAATCGAGTAAAGAAGCCGGCCGGCCATTTACCGTTACATAGGTAAATATTCGTTATTCCCCAGTCATTTGAAATTCTGATAGGGTCACTGATTCTGAAATTTTCTTATTCCATTTTCGTGTATTCTACGTACCTTGAACACAAATATCATAATTTTTTAGGGGCGTTGATATTTCGTTTTCATACAAACTTCCAGAGGTCATTATTAAAAACAAGAAACCAAAAAACTCCTGTCTGTCGGCCGCATAAATGAATAACCGTCATAATATGACTTACATACCAAATATTAGATCATTTCCAAATCAACTCCAACAAAAGCTGAAACATTCAACTGTGTCGCGATTACACAACACAAAGCAAAGGCGGCCAACGCTATTTGGATTTCACGAAGCTTCGTGCCAAAAGAGTTCCGATCAACAAGAACGTCAAGGGGTCAGAAATTTGACCCAAAGTGAATTGTGGAAACCACCTGAAGATTGCAACACCTACTACCCAAATATAAAAAACACATGCGAGCACAGAATCAAGGTAGGTATTCTCCTCCATCCAGCCATTCAACAGGACACGGACCAGGCTGCAGTCCGCAAAACTCCCTGGCGATTCTCCGGTACTCCCGAACATCATGTCCCAGGACATTGGCCAGGAAGCCGCGGTGACCAAACTTCACACACGGCTGTCCAAGGGACCAGATGAGTTCTGTGGAAATTCGGTGTGTAATGAAATTTGAGATCTATTTGGTTTCCAAAATTTTATAGTTGTACCGAAGCCGAAACCAGTGTACCAACGACATTTATAATTGTGGTTTGTTGATGTGAATTATAGCGTAGCTTGGTACAATATGATTCTATACCAGCTGTAGAGGAGTCGCAGTTCCAACTATGTGCGACCTATGTGAGTTTTGCTTGGAGAGAAATGAAGCGGGATGAACGTTAGGCAAATATGCCGTCTACCGGCGGGCGTGATTTTTCAACAGCTCCAGCGCGTTTGCTCCTTTGACTGTTTACGTTTTGACGCGTGATTCGACGACGCATAGGAAACAAAGGCTTCTGAATAATGAAGAATAAACAAACGCTTGAGCCCGAATAGCTGCTGGAGCGATGTTGTAACAACGTGCGCTCGCTCACACGTCGATCAATTTTAGTATTCATTCGTTTCTTTCCGTTCCTGGCCCTTTGGGCCTCCTCATACTTACATAATTTTAATCATTTATATTACCTGCCACAATCTGTATGTGTCATTTTCTATGAATTTTCCTCGAAAAATGCACCTCCGAATGTTTCTTGTAACTTGCAATTGATGAGGGACTCCTATACTCCACTTAGGACCTTTACAATTTTGCTTCCGAGTCTACGAAGTTTCGTTTTCACTTCTGAGTGGAATACAAAATTTTTTTCTTCAATATCAAAATCTCCACTCGCGTTTCACATTTTAGAGCTTGCGGAACAAATTTGCTTCGGTGCCGGTCTGTCCGTCTGTGTCCGCAAATCCTTGCCACTAGTATAACTTCCTCAGTTGGAATCCTATCCTGTTTTCCTAGTTTTTGCTGATCCTAATTTTTATTGCTCTTCTGGGTTTTTTTTCTGTAAGCTGGACTGATGTTGGTAAAAATCAAATGTAATGCACTAAGAATGATATGATGGATATTTATGATGAACCGTTTGCTCTAGTGAGATTTTCCTACCCACGTGTACGAGCCTAGCCCTCACCGTGTGAGGACATTATTTTGGCCCATACACCCATCTGTAGATACCTGATAGGTGGAAAAAAATCAAATTTTCCTGGTATTGTCAGTGATCACACGGGTGGGGCCCCAGATGGTCTACTATGCATTTCAGAACGAACGGATCATTAGTATGGCCACTGCGCATGGGCAAACGCGAAATTCGCGGTACTCAATTTATTTTTAAAATACAAATGTTATGAACATTTAATAAATCGATTACTCCACCTGCATTACGTAAACATATATACTATGTATCGTCGGCTTACAAGAGAAATTCACTAAGTCAATTTTTTCAATTTTCGGTTTATTTGCTACTCCTATGTATTTTTCAACGCCCGATCGATTGGTGACGTCAATTTTGAGATCCTAGGAACCGTTCTCACGGAAAATGCGAAATAGTTTTTCACTAAGTCAGAATGTTAAAAAAATTAGTCAGGAGAAATTCACTAAGTCCTTACCGTGATGATTATCGAGACTTAGTGAATTTCTCCAAAGGCAATAAATTATTGCCGTTGAAGTGAAATTCACTAAGTCACTTGAATGGATTCATATTTCTGATCATTTCGTGTGGATCCGGGATAAAAATACGACTAGGCAGAAAGGATTTTCGCGATTCACCTACCCACAGCATCAGTTACCTCGACTCGAGACAGTTATTAATGAAATAAATATAAAGATATATAAATGAATATAAAGAACACTGTGTCAGAAAAGATGCAGCCATGAAGGAAAAGGATTTGGACAAAAAAAGCCACTCATGACAAAAGCTTCATGTCGATAACTTGTGATCTTCAAAGCGTGCTTCAGATCCCCAGTTCTGGTGTAAGTTTGCTGTATTACCTCAGAAAAATAAATGTGTACAACTTTACTGTGTATGAGGCAGCACCCCCGAACAACGGATACTGTTTTTTCTGGACTGAAGTAAATGGCAAAAGAGGGAGTTGTGAGATCGGGTCCTGTTTGCTGCAGTTCATAATGGACCACGTTCCTCACACAGTAGAACGCCTCACTATCTTCTCGGACACTTGCGGGGGTCAAAACCGTAACATTCAAATATCGGCACTGTTGTTGTACGCTGTACGCAATCACCCCAGCTTAGAAATCATCGAACAGAAGTTTATGGAGAGCGGCCATTCTTACATGGAGGTCGACTCAATGCATTCTGCAGTCGAAACAGCAAAGAAAAATGTGGATGTCTTTAGTGTTCATGAATGGGAAAACATTTTTCGAATTGCACGAAAAAGTAAGGATGGATACCACACTAAAGAGCTCTGCTTTCAGGACATGTTAAACTTAAAACACCTTGTTCAGACAACAGTGTTCAACAAGAACGTGGACGATGCGGGTCAAAAGGTTAACTGGCTGAAAGTAAAAGTGTTTCAGTACAGAAGGGATGAGCCAGAATCCATTGGATATAAGTACGGTTATCAAGATGAATTCAGGAAGATTCCGTTGAGAATGGCATCAGCCAGAAAAAGCCGGGCCTCCACTTTGAGGATGACTAAAACATATTTAGCTCCACTGTACCGGAATCAGCTCCCGATTTCAGTGGCAAAAAAGAAAGACCTAACAACTCTCTGCCGTAAGGGTGTCATACCGCAGAATTTGCAGCAGTGGTTCTATGGTTTACAGACAAGTAACGCCATAGTTGACCGGGCTGCTGAACCTGCACTGTCAGACGCTTCTGACGAAGAATAATAATTTTGTGAGAAGTGAAGTTTTGAACTGAATTGAGAGCATTATTTTGAATTTTAAAGTTCCTTTTTTTCCACAAAGTTTCAAATAATAATTGTATTGCAGTCGAAACTCAGATTTTAAACAATAAATTACTTTTAAAATCCTTAAAAAAATACTTATTAAAATCCTTCACCCCCCTCATTAATGCGATCAAAATTCAGGGAGAAATAGATAGAAGAATCCCTAAGTCATCACATCTCAGAAGTTTTTCGACAAGTGAAAATCATTAAGTCACTATAGTCAGGTGAAATTCACTAAGTCAGGTCCCTTCGTACGAAAAGTACATTTTTAAGTTAGTTGTGAATGCGCTAACCACTTGGGGATCAAGTGGAAGTAAGTAGACATCACGAAGCAGCTGCACACCAAATTTCAACCCTCTAATCCAATTTCTTCCTAGCAAAACGGGTCTCACCAAAAACTGAATTTTTCAAATTTGATTTTCTCAAAACTATAATATTTGACTTAGTGAATTTCACTTGTAAGCCGACGGTATGTTTGCCACTCAAGATTAACAATAAATTTGGTGAGTTATTGTGCGCACCCAATAGGTAAATTCATTTCCAACTTTTTGATTATTATTTTCGATAGTCAACCTTTGGAATCGAGCATGAAAAATATATAAAACTCGGCGCTGCGCGCCTCGGCGGGGGCTTCGCCCCCTGCACCCCCGGATGACTTCCGCTTAAAGCCTGACGGCTAAAATGTGGTGTACCTGACCCTTCAGGTTTTTGTCCCCCTCGCTGTATTATATAAGCTTTAGCCACGCTTATACACATCGAAACAACCAAGTGACAACCAAACAAGCGTCATTGTTTACTATCGATTCATAACATCCATTTATATAGTTATATTATGAAACTAGGAAATAAATACCAAGAACAAATACGAAATAAATGCGTGATAAATCAAGAGCTTTCCAACGAATGGAAATCGATTTTTGTCCGATGAAAATGAAAGAAGTTTCATTTCCCTAGCAACTACTCGGTTGTACGTGAAAATCATAAGAAAATTTCGCGCTACTTTCATCTCACTATTTGGTCTCACTATTTGGTCTCACTTTTTCCTGTCGTTTTTCGGCGGGGGGTCCCATCGCAAAAACCTGAAGGGTCAGGTTAAAAATAAATAAAATAAATAAAATAATAATAATACCCCCAATTTGATGGTTTTTGTTTCGAAGTACGTAGAATCGGTCCGGCCCATATATTGATGACGGAGGGTTAAACTGTCTTGAGGTGATGTTAGTTCGCTACAATGTACCTAACCTACACGTATGACCTCGATTTACAATGTTACGGCACCAGATTGAAAGTGTGCCGTGAAAAAACGTCAGTTTTTCGTTCACTTCCCCCGTTGTTTCCACTCCACACCTCCTCAGCCGCTGCCCAACACGGGGGATATCGTCCACTCTCCACAGCGGGAAAAACCAGAAGTTGGTCCTGACGGGAGAAAAGGCAAGAGACCTGTCAGTACCAGCGGCGGCTTCTAAACGCCATCCATCAAAGAGCGCGTCTTGTCTTCAATCCTCCCCCGCCTTCGGCAGTTCGATTCATCATTTCTCCGAAAACCGCTGATGACAACCCGAACCTCGATGGCGGATAGCGTTGAACGCAGAGGGAGAGAAAACGGTCGGTGCGAGAAGAGGAAGAAAACTTTTCTATAAAGCGGAAAATATATAAGTCCCGAGGTAAGTCTTATTTATCACTGAGCTTCCCGCCATCCTCTCCCGTCAGCTTTTCCTTTTATATCGGACAAGGGCGAAGATTCGCTCCCTAATATACTCAACTTCATAAGTAGTCCCTTCGCCTTCACGTGATATTCTTCCGTTGACAGTTCTAAATCGCAAGTCCACACCCTCTAAGCTCGCCATATCGTTTTCATTTCTCATTTCGATACCATCTTAACTCTCACGAGACAGACGGCAGAATTGTTCACATTCGTTTCAACAAACAATACTTATAGTACCACTATACTTGCAATTCACCAAAAAGTCCTCTGTTTTTGGAACAATTAAATTTTGAAATCAAATTAAAATTTTGAATTTTGATTTTTTTTTCTCGGATTTTGAGAATTTTTTAGCGGGGCGGAATGCAGCACCATTCAAGCTGCAAACGAAAGTTTAGGGGCGAAAGAATCGATAACTCTAGTCGGCGACACGAAATTGGGAGTTTGGCTTTCAAGTAGCAGCGAGAACCGCAATGCATTCATTGCCTGAACGACCAATTTAAGGAATTTAGCCGGGCCCTACATGGTCCCGTACGAATTTCATCAGGATTAACGGTAGCCACAGCGCACTCGCAAACGTCAAATCCTAAAAACGCTAATAATTGTCAAACGATCCGTTCTATTTCGTTCAAAATATGAGGGAAGTTGGTGATGGATCTTGGAGCGCCGCGCTTGGAAAACTGTGAATGCTCGACCCGCATTGTTATGTAATGCAGGCTAGCAAAGCTCAGCTGAGCTCGCATTTTCGTGTCGGGGACGTCAGTTACACATGGGGAGCAGGTACACGTGCGTTACCTATTTCGATAATCCGCCCGCATAGCCATTCTCTATGATTTAAAATTCGAAGGCCGTAGATTTCAAGTTGAGCAACCCCCGAGGTATTTATTCCTCGAGTATAATTAATCAAAATCGGATGAATCGTACATCCGTGACCTGCAAACAAATATATCGACAGGGAAAAATTGCGTCAATGGCGTCGATCGACTTCAAATCACGATACCAGTGGCGGCTTGCGGCCCTCCGAACTGGGGGGTTACAGTGAAGAAGGCAGTGAAAACCCTTTATGCTCGCTTTGAACCAATTATTGACTTATTACTGAGACTAATATGGGGTGTTAGTTCTATAAAAACCGTAGAACCCGAGTACGAAAATTGTCTCATAAAAAGAATTACATGACGGGTAAGGGATCGACAGTGCTGCGTGTAGTGCGTCACGGTGCGATCGGGCGATATGTAGAGAAACCTACAGGGAGATTAAAACAACAATATCCATTAGTTTTATGCAGAATATCCCCCTCCGTCCCCCTTGTTTCCATTACGGGTTCTGGGCGCGTCTGCATAAAACATGAAATTTTGCGATTATAGACTTAATATGTAAAGACTACGATTTTCTCATATTTCTGTACTTATATTATACATTATGTATTACATATGTTTTTGAATAAAGAATTGAATTGAATTGAACTATTTCATCGCTACCGATTATACGGTCAAGCCGAAAACGGTAATGGGGAATTATCATTATTCACAAAGAACACTTTTGGTAGGTACCTACTGATTTTCTAATCATCTTCCTCTACGCATTTGAAAAGTTGAAAAGTTGCTTTATGGATGGAGAAAACAACGTAAAAGGAAAAGACGATTCATTGAGCGGTATGAATAAAACGAAGTAAAACCTTTTACTTGCGGAAAACGAAGCAAATCCTTCAAGTATCATGAATAAAAAAACGCTGCAAATCCCTGCACAACGGTTTATTATTTTGTATAGAATACCCTTGTGTTACAGATCACAGCTCTATGTATAGATAACCCGTCTATATAATATGATATGTACTATTCTATACATATTATGTAGATCGCAGACCCTCCGTAGGTTAGTACCTAACCCCGTACTCGTTACTAGGTACCTACCTAAATCACGAGTTAAATGTTGCTAAAATAGTTCTGCCGATGACAAACAGTACCTAACAAAAAGAAACACACATAATGAAGTTCTGAAAAGAAATTGTTGATGAGGAGTGAAAAAAGTTGCAAAAGTACCTACCAACAAACTCCAGCCCCTTCTACGTAGATGGTATAATGAACCGTTGAGTAATGATTTACCGTAGTAATAATTTACCCATCAATAATACTTCAACGTTTGTTCAAGTTTCACTACCTACCAACAAACTCCAAAAGAGCCATCATTTTTCAAATTAAATAATATCACAGAACAACCAACTCGACTTCATACTCCGCCAATATAATCAGGTGATCCGTACCAAGATTTTATCTCCGCCAAATTTCCTATTGTGGGCGCGTCTCTGGTTACGAGATTTGGTTTGAATTGTATACAATTTCATTCACACTGGAGTCGAAAATGCCTGTCGGTGCAAACTTCGGGGCCTTACTGTGAACGAACGGCTGGACGTACGATGCTCCGGATGGTCTTAAAAAACTCGCAAGTTCAAGAACTATTTAAAACCGTAAAAATATTTACGTAAAAAAATTGTATAGGCGTTTTGAAAATTTCAACCCCTATTTTGAACCCCTTAGAGATGACTCACAGTAACGTCGAGCTTCGAGGACCAACTAGACGCCGAACGGAACCTATAACCCGAATTTCATCAATTTTTTTTCATGGTAACTAAGAAAAGTGGCCCGTACGGCGTACGGCGTACGGCGTACGGTGTACGGCGTACGGCGTACGGCGGACAGACAGAAATATTTTTATTGCAGTTTTGGATTCTACATACCTTGAAACGTAAACCATCAAATTTTGAGGGGGGGTAAGAATTTTTTTTTTCATGCTCGATTCCAATGGTTCATTATTGAAAATAATAAACCAAAAGTTGCAAAAGTACCTACCAACAAACTCCAGCCCCTTCTACGTAGATGGTATAATGAACCGTTGTGTAATAATTTACCGTTGAGTAATGATTTACCGTAGTAATAATTTACCCATCAATAATACTTCAACGTTTGTTCAAGTTTCACTACCTACGAACAAACTCCAAAAGAGCCATCATTTTTCAAATTAAATAATATCACAGAACAACCAACTCGACTTCATACTCCGCCAATATAATCAGGTGATCCCTACCAATGATTGGCCGTATTCACAAATTCCTATTGTGGGCGCGTCTCTGGTTACGAGAATTGGTTTGAATTGTATACAATTTCATTCACACTGGAGTCGAAAATGCCTGTCGGTGCAAACTTCGGGGCCTTACTGTGAACGAACGGCTGGACGTACGATGCTCCGGATGGTCTTAAAAAACTCGCAAGTTCAAGAACTATTTAAAACCGTAAAAATATTTACGTAAAAAAATTGTATAGGCGTTTTGAAAATTTCAACCCCTATTTTGAACCCCTTAGAGATGACTCACAGTAACGTCGAGCTTCGAGGACCAACTAGACGCCGAACGGAACCTATAACCCGAATTTCATCAATTTTTTTTCATGGTAACTAAGAAAAGTGGCCCGTACGGCGTACGGCGTACGGCGTACGGTGTACGGCGTACGGCGTACGGCGGACAGACAGAAATATTTTTATTGCAGTTTTGGATTCTACATACCTTGAAACGTAAACCATCAAATTTTGAGGGGGGGTAAGAATTTTTTTTTTCATGCTCGATTCCAATGGTTCATTATTGAAAATAATAAACCAAAAGTTGCAAAAGTACCTACCAACAAACTCCAGCCCCTTCTACGTAGATGGTATAATGAACCGTTGTGTAATAATTTACCGTTGAGTAATGATTTACCGTAGTAATAATTTACCCATCAATAATACTTCAACGTTTGTTCAAGTTTCACTACCTACGAACAAACTCCAAAAGAGCCATCATTTTTCAAATTAAATAATATCACAGAACAACCAACTCGACTTCATACTCCGCCAATATAATCAGGTGATCCCTACCAATGATTGGCCGTATTCACAAATTCCTATTGTGGGCGCGTCTCTGGTTACGAGAATTGGTTTGAATTGTATACAATTTCATTCACACTGGAGTCGAAAATGCCTGTCGGTGCAAACTTCGGGGCCTTACTGTGAACGAACGGCTGGACGCACGACGCTCCGGATGGTCTTAAAAAACTCGCAAGTTCAAGAACTATTTAAAACCGTAAAAATATTTACGTAAAAAAATTGTATAGGCGTTTTGAAAATTTCAACCCCTATTTTGAACCCCTTAGAGATGACTCACAGTAACGTCGAGCTTCGAGGACCAACTAGACGCCGAACGGAACCTATAACCCGAATTTCATCAATTTTTTTTCATGGTAACTAAGAAAAGTGGCCCGTACGGCGTACGGCGTACGGCGTACGGCGTACGGCGTACGGCGGACAGACAGAAATATTTTTATTGCAGTTTTGGATTCTACATACCTTGAAACGTAAACCATCAAATTTTGAGGGGGGGTAAGAATTTTTTTTTTCATGCTCGATTCCAATGGTTCATTATTGAAAATAATAAACCAAAAAGAAGAGCAAAACCTTCTGCTTCTGTAGGAAAAGCATAAGCTCGAAAAAAAAAGCATTTCCTTCAATCAAAAGTATTCCGTATGAATAAAGCTGCTCTTTTACTTCGCTTGTGAAGCAAACGTTACTAGGTACGAGTTAAATGTTGCTAAAATAATTCTGCCGATGACAAACAGTACCTAACAAAAAGAAACACACATAATGAAGTTCTGAAAAGAAATTGTTGATGAGGAGTGAAAAAAGTTGCAAAAGTACCTACCAACAAACTCCAGCCCCTTCTACGAAGATGGTATAATTTACCGTTCTGTAATAATTTACCGTTGAGTAATGATTTACCGTAGTAATAATTTACCCATCAATAATACTTCAACGTTTGTTCAAGTTTCACTACCTACCAACAAACTCCAATAGAGCCATCATTTTTCAAATTAAATAATATCACAGAACAACCAACTCGACTTCATACTCCGCCAATATAATCAGGTGATCCCTACCAATGATTGGCCGTATTCACAAATTCCTATTGTGGGCGCGTCTCTGGTTACGAGATTTGGTTTGGATTGTATACAATTTCATTCACACTGGAGTCGAAAATGCCTGTCGGTGCAAACTTCGGGGCCTTACTGTGAACGAACGGCTGGACGTACGATGCTCCGGATGGTCTTAAAAAACTCGCAAGTTCAAGAACTATTTAAAACCGTGAAAATATTTACGTAAAAAAATGGTATAGGCGTTTTGAAAATTTCAACCCCTATTTTGAACCCCTTAGAGATGACTCACAGTAACGTCGAGCTTCGAGGACCAACTAGACGCCGAACGGAACCTATAACCCGAATTTCATCAATTTTTTTTCATGGTAACTAAGAAAAGTGGCCCGTACGGCGTACGGCGTACGGCGTACGGCGTACGGCGGACAGACAGAAATATTTTTATTGCAGTTTTGGATTCTACATATCTTGAAACGTAAACCATCAAATTTTGAGGGGGGGTAAGAATTTTTTTTTTCATGCTCGATTCCAATGGTTCATTATTGAAAATAATAAACCAAAAGATGCATCTACTCCAGAGTAGATTCACTTTCCTCAATTTATCATATCGGTCGTTTATCAAGTGCCATGTTCTCCTCATTTGTGCGTTTTTCCCTGTTTTATCAGTGTGAGTGTGCATTTCGTGCTTTTTGCTTCCTCTGTCAGTGATTTTATATTAATGTAAGTCAGTGATTATGGCTGAAATCGTGAATTTACGTAATCGTAAATGTTATAAGGAACGAAGGTCCCCACTGGAACAAGATTTCAGAAGTTTATTTCGATTTTCGGAGGAAAACGTTAAGTGGCTAGCAGATCATTTTATTGGAAATGATGTCAACGATACTCGCGGTGGTTCCCTATCTCCGGAGCTGAGAATGAAAGCCAGTATTTGCAGGCTGCGTTAACCCTTCAGACCCTTCTAACTCTTCGTCACTTCCGGAAGACATGTTCCACCGGAAACTATAATCGTTTTAAAGTTTACAACAAGAGCAAACTATTTAAAACACGAGACGCAACAAAAATGAGAAGCAAAAGCAAAGATTTATCAATCGGAAAATGGAAACAAACGAGAAACGAGTTCGTCCCGCGTTGAGGCGGGAACACCTGGATCACCAATTTTTCTGGGTCAGCTGATGATCGGAGGAGGCTTTTACTCTTTTCCCGTGAAGCAAATCCTTCGGAGTGAAGGTAATGATTATTCATACGAAAAAGAATAAAACCTTTTACTTCGAGCATTTCCTTCCAAAGCAAATGCTTTTCCTTCGAGCAAATGCTTAAAAGCATTTGCTTTCGTTTTATTCATACCGCCCATTGAAGCTGCTTCCTCAGGTCACAGGGCAATAAAATTAATTCGAAATAATTAATTAAATAATTTAATTCGAACGAAAAATAACGCGTTGACCGGTTATGTTCCATCTGCAGCGACCGGCCAGCCAGTTAGAACCCATATCGGTAAAACGTCGCAAGCAACAGCAGGGCCCCTTACCCCGCCTCTTTTTTGAAATCTCAAGGTTTGAAAGTCACTCAAAATATTGAGGAGGCATATTTTCCCGATTCAGTTCCATGATCGCCTATCCCATATTATAAAGTATTGAGAAAACATGCAAATATAATTCATGATAATTGCCAGTCGTGAGATCAGGATGTCTGACTACGTTATCCATCAGTGGAGTAGGTACATGGAACATTATGAGACTACACGCAGTGGAGGGGAATGAAGCCCTTACTGTTTCTTGTAAGAAACACCTCGTATATTTGTAAGGCGAAGCGTCTAGGTCTACGGTTTATTCCGCCACGCAAGGGCTTTCGCGCGAAAAGCAATAAATTCTCAATCAAGTTGGGGAAAAGGAGACGAGGAGACCCCGAGTTGAGCCCCCAAGTTGCGCCTAAGAGCTGGAGAAAAAAAGAAAGGACACCCCCAACCGCCAACCGGTGAAGCTTGGAATACAAATGAGCGCCAGGGCTTTGCTCCATGAGCCCACGCAAAGGCGATTGGATTTCGCGGCAATCAGCGGTCCCGCGGCGCGTTCCGAGCATTGTGAGCGAAAACTAAACGAGAGTCCGATAATGACTGTGGTGCTGCGCATTCTGGGCCACATTCTCGCTCGTAAACATCGTGTCGGGTCAGGTGAACCTAAAGCTCAGCCGTCTTCACATGTAGCAGCACCGTTCCTCACTCATTACCCATTAAAATGACAAATAATAAAATGAAAACTCCTGTTACCCTCGTATTTCATCTCAAATGAAAAAAACATCCAGCCACATGAAAATTAATTCTCCACATAACATACAACAGCCCGTATTTGAAAGTGAGTGTCCTATAAATAAAATTATCTAATATTATTGCAAATCTATCATATATCATATATATCATACTATCCACATAATATAGTAATCTAGGGGACTTAGCTGGGACACCGATGTTGGAGAGGTGATTGTGGGGGTGATGGAGTGGGAGGGTGGTGGGGTGCAGTGGGGCGGATGGGTGGAGGGGAGTGGAACGGGTAGGAAGGGAACTTACTTCTATAATACAGAATTCTTCAAGCTTTTAGTATATTTGATGGGCATATCATGCTTTTTATTTAATTGCAACGGATCTCCTGTGGGTGCTTCATACTCCTTTGTAAGAAAAAAAAAAAAAAAAACCACAGTCATGCAGCATGGCTATAAGAGCGAATTTTCGAAGAAATAACCACGTTCCTTAATCTTCAAAGTGCTCCAGTTTGAGAACGGAATGAGATATCGCAATTCTGATTTCACCATCGTGTTCAGCGTACAAAAACCTTTAAAATGAGGGGTCACTTGTTAGAAAATAACATTTTGGGGATTTTTGGGTAATTTTTGCGCACTTTAAATGCTCTAATTTGAGAACGGATCAAGATATCTAAAATCCGATTCCACCATCGTGTTCAGCGTGCAAAAACCTTTAAAATGAGGGGTCACTTGTTGGAAAATAACATTTTGGGGATTTTTGGGTAATTTTTGCGCACTTTAAATGCGCCAAAACCCTCCTTAGAGTAGGCCAATTTCGCCCATCTTCGAACTTAGCCTTTCGATTGCCAAGATAGATTTTTTGTGCAAATTTGAGCTGTTTATCTCAATTCTATCGAGAGTTATCGTCTGGAGTGACACACACATATATATATATATATATATATATATATATATATACATATAAAAAAGTGTTAAATTTCAGGAATCGTTTTAGAATGGTCTGAAACGGATTTCTATGAAGAAAATTTCCAAAAATTGATATTATTTAAATTTCGAAGCCATTGCAATAGCTTCATTTTCTTTGAAAATTCGCTAAAAGAAGAAAAAAGCTTTGCCGTAGGGGAGCGTCTAGCCGCCAGTAGTTTGTGTTCATGACGGTACGTTTATTGTCGAATGATATAGCAGTTTAGATCAAGGATCAAAGCAAAGAAACATGGAACATGTTTTTCTAATAGGTACATATGATATCAGAGGATATGGAGATATGTAGAAAAACGTCTGCCAGTTCGAGTAGGCACTATAGCTTCCTCACTTGAATCACATGAACGTATAGACTAGTTGGGTAGGTTCGTTATGATAAGGGACTATCTGCGATCCAACCCGCGTATACCCTCAAAATTTCAGCTCTCTACGACTATTTTTCGCGTAGTAAGAAGCGTTATAAGGAAACGGTCAACATTTCATGTTAGCGCATGCGGAGAGGGAAATTACAGTAAGATTCCAATGAAGTTCATACGGAACCATCGATGTATTTTACTGATCGACCCTCCAAATGTGAACTCATTTCAACGATAATTAAGGTAGTTATGGGCACTCCAAGCATTTCACGTTTGCGCATGCGCAGACTAAACGATTTTCATGATTTTGAAACGGGACCATCTGCGATCCAACCCTCAGAAATTCAGCTCCCTACGACTATTTATCGCGTAGTTAGAAACGTTACAAGGAAATGGTCAGCATGTCATGTTCGCGCATGCGTAGATCAAAGTTACATTACCATTCCAATGAAATTGATTTGGAACTACCAAAGTATTATTCCTGACCGACCCTCCAAGTTTCAATTGATTTCAACGATATTTAGGGTAGTTATGGGTGTTCCAATTATTTCACGTTTGCGCATGCGCAGACGAAATTTACGGTACTTTATCAATGATTTTGGTATGGGACCATCTGTGACTCAGCCCGCACCTGCCCTCGAAATTTCAGCCCACTTCGACCATTATTTCGGGTAGTTATGGGTGTTGCAAGGAATTACCACAGACAGACAGACAGACACGGAACCAAATATTTTATGTTCCTCGATGTCTGAAACGGGAAATGGTATTTGGAAATTTTCATTTTGGAGGACACGAACTATTTTTTACTCAATCACGAATCCAAGGCTTCCCTGCCTTCGGTAGTGAAGCTTACCAGTACAGTGCAGCAAACCGGCCAACGTACAGGAAGAGCGACTGCCCCAACGCACAATATCTAGAATTATTATAGGTTTGTTTGTACAGCGAAGATTGTATTCACTTCACAATAAACTTTATACTCACCTTATAATATTGACGACTAATTACTATGAACGTTAATATGCATACCAATCTGTACGGTACATAATTATTTGTGGTATAACATAATTATTTGTGTACGGTCGACCTTTGACATTTAAAATAATATCAATCTGCCCTTTTTCCTCTTACTCTGGATCCTTGCACCAGGCAAACCTGGTTAACGAGTATCCACTCTACAAGAGGGTACTACAAGAGGTAGGAATGTGAATATAATTAACTCCACCTTTACTCGGTCATAAGACATATCCATGTTCCTATATATCCGTTTGAAGAGTGGATACTCGTCAACCAGGTTTGCCTGGGTCCGTACTTTCATGAGCTATATTTTTTAATCCCATTTTCGGATTCGACGTACCTTGAAGAGGAAACCATCAAATTTTGAGGGGGAAGGGGTTGACATTTTTTCGATCATGCTCGATTTCATTATTGAAGCTCATTATTGAAAAATAATTAAAAAACAAAATACACTGTTATTCTGAGTTGAACAGCAACTGAGTTATTGTTTACTGCTTATTCATTCCTAGGTAGCATAAAAAATGATTAATAGAGTTTTTATAGACTAAACAGATTAAAATTAAAATAAATGAAAAAAAAGTTTGGAAAAGAGGCTTTTATTTCTGAATGACTCAAAGAAATTAAGTATCTAATATATCTATGCTACCCGGGAACTGGAATATTTTTTTTTTCATGACAAAATAATAGTACGGCGTCCATATTATTATTTCATACCTGCAAGATACGTATGTGATAACTGTGTGCTTTCAATCCTAAATGTGTATCAAATTCAAAAAATAACCATCTTTAAAAGTAAAATCCTATTCTAACGCAATTATTTTATTCCTTTCAAATAATAATTATGAAGTAAAAGCGTGTTAAAAAAAAAATTAGGTATTTTCAATAAAGTTGGCACGACCGTCCATATTCGATTTCAACCGATCACAATATTCTCAATTCAAGACAAACAAAAATAAATTGAAACGGTTTCGGTTTTTGGAATAGAATTACAATTTTGCTTCGGAATTTTGGTAGTCAAAATAAAATTTGCTCTTGGAGTAAAGATGAAGAAACAATATGCAAAATTAAAAGATGTACCTATTACAAAATTTTTACAATTCATCTACGTATACATTTGTAAGTCTACAATACTTAGATTCATGAAATGAACAGCAATAGTTGACACCAAGATGAAGCAATTTATAGATTATCTCGAACAAGCAATCACATCCAGACCCTCTCCTCTATCCTGGCTCTTTTTCTACCTGTCCAATAACGGACGGAGTTTGTCCGAGTACGGAGCCTTGAGGGACCAAGCGCTCATCAGTCAATAAAATCAGTCAATGAGCCAACTATACAAAGTGTCTCAACTAAAGTCCGCTGGACTTCAGGGATCAATTCTGCAATGAATTTGCAACAAAAAATATATCTTAGACTTTGTTTTAAATCTACCTACTTTAAAATTCAATATTTCATTTCTTATGCAAATAGTTAACTAAACAAGGTTCATTCAATTTGAAATCTGTGGCCACACGACGGGAGAACCTGGCGGGGTTGGATTGCTGCGGAGGAAAAATCCTCCGAAATCCACCCTTATGTCCTTATCCACACAGCCTCTCAGATCCCCAGTTGAAGCGCCCCTCCTCCATCGAAGCCTATGATATCTTCGCAAGAAATCCACTTCTTTCTTGCACCGCGCATACACATGGAAGCTGCCCGCACGATTGCAAAGCCAATACGGACCCTCAACCAGGCTCTGACTTGATGTATTGAGGTCATCCATTTGTCTGATAGACGTTCGGCCAGGATTTTCGAGAACGCCACCATCTGGGGAGCGAAAAGACCGTCTACTGAGCATATCAGTGGTGTAAACGAAGCATGGCGTTCCTCACATGCTGGCAGGTACTTTCGTTTCTTTTCTTCTTCAGCCCCCTGGAGTACAGCATTAGGTGAGCGGTTGACGTACGAGGGAGCGTCTGTGTCTGAAACACGAACGTCGAACAACGCCTCCCGTTGTCTTTCCCACACACCTCGGCATGCCAAATCTCCTCTGAGGCCAGGGCCGTTTTCCGCTGCTTCCACGATTATTGGCTCTTTGGTACAGTTACCCCAGGCAGTTGACATTAGTTCCCCTAAAAGATCTCTGATCTCATTGTGTCGCCTCGTAACCAAGCCCCCTGTTTTGCAGTTCAAAAGCGTGTTGAAGGGTGAAGTCGTGACTTCCACATCCATCACACGAGGCCGGCATTTCGACCGGGGTTCTCTTGTACCGAATTGCCAGGCCATCACGGATCTCACAGGCAGTCAAGTCATAGTTGTGCTTTCTTAATGGTAAGGATGAGAGCCAGTTTGACGTTTTTACTTTAGCTGTGCTTAGAACAGCCCGTCCAACTGCTCGCCGTCTATCAGCCGGGAGCCTTTCCAATGTAGCGGCCAGCAAGGTACTAAATGCCACTTTTTCCACTTTTAAGATTTTTTTCGTGGTTTCGACCTTAAGTCAGTAAAATGGCCATAACCTCGTTAATCCGTCCAATAAATTCAAATCTAATGTTACCGTTGAAAATAGCGTTAAATTTCTCATCTCCCTAATGCACAATAAAAATTTTTTGAGCTGGTTTAATGCGTATAAAACGAGACCAAAGTGCAAATTTTGATAATTTATGAAAATTTAACGTTTTTCTATCGTTTGTCTCTTTTAGTAATTTTTCTTTCGGTGGGGCGTCTATGAGAAAAGCTTGCTTGACATCTCACCTTTCCAACGGTGTATTCAAAACAAGTTAGCAAATGAGTCTGAGGGAGAAAATGACATTTTAATGCAAAAAACAGGAGATTTTTCGGCAAAATTGAGGTTTTGGCATGATGATAGAATTTTTGCTCGGATAGGATTGGCATGGTTGATAGCATTAAATCTTCCACAATCGACTGAAGGGCTTTCATTCCAAACACATTTTATGGGTCAAATTATGAATAATTATTTAATAATAAGTAAAATAAATCATTTTCTCGCTCTTCTTAAAATTTACAAAATTAGGCAGGTAAGTACCCTCGCTAAAAAAATTAATAAAATTTCTGCAAACCAATTGACTCTGCCAGAGTTGTTAGGACGTGGATGGACGAACATTATCCACAATGGTGGATCGGAAGATACGGTCCAGTGGGTTGGCCGGCCAGGAGTCCAGATTTGACGCCAATGGACTTCTACGTTTGGGGAACCCTGAAGTCCAAAATTTATTCGAACCCTGTCGGTTCAAGAGAACAGCTGGTCGCGAGGATCACGGAATCATTCGGTGAGATGAGAGTTCAACCTCGAGAAATCCTCCGCGTCAATAAGTAATGCAACACTATGGGTTCATGTGGCATTTTGAGCAATTCTTGTGACGTGAAATCATTGGGAAATTGTGAAAGTAAGTTGCTTTGCAGAATTTTTATTTATTTTATTAACGTGAGTTCTTACCTGTCTAATTTTGTAAATTTTAAGAAGAGCGAGAAAATGATTTATTTTACTTATTATTAAATAATTATTCATAATTTGACCCATAAAATGTGTTTGGAATGAAAGCCCTTCAGTCGATTGTGGAAGATTTAATGCTATCAACCATGCCACTCCTACCCGAACCAAATGCTATCTTCATGCCAAAACCTCAATTTTGCCGAAAAATCTCCTGTTTTTTGCATTAAAATGTCATTTTCTCCCTTAAACTCACTTGCTAATTTATTTTGACTACACCGTTGGAAAGGTGAGATTTCAAGCAAGCTTTTCTCATGCACAGCCTATCGGAAGAAAAATTACTAAAAGAGAGCCAACCAATAGAAAAAGTCACATTTTCAGAAATCTCAAAACTTGCACTTTGGTCTCGTTTTATACACATCAAACCCGTTTAAAAATGTTGATTGTGCATTAGGGAGATGATAAATTTAACGCTCTTTCCAACGGTAATATTAGCTTTGAATTTATTTGACGAATTAAGGAGGTTATGGCCATTTTACTGACTTAAGGTCGAAACCGCGAAAAAAAAATCTTAAAAGTGGAAAAAGTGGCATTTAGAGCGGATTTTAAAAAAAGTATTTAAGACACTTCTTGTTGCAAATTCTTTTCAAAATCGATCCCCGAAGTCCTGCGGACTCAAATTGAGACACCTTGTATATTTACTATCGTCGTGAGGTCAATCAATCAATCAATCATTGCTATTATTGCACAACCTTAACAAGGTATTAAAACATCATGAAACTTCTTTTTTGTATTACAATTTTAAAAAACGCTGCAAATCCCTGCACAACGGTTTATTATTTTGTATAGAATACCCTTCTGTTACAGATCACAGATCTATGTATAGATAACCCGTCTATATAATATGATATGTACTATTCTATGCATAATTATTTAGATCGCAGACCCTCCGTAGGTTAGTACCTAACCCCGTACTCGTTACTAGGTACCTACCTAAATCACGAGTTAAATGTTGCTAAAATAATTCTGCCGATGACAAACAGTACCTAACAAAAAGAAACACACATAATGAAGTTCTGAAAAGAAATTGTTGATGAGGAGTGAAAAAAGTTGCAAAAGTACCTACCAACAAACTCCAGCCCCTTCTACGTAGATGGTATAATGAACCGTTGTGTAATAATTTACCGTTGAGTAATGATTTACCGTAGTAATAATTTACCCATCAATAATACTTCAACGTTTGTTCAAGTTTCACTACCTACCAACAAACTCCAAAAGAGCCATCATTTTTCAAATTAAATAATATCACAGAACATCCAACTCGACTTCATACTCCGCCAATATAATCAGGTGATCCCTTCCAATGATTGGCCGTATTCACAAATTCCTATTGTGGGCGCGTCTCTGGTAACGAGATTTGGTTCTGTTACAGATCACAGCTCTATGTATAGATAACCCGTCTATATGTTATAATATATGTACTATTCTATGCATATTATGTAGATCGCAGACCCTCCGTAGGTTAGTACCTAACCCCGTACTCGTTACTAGGTACCTACCTAAATCACGAGTTAAATGTTGCTAAAATAATTCTGCCGATGACAAACAGTACCTAACAAAAAGAAACACACATAATGAAGTTCTGAAAAGAAATTGTTGATGAGGAGTGAAAATAGTTGCAAAAGTACCTACCAACAAACTCCAGCCCCTTCTACGTAGATGGTATAATGAACCGTTGTGTAATAATTTATCGTTGAGTAATGATTTACCGTAGTAATAATTTACCCTTCAATAATACTTCAACGTTTGTTCAAGTTTCACTACCTACCAACAAACTCCAAAAGAGCCATCATTTTTCAAATTAAATAATATCACAGAACAACCAACTCGACTTCATACTCCGCCAATATAATCAGGTGATCCCTACCAATGATTGGCCGTATTCACAAATTCCTATTGTGGGCGCGTCTCTGGTTACGAGATTTGGTTTGAATTGTATACAATTTCATTCACACTGGAGTCGAAAATGCCTGTCGGTGCAAACTTCGGGGCCTTACTGTGAACGAACGGCTGGACGTACGATGCTCCGGATGGTCTTAAAAAACTCGCAAGTTCAAGAACTATTTAAAACCGTAAAAATATTTACGTAAAAAAATGGTATAGGCGTTTTGAAAATTTCAACCCCCATTTTGAACCCCTTAGAGATGACTCACAGTAACGTCGAGCTTCGAGGACCAACTAGACGCCGAACGGAACCTATAACCCGAATTTCATCAATTTGTTTTCATGGTAACTAAGAAAAGTGGCCCGTACGGCGTACGGCGTACGGCGTACGGTGTACGGCGTACGGCGTACGGCGGACAGACAGAAATATTTTTATTGCAGTTTTGGATTCTACATACCTTGAAACGTAAACCATCAAATTTTGAGGGGGGGTAAGAATTTTTTTTTTCATGCTCGATTCCAATGGTTCATTATTGAAAATAATAAACCAAAATAAGTAAATATAATACAACATTCACTAATACTAGGAACCTAGGTTCATATTTCTAAAAGAGAGTATTGTTACTCAAAGATGGCAAAATAGTCCTTGATACTAGGTATATATAACTCCTCACTGATTAATATATCCTTCACCTTGCGACGGAAAATAGTTTGGGGAAGCTTCCTGACATCATGTGGTAGGGTGTTGAAGAACCTGACACCGAACTGAACAGGGTCACAAGTAAGGGACTCGGTCAGTCTTAGAGCTGAAGGGCATAGATTATGTCTCGATCGAGTTTCAGAATTATGGATCCGGTTCCTTGTCATGAGCGATTCAAAATTTTCCTTGACATAAAATAAGGATTGACATACAGACAGACCATGAACCGTTGAGGCACCAAGCTTATTGACGGCAATTAGGTATCGAACAGGCGGACTCGTCTCTAAAGATATCTCCCGTGAACCGCCGTTTGAATAAATAATGGACCGTTGGAGAGTGAGGGGCCGTTATGGTAGCGGCGAGAGCGGCAATCCGACAGTGGCGGTCTCTCAGGATACGTCCTCCACATTGCTTGAATGGCAGTTGCATCATCAATCATCATTCGTCCTCATTTGAGGAGCTGACGACCTTTCGAAATTCATGAGCCCCCAAGATCACTCAATGGTGGCTGGGCTCAGTGGCGAGGAATCCATGTTTTAAACGGTGGTAGAAATACGCCACCCAATTCAATGGGTCAAACATTTTTAATTCATGAATTTTAGTTTGTGTGTGGTCGTGGTGGGGGGGGGGGGGTGCATATTTATGTATCATTTTAGCCAATATCTGACCTTCCCTACGGTATAAAAATTTGAAATATCGCCTAAATTAATGCTCATACCTAATGTCAAACAGAAGATGAGCTTGAAAATAGGTGAGAAATTTTGAAATTAGGAAAACTGGATCAAAATTTAGTTTATTCTCAAAATGGTCAGACATTTTTAAAAAGGCTATAAATCGCCACTAATTGAAATAAAATCACCAAGTGTTGAAAAATGGAAACACTATTTCAGTGGTTGAAATACCCCCCCCCCCCCCCCTCAAAAGTGGGTAAAATTACAATAATTGTCGAGGTCATACGTCGATACAACTGGTCAAGTTCTACTTGAGATGAAACAAGGTATTTCAATATTAAAAAAAAGAAAAAATCACAAAAAATTGATTGGCCAAAATTGTGTCAAATCTATAAGTGTTCTTCAAAAATGCCTTATAAATTTGTGAAATTCACAAAAATCACCACAGGTAGGCAAATGTTGAAGGATGTTCTTCCGAAAATTCGCTCATACATTATGATCATCCTTTCTCGATGACTGTAACTTTTCTGTGCTGAGTCATCGTCCTATATGTTTGATAATTTGTAGAATAATTGTTGGGATAACTACCTATGTCTTTTTTAAGCCTCGAGTCTCTCGAGGATTGTTTTGTGTTTAGCCATTTCTGAACCACAAAAACTCAAACCAGACCTAATTGTCTGCGAAAATCGCACATAATCTAAACTCGCCCTTTAGCCCAGTATATAGAGTACCCAAGTGTCAGCTAAAAAAATTCCTCCAATAGATTTTTTTCATACGGTCGTTTGGTATGGTGTGGGTATGGTGAAACCGAATTCCTGACCTCGAAAGCCCGGTGCACTACTTTTAGTGGGCGGAAAACCACGAAATTTTCGGCCTTTTTTCAGTTATTCGCTTATAATTTGAAAACTGCCCATATTTTCTGAATAATCGTCCTATAGTAAATTAAAGAAGACAAAATTTTGCGTCGATTTAAAAACAATTTTTAAATTGGCCCAGTGGTTCAATTTCTATGGAAGTCCAAAAAACAGGTAATTTCATCAACTATACCAAAAACTGTGTTTCACCCGTTTTCAGTGAGCTGTAACTTTCCAACAACTGTAACTTTTTCTTCTTAAGAGTTGTAGAGCATCAATCTACGAGTTCAAAAAACACAAATTTTTTGAAATAGACCAATTTTGATTTTTTTTTTTTTTTTTTACTCTTAAAGCGAAATTGGGGAAAAACTTAAATTCACACTATCGAATTTTTGCACTTGTTTAATGTCTGTGAGTCCGGGAATCAATAATTCTTACTTCATTTTGAGGCTTAGTACATATCGTCCCCACTATGCCAAACTAGCGAATCTTTTGACACTCCCGAAAACTAGCGAAACCGCAATTTTCACGAATTTGACTTTTAGTTACAATGAATTTTGTCTCCACGAGGTCTACCAGTTGGCAAAATCTTGCGTCAATATCGTGCACCGTTTTCCGCCTACAGCTTGTTATTAATAAGCGTATCTGCATTTGGGCCATTTTCCACTCCAGTAAACTAGCGAATCCGATTATTCGTTAATTTGGCGTAGTGTCTTTGTTGAATGTAGGTCTAAAACAACCGGCGAATCAGCCGCTTTCGCTCATTTGCCCTAGTGACGCACTATCAATACACTACAGTATCCTTACAGAGGCCTGATTGTCGAACCAGATCGCTCTTCTTTGCTCCCTCGAGGTTTGGCGTGCCTAGTATCGGTGGATTTTGTGTTGTTTCCTGACCTCCTGTCGGGTTTCAAAAGTGAAAAAAAAGGAAGTGAAATCTCCTTCGTCGAATCGGTTGAAGACACCTTATTTTTCGGAGCATGTTTCCACTTTAAATCAAGTTGTAAAATATTTGATACCCTCGACATTCAGTTTGTCAAAGGCCCCTCGCACTAAGCCTTCAGCCTGAAATATTCAGAGTGCCGCGGAAAAATTCACGGCATACTGTTACTAAGTATACTGTTCCTTGGTGAAATGATAAATTTTAGTATTTTATCTCCTATAAAGTTCCTTAGGCTGAGCAGCTTTTTGATCTTTGAGATGACGAATCAAGAACTGGTGTTGTTCTGTGATTTTTTCAAGGCTATGAAACTCACTGTAAATGCGTTGCCTTAAATCTTCAGTATCTCCTTCACGAATTCTACTCTAGTCTACCTTGTTCAAACGACGTCGCGGATGTCCTCCCAGAACTTGACATTAACGAAACAGAAGATAGTGAATGACGCAAAAGTTCTGAAAAGTTCCATTTTTCATCATTCAATTTTTCTCTTAATTGATACCTATTTATTGTTTTCTCATCATGACGCGACTTCGAATTTAGTTTGTAAAATTAAGTTGTATTATATTTCATAATTATTTTTAATAACCTACGTTATTAATAATTCATTTTGCTATGACGCGTAAGGTGGGACGCTTGCCCATTTCGGAAGCATATTATGCTTCCAAATAAATTATTCTGTCCTGTTTTATTTCTATTTTAGCCCAATAATTTATAGGTATTTGCTTCAGGAGATACTTATTTTCAGTTTTTTTGTCTTGAAATGACCTAATAAGCGTCGGTATAAAAAATGAAGCGTTCCCGTTGTCATAACATTCGTTAAACATCTACTTTTCCTTTCCGTAAACCATCAACACTCTCTTCTTTTCGTGCTTTGAAGCACACAGTATTAGCAGAATTAGGAAAATTTAAGCTGCTTGTCAACAGAGCGTATGGACAGTAAGTTTAAAACAAACAGAATTGAAAAACAGAAATAACTAGATTTTATGTGCTAATTTAAAGTTTGATTGCGCTCTCCTGAAAAGCTGCAAAATTGCGGTTTCGTTAGTTTTCGAGAGTGTCAAAAGATTCGATAGTTTGGCATAGTGGGGACGATATGTCGTCTGAATGCATGCACAAATAAATTTAAAAGAATTTCATGTAAATTTTAAAAAACATTCTTTTATTAATTAGTGCCTTATTGTCTTGGTACATCTGATGGTTTCTTGTTCCTAACATTCTTAAAATATAATTTCAGCTGGTTCGTTGTTCCCTGCATATGTTTTAATGCTTGAAGACCTCTTCCTAAACGCACTTGGTATTGCACATTACTTGTATATACATATAAAAGTTATCGGGAAGGACATTTTTGAGGAAGAGTACTAATAATACAAATAATTTTATTGACAATTTCAAGTCAGCCAATACAAATAATTTTATTGACAGTTTCAAGGAATGTTCACAATTATGAATATAATGCATGATAATTATTCCAAGATGGGTACCTATTGGAAATATTTACAATTTAACCCGTTTTGAGGCTCCTCTTCCTGAGGCAGGTCTGCATTATTTGCTTCCTCAGCGTCATCGTCAGTTTCTTCATCGTCCCCAAGTTCTTCGTCAGGCTCATCCTCATCTTCGTCTCCCTCCTCACCAAGGTCGCCGTCCATTTGCAAGTCAAGCTCTATGGTTGGAGCATTGGTGCAAAATCTCCCCTAACAGCTCTTGCAAACAGTGTTGCACTAGAGGCCTGACTTGCGGCAAGTACACCCGTGCTGACTTGCGGGGCTCTGTTGCACCCGTGTTTGCAGCTGCAGAACATTAATTTCAGAAGCTCCTGGGGAGCAGGCTCATGCAACATGAAAACGGGAGTGAGTCCGAGGCTCTCTCGCCTCCATCCCCATTCAAGTGGGCCCAATGAGTTTCCCAACCACCACTGAACCTGGAAAAACACTCTGTAGCTGTATTGGTTTGCAGCGTCAAGTGTTGGAGGTAGTCGGGGCAGGATGAACTTTGTCTTCGTTGCCATTTTTACAAATAGCTCATACCTCAGCTCATTGAGACTGCGGATGGGCATTCTTCCAGTGCCATACATTCCCATCAGGATCTTCTCCCCAGCTCTGCTGATGTCTGCTGGAGTTGCACCTGCGGTTTAGAACACTACTTATAGCAGCTCCCCTCAATGCTGGGGTTCTATCAATCAGCGTACAGAGGGTCAATTTTCCAAGTCCGAATGGTGCGGAGGTCTTGTCACACCCAGAGAAGGCCTGTGCGAGCAGGAGGTGCTTCTTCGCAAACTGGTTCGATGAGGTGGAGTAGTAACAGTCTCACTGCCCCTTCTTTCGTGGCTTCCAGAGGTAGACGTTGCTGCAGTTGGCATTGCTGGGAGCTCCACACAGGATTACTAAGACGTCAATATCCTCACAGACCACAAGCACAGTGTTGAAGCTGGGTGACTGAGAACATGCAGTTGTCACAATTAGTACATCAGCGTCCTCTTCTGCCTCCAGTACTAGAACGAAAGATTCTTCAAGTTGTTTTTTCAACATCTGAATGAGGCGGCTCTTATTTGTTTCATTTCCCAAGTACTTCTCATGGGAAACCGCCGGGAGTGCTCATCAAACACTATATCGTCTGAGCTTTTAGTGCCTCTCTGATTCGCCTCACTTGGGTATCCATCAAGTACAACAATCAGTGTTGATCCGTAGTGTCTGTTTACGAAGTTGACATACTTTCTGCAGATGACATCAAAAGATTCGTATTTGTACCACAAAACTTTGTGCAGGAGAAATCCCCCATCCACAACAACCATTCTATCTTGCAAGCCTGTGGGAACAGCTGCTGGCTTGAAAGCCTTGTAGAGCAGAGATTCGGTTCCCCTTCGTTATCCATCTTCACTGACTACTGATAATGGATACGGCGCCAGTTCATGGGTGAAGTAGTGCTTCAGATCTTCGTCAGCCTGTTTCACTATGCAGATTCGTTGTACAACGTCGTAGGATCAACAGCAGTCAGCATTTGGAAGCCAACTTTCAATGTTTGTGTGACCTGGGCGAGTGTAACAACTTTATCTTTGCGTTTTAACTTGAGGCTTTGGAAATTTTGGTCCATCACGTTGTTCATACAATCCTTGTCTATTTTGTGGGCTGAATGGCAATTCACCGGCTCTCCACCTAAAACTCCACTGTTTACTGACATGATCATGTCACTCTCCGGAAATGGTGGATGCTGGTGGAACCATGCCTTCAGTTTACAAGAGTCAGCATTGTCTCTAGCCACTCTCATATCCCTTCTTATTCCAACGTTACGAAACAAGTCCCTTTTCATCGAAGATCATTGAAATTGTGTGGGATTTTCGTCAGGCACAAAGTATTGTGGATGGTCAACTTTCATTATTTTAGTAAAAAAATCCAATTTATTCGTTATGTATTTGCCTACATGAATAACCCAATGCGTTTAGACATTATCCAGCTCTTCAATGATTAGAATATCTGTTGAACGAGCAGTACCAAGACGAAGCATAATGAAAAAATTTGATTTTAAAATGTTCATGAAATTCTTTCAAATTTATTTGTGCATGCATTCAGACGATATACTAAGCCTCAAAATGAAGTAAGAATTGATTTCCGGACTCACAGACATCAAACAAGTGCGAAAATCCGATAGTGTGAATTTAAGTTTTTCCCCAATTTTGCTTTAAGAGTTGAAAAATCAAAATTGGTGTTTTTTGAACTCACGAATTGATGCTCTACAACTTCTAACGAAGGGGGGTATTGATAAAATTTGATGTTGGGAAGTTACAACTCATTGAAAACGGGTGAAACCCAGTTTTTGTTAAAGTTGGTAAAATTAGCTGTTTTCTGGACTTCCATAGAAATTGAACCATTGGACGAATTTAGGAAATTATTTTTTAATCGACGCAAAATTTTGTCGTATTTAATTTGCTATAGGACAATTGTTGAGAAAATAAGGACAGTTTTCAAATTATAAACGAAAAACTGAAAAAAGGCCGAAAATTTTGTGGTTTTCCGCCCACCAAAAGTAGTGCACCGGGCTTTCGAGGTCAGGAATTCGGTTTCACCATACCCACACCGTACCAAAGGATCGTATAAAAAAAATCTATTGGAGAAATTTTTTTGAGGTAAAATCCTCTAGGTATATACTGGGCTACTTTGGTTAGCCATTACAAACATATTGGCGCAAGTTAGGATTCTTTGTATCGAAGTGATGGTCACATTTTTTCGGGAAGGTAAAAAAGACGTCTATGTATACACGTAAAACTACATACTACATGTATACAAATTCTTATTGAATTCTACGGATGGACCCAGAATGCTCTGAAACGGAAAAGAATTGATTATTTTTCTGAAATTCATATAGGTACTGAAAATTTTGAACCCACTGCAATAGCTCGTTATCTGAGAGAATACGTTGGGTAGAAGGTATATTATATTATATCCTCTGTTAATAACTACAACCCCCACCCCCTCTCTCCATAATCGTTATGCGACTCGACTCCATCGTTCTTGGAGACGAGTTGTACGGTTCACCTGAATAGCGGATCAGTAAACCCGCAAAAGAGGCACAAGTTACCGTTGAATAGACGTGTAAAGAGCGATGCGCGCGCACACTTCAAAAGCAAAACTTTCTGTGTGGTGAGGTACCTACGCTATATATAATGAGCAGGCAGTGCAATGAATCACCCCCCTCCCACCATGAGGAATCTCACATCAACGTTCTTCAATAACGAAGCAACGGCGAGAAATCAGGGGGTTCAGCCGAATCCACAGTGAAATAGGTTGATAGAAAGCTTTCGTCAGTTGCAGCCATAAAAATCCAAATTTCAACAAAGTTTTGCCTTCAAAGCTTTGAGTTATTGACAAATCGTTTAGTATCACAATCCCAAGTTTTGTTGCAGTTATTAAATATATTTCAATTTTGAATATTTGTTTGGGACAGTTATACCTACAACTCCATTTTCTCCTCTTCCCATGCGTAAACATGTTTTGGTTAAGTACTGAAATCGTTCTGTTTTCAATCACCATCCTATTCTACTTCAGCGAATTTTTCGAGAATATAGGCTGTTGCAATGGGTCCAAAATTTTACTTAAGTCCATGGCTTCATACACAGAACAAATCGCACTAAGTCTACCTCACCAGCAAGACCAGACAGTCGTGCGGGTTTTGCATAACTTCCTATGGCCGTTTGGTACCTTGCCGTGGCTCACTGGGCCATAAGATTCACCGGGAGAGCAACGTTCACAGTTGCATCCACTGAATGATAGGATTATACACTATTTCAGCACTGACCCATCATAGAAATGCGGAGTCATTTGTGCCAGTAGGTACTTGTAGTAGTACGCAAGGCCCGAAACCAGTTCCTAGGCTAAACTCTGTTCGGTAGCCGATGGAAGAAAACAAAGCATTCATGCACCTGACTTAATGACTGAGTAGCCAAAATAATTCGATCAAAATTAACTTGAGGAGGTTTGGATGTTATTTTCTATAGGAAATGAACCTCTGGAATCGAGCATTAACAAAACAAAACAACAACAAAAAACGCAGCAAATTATTACACAACAGTTTATTATTTACCTGTATAGATGCCCCTTCTGCGAATTTACTTTATAATTGGCTCGTAGATAAGCAATTTGTTGTAAGGATAGTTCGCAGTACCTTTCGAGAACCAGTACATTTCTTTGAACTTGATAATTGATCTCTTTTTTAACGATGACATGCATCAAGAGTCATCCCGATATTTTGCCGTATTGGCGTACGGAATCTCTTGTCCGTTCAACATGCTGGTATCTTAGTTATGTTTCTGTTCGCAGAGTTAATGTGAGTAGATTTCTGTTCATTAAGCTTGAGACGCCATTTTTTTTCCATGTGCTGACATTATTAACAATATTTCTAATTTCTTAGTTGCTTCCTCTACTCATCATTAACATGAGTGTGTTGTACAGAATACATCCAGCCGATACCATTACGGATGAGATCGAGTTAGTTTTTCCGTAGTAGGTACTATTCCATTTGAAGAGCGATGGTTATTTTGGATTTCGTTGATATTATGGTGGGTGGGGGGGGTTAGGCTTACCTACTTTTCTAACACGAACAAAAGATAAGCTTCATGTCGGATAGCAATTAATAATTATTATAATTATCAGGTAAATAATAAACAGTTGTTTGATAATTTGCATAGTTTTATTTTATAGCGTTTATTGTAACCACAGAAGATGATCGCTGTAAGATAACTGCTAGTGGTGACCCTCCCATTCTGCTGTGGATAATCCTCCGTTACTCCCCGGACTTGTCGCAATTCCTATAATCGAATCACCATAATATTAGTGTATACTATTATAATACTTACATAAATATTATTACATTGCTAATATCCGCCGATGGATACTTGGAACATAAAATGATGTTGTTGTCAATTTTGTCGATGTTTACCGAACAGTTGCCCTGAACACTACTCAAACCTAAATATCACCACTTTTTGCCAAAAACACATACCTACCTAATTATTACATCACTAGGGCACACAGTTGCGGCTAGGCTGATATTATGCTTTCTTGGACGGGCTTGAAATCACTTGACGGTGAATCACCGCTTTGTCTTGGTCATTTCATCCTGTAACCCTCTTTTTAGCGAGGTCAATGTATTTTTTCGTAGGGCGTTTGAATTATAAACACTAAACAGAGTAATTTTTCACACGCGTATCATTATTTTTCATATGGAATGTTACATCTTGTTTCCATAGGTCTACTTGGTGGGGCATATGGCGCCAGGAGCCGACGAAAGGCAACCAGACGCGCGCCCGCTGTATAGCGAGTTCCACAGCCGTCGACTCATCAAGCTCATAAGGAAGCACTCGGACATCATCGTTGGCCAGTTTTTCGGACACCTGCACTCTGATACCTTTAGAGTCATATACAATGACGGAAGTGAGTTCAATGAATAATAATTACAATGGCAATCAATCATTCTCATCACATCACAGAGATAGCAGTAAAGTGCCCTCTTCCCCGACCGCTCCATTGCTTTCTGTCATCTTTGAACTTGCTGACATTTATTTTGTACAGGCTGGTTGTTGTGTATAATGGGTTGCCTAGGGATGGCTAGGATGGGGACTAACCGGTTAAACCTAGGTTTACATTTCATACTTACTTGTAATGGATGAGGACCATATACCGTCACATCCTTTATCCGTAACATATACATAAAACATGGATCACTGGAAGTATATATTATCAATGATGATCCAGTTTTTGACAATCAATTTCAATGATTCAGTCTGTGAAGTATTGTATGAAGGGATGAGGATATTAAAACGTATACTTAAATGAAGTGCAGAGTCTTAGATTACAATATTTCCTATTCTCTGCAGAGCTGCCTAGCTTTTTTTCTCCCGTCGAATACCTCGGTTAATGCGTTAATCTATGATCTGCCCCTATGGAAATGCTGATTTGAGGAAGCAGCATTGCCCTCCAGATTGACCCATTTTGGTTTATTATTTTCAATAATGAACCTTAGGGAATCGAGTATTAAAAAAAAGTTGCCCCCAACCCCCCCACCATCAAAATTTGATGGTTTCCGTTTCAAGGTATGTAGAATCTGAAAGTGCAATAAAAACGCAGCAAATTACCACACAACGGTTTGTTATTTCCTTGTATAGGTGCCCCCTCTGCGAATATTACTGTTTTCTGTGGTAAATAACCTCCAGCTCCCCCGAGGAAAGCCCTAAACGGAGTACTGAAGCCGGATCGGGAATTAAAGTTTCATACAAATGCGCGGGATACAACAATTCGATCATTAATTATCATTAGTTATTCACGAAGCATAAAGCAAATAATAAACCGTTGTATAATAATTTACTTGTAAAGATGCCCCTTCTGCATAGATAGTATAATAAACCGTTGTGTAATAATTTACCCAATAATATTTCAATGTTTGTTCAAGTTGCAGAACTACCTAACTATCAACAAAATCCATGAGAGCCATCAATCGGGCGCGGGATTCAGTAATTCAATCATTATTGATTTGTAGTTATTCATGAAGCATACGGCAAATAATAGAACGTTGTATAATAATTTACCTGTACAGGTGTCCCTTCTACGTAGATAGTATTGATGAACCATTGTGTAATCATTCACCGTTGCTTAATAATTTGCCCATCAATAATACTTCAATGGCTGTTCAAGTTGCGAAAGTAACTATCAACAAAATCCAGCCCCTTCTCCATAGATGGTATAGTGAACTGTTGTGTAATAATTTACCGTTGAATAATAATTTACCATTTTGAAATAATTTACCCATAAATAACACTTCAACAGTTGTTCAAATTTCAAAAATACCTACCAACAACATCCAATAGATCCATCATTTTGGTTTATTATTTTCAATAATGAACCATTGGAATCGAGCATGAAAAACAAAATTCTAATCCCCCCCTCAAAATTTGATGGTTTACGTTTCAAGCCTATGTAGAATCCGAAAATGCAATAAAAAAATTTCTGTCCGTCCGCCGTACACCGTACTTAGCTCATTCTTTAGTTACCATGAGCCAAAGTCAACGAAAGTCGGGTTATAGGTTCCATTCGGGGCCTAGTTGGTCCTCGAAGCTCGGCGTTACTGTCAGTCATCTCTAAGGGGTGAAAAATGGGGGTTAAAACTTTCAGGACGCCTATACATTTTTTTTACGTGAATGTTTATTTTATTATTGTTATTTTATGTGAACGTAAACCATCAAATTTTGGGGTGGGATGGGGGTCCAATTTTTTTCCATGCTCTATCCCAAAGGTTCATTATTAAAAAGGTTCCTACACAAATTCTAGATCTTGAGGTCAATGTATACCGAGAGTGTTCGTGGCCATGTAATCCAGAAACAGCACCGAGAGTGAGGTCACTGTTGGGCCATTTCAATTAATCAGTGTCAGTACGCGGACAGACGTCAATTGTCTGTCCGCCTAAGCTTGGAAAATGTGCGTTCAATGATGATCATTTTGCTGACACAGAAGGAATCTGTTTTGAGTGAGCTAGTGTAATAGGTGAAAATAATCCACTATCCGATGCTTGTTAGGTATAGAACATAGGTAATGAACGGAAGATAACAATCCATTCGATATCGATACGATGGTGTTGATTTTCATCATCGACATGAAAATCAATCATGACCATGGTAGTCATACCTTTTCATGGTTGCTCTCTTGAAAACATCGATTTAAAACCAACGATTTATCCCCACTGCTATTCTGCGGAGTATATCAACGCCTCACAGATTCACTGTACTACATTTTTCGGGGTGCACTGCTTTTCTACGTAGACCGTCCTCTATTACTGTTTTTCAATGCAGTTCTCGAACCGAAATTCTGAAAAAAATCGGGCAGTGCGTCGTTTACTGCCTTCTCTCGTAGTCTGTGATATGATTTCCGTTAAACACTTCCTACGTACCTACCTACTTTTGGTTTATTATTCTGTGAATAATAAACCTTCCAACTTCATTTTGCGTCTACTTCATTTTCGGTCTAAAAAATTAATTCTTTCGCACACAGGCTCCATTTGGGTCCTAGTTGTGTACCGAAACTTTGCAGCCCGATCGGAATATACCCAGGGTGTAAAAATGGGGTTTTTTGGTGTTTTAGTATTATGAGCTTTTGATGTTCCGTTTTCCATGTTTTTTAAGGCGAGAAGACCGAATATGAAGTCGATTTCGATCAAAGAGTGAAGAGTTATGGTTGTAACGAAAGCTCCCAAAATTCATTTTTTATGAGTCAAAAACCTTGGAATATGTTTGAAATCAACATCAATCCTATTTTAATAACACTAGAAAAAGTGTCAGCAGGTGAATCAAGACAATGAAGGGGCACTATCAGTATCAAAAAAGCTTAATTCGTGTTTTTTGGGGCCAAAATTGGTGGAAACCATGAGAAATAGCTATTTCAATTATTGCACATGAAAGAACCAATAAATGAACAACCAACATTTCTGTAGCAACGCGAAGTTGATATAGCTTCGTCCCTTGTTCAGTAATAACCGGCAATTAGAAAAATTGAGGGATTTTTTTTATTTAATGAAAGACCATAATTTCGTTGGGATCAAATCTGTCTTTCAAAATTAAACGTTGTAATTTATTAATAAATTATGTAAATTATTTCTTCAGCTACGTTGTCGAGAGATTCTGGGTATTGAAATCAGAGCAGTCTTTTTCAGTTTGTTGATCAGCCATGTCCTGTGGTGAGTGTAGACTTGAAGTGTCCTGGAATGTGATGTAGCGACTTAGGAAGCACTTTTTTGACAGAAACATGAAAATAAACCACAATCATGAATCAAGTGTTCTAATTTATTGATTTCACGTACAGCCAGACAGGTAGAACCCGAGGCATGGGTTTCGGAGAACATTTTTGCTCTGAGGGTGACAGAGCGCAGGAGATTTCTGCATAATGATAATAGGATTTGCATTCATTGAGCTTGATCGAATTGAGTCTTGTGAAATGATCAACTTACATGAGTTGAGAGGACTCACTATGGCATTCAAACACAATGCGAAAAAAGCTTAATCATAATGCTGATTTCTCCCTTATATCAGGATAATCAGGAAAAACATGACGCAGGATTTCAACGTAGGTAATTATGTCATCCATGCCTGAACAAACAGAACGACATGATGTTTCCAGAAGTTTTTGAGGGTCTGCCAACATCAAAATATTAGCTTTGGGGAGTTCGGACTTCTTTTGATGTGGCTCTTCATCGATCACAGTAGGAAAGCTTGGATCGAGGGGTTCATTCTCTGGAACAGAGTTCTTAGGTTCATCGCCGGTCGTGTTCGATAGAAAGGATTCGTTTTTGCAGTCTGCGGCACAAATAATTAGGGTGCCATTGGGATCGACGAGGTTGCCTGCTGCAGCTGCAAAGAAGTTCGTATACATAGGTGAACTCTTATTACAATTTCAAAATTCCATTTGGCATCTAAATCAAGTAGGTACCTAAGCAAACAAGTTTAGACGCTCATAACATTATTTTAGTCTTCCTTACCTGAATCAGGATGCTCAAGAGCGACTCTGCTGGAACGATCATCCTCATTCTCGTTCTCATCAACTTTGACGCTTTTTTTTGCGGGATACACAAAGTGACTAACTTCCTTTTCTTAGGTAATATCATTTCCAACAATTTTGGTATGGATTTGCCACAGGTTTTAAAGAATACAAACTAAAACTGTAAGGAGACGGCATTGTGACGGAGGCGAAACGGAGACTGACAGAGCCAATAACGCTTGCAGTACAACGATGAAAAGCAGTAAGAGTAAGAGTTACTGCTACCGGCTGTGGGCTGATCCTACAAAGGAAAGCAGTGCGAGGGCAGTAGGGTTCGCCTCTGTTGTTGGAATACTATGGTGAGGTTGTACTGCAAGCAGTGCATTGGCAGTACAACCTCCCGCCATTGATTCATACTATAGAGAAAAGCCGTGTGCATGGCATTCACTGTTTTTAACCCTATAGCATTTTACTTCACTTTTGGTTTATTATTTTCAATAATGAACCATTGGAAGCAAGAAAAAAAATTCCCCCCCCCCCCCCCCAAAATTTGATGGTTTACGTTTCAAGGTATGTAGAATCCAAAACTGCAATAAAAATATTTCTGTCTGTCCGCCGTACGCCGTACGGGCCACTTCTCTTAGTTACCATGAAATTCGGGATATAGGTTCCGTTCGGGGTCTAGTTGGTCCTCGAAGCTCGACGTTACTGTCAGTCATCTCTAAGGGGCTCCAAATAGGGGTTGAAATTTTCAGAACGCCGTATCTCAAAAACTTTCGATTGAAGGGTATGGTTTTTTTTTACGATAAATTTGTCTTGAGCTAAACAATTTTTTGAGACCACCCGGAGCACTGTACGTCCAGCCGTTCGTGTGCACCAAAAAGCTTCGTCAACACGATCGTGAATCAAACGGTATAAATAATTAAATATCATAACTACGGAGCATCTAATTATAATCAAGGATGGCTGTATGAAGTCGAGTTGTTTGTTCTGCGATATTATTTCATTTGACAAGTGATGTACTATTGGATTTAGTTGGTAGGTACTTCTGAAACTTGAACAAACGTTGAAGTATTATTGATGGGTAAATTATTACACAATGGCTAATTATTACTCAACGGCAAATTATTACACAACGGTAAATTATTACACAACGGTAAATTATTACACAACGGTAAATTATTACACAACGGTAAATTATTACACAACGGCTCATCTACCCAGAAGGGGCTGGATTTTGTTGATAGGTACTTTTGCAACTTGAACAACCGTTGAAGTATTATTGATGGGTAAATTATTACCAAATGGCACATTATTACACAACGGCAAATTATTATACAACGGTAAATTATTACAACACGGAAAATTATTACACAACGGTAAATTATTACACAACGGCTCATCTACCAAGAAGGGGCTGGATTTTGTTGATAGGTACTTTTGCAACTTGAACAACCGCTGAAGTATTTTTGATGGGCAAATTATTACACAGCGGTTCATTATTCTATATCCGTAGAAGGGGAACCTATACAGGTAAATTATTACACAACGGTTTAAGTAGGTACCTAGTAACGAGTATAGGGTTAGGTAGGTACTAACCTACGGAGGGTCCGCGATCTACGTAATATGTGTAGAATAGTACATATGTTATATAGAAGGGTTATCTATACAGAGAGCTGTGATCTGTAACAGGAGGGTATTCTGTACAAATTAATAAAACGTTTTGCAGGGATTTGCAGCGTATTTTCTCCGTACTAAGCAGCGGAAAAATCCCAAAGGCAGTTAGCTATTTTCTTCAATAAATCGTTCATTAATTCTCGGACGTTGCCTTTCATTGCAGCATTGAATAGAGCTTTTCAAGACAATTCCAACGATATAAAAATGTCCATATCCCCAAAAAAGGTCCCTACTGCCTTTTTCCATAGGTAGTTGGGCAGAATAAACCAGAGCACTTTTCTCAAAAGAGCATTTTTGTCAGTTGCTTTGGTCGAGAGAGGCGGTCAAAACGGTTGTTTATTTTTGACGCCCTAGGAAAAACGACAATTTGTTCACTTTCTCTTTTTATTCAGTGTCATTCAATCAGCTGACAAACGAAACAGGAAGCTACAGTTCTTTTATCTCTGTTACAAATGATAAGAGGTCCTTAAAAAAAAAGTTCGTGTGGAGCACAGAACGCCTCATTGAACTGAACAGGATGAAGTTGAAAGATCAAAGGGCAATGACTGGGAAAAATACTTTGTTCAAATGAGCGCAATATAGTGAGGGGACGGGGATTTTGTTTGACGCTCCGTCGCGACGTTCTCTTTGTTGGTGGATCCTAAGTGACACAGAGGGGCGGGACACATTCCTAGGCCCGTTTTCGCCTCTCATTCCAAAAGACGGAGCTTCTCTTATTCCTCTTCGTTTTCTCTCTCACTGTCTTCTACTTCACTTTCTCGGTATCCCCTCTTCCTTCTTCGCTCTACATCTGGACAACTTTTCTAATACCGCACTTCGTGAGGGATGAAATCCCAGTCAGCGGAGCAAATCTGTTGGAGAATCTTTTCCACAGCTATATTTTCTGGTTTGTCCATTTCCCTCGAATCCCCACAACCCAAATAACTGATGACGTTTTCTACAGCGATTTATCCTAATTCAAGGGAAATAATTGGGTGCGACATGAAAAAGCATCACGGGAGTAACTCCCACGCTCGCTTGGCTTCCCCCACTTATAGAGCTTCCGCCTGCCGGGTGAGGGTTCCCCCTTCGCTCCCGTTCCACCATCTCCGTGGTCTTCCCCAATCTAGAGCATCTAGATACTTTCCAAGTGAGTAAATAGGCATCATCCGGGGTGAAGGCGTGGAGCCCCCTGCGATGCGCGAAACGCCGTGGTTTCGATCGATAATTTACTTTCGAGGTTCCATTCCAACCATTCTGCATCAATAAATTAAGGATCTGAGCACCCATCCTAACACTGAATTATCATAAGTACCAAGTTGGCGCCTCGTCTGTGTCAGTCATGAAAGCCTCTTGTGTTGGAAAATGACACATTACTTCCAATACCCTGACCACCCTGCACCCTTATGCCTTCGGAGGCAAATAAAATGACGGGAGTGAGTTTAATAAATAATGTTTACGATTTAATAATAGTGATAAAGGGGATATGCAATAAAGGGGGCATCTTTGCAAACTCACAATTGGAAAATTTCAGATATCGATAAAATAAATCGATAAATGGCTATCGATAATGGGATATTCCAGACATTTTTTTAATTTTTTTTCGAATATAAATATTACTTGGGGATAACGATAATCGGATCTTTTCGTCAAGAAAAGTTTTGTAAAAGTTGGAGAAGCCAATATAAATTGGGAGTTCGAAAAAATAGGACACTATGACGTAGCGAGGCTCCTGGTGGTCTCAAAAAAGTGTTACGCTCTAGACAAATTTAATAACGTAAAAAAAACAATACCCTTCTATCGGAAGTTTTCGAGCTACGGCGTTCTGAAAATTTCACCCCCTATTTTGAACCCCTTAGAGATGACTGACAGTAACGTCGACCTTCGAGGACCAACTAGACCCCGAACGGAACGTATAATGCGAATTTCATCAATTTTTTTTCATGGTAACTAAGAAAAGTGGCCCGTGCGGCGTACGGTGGACAGACAGAAACATTTTTATTGCAGTTTTGGATTCTACATACCTTGAAACGTAAACCATCAAATGTTGAGGGGGGTAAGAATTTTTTTTCATGCTCGATTCCAATGGTTCATTATTGAAAATAATAAACCAAAACTGAGAAACCACGAGAACCGGTTGAAATTTTTGGTGTGGACCGCAAATAAAAACAATGTTTCTCTTTTACCGATTTGGTTTTAGAATAGTCCTATACGGATTTGTTCGTGGTATTTTCTCTAGGCGTAGGATCTCCCGCTCCCACGAAAATTCAAAAATTCAAAAGTCAGGCCACCCATAGTCAAGAAGTCTGGTTTCTAAGGAAACCTATTCCTTCTATTCTGTTCTAAGGAATACCCATCCCAAGAGGAAAACTCTCCGAGAAACTGGTTTAAAACCAAAATTCTTATGGCCAAGAACAATTGGTTACCTTCGCACGGAATCCGAGCCAACGCTTTTTCACGTTCCTTTTCCAGATCATGCGGCAATTGTGTAGGGCGCCACATCTTCATGAGGAATTTCTGCGGAAACCGTCCACCAAGAGAGAAAGAAAAATACGTCATCGTTGGACATTTTTCTATCCCCCCCCCCCCCCGCCTCATTCACTTCTACTGAATCTAATTACTTTTTCCGATGTTGCAGGAGTGCCCGTTAATTGGATGCTGATGGCGCCTGCAGTTTCGCCCAGGCGAACCAGCAGCGGAGCTAACAACCCCGGCATACGCCTGTACAAATTCGAGACCAGCACCGGCCAGGTGAGTTTCTATTGTTTCTGTTGCGGTCTTCTTGAGCACTCAAATGCCTATCGCAGTTTACGAGCAAAGAATTGAACTGTGTGGGTGCATAGATTTCCACTGCGTTCGTTGTGTATTCGTCATGATGAATTTATTAGTTTTTGACCGTTTATCCAATGTTGTGAAAGTGGTCAACTTAAGGTAAACAAACTTGAAAAAATAAATAAAAGCATTTGTGTACCCCTTCCCCCCGGCTGCTGTACGTCCAGCGGTCTTTTCACACTGAGGTCCTTAACCGAAAAAACTCTGATTATATAATCACGCACGGCTTCATTATTTAATTTGATGGAAGATCCTTATTTTGGGTTTCTTTGGTAGGTAGGTACTACTATTTTACCAATATATTAATAAGTAGGTACCAACACGTTTGTTGTTCACGGCCGAACGAATCATCCAAACCAGGTAAAAATTTGGGTACATGTTGTGATTCTGTTTTTTTTTTATTGTTCCTGCCTGTATCCAAAGGTTCAATACTTAGAATAATAAACCCGGTTTCAGTTGGTTTCCGATCAGCATCCTATCAGTTTGGGAATTCGCCCACCGAATGGTCAAGCTGTGTTCAATCCAAGTTCATCCGTCATCCGTCATTCATGAACTTTATTAGATTAGGTACTGGGTCATCCTGTACTGGACACCAAATACGATGGGCTCACCTACATCGTCGATCTTTATCGAGATGTGCCTTCCTACCTTTTAAGGAAAAATACCTTATTTCTATAGAATTGAAGAGTAAGTGATTGCAAATTTAGATTAAGGCAGAAGAAGATTTCGTTCTTCATTCAACAAGGAATCGTGCTCTTTAGAAATGTTATTTTCAATATATCCGTAGGTTCATTGCTTTGGAATTTGACTGGGTTGATGAGGTACTGCAAAAGTATTTAGTTTATTTGCTCTCATCATAAAACGAAAGGACTCTGATTGGGTTTTAATTTCCATTTAAGCTTGTGAAACACAGGGCTCTTATTTTGTTATTCGGATGGTATATTAGCTTCCGAGATATCAGAAGTACCTCCTATCCAACATTGTGCAATGCACAGGATTGTTGGGATGAATACTCGATAATGCATTTCCAACGCGTGAGGTGAGCAGAAGATGCGCAGTTCATTTCTTCTAGTGATTTTATGTCTGGAACTTTCTTTTTTTGAATTTCTTCAGTAATACGGAACAGCTGGAGCATGCCGGGGGGCGGCTGGCTTTTGAGCAAAACATACAAAATGCATGACTTAGGTAGTTTGAGTTCACTGCAGTCCGTAGATGAGCTGGAACTTGGTTCAGGAGTTCACGTACCCACTATAGGGCCAGTTCCCAACTGCCCTCCCCATTTGGCCATGGCGGGAATAGGTTCCCAAGAGAAAATAAAGCAAATGCGGGGAAAAATCATACCCTCGGACTTTGATTGATTTTATGCAGGACAAACATTATAGGTACCTAAGTTCGAATTGACCTTTCAATAATATTGAAGTATAATCATTTCTTTCATGCATTTATGGGCTATTCAAGGGTATTGTCTACGAGACAGTTTCCTAGGAAAGGTTATTTTTTACACAACCTAAAATTAATTCCTGAACAAATTATTAATTACAATCAGCACAAATAAAAACTCGGCGCTGCGCGCCTCGCCAGGGGGCAAGCCCCCTGGACCCCCGGATGCTTACTGCTTAGAGCCTACGGCTAAAATTCAAGAAACATGGAACATGCTTTAGCCGCGCTTTTTATGCTTCTGTAGCCGCACTGTTATGATTTCACTTCGTCACCAGGATAGAACCAACTGACAACCAAACAAGCGTCATTGTTTACTATCCATTTATAACATCCGTTTATATAGTTATAGTATCAAACTACGAAATAAATACCAAGAACAAATACGAAATAAATTCTTGATAAATCAAGAGCTTTCCAACGAATGGAAAACGATTTTGGCCCATGAAAATGAAAGAAGTTTCATTTCCCTAGCAACTACTCGGTTGTACGAGAAAATCATCGTTAAAATTTCGTGACACTTCCGCGTTACCCATCCCGCGTGACATTTTTCGGTTAGTTAGTCCAAGGCTAAAGCATGTTCCATGCTAATAAAATAAATAAAGGGGATTGATGTTCTTGCACTAAAATGGTACATGAAAAGGAATAAACTGGCCAACTATACGATTATACATACAAAACTGTCTCGTAGGTAAAATTGGTATTTGTAGCTTTGTAAGCTGGATCAAGAGGCCAGTTTTAATGTTAATACTGTGGTCGAAGTATTTGAAGCGATTCATATTGGGTTATAAATATCGAAATCAATATAATCTACTGTTATGGATACAATCTCGCACATAGACATTGTAGACAGAAGACCACTACCTGATATCAATATAGAACTGAGCCAAAGTCGATTTGAGCAATAAGACTGTTCATTAGTGGTCTGAGTCTGCGAAAAATCGAACGGTTGCAAACGTCCTGATTTTGTCACTTCTGTCCCAAGGTGCTGGACTATACTCAATACTATCTGGACCTGAACAATGCCAACCAGAGGGATCACGCTGAATGGCAGCAAGAGTACAACCTCACGTACTACTACGGTCTCAAGGAGGTGACCGCGCTGTCTCTTCATGAACTTGCCTCCACCTTCAACGAACACAATTCTCAACTTTTCAGCAGGTTTGTAATCCTCTCACGTAGCATCCTGGTAATTTCGTGCATTGACCTTTCACATTTAATCCGCAGCTCTGCATTAAAAGCAACATAGCAGGCTGGTCGTCAAGTTATACATTGGAATATTATTCCATATTAAGTCAAGAAAAAAAAACAATAGTACATGACTTCATGGAACTCACTTCACATTTATGGGATTGACCACTACTCCATAGGGATGGTACTTAGAACATGAGTCATAACCATGAAATAATAAAAATGCGCTACAGAAGGTTTACATGCTACAGACAAAATTCACCATTGCAAATAGCCTGGGGTCTATTCACTGAGCCAAAGAGTCATCTCTTTTCGGTCCGACTCTCTTTTGGCAGAAGAGATCTGTATAGTGTCCTGAAGGTTATGTAGTAACTTCTAAAGAGAGAGTTGGTGGCCATCTTGGCATTTTCGATCTCTATCAAAGAGACACCTAATTAGGTGTCTTTTCTCGAAAGAGAAAGAGGTGTCTTTCCCGTTTGTTGTTGTTGTAACAGTGATATCGTGAGTCATCATTCATTCATCCGCTACCATATCGGTCGATTGTTCATTAAAAACATCCTACATATTATCGATTCATGAGTGAAAACTTCTGAGTTTTGAGAGCTATTCAGTAAAACAGACGAAACCGGGAGACACTGGAAGAGACTGTCTCCCGAGGGAGACTATCTCTCCCAAGAGATTTTCAAAATATTTAATCTCTTTTTACTATCTGTTTTAGTGAATAGGCCCCCTGATCCCTATAATCAACAACCTTAAAATTTAAGGTATTTCCTCTAATAAGCCTTATCGGAGGAAATATAGAGTGTTCCAATAATGGGTATTTTTGAGATGAATACAAGGAAAATGGGTTACGGACAAGTGTTTTATGTGGAAAATATTCGTTCGTTATTACCTTCATTATTTTAACTTCATCAGTTACCTTCATTTTTTCACTATAGGCACCGAATATTAGTGACTATAATTATCGTAGTTGTAAATCGGTACGTTTCCTGCAACAGTTGCGAAACTATGAGGGTCCTCCAAATCTCCCTAGAACATTAGTTTCGCAACAGTAGTAAGTAGCACGAGTTGGTCCGCTACTTGATATAACTGAATGTATAGTTTCGGGGCCTTATTATAGTCGCCTTGCCTGATGGCAAAGGTAATAAAGCGTAAGCATCTGTTCTGGAAATGGATAATTCATAACAACCATCACAGTATCAGCTTCATGTGATTCAGTACTATTTAAGTGGTTGTTTAGGCGTTTATTCACAATGATACTTTTGAGACATGAAATTTAATAATAAATATAAAGAAATTTAACGATCCATAGAACCCGATAAGTAGGTTGGAGAAGAAGGTTGACCACCAACAGTCTAACTAAAAAAACGCTACAAATTATTACAAAACAGTTTATTATTTACCCTTACAGATGCCCATTCCGCGTTGATCATTGTTTTCTGTGGTCAATACCTACCTTCATGCTTACCACAAGAGAACCCTATATGAGTACTGGTACCAGCCGCTCAATCACACTTCATAAATATGCGATGGAATCAAGAATTCTATCTTTGTTGTTGTTATTCGTGAAGCATGACGTATGATCAAATTTGTTTCAAAAATGCCTATCAACAGAATCAAAAATAACCATAGCTCTTGGGGTTGAACGAAATTGTGAAAATTAAGCAATATGCTAGAACAACCAACTTGATTTCATACAGCCATGCGTGACTATAATCAGGTGTTTCCTAGCAATGATGTCTAGGATGGATGTGTACCGTTTCATTCACGATCATGTTCATGAAGCTTTTCGGAGCAAATGAACGGCTGGACGTGCAATGCTGCAGGTGATCTCAAAAAGTGAGTTCAATAAATTATTCAGAAACGTTAAAAAAAACATTCCTTGTATTGGAAGATTCTGAGCTACTGCGATCTGGATATTTACACCTATTTTTCACTCCTTGGAGATGACTGACAATAACGCCGAGCTTCGCGGGCCAACGAGATCCCAAATGGGACCAGCAAACCAGATTTCATTAATTTTGGTTCATGGTAACTAAGGAAAGTGCTAAGAACGGCGTGCGGCGGACGGACATAAATTTTGGTTTATTATTTAATAATAAACCTTTAGAATCGAGCATGGAAAAAAAGCGTTGCCGTAGGGGGCGTCTAGCCGCCAATGGTTGGTGTTCATGACGGCACGCTTATTGTCGAATGAAATCTGGGGGACACCCTCAGACCCCCGCATTATAACAGTTTAGATCAAGGATCAAAGCAAGGAAACATGGAACATGTTTTTAGAATAGGTACATGATAACGGTCGATATGTAGATATGTAGAAAAACGTCTGCCAAGTCGAGTAGGCACTATAGCTTCGTCACTTGAATCATATGAACGTATATAGACTGGTTGGGTAGGTTCGTTATGATACGGGACCATCTCTGCGATCCAATCCGCGTGTACCCTCAAAATTTCCGCTCTCTACGACTATTTTTCGCGTAGTTAGAAGCGTTATAAGGACACGGTCAACATTTCATGTTTGCACATGCGCAGAGGGAAATTACAGTAAGACTCCAATGAAGTTCAAATGGAACCATGAAAGTATTATATACTGATCGACCCTCCAAATGTGAACTAATTCCAACGATAATTAAGGTAGTTATGGGCACTCCAAGTATTTCACATTTGCGCATGCGCAGACTGGACGACTTTCATGATTTTGAAATGGAACCATCTGCGATCCAACCCACGTATATCCTCAGAATTTCAGCTCTCTACGCCTATTTTTCGCGTAGTTAGAAACGTTACAAGGAAATGGTCAACATGTCATGTTCGCACATGCGTAGATCAAAGTTACATTACGATTCCAATGAAATTAATTTGGAACCATCAAAGTATTATTCCTGACCGACCCTCCAAGTTTGAACTCATTTCAACGATATTAAGGGTAGTTATGGGTGTTCCAATTATTTCACGTTTGCGCACGCGCAGACGAAAGTTACAGTACTTTCTCAATGATTTTGGTATGGATCCATTTGTGACTCAACCCGCACCCCACTTCGACCATTATTTCGGGTAGTTATGGGTGTTGCAAGGAATTAACACAGACAGACAGACAGACACGGAACCAAGTATGCTCCTCGATGTCTGAAACGGAAAATGGTAGTGGAAATTTTCATTTTGGAGGACATGAACTTTTTTTACTCAATCACGAATCCAAGGCTCCCTCCGTCGGTAGTGAGGAAAAAAAAGCTTCTTGGGATTTCCAAGCCTCGGACCAGTGACGTAATGCAATGTAATGTAATACACGTCGTCAGCTGCTACAGCCTGAAACGGCGGAAGCCTAAAGTCAGTTTTCGGCGGAGTGGGGTCTGGCCATGTTCTCCTCGTAGGGGAAGAGGTGAGTTGGGTGGCAGGAGTGGGGTAGAGGGAGAACTGTTCAGGCGATGGGGAGGGGAGCCGAGTTTACGCGGACGTGGACGGGACACTCTCCAGCCTGGTTTACTCCCGTAAAAATATGTTCCATGTTAAACCCCCCCCCCCCTCCATATATGATGGTTTCCGTTTCAAGGTATGTAGAATCCGGAAATGGAATAAAAAAATGTCTTACAGCCCGTCGTACTTCGCACTTTCCTTAGTTATCATGAACAGAAATTAATGAAATTTGGTATATGGGTCCCATTTGAGGTCCAGTTGGCCGGGGATGCTGGGTGATACTGTCAACCATCTCAAAACGAGAAAAATCTGGGGTTGAAATTACCAGGCCACCGCCGCCGCCGTATCGACTTTTTTCACTTTTTTGAATTGGTCTCGATTTGAGGAATTTTTGAATTGGTCTCGATTTGAGGAATTTTTGGAGACCACCCGGGGCCTTTTCCGTCCAGCCGTTCGTTCACAGTAAGGCCCTGGCATTTGCGCTGATGAGCTTCGTCAACATGAACGTGAATGAAACAGTATAAATCCATCACACATATCATTGCTAAGGAACACCTGATGATAATCACGTTTGGCAGCATGAAATCGAGCTGGTTGTTCTGTGATATTAGTTGAGGCACTGTTTCATGTTATGATTTTTACGTGAGCATCTGTGCCCGGTCAGCATCCCCACATGGAGTCGCTTTTTCCTCCTAGGTAGTTCCAATGCTGCTCAGCCTCTTCTGCAGGGCACCCCATTGTCACCTTCCCGAATTCTTGTTCTCTTGTGTACTCCCAATAATTATCTCCTATATTTTCCTCACCCATTCTCCTAGGAGATTCGGTCTGGGCATTTAGCAATAATGACAGGGAATTTAGCAATCATTTAGCAATCCGGACAATTTAGCGGACAGGAGCCAACAGAGTCTGTGGAGGCCCCTGTCTTGCAAGCTAATCTGGCCGTGCGTTACCTTCCAAACCTGTGTGCTCTGGGATCCACATTGTCGTGAGTCCCTCCCGGGAACACTCCACTACAACCTTAAAGCTCTCACCAATATTCCGATGTAGAAATTACCTTCCGTCAATAAACATCTGAGTGGGGAGACAGGCGACAGAATCCGGGGGACACAACCTGGTGCCCCACTACCAGCTCCCAGCAGGGAGCTGGAGGGAGAGGACTTCAAGTCCTATATAATCCCGGATCCTGGAGCTTTAGCTTCATTCGACACTTCCTCTAACCAGCTCTCTCTTCTCTCTCTACCTTCCTCCTCCCAGATGCCTGGTGGTATCCGCCGCTCTGGGAATTCACCTCCTACCTTCTCCTCTTGTCTACATCGGTGGATATCCGCCGCCTAGACAAGCACCTTCCTTCCTTCACCCACATCGGTGGATTACCGCCGCCTGGGTGAATTTCCTTCCTCTCGCCTACATCGGTGGATTACCGCCGCCTAGACGAGATTCCTTCCTTCACTCACATCGGTGGATTACCGCCGCCTGGGTGAATTTCCTTCCTCTCACCTACATCGGTGGATTACCGCCGCCTAGGTGAAATTCCCTCGCTCTCATCTATTCACTCCTTCACGCCACCGTGATGATAAATTTAAATTCATCACAGTGGTGAACCCGACGTTCATCCAACCTTCTACCTCCCTTCTTACCACCTCATGTGTCGCCCCAGTCTAGTTCGGTGTCCCGCATTTTAAATTCACATTTAAAATCGTCAGTTAAATTCTATAAATTCGCAATTTTTGGCCCACCCACATCCGCACACACAACTCTCAACCCTCCGCCACACGCGCATCCGCCGCCGCACATTGCGAATTTTAAATTCAAAAATTTGAAAATTTGAATTTTGATTACAGACACCCCCACCATGGACCCGAACTCACAATCGCCGCCGCTCCTACGACCGTCCCTGCTGCAGCCGCCGACCGCTGCAACTTCTGACGCAGCCGACAACCCCTTCACCAGCCTCTCGCCACCCAATTCTACCGCATCCGCCGCCGCCGCTGCAGCTGCCGCACACGCCGCCGCCGACGTCACGACGGCCTCTACGTCGTTCCCGCTGTCGCTACCCCCCTTCTACGCGCACGACCCCGCACTCTGGTTCTTCCAGGTCGACGCTGCGTTCTCCGCCGCCAACATCCGCAGCCAGCGTTCCCGCTACTCCCGCATCATCTCCCTGTTGCCATATGACATCCTCCTGCAGACGTCCGACATCTCCCCCGACGCCACGGCCGCCTACGACGACCTCCGCAACCGCCTCATCAATTTATACCAGCCCTCCAAGATCGCGCGCGTCGCAGCACTATCCCAGCCCCAACATCTCGGCGATGCGAAGCCTTCCCACCTGTACCGTCGCCTACGTCATCAGTTACACGACGTCGTGACGGCCGACATCGCCCGAACATTCTGGCTGCGAGCCCTTCCCCACCCCATCCAAATGGCGCTCGCAAGCCACCTCGACGGACCGGACGAGCCGCTTCTCCGTCTAGCAGACACGGTCTACGACCTCGCCGCAGCCGCCAGCGTCACGGAAGTCGCCGCACCCCGCTTCCCCACCCCGCGCCGGGACCGATCACCGTCTGACGAGCGCCGCCGACCCTCCTCCCTCCACCGGCGCCGTTCCCTCTCCATCGATCGCCGACCGGCCCCCTCCTCTGACCACCGACGCCAGCGCTCGGCCGACCGCCGCACCGTCTCCCCCGCCCACCAACGGGGGGGGAGGTTCCCCAACACAGCGGCCCCCTCCACTTCTACACGCCCCACCAGGACCTACCTCCCAGCGGACCCCCCCCACCGATGCTTCTACCACGCGAACTTCGGTGGGGAGGCCCGCACATGCCAACCCCCCTGCTCCTACCCCTCCAAGCAGGGAAACGCGGACGCCCGCCGGTAAATCCGGCGGGCTCCCCTCCTCGCCAACACGGGGGGGACCAGCACCGAACCCCCCCCGCCCATATTCACACCACTTCCACCGCAACTCGCTACCCCTCCTACGCCGCCGCCACTGCTGCCAACCTCCCGACCGCATCTGACGGCGCCGCTAAACACCCCACCTCTCCATCAACTGCTCCCCCACCCCGAGTCAACCCCCCCAAGCCCGCCTCCAGGGCTGCCAACCCTCCGGCCGCCACTAGCGCCGCCACTCCCGTTCCCCCACCCCGGAACGGCCCCTCCAAGCCCGCCTCCAGGGCAGCCAACCCTCCGGCCGCCGCCAGCGCCGCCACTCCCGTTCCCCCACCCCGGAACGGCCCCTCCAAGCCCGCCTCCAGGGCAGCCAACCCTCCGGCCGCCACCAGCGCCGCCGCTACCGTTCCCCCACCCCGGAACGGCCCCTCCAAGCCCGCCTCCAGGGCAGCCAACCCTCCGGCCGCCACTAGCGCCGCCGCTACCGTTCCCCCACCACGGAACGGCCCCTCCAACCCCGCCCCCAAGACGACCACCCCTCCGGCCGCTACTCGCGCCGCCACTACCGTTCCCCCTCCCCGGAACGGCAAACAATCACCCCGCGTCTCCTTCGCGGGGGACCAACCACCACCACCGCACCCGCCCATCACCTCGGACGAACCAAGCCCCCCCCCTCCGACGGACACCAACACCTCGCCAATATTACCCCACTCCACCCCAGCTCATCAACGTCTATTTTTAAAATGTTCCAAAACGCACGTCCCCTTCCTCGTCGACACAGGGGCGGCGCTTTCTATTTTCCCCAACAATATTCTCCGGCGACAGGCGCGTTGTTACCGGCAACTCCTCTACGCCGCCAACGGTACCACCATCCCCTCGTACGGGACGTACCGCTCGTCAATTCATATGAGCGGACTCGCGTACGAGTGGGAATTCACCGTGGCGGACGTAGAGAAAGCTATCCTGGGGGCCGACTTCCTCGCACATTTCGGCCTCCAGGTGGACGTCCGTAACGCGCGCCTGCTCGACCCCTCCACCAAAAAACCCATCCCCGGATTCATCAATGCGGTGGATCAGCCCCCATCCCACTTTAGCGAACTCCTCACCAACTACATACCCCAGCGCCGCCCCTCAGCTCACATTTCACAAACCCAACATCATATTGAAACCTCTGGCCCCCCAATATCCGCGAAAGCCCGACGCCTCCACCCCCTTCAACTCACACAGGCCCGCAAACATTTCGACCTCCTCATCAAGGACGGCATTATCCGCCCCTCCAAATCCCCGTGGGCTTCTCCACTACACATTGTGCAGAAGCCTAACGGGGATATTCGCCCATGCGGCGACTACCGCCGCCTCAATGCCCGTACAACCCCAGACCTGTACAACGTCCCACATCTCCGTGATTTCTCTTCCCACCTCCACAACACAACAATTTTCTCCACACTCGACATCTCCCGTGCCTTCCATCACATTAACATCTACCCCCCGGACGTCCCTAAGACAGCTATCATAACCCCGTTCGGCTTGTTCGAATACGTCAAAATGGGTTTCGGCCTCCGTAACGCTGCCCAAACATGGCAGCGTTACATGGACAACATCCTACGAGGCCTACCCTTCGTCTTCTGTTTTTTGGACGACGTACTGATCGCTTCCCGGGACCCAAAGGAACACCTCGCCCATCTGAAACAAGTCCTTGACATCTTTGCCGCCGAGGGCCTCACGATCAACGCTTCGAAATGTGTCCTCGCCCAACCCTCCGTCCGCTGCCTCGGCCACCAGGTTTCATCCGAAGGGATAAAACCCCTACCAGATAAAGTCCACACCCTCACAGATTTCCCCCAACCCAACACTGTCGCAGAACTCCGCCGTTTCCTGGGCATGTTAAACTTTTACCGTAGACACATCAAACACGCAGCACAACACCAACAACCACTCATTCACGCTATACCACAACCGGCAAAGAAACACGATAAACGCCCCATTTCCTGGACCCCCGCCCTCACAACAGCCTTTAAACAATGCAAACAGGACCTAGTAGACGCCGCTCTATTGGCCCATCCCGATCCCCATGCCCCCCTCTCCATCACCACAGATGCGTCCGACTGGGCCATCGGGGCAGTACTCCAACAACACACCGGCGCCACCCCCCAACCTCTCGGTTTTTTTTCAAAAACTCTGTCCCCCACACAAAAAAATTATTCCACCTTTGACAGAGAACTCCTCGCCATCCACGAAGCCATCAAACACTTCCGTGACTTCGTGGAGGGCAGGCAGTTCTCTGTCATCACCGACCATAAGCCCCTCACACACGCCCTCCTCCAAAACCGGAAATCCGCCTCCCCCCGTCGCCTCCGGCAACTCGAATTTATCGGACAATTTACGTCCGATATTCGTTATTTGCCGGGGGCCGACAACTGCGTCGCCGACGCCCTCTCCCGCCCCACCCCTGCGCCGGTGTCGGAATTACTGCCCTTCCCGTCCCCACAAACCCTCAAAAACCACCAGACTCCTCACTCCGATCCCGCACTTTCCCACCTCATCTCCGCCTCAAAATTGGAGCAACTGCCCCCCCTGGATCTCTGGTGCGACGTATCGGCCGACACACCGCGCCCGTACGTCCCACCGGAACTAAGGAGGCAGTTGTTCCTCCATTACCATTCACTCCATCATCCCGGCATTCGGGCGAGCCGGGACCTCATCAAAACGCGGTACTTCTGGCCCCACATGAACACAGATATACGTACCTGGGTTCTGGGGTGCCAGAGGTGCCAGCAATTCAAGGTCTCGGCTCACCCGCATGTACCTCCCCAACCTATCCCCGATTCTCTCCCGTGGGAACACGTCCACCTGGATCTGGTCGGCCCCCTTCCCCCCTCCGAGGGGAAGAGGTATTGCCTCACCATGATCGACCGTGCGACTAATTGGGTAGAGTGTATACCACTCGCCCACATTACCGCGGACGCCGTCGCCGCGGCCTTCCTTAATCAATGGATCAGCCGCTACGGCTGTCCGCGGACACTCACGGTCGATCAGGGGAGGCAATTCGAATCAGCCCACTTTGCCGACCTGCTCCGTTCCCTCGGGATTCAGAAAATCCGTACCACTCCTTATCACCCTCAATCAAACGGGAAAATAGAGCGGTGGCACTCGGTCCTGAAGCAAGCCATCTCCACATCAGCCACTTCCCCTTCATGGACCAAAACCCTCCCCTATGTTTTACTTAGCCTCCGCACCTCCGCCCGTCCTTCAGACAACACAAGTCCCGCTCAACACGCTTTTAAAGACCCCATTCGTTTGCCGGCCGACATTTTCCCTCCACACAACACCCCGTCCATTAAAAGGGAACCGTTACACACCTCAACACCGACAAACGACACAACTTACCCCAAACGCTTTTACACTTCCACACATATGTACTTAAAGGAGCCCGGCATGCATAAAACCTTTCAGCCCCTTTATGCCGGGCCCTTTCAAGTCATCCGCACAACACCGACCACCGCGACCCTATTAATGGACGGGAAACCCCACACCGTCCCTTTCGCCCGCTGCAAGCCCGCCCCTGTTTTACCTCAACCAACTTCCACTATCAGTCTCCCGCCGTCTGTTTGCAATGCAACATCTCTTCCCGCCACAACAGTCTCCCCCGTCGCCGTTTCCGGATTTCGATTCGGATCCGGAAATGGCGGCGATACTCCGGGACGTGTACGTCCCGGACCCGCTCTCCCCCCTACCCCCTTCGCCCGGACCTACTGCATCGCTTCTATTTTTTCCGCAAAGGATCACCGGACTTCCTCCCCGGCCCCGGCGATGGAAGTACCCCCAGTGGCGCATACTGCGCGAATTTCGCACAGCGCAAGCCACCGGGGTACATCCCCCCTACATCCCGTCCGACCCCCTCATAGACCCTCTCCTCCACCAGTTACAACTCGCCCTCCTCATGCCTCCCCCACCACCCCCCACATTTCAACAACCACCGCCCCCCACATCTCAACAAACCCCGCCCCCCAAATTTCAACAACCCCCGCCCCCCAAAATTCAAACCCCTCTTGCCCCTCCATTCTTCTCAATTTTCGACCCCCCAGTTTTAGAGTCAGCCCCGGAAATACCCCAACCCACCGAACCTCCAACACCCCCTCTTCCCCCGCCATCGCCGGGGATATCCATAATAGCCTCCGCTGGGATGAAAAGGTCCGCGCGCCGCAACAGACGACGGGAGCGTCCCTGCCCCCGCGTCCCGGCGGCCAAGTCCCCCGCCCCGCTATGAGAAATCACGGCGGGGCCTCGAGATTTCGGGGCAGTGCTTGTGTTTCATTATCCCACAGACACTGTGCCGAACCTCGAGGCCCCGACGTGGCCACCTCGTCGCAGCGGGCGTCACCCCCATTCCCCCCACACACAAAAAACTTCACAACACACAACACACAACACACAACACACGACGCACGACACACAACATGCAACACACAACATATACCCAGGAAACGGCGAAATTCGCAACCCCGCCCAATTTTGTCTCCCCTGAAACCGTGCCCGAAAATTGTACATACCTGTAAATACCTGTAAATACTTCTGTACATATCTAACCACTCCTCTTATCATCATCATCACTCAGCGCCCCTGTAAATATCGTCACCTCATCAAATTTTTCATCACACCTTGTACATATGTTCCCCATCATCAAATTTCGTCTACTTACATCTACTTATACCTTACATCTACTTATGTCTTACACCTACTTACATCTACTTCCGTCTACTTACATCTCCTTAGCTACTTAAGTCTCCTTATGCCTACTTTTGTCTACTTAGCCCTACTTATGTCTACTTATATCAACTTATGCCTACTTATTCTACTAATTGTATGTCACCCTAGCTTTAAGACACCTCCAGTCACTCTTCTGCCTTCAGCACTACCATTGTTTGTTTCAGCCTTCAGCTCCTGTACCCTTGCGCCTTCAGCTCCCCTTTTTTGTTTCCGCAGCCCTCAGCCACTGTCAACTTGAGCCTTCAGCTACCTCAATCATTGGTTCGAACTGGGGGGACCTCTGTCGTGAGTCCCTCCCGGGAACACTCCACTACAACCTTAAAGCTCTCACCAATATTCCGATGTAGAAATTACCTTCCGTCAATAAACATCTGAGTGGGGAGACAGGCGACAGAATCCGGGGGACACAACCTGGTGCCCCACTACCAGCTCCCAGCAGGGAGCTGGAGGGAGAGGACTTCAAGTCCTATATAATCCCGGATCCAGGAGCTTTAGCTTCATTCGACACTTCCTCTAACCAGCTCTCTCTTCTCTCTCTACCTTCCTCCTCCCAGATGCCTGGTGGTATCCGCCGCTCTGGGAATTCACCTCCTACCTTCTCCTCTTGTCTACATCGGTGGATATCCGCCGCCTAGACAAGCACCTTCCTTCCTTCACCCACATCGGTGGATTACCGCCGCCTGGGTGAATTTCCTTCCTCTCGCCTACATCGGTGGATTACCGCCGCCTAGACGAGATTCCTTCCTTCACTCACATCGGTGGATTACCGCCGCCTGGGTGAATTTCCTTCCTCTCACCTACATCGGTGGATTACCGCCGCCTAGGTGAAATTCCCTCGCTCTCATCTATTCACTCCTTCACGCCACCGTGATGATAAATTTAAATTCATCACACACATCAAGGTAAATTTGTGGGTAGTTCAGCGCCTCCCAGTATTCTCTAACCATTCCTGTCCTAGTTTTTGCTGCTGCAAGGGCTTTCAATGCTGCCGGCTGTCCGAAAAGATGAGTTTGTTCCCCTTCTTGGTTTTTGTCCTCACATTCCGCACCATACGTTCTCTTATTGCAAACAGTTCCGCCTGGTATAAAGTCACGTGCACGCCATAGGACCAGAATGGCTCTGTCGTTGCCTTTCCCCGCTGAAACCAGCCCTTGACTTCTCATCAGGGTCGGGAGGCCTGGTACCCATCCCTTCGGGACATTCTGACCTCGAACTTTTCTTTTTCTAACTCATATACCGGAACTTTGCAGTCGCTCCCCATGTGAAGGATGTCCAGGTGCACAGTCCGCAAAATGGTTTTGCACGTCCACCAGGGTATGTTTCCTTCCAGTTCCCCAGTGCAAGCAGAGCTGCTGCTGCAGCTGAAGCCTTGACCATGTGCTGCTGTGGCGGAAATCCAGGCAGGTTTCCATCGCTGCGAAATGGAGGGTCCTGATGGCTCCAATCAAAAGACAAGCCAATCTTTGTACTTTTCTCACTTCCTTACGGTCTCCCCTGTGCTCCTCTTCCCGTAGAAAACAATGGGTCTTAGTACTTCAGTAGGTATACAACTAGTTCACCGGGTGTCAACCCCCTCATTCTTCCAAAGGCTCTTTGGTGCACATAAGTGCACACTTTGGTACTTCGGGTGCTTTTGGCCGTGGGCTTTAGGTGTGTTCCAAGTTAGCTTGTTATCCAGTACGGTACTTAGATATTTGGCTTCTCCCTTCACCTCAAAGATGCTCTGATTCCACCAAAGCTAAACAACTACCAGCGGTTGAAAAAGCTAGTTCTACTGATGCCACGTTTGGTTTAGAGTCGCATAGGTATTCATTATGTCATCTGATAGAATTGGCATTTACCTTCACAATCCATGGAGGAAGTACATGATAACTGCACTTATCTGATTTGCCACATTGTTGAATGACCTCAATTACTGAAACCTCAAGACGACAAGAAGCTTTAACCCAACGTCGACCACGTGGGGTCCAGGCGGACCCCATGCACACTGTTTCCCCCCTCCCTCATAGCCACCTTGCCCCTCACTGCCTGCTCTTCGAATACCCTCCTACTCAGTAGTGCTCCAGAGGTTAGCGAGGTAGTATCGGTCCTCCAGGTCAGTCCACCTTTTGGATTGATTCTTTGTTGTTAAAAAACGTTGTTGGGTTCTGAGCGGACCCCACGTGGACTTCCGTGAAAAAAAATTTTCGGCACATTCACACATTTTTGTCTTAGATTTTCGACAGTTTGAGGTCAAAAATACACGTAACATTATCATGAATCATGGATAATCACGTTAGCAGGAAATGGACTGTCTCGACAAGATATTTTGAAAAATCTTGCAGACAGCTTGGCTGATCTCATATGGGAAGGAGGCAGACTAATGTGAGGATTATGAAATCTCTTCGTCAGGAAATCGGGATGATCCTTAGAACAGAATGTACCACTAATCCAGACTCTGGTCCGCCACCCCCCAAGAAAATGAGATGCCACATGTGCGATAGATCGAAGGATAGGAGATCCAACAACACACGCGCCAAATGTTACCGCCCAATTTGCAGAGAACATGAAAAACTAAGCCGATCATGTTTGATGTGTGATGAAGAAGATTCACGGAGTGAATCTGAAGAAGACTGATTCTATTATGGAAGTTTTCATTATATATTTGTATGGTTTATTTCTATTTTCGAAGTTTATCTATGCCATTCAGGTTCTCTAGTCTGATTATTCGAAGTCTGATTTTAGTGTGTAAATTTAAGTCTGAATTTGGCAAAGTAAGTAGTGTTAGTTGTTTTGATTCTTCTGAAAAAGCAATTTTCGAAAAAGTTCGAGATTTGTTCTGCGTGAGCTGAATTTCTTTCTTTTATTCAAATACAATGGGCTTATTTTGAGTTTATATGCCTAAAAAGTTTACTGGAGTTTATATTATTTCGTTATGGTATCAATAAAAGACTCACCAGTTTTACTTTTTTCAGTTTGGTATTCAACACTGTACATCTCCAAGTTGATTGCATGATGTGTTGACGCTAGTCCCATGCACTAATAGGGCGCCAGTGCCAAAAATGTGAGTTGAGTCCTGTCGAAACCCACGTGGGCGACTGTGTTTGTCGCTCCCACGTGGTCGATCTTGTGGAATTCGTTGGCTTTCCGGTCATAAACTATTATGAACATTTATAACACTTTGCCCCCTTTTACATCACGTAGCTGATCGGTAATTTCACAAATTTCACCGAAGTAATTTCAACAAAAGAACATCTAGAATGAAAAAACCTGGGTTTTGAAAGACGTGACTTATTGACTTTTTCCGTCTGATCACAGATTTAGTACCTAAGTATACTTCAATGTCATCCAACAAATTAGGAAGCGACGGGGGGGGGGGGGGTCCCTAGTTCCGGTGCCTATGTCGTGAGACACCACTGTTCAAGTCTTTAGATAAAAAATAGTGGTTCTCAATAACTATTTTGTACACGTTGTGGTTCCACTGGTTCAACAGACAGTAATGGAATTCCACGAATGCAGGAATCAGTTTGAATACAAAAGCCGTGGATAGGAGCTGAGTTGAGCGATTTGGTTGCAAGTATAAGGAATTGTTATTACGTGATCTACGATCAAAAAAACTTGGCCACTTCAGGAAAAATAATGAGGGAGCAGTCTGTGGAGTAGCTATTTTGATCCTGTGCCCCAAACTAAAACGCCACTTCAATGTGTACTTTTAATGATAGAAATAAACTCTATCCATCGCGGTGAAACGAAAATCTTTTTTTTTTTTAAGTTACTGAAGGTTAAACGAAGTTTTCATGGACTATAGACGGGGCGAGGAAAACTTTGGAAACATACAAAGGCTGCCAATAAACAACGAACTACTATAATCAATTTTCCGCCCGAAATGACAGGTAAAACATTATGGAACTTCGTGAGACAACCAGTGATAAATTACGTTGTGGTCGGTAATAGCCAACATCGATTTATTGCCGACTAGTGGAACTAGGCGGTTTGTTTTCAGTTGAAAACTGTTCGTCTTTTTCTGAAGTCGCAAGTTTTAGCTTTAGGCTTTGTTTCAAAGTTAGTTTGTTATAAAGTACCTAGCTACAGGTTGTTAGGTTTTCTGATGAGGTATTTTGTTAAGAAGTAAGTATAAGTAAATTATATTTTATTGATAGTAACTTGTAGGTTAGTAGGTACGTTAGCGTACAAAACAGGCCTGATAACAGCGAGCTGCCCCAGTATTTCCATACCATCTCTTTTTCTTCACACTGACGTCATTGCACCCCTCTCGCCTGGGCGGGACCCCCCTCGACCACTTTGATGTAGGAATCGGTTGAAACTTTAAAAAATTGTATTAAAACGCTGCAAATTATTGCTCAACGTTTCATTATTTACCTGTATAGATGCCCCTTCTTCGTAGATCACTGTTTTCTGTGGTCACTACCTCGTCCCCTGAAAGGCAGAATATCGTTAGCGCCATTTTCCGAATTTTACAGGAGAGACGAAAAACTATGGAAGGATCTTTTTGTTGTCTAGCCCGTTAAAACATTACATTTTAGTGCAAATTGGACCGTTTTCTGTCGATTCATTTTTTTTAAATAGCGTAAAAGCCCTGGAAGTATTATTTGTTTGAGGCGCTTACGCTATTCTTGCTATTTCGAAGAACTGGGAGAATAGTTGTAGATATGCGATACACATTTCCGCACTCGAGATATTTTTGATGTCTTCCTGGAAAACTATTATTTGGAAAAATAGCGTATCTCCACTCGCGCGCATACGATAGGGGCGCTTACGATACTCTGCTCAAATGAGATAGGTGCATACGATGCGCTGCTCCTTGCCGCTTACGATAGATGTCATAATATTAACATAATTCATTTTATCACAAGTTACAGTGGGAATCGGGCACTTACGACAATGGACAATTTTTACCTCTGTATTTACATTTGACTGGTGGCGCTTATGATCTGAATGAATAGTGGATACGATATTTTACCAAATTGGTGGTTACGATTCGAAAACTTTGAGGCTGTTTTTGAATGCCTTAGAGACGTACACCGCTTGCGGTAAGTAGATAGCTAGATAGATGCGCCTTTTTAAGACGAATCCAACGGTTACAATAACTCAAAATCGCAAAAAATGGGGCCTACAATGTTCTGTCTTTCAGGGGATGACCTACCATCGTGCTCGCCCCAGGAAAGCCCTAAATCGAGTACTTGAACCGGCCCGGGAATTACAGTTTCATAAAATGTGAGCGATTCAATAATTAATTATTATTTGTTGCTATTCATGAAACATTAGTTAAAATTATAAACCGTTGGGTAATAATTTACCTGCATAGATGCCCCTCCTGCGTAGTTCAGTTTTCTGTAGCTAGTAACTACCCTCCAGTTCCCCTAAGGAAAGCTCTAAATCTAGTACTGGAGCCTGCCCGGGAATTATAGTTTGATAAAATGCGCGGGATTCAATAATTCGATAATGTATTATTTTTTTTTATTCGTGAAGCATACGGTAAATAATAAACCGTTGTGTAAGACACCGTTGTGTGATAATTTACTTGTATATGGGCCCCTTCTGCGTAGATTGCTGTTCTCTGTGGTCAGTACCTACCTTCGAGCTCCCCCCAGGAAAGCCCTTAATCGAGAACTGGAGACAGCCCGATAAATACAGTTCATAAAAATGCGCAGGATTCAATAATTCGATCATTAATTTTATTAATCATTGTTATTTATGGTAATTATTTGTTGTCCGGATGGGACATCATTTTTCAAATGGAATCATATCATGGAACTACGAACTCGACTTCATACAGCCATCCGTGATTATAATCAGGTGATGATATCTGGGCCGGATTTACACCGTTTGATTCACGATCATGTTGATGAAGCTTTTCGGTGCGAACGACCGAAATGCTCTGGGCGGTCTCAAAAAATGCTTTAGTTCAAGATCAATATTCTAAAACGTAAAAAAAAACCATACCCTTCTACCAAATTTTCGAGCTACGGCGTTCTGAAAATTGTAACCCCTATTTTTCACCCCTTAGAGATGACTGACAGTAACCCCGAGCTTCGAAGACCAACTAGACCCCGAACGGAACCTACAACCCGAATTTCATCCATTTTTTTTGAAATGGTAACTAAGAAAAGTGCTCAGTACGGCATACGGTGGACGGACAGACATTTTTTTATTGCATTTTCGGATTCTACATACCTTGAGACGTAAACCATAATATTTTTATGTAGGGGGGGGGGGGGGGGGTTCGTGCTCGATTCCAAAGGTTTATCGAAAAATAATAAACCAAAAGGACTACTCGTCGTTGGGTAGTGCGGTTGGTGTCAAATTTTTCAGAATGGAATCAAGATTCATTAAAAAATAATACAGGCAAACCGCATTTGTGACCCATGCACGAACACCATACACCTGTGTCACACGATCGACGAAGGTTCCAGTAGTAAGACGTTTAATAACGCAAACCTCAAGGAAGGAAAAACATGGAAATAATGGCGCGACGGAGCGATTATGTCAAATGTAACAGTATGGAAGCCGAAATGATTAAAGGCGAAATAAGTGGGACTAACAAGAGGGCTTGGAAGTTGTGGCCGTTACGAGTGACAAATCCGTAGGTAGTCAAGTATTTTAACAAGGAAAAGTTTCTTTCGTCATTAACGCCTCGCGGAAACCAACTAAGAGTCTAATTGGAGGGAGGGCCGTCATATCACGGGATGTTAACACAAGAGATTAAAAGGTCAAAATAAGAAAAAGAAAAAAATTAACGAAAAAATTTTCTCACTCTTTTATTGCGAAATGCTGGAAAGAATAAAATCATTACTTTCTGCTACCCGAAAACATTGTAATTTTATTAATCCGAGTCGTTTAGTTGTTCATACGTTTTATTCGGGATTATGTAGGTAAGTTAAAGTTTGTTGATGAAAAACTACCGCTAAAATGAAACTTTATCTTACCATCGGCAAGTAGTGAACTGGGAAAAGATAATAATATATTACCTACACAATGATGTAAATTACCAACCAGAATCTACGGTAAATAAATGCAATCATTTCCTTGTGTATCACCCTATCGACACTCAATGTCTTTCGGAAGAAACTCCGATTTAAACGTAATTTCTCAGCCGTTGTTGCGTCCAATAAACAATAACCGTTATTTTCAAGAAAGCGAAGTTCACCAAGGTCTCTTGCGAAAGTGAAGTTCTCTCGAATTACAGTTAAACCCCGCTTATGACTGCCAATCTGATTAGCTTCATTTAACTTTTCCACCCCGGTTCTCCCCACCTCTGTTCATGTTGTTTCTAGCCGGCCACGCATTAAACTTTGAAACATAAATTTGGATTTTTTTTCTCTTTACTTTCCATTACAATGCCGGGGAAACTTGGGCCGTTCGAGTGGCCGTTGGACGGGGAAATATATTCCGTAAGGCCTGATGGAAAAATGCTAAGTGGTTATTATCGAACAGTAGCGGGTGAATACCCGTTAAGTAGTTATGTTTGGAGAGAGAGGAAACGGTTTTGACGGAATTTTGCCTGTTTGTGAAGAGACACCATCAATAACAACCAGATTTGATTGATCCCTGCCTCGCCTACATAGGATTTGAATCAATTTTTTTTCTCTCTCTTTTTTATGTAAGCATAAAGCACTGCCTACGCTATAAATATTTTTTTGAAACGTCTTCTTTTATTGGAAACGTCAACACTATGGGTTGATTTTTGCTCACTTTGGTTGAATCAAGAATTAAGTAAGAAGGTAGGTGCGTTATGTTGATGGTTTATTGGGTATGAGAGAATTCGCCATCAGTCCAGTTTTTTCTGTTTCGCACACCAAGTACCTAAGCACAGACGGAACATGGGGAATTGGTAGGGATAGGTATCCTACCTTGGAATTTGCTTGTCAAACAATACTGTAAAAGAGGGACTGCTAAGCGCAGTAGAATACCATCCTATATGTTCTGATATGAATGACACTTGGGAATACGGGCTCAGTTTGGAATCTGAGCTCATCAGAATCTTGATACTGGATGGGGAAGAGAAGAGTTGTTTGTGGGTGAGGGGGAACTGTACAATTGAGGTTAAGTCAATGGCTGTTTCTGTTTAATGAAACTCGGTAAATATATTGGACTGGGATGGTTCAATTAATGGAGGCATGAGGGAAGGGATTAACACATTTTTTCACGTTTGCTGAATTTAAGAACTCGTCACACCCCGAAGTCTCACCTAAATTTCGACTTATAGAGGCATCATTAATGCATACCTATCCCAAAGTTCATTGTGTTTTATACCGCCGTACAATTTCGCTATTTCACAATAGATATTGACATTCAAATTAAATGAAATCAAAATATTTATTTGTAGAATCGTTACAATTGATTTCAGTTTAAAACTGGTACTTCAGTGCACTTCAATACCTAATAAGTTGTCTTCCAAGTGAGATAGACCTCGGTTACAGGGGCCAACCATGACTCTCAACTCGTCGCGTGCAAAAGCACATAGCATGAGCGATCTTAGGGTGAACTCGTAGATGGCAGTGCTCTTTGCCTGTCACTGCCTATATCGAGCAATGAACAGTAAGCAGACTCAGTGTCCAAGGCGCGATTATAGTAAGAGAGGTAGCCCTCTCGGAAGTGAACAAGTGTCTCAGGCTGCTTGCGGTCACACACTGATCAAAAGTCTGCATTAGCGAGGACGTACTTCTGTGGTAGAACTTGATTGGGTCCATCTCCTGGTTTGTAGTGGCCAATCTCAGTTGAGCCAGCATTCGTTCCTGGTGTATGTTCCGTCCTTTCCCCGGGTATTTCTGTCTGCCGTCGTATTCCAGAATTCTGCGAAACCTGGTCAGCCCGTAGGGACTGGTAGGAGAGCATCCCAATCGACGATGACACCAACTGAGCGACATACATTGTCCAACCTGGTCACCCAGTTATAGGCCTCTGAGTTATTCTGATTATTGTGGAACCCTACGAGTTCTTGGAGACATATCTTCGGCCACCTATCCTCTTCCATTTTCAGAACTCTAGCTAAGAACCCCAGAGATCTCTGAAGCACATTGACCTGCAGCGGAAGTCTGCCAGCTTCCAGGTTTAGAAAATGTCGACGCACTCCTCGTGATAGGCACAGAATGCTCTTGAGGAACGACATCTCGACTATCTCAAGTAGATACTGATATTATACAAGCTACCTCTCTACGGAGTTAATCATTGTATGAATTCCATCATGGTGAAGAAAATTGCTTATGACTCGGTGGGTCTGACATAATATATGTGCATGAATTATATGAAAGTACTCTACTTTGATTAGTGGTGTTGGAATTGCCATCGTTTATCGATTGGTTGTTGGGAGAGGGCGAAGAAATTTGGATTTTCTCCGTTTTTAGTGTTTTTACTCCGACCGGTTTCGCCGCTTGGGCCTCATCAGAGATCTAAAAAATATATATACTGATGTAGCAAATTTTATTTCTTTCCCCAGATTAATTTGGTAACAATCATTCGTATGTAGTGTTATCTCCATATAAATTCTTCTTAGGTATTATATTATATAATTAATAATTTTTTTTTCAATTTTTTTTGCATAACGTTCTTTCATTTCTGCGTTGACCTGGTGACAGACATCCACTATGGGTTACAGATGTTTATATTCCACCGGTACCAGATACTGGTTTGAATAAATTTATATATTTAGGTACTTACTAATGCAGTTTGTGATCTTGATCACTCGTCGTAATTTTGGTGTTCTAATATTTTTAATCTATTCTCCATTCTTCTCTATGCTGTAGTATTACATAATAAGATAACAATGATATCCTTTCCTTCGTTCTTTAATATAGTGGTAACAATTTCATCATTCCTAGTTTATACAGATACTATGAGTAACAAGTGATAATTTAAGAAACAGGAGGTAATTTATCACTAGAATTAGGCAGGTTATTTATTACTTATTATACCTATAATTTTTTATGATGTTTGGTCAGTCGTCGGTAACATAAGTATGGTACTTCAGGTCTATATTTATTTTTTATGATGTTTCTTCTTCTCACTATTAGATTTATCTGCAGTATTACATAATGAAATAAACAATTTATCTCTCACATCTACGTTATGTTGAGGTTAGTCAGAAGAGATGTTTTAATTTAATTACTTAATTATTCATTAATGTACTATTAGGTGCTTCAATTATCACCTTGTTTGTTCTTGTTTATGTTCTGATCGATAAACTGCGCCATGAGGCACTGAATATTAAGTAAATTATTTTTGAAGTTTTAATTTAAATTTATGTGGAGTTGGGGTCATTATCATTTTTATCCTTGAAGCTATTCATGAAAACATTTTTGTGGATTTTGGTTCCATAGACCTGGTCACAGTGCACATAATATTCATATTAGTACAATTTCGTTTGCAGGTAACTTAACTTCTTACGCTCCGCCCTAATAGGGGTTTTCTCTCACATGGGTAATCCATTATTCTGATTCTTATTATCCAACATATTATTTTCTTACTTACGTTCTATTTAATACTGATTATTTCATTAATACTGCTCGACTTTACTATAAATTATGTTAATTACCTGTGAAACTGTCCTCCATGATATACACATAATTATCTCACTTCTTTTGTGCATTACATTGTTTTTCCCTTTATTATTTTTTTTTTTTTGCTAAGGTTTTTCTATCTGAGTCACTAGCAAAACATCCTAGTGATTATTTGGTTGGGATCGAGGATCCCTGACTTTACTACTGTAGAAAAAAGAAAATACATCACGTTTCAACAATCACGTCTCAATATCCTAGAGCGGGGAACTTTACGCGACAACGCATGCTCCTACTTTATGCATCATTGTTCAACTTTGCAACAACTTGTACCTACAGAGATGTCGTTCAACTTGAATTTGTCTTGTTTCTGGATAATGCATGTGATCAAAAACATAAATCAATTAAGGCAATGAGTAACCGGGTGGGACTATGGTAATTAGTTATTTATTCAACCACTGTCGCGAATAAAGTTATGGTACACTACCTATCTGTCGCAACTCGAAAGTTTGGGTTGTAGAAAGTTTGGAGAACGTAATAAATACAGTTGCCTCGCATGCTGACGGCAGGGTGTGGTTAACCCACCTGCACTTCAGGGAACAATAGAGGCCGCCAAGTTCCCTTTGAGAAGGTGGAAAGGATTGTGGAGGGGGGGTCCCCATTTACCTCAGCACCTCAATTGGTTCTTACGTTATATTACTTTGATACAAGATTACCACGACCGCACTGTGGAAGCCTCGGAAATGCATTAAGTCTGCCTTTCAGATGGAGGAGAAGGTGGCCCTTCAAGAAAATAATATTATGTGCAAAGTTGAGGGTGGAAGTTGTGAAGCCGGGTAGGCTTAGTTCCCTGTGTGGGTCTGTATGTAAGTGTGCGCCTCAAGTTGGCCCTTCCGTGGGAGCACTTGGGCCAGAGACATCCGAGTAGTTGGCAACCCACAGTCAAGTTCAGCTGTGCTCGAGAAACTTGGAGTTATCGCCCGGGTTAGACGTTTGAGCTTCGAGAGAGGGAAAAGCGTTAGTGTAAACAAGACTCAATGCTTAATCAATATCTAAGAGTCGAGTTTCAACGGGGTTCGTATTACGTTATGTATATGTATAGCGTTTGTTCTCTGAGTGAAATGCAACATAGAGCAGCCATATAGATTTGGGTCACTCCTCGACTTACTCCAGTACTGTAAGTAGCGCGAAGGTGCCTAATAACACAGGAATCCGGGATGTAATCTTTTGGTTTATAAGTTTCAATTAATAATTTACCTACCTCTTTAAATCACTTATTAGTACCAGCATTTTTTAACGCGACCTCAACACAAATCAATTCGGGTCATTCTGTACCCATCCCTGGAATGTCACAAAATGTAGGTATAAAAATTATCATTTTTGTAGGTGTGTCATTTTAAACGATATCTGACCTCAGGTAGGTACTTACTTTTAGCGAACTTTCATAGATAGCTATTCGGCTCGTTCCAAAAATTCAGATATATGCTCCCTGCGAACCGGAAACCCCGCCAAAATCCGTTTAATGCACCGGAGATGTAAATGATGGATTTTTACTTTTTCGTGTATTTATTTATTTATATGTTTGTTTTCTTGTGTGTTTTTTTGGTATGTTTGTTTGTTATTTTTTATTAATTTGTTTGTAAGTAGCACGAAGGCGCCCAATAACACGGGAATTCGAGATGTAACCTTTTGGTTTACCAATTTCAATTAATAATGTACCTCTACCTCTTTAAATCACTTATTACCTAGTACCAGAACAGACAATTTGCTCTCCATCCAACAACAATCACTTTTGGTACTGAATCTGTTAATATTCTTCTGTTTAACAGTTCGAATAAAATATATTATTGTTATAGGGGGCGCCCACTGGATGGTGTGTGGAGTTTGTCGACTAGTTCCAAGTTTTTTGTGTGACTGCACCGAAACTTATTACAAATCCGCTGAAAATTGTCGTACCAACAACTACGCTCACTCGCACCCGCTCAGCCCTCACTCACAATAGTCATAAGTACGTATGAAAGGGTTCCATGAACTGAACACCATCCAATTACTGCGCCATTTGCGGAAAGAACAAGGGAATCGGGTAAAAATTGCGGCCTGTGCATCAGAAACTATGATTTACGCCCTCCACTTGCACCCTCACCATACAAAGTCACACCGCCGTCAGCCACCTCATCCTTTAATCATCACCCAGACATTTAACTGTGCAGGAGTTCGTTCCTTACATTTAGGTAGATATTTCATCAAGAAAAAAAAATTTCCTCAAGAGAAATAATCGGATCGCTCGGATTGCGACATCACAAGAATACGTATACTTCACTTCGTTTCTCCCGACTCGCGAATCAGACGAGAAAATCGCGCTTACTTTATCAAAACACGTAGGTGCATTATACTTTTGCCTTTCCACGAGAGAATATTTGATGACAGTCGGAGAGACAAGGTGTCGTCCCCTATTTCTCAACACTCACAAGATTTCCGCTCTTCTTTCGAGACAAAGGAGCAACTATACAAAAACACCGGTCTGCATGTTTCTTTTAGCAGTAAAAGCAACTGGACTTCGCCAAAAAGCTTTTGTGAACAAGAGCTCTCAGCCTAAGCCAAAGCACCGGAAGGAGAAAAATGGTTCTCACTTGTTTGTTCTTTTCTTTCATTCTGTAGTCGCCGCATCGGAGGACTTCTCCACGTCTAGTTCAAATTTGATGGTTTTGCGTTTCAAAGCACGTAGAATCCAAAAACACTACAAATTAACACACAACGGTGTATTATAATCGAGTATTACAGATGCCTCTTCTGCGTAGATCACTGTTTTCTGTGGAGTGAGTTTTTATGAGGTTTTTCTAGATTCCGAACTTGAGGATTTTTTGAGACCTCTAGGAGCCCAGCCGTACGTCCAGCCGTTCGTTCTCGGTAAGGCCTTGAATACTGAATCGGAAAGCTTCGTCAACATGAGTGCGAATCATACGGTGGACATGCAGCCCAAATATCACTAGGAGCGGGTCTGTTGACCAGGTCTATGTTGCCTTACGCAATTTTTTAAATATACTCAAATTCTGCATATTATTTTGCTAGTTAAGCCGTAAATATTTTAAATTGAGATTTTAACGAATTAAATATATTTATATACATATTTTATATTTTTTATAGCTAGTTTTTTAACGTTTTATGGCTAAATGTGTGTGTGTGTGTGTGCGTATCCCTCCCAGAGGGGAGGGGTGCAATGACGTCGCTCGTTGCTGAAACTTTGAAAGTTCACTGCAAAAGGGCTATTCGTCGTAGGAGAATGCGGCTGGTCACAAAATTCTTAGAATGGAGCCTACTTTCACTATCATTCACGAATGGGAAATTAATATGAACAGAAGCCAAGGATACACCTCATTCGACCTGGGTTTTGTTGTCTTCCAAATTGTTGTCTAGCGATTATTCCGAAAATACCTACTGGACCATTTGTGTTTTTTTATTTTTTATTTTTTTCAAGTGAAAGAGGATCATTCCCCAGTGGTCCCATACTATCAAGTTAAGAAAAGCAGTACTGGGCCTTTACTAGGCCAGTTATACTCTTCGATTTCTAGTGATTTGATAGACATATCGCAATTCGACGAAGAAAATAGTCTGCCAAAGATGCCCCAGTAATTATGGTATCATTACTTGATAGCATGAGGTATGTATTAATGAAAATATCGCCCTAAAAAGCAAAAAATGAAAGAAAACCAAACCGGCTTCGAAAAAGCGGTATAAAATTAAAAAGTAAAGATTAATTTTTGTAAGAATACACACATACTTTATTTGTAAGAATAATTTCAGCTGAAACCTCCACACACAGCCTTCATGACTGTTGTATCCCTTGGTTTTATACGCCATAGATGAAATTTCGTGCCGACTTCAAAAATGGTGTTTTACTGGCTTTGAACAATTAGGTTAATCCAGCATAAAAATTATTGTTACTTTTAGCGAATTTTCGAAGAAAATTAAGCTATTGTAATGAGTGTAATATTTTCAGAACATGAATTTTTGAAGTTATTTAATAGACAAATCCGTTTCAGAGCATCCTGAATGCATCCCTAGATTCAACAAAAACAACAAGATTAACGAAAAATGTTAACAATATACAGGATGTCCCAGAGTTAATGATCAGGGATCGAAAATCGTTAAAACTTCATCGAAAATCGTTGAACTTCAGGGATCGATTCTACAACTAATTTGCAACAACTTTTATCCCATAACATTTTTTCCAAAACCCACATCAAATCCGACTTTTTCACTTTTAATTTTTTTTTTTCCGTGTTTTAGACCTTGAGTCATAAAAATGGCCGGAACTCCCTCAAGTTACGACGTAAATTCAAAATTGAGGATACCATTAGAAAGAGCGTTGAATTTTCTTATTTCTCAATACATAATCAAACATTTTAACGAGGTTTTGTTCAACAGAATCACGTTTTTCCTCATTCTAACGCCGGTTTCTCAAAAATCATGTAGATAAAAATAAATTTGAGCACACCGTTGAAAAGGTGTTGAATTACTGATGTTTTTTCCGAAGAGAGGAACGATTGGGTATGGGTAAAAATAGCGTTCAAAAATACTATCAAGTTCAACAAAAAAGTTGTAATTGACAAAATGATCAGTTTGGCGTGATTTTTTACTTAGGTAGTTGCGTAAAAATTTTTGATTATGTATTGAGAAGAAAGAAAATTTAACGCTCTTTCTAATGGTATGCTCAAATTTGAATTTACGTCGTAACTTGAGGGAGTTACGCCCATTTTTATGACTCAAGGTCTAAAACACGAAAAAAACGCTGCAAATCCCTGCACAACGGTTTATTATTTTGTATAGAATACCCTTCTGTTACAGATCACAGCTCTATGTATAGATAACCCGTCTATATAATATGATATGTACTATTCTATACATATTATGTAGATCGCAGACCCTCCTTAGGTTGGTACCTAACCCCGTACTCGTTACTAGGTACCTACCTAAATCACGAGTTAAATGTTGCTAAAATAATTCTGCCGATGACAAACAGTACCTAACAAAAAGAAACACACATAATGAAGTTCTGAAAAGAAATTGTTGATGAGGAGTGAAAAAAGTTGCAAAAGTACCTACCAACAAACTCCAGCCCCTTCTACGTAGATGGTATAATTTACCGTTGTGTAATAATTTACCGTTGAGTAATGATTTACCGTAGTAATAATTTACCCATCAATAAAACTTCAACGTTTGTTCAAGTTTCACTACCTACCAACAAACTCCAATAGAGCCATCATTTTTCAAATTAAATAATATCACAGAACAACCAACTCGACTTCATACTCCGCCAATATAATCAGGTGATCCCTACCAATGATTGGCCGTATTCACAAATTCCTATTGTGGGCGCGTCTCTGGTTACGAGATTTGGTTTGGATTGTATACAATTTCATTCACACTGGAGTCGAAAATGCCTGTCGGTGCAAACTTCGGGGCCTTACTGTGAACGAACGGCTGGACGTACGATGCTCCGGATGGTCTTAAAAAACTCGCAAGTTCAAGAACTATTTAAAACCGTAAAAATATTTACGTAAAAAAATGGTATAGGCGTTTTGAAAATTTCAACCCCTATTTTGAACCCCTTAGAGATGACTCACAGTAACGTCGAGCTTCGAGGACCAACTAGACGCCGAACGGAACCTATAACCCGAATTTCATCAATTTTTTTTCATGGTAACTAAGAAAAGTGGCCCGTACGGCGTACGGCGTACGGCGGACAGACAGAAATATTTTTATTGCAGTTTTGGATTCTACATATCTTGAAACGTAAACCATCAAATTTTGAGGGGGGGTAAGAATTTTTTTTTTCATGCTCGATTCCAATGGTTCATTATTGAAAATAATAAACCAAAATGTTAAAGTGGAAAAGTTGGATTTGATGGGGGTTTCGGAAAAAATGGTATACCTAGCACAAAATTTGTTGCAAATTAGTTGTAGAATTGATCCCTGACGTTTGGATCATTAATTATGGACCACCCTGTATACATATTTATTTATGCGTCACTCCAGACGATATATTGTCTCCTTGGTACATGATAAAAATTTCGCCTAAACCAAAGGACAACAACAACAACAACCCTAACAAAAGGACGAGTTCGAATATGAGCAATTTTCAAAAATTCTAAGGGGGTGAAATTTGAGTTTTTAGGGATCAAAATCGGTAAAAACTGCTAAAATCGCTAACAATAATTGAAAGCGGGATGGAAGGGTGAGTAAAGACAGAGAAATGCTACTTCAGTTGTTTTTCCTATAGAATACGGGTCAAATTCGGATTTTTGGAGATAACAAATTGGTATTAGATGCTAAAATCAATATTAATTCACCTGACGTTATGAGGGATGATGATTCACCACGGAGGGACTATTTCGATGATAAAAATCTTTTTCTCAAAAAGTAGTGGGTCAAATGTGACTTTATAAGGTAAGATCACGAAAAAATGACATAATTTGACGAAAAGTGGTATATGGTTTCTAGCTGTTTTATCTTTTTACGCAACAGCACGAATATTTCTTTGAAAATTAGCTCGTATAGCCATGCTGCTTTACTGGAACTTCAGTTTTATACCGCTTTTTTTGTTTCTGATTAAAAAGTCTTGTTGATAGGTACAAGCTTGTTGTTCACGGCCTTACGAATCATCCAAATGAGGTTGAAAATTTTGCAATAGTCTTCTTAGGTTTAACGGCCATCAGAAAATCACAAAGACCGGGTGGGGGCTTTACTGAGAGAAGACCACAGAAAACAGTGATGTACGCTGAAGGGGCATCTATACGGGTAAATAATAAACCATCGTGTAATTATTTGCAGCGTTTTACCCTCACAATATCCTCATAACTCCCTGGGGGGGGGGGGGGATATTTGCTAAAACCAAAAGATGTGCTCCTCTTCGATCACATTGATGACGTGGCCTCTATAAATCCTCGCGACACAATGCACGGTGGCATCCGTTCTCATCCCGACCCGATAAGGTTTTCCGCTGATTTCTCATCAGTCTGCCGTAGGAGCAATCTTTGGTCGGCAGGTAAACCCGCCACGAGCCCGCTTATCGCTCGGTGGTATCTTTTCATTAGGAATTGATAGATGGCTGTGGTATCCTCTTCTGCTCCCCTAATCATTTCGCTCTTCTGATTCCATTAACAGCCGTAACGATCGGCGTATCGTGGGTTGGTGTTGGTTCGTGGTGGGGATGGGAGCGGTGTAGCTAAGGCTCCCGCGGGGGAGGACCTTTCGGCCCATAACCTTTCGCCCATCGCACCCGTGGGAATCAAGTCGACCGTTAAGGACGTTAAGCAAAATGCCCGTTTCAATGCTTAGGATGATTTCGAGGACCTTTTACGGGCGCTTTGCCTCGAGCCTTCTGACTCCGGGTCTCGATGTCGCTGCCTTCTCTTAGGTATAGTAGTTATAACCTGCAAAACCAGAACCTACCGCTCTGAATGAAATGCCTCTGAAGCTTTGTTCAACCTCGATGACGTTATGTTCAACCGAAGGAAATGTCGTAGAAAATTATTGTTATCTCGATTCACGGAAACATTGTGCAGACATACTTAGCAATCTGCTGATGCGAAATGAGCGGAACAAAAGCATTTGGTTGGCAATTTCTGTTAGTGCCAGAATTTTTGAACAGAGAAGCAATGTTTTATCAATTTCAATTGCTAATGTACCTACCTCCTTAAATTACTTATTAGTACCTACCAGAATTTTCGAACATGGCCTGAACACAAATCAATTCGGGTCATTCTGCTTCCATCCCTAGAATGTCACAATATATAAGTGTAAAAGTTATCATTTTTGTAGGTGTGCCATTTTAAACGATAGGTATATGACTTCAGGTAAGGCCATTTTTTAGAGACTTTCCAGAGAATTTTTTAGAGACAACTTCTATTTTCATAGATATCTATTTGGCTCGTTCCAAAAATTCAGAAATGCTCCCTGCGAACCGGAGACCCCTCCAAAATCCGTTGCATGCATCGGAGATCTAAATTATAGATTTTCACTTTTTCGTGTATATATTTATTTATTTGCTTTTTTGTGTTTTTTGTTTTTGTTCATTTGTTTGTTTTTGTTTTTTCGTTTTTTTTCTGTTGTTTGTTTGTTAGCTTGTTTGTTCATTCGTTATTTCGTTCGTTTGTTCGTTCGTTCGTTCGTTCGTTCGTTCATTTATCTATTTCTATCTAGTTCGTTCGTTCTATATATCTATCCATTTATTTATCTGGATCTTCTGCTGCTACGCCCATCCATTTCCACCGCACAGAGCCTCTGCCTGTTTCGCTGGGTGAGCCACCAACCTTCCGAACCATACGTCAGAATGCTTTCAACCATAGCATTCAAGATAAGCTTCTTGGTACGATGGTGGACTTGCCTACTCCAAAGATTCCCATTTAGGGAGCGCACTGCAATTCTGGCAAGCTGAATTCGTCTACTATATCATCAGCCTCACAGGTCCCTGACGACTTCACAGTAGATCCCCAGTACTTGAAACGGTCAACAGACTTCACGGTTCCTAATCCAGGGAATAAAATATTCCGTTCGTCCCACCTACAACCAAGTGCTCCGTCTTCTGGGCGTTTATCTTCATGCCAGCTGCCTCAAATGCTTCATGCAGTTTCCTCAGCATAAACATCGCACCGTGCCTGTCCCTAGCTATAATTACCTGCCTCAGGTACGAGAAACGAACTCTAAAACTCGCCAAAATGCTTTTAGTAGCAAACGAAATAGTGATTTAAATGATGAACAATTTCCAGAAGTTTATTTAGTCAAAAATTTCTTTTTCTTAAAAAATGGAGATAAAATGCAAGTTATTTTTTGTCAGAACTAGCTAAAAATCGTTAAATATAACTACCTACTAATCGCCGAGAGTCACTAAGTCACTTTACAAATTCGCCCATAATGGTGTTGATGTATGACTGGAACTTTTCCGAAACAGGGTTTAGGTACTTACGCACGAAAACCCTCAACCCGTTTTCTGCCCGTGCACATTACTTACTTCTTGTAATCACGTTCCCTGTTGATGCATGATCTACAAGTAATCCCCCCCCCCCCTCCGCTGTAAAAACCGCCGAATTGTTTGTCCATATATTCATGGATGTTGCCATAGTCCAAATTCTCCGACAAAACAACTCTCCATTAATCACGATGGCTCATTGAAAAGGCGCGCAACTTCTTTTTAATCTCTTATGACCGAATCCAGCTACTGCCTAAGGCTTATTCTCAATATACCGATCTGGTCGTCTAGATTTCACTACATTTTTCCTGAAGAATTGATTGGGGATATTTTTCAAGTTTTTATGGTGAGTACTAGCAAGAATCGAGACCACTAATCTGGTTGATGAAAACGCGAGATAAAATGAATTATGATATTATGCTGATAAGAAATTATGTTGTTATCGTGGGGTTGGTAGGGGTTGCATAGTTCATACCTAGAAAGACTTCAGGCGGAATAGTCAGACTCGCTCGCCCAGGCCCAGTGCCCATTTAATTTTGGAGGAATCAAGAAAGTAGTATTGATGAGTACCTACTGGCGCTTGCAAACGTAGTGTATTAGGCTGGGTGTTTTATTTCATTCTACCGAACTACTAAGGCTCCCTTTCAGATCCCTCCTACGTGGTGTGTTCGTGATTTGCAGGGAATTTCCAATACGAATTCGCCATAAACAGGATCTTGTTGAATCCAACCGTTCTAACGCCGTACTGTGCACCGTTAAGTGCAAGGACAATTATTCGAACGCAGTTGTAGTAGTCGCGTAGGTGCATGTGGCTCACGCCCACTAACATCTCCCTTACCACCCATCACCGTTTTCAAACCATTAACGGGATTTACAGTGGAGATAATGTCGGTGTGCGCCGTAAGTCACAGCCGATTCCCGAGCTTGAGCGAACAGGGCAGATAACTGTCTCACCCATTATCATCCATATGAGGCTACTTCTAATCGCCTGCTGGCCATCTCAACTAAAATATTCCCCTCGCCGCCGTATCCTCCTATAAATCCAGTCATTTCCTCTCACAGCACCACGTTGCTGATTGAAAACCGTACACTTTCAGGAAAGTCTCGAGAGGATTGAAATAAATGGTTGTATCGATCAAGCGACCTACAGGTGAAACATTTTATGGATACTTAGGGGTATCGCGTATTTCTTGTCCCACCCCCCCCCCCCCCTCAAACGTGTCTTAGTATGGGTTGGGGAGATATAGTATGAGATAGAATTTTGCTGTTTTCACCTCAAGCTCGACAGCGCTGTTGTCAGCGACGGGGGTCACACACGGTTAATCTGTTCAGTAGCTATGCACGGTTTTCAAAAAACAGTTAAAAGCACGTCAGAATCAGAATCGTATTCCCACTTCGATAAACACATGGGATTGACAGAAAACCTCATGTTTGAAAAATCGGCGAACTTTGTTTTCAACCTGTTACTTGGGCTTTAGGTACCGTGCATTTGATGGCAAAGCTCTTTTTTTGGGAATGCATAACTTGAGCTCGGATCGGAGGTTCTTTTTGTATTTTTTTTTAAATTGGTGATTAGGAAAAAGGACAAAGGGATACAATATAAATATAAGAAGCATAATAACACACACACTTGTAATTTGGGTTCGGGTTTTCGAGTTGGAATGAAAAAATCTGCAAATTATTACACAATGGTTTATTATTTACCAATACAGATACCCCTTCTGCGTAGATCACTGCTTTCTTGGTCAATACCTACCCCCGTGCTCCTACCAGAAAATCCCTAAATCGAGTACTGGAACCGGCCCGGGAATTACAATTTCATAAAAATGCGAGGGATTCAATAAATCAATTATTACTTATTTGTTGCTATTCATAAGAAGTATCAGGTAAAATTATAAATCGTTGTGTGATACACAGTTGTGTAACGAACCGTTGTGAGATAATCCGTTGTGTAATAATTTACCTATATAAATGCCCATTCTAAGCAGATCACTGTTTTCTGTGGTGAATCAAGCTCCCCCCAGGAAAGGCCTAAATCTAGTACTGGAGCCGGCCCGGGAATTAAATTTTGATATAAATGTGCGGGATTCAATAATTCAATCATTACTTATTTGTTATTATTCATGAAGCATAAGGTACATAATAAAACGTTTTGTAATAAACCGTTGTGTAAGAAATCGTTGTGTACTAATCTGTTGTCTAATACTTTGCATCTATAGATGCCCATTCTGCGTAGATCAATCAATAATCAAAAAATCGATAATGCAATGCTTGCTTCAATCATTACTTATTTGTTGTTATTCATGAAGCATAACCTTTGTTCAAGTTGAAAAAGTACCTATCACCAAAATCCAAAAGAGCCATCATTTTTCAAATGAAACATTGTCACAGAACAACCAACTCGACTTCATACAGCCATCCGTGATAATAATCAGATGATGCTCCCTACCAATTATGGGGCCGGATTTATACCGGTTATTCACGATCATGTTGACGACGCTTTTCGGTGCAAACGAACGGCTGGTCATAAAATGATCCGCTTGTCTCCAAAAATTGTTTAGTTCAAATTCAATCTAAAAACGTAAAAAACCATATTCTATTGGAAGTTTTAGAGCTATGGCATTCTGAAAATTGTAACCCCTTTTTTTCACCCCTTAGAGATGACTGACAGTAACGCCGACCTTCTAGACCCCAAACGGGACCGACAAACCAAATTTCATTAATTTTGGTTCATGGTAACTAAGAAAAGTCTGAAGTAAGGCGGACAGATAGACATTTATTTTATTGCACTTTCGGATTCTAAATACCGTGATACGGAAACCATCAAATTTTGAGGGGGGATTAATTTTTTTTTTTCATGCTCAAAGGTTCATATTGCAAATGATAAACCTAAACTGGAACTTAGGCAACTTTCTCAAAATTTGACGAATTAGTACCCACTTCCTTAACCCATTACGATCGTTTTTCACCGCCTTGAACAAAAAAAAAACTTTCCCTTGTCCGTACCTGATTTATGATGAAAAAAGAAAAAAAGGGAAGAAGGGTCGTTTGTCAACTTTAGGAAGTCAGGGCTAAAGAAACTTGTGTTTTAATACCTGTTACAACATTTATAATTTCAGATTCTATGCCGCGAACCGTGTACCTTTCTTGTCGGTACCTTTTGGAAAGAGAAAAAAAAATCTAAAAGATAGATAGTTCAAAAAGAGTCGGAATGTTGGGATACATGCGATTGGTCTCCAGCTAGTCCCACACAAAATTAATCAAAATGCAGTCAGCCAATCCTGAGAATCGAATTGTCATTCAAATTTGCTGATCATTTGTAAACTGCAATATATCTCGATGTTTTTATTGGTACTAACCACCAACCTACTACCTACATTTTCTTCGACAAAAATGTAAATTTATTTTATTGTTTACATTTTTCTTATATACTTTGAAACGTAAAACATCATATTTTGTGGGTACCAACTGGTGGGATGACAGAATTTTTCCGTTCTCAGTTGCAAAGCTTTTATTGAAAATAAAATTCCGCTTAAGATGACAATACTCGCCGTTTTGACGGCTTTATTAAACCCTGTATAGAATACGATACAATTTGTAAAGAAAGTAGGTATCGAAGCTACTCATTATGTATCAGATGTACTTGTGCGCCGTGCGGCCTACACCGTCTAAGAAGATGTACTTAAACTAGTATCATTTTCGACGTGATCGGAGCCCACTTTGGATTAATTATTTTTCAAATTGGTCGACTCCTAAAGGTCCGTACAAGTTTTTGTGATACAAAACTTACGTGCTATATTCAAGGTCAAAATATTCATGTAGACGGGATCGCTTGGGGAAGCCTAATCGATATCTCTCCTTAACCGGTGATCATCTCGCTGGTCTAGGAGGGGGACTCTTGAGGGTCCACCCCCACTGTTACACTCTGTCACATGGTAGCAGATCGTGGTTCGGTAGTATGCGCTCAGCACTTCGCCATACTTCATCAACTTTTTGTGTGGGCTTACCAGAAGGAAAAGCCCAAAGGTTTCCCAGAAGGATTCCTTTACTAACAACCTGTCCCTTTGATAACACATACATCTATTGGCTTCCCCACCCCCTTTCTCCCCTTTAGAGTGTCAGTATAATTAAAATATACTGAGCTCATTAGAAGGCGATTGATGCCATGTCCCAATTTACAAGTCCCAATCGTGGAGGTTGATCACCTAGAGTTTGCCCAGATGAGCACAATTCACTGGACAACAACATCCGCCAATACTCGTATGTAGGAGCTTTGTTCTCCACCAGTAAAATATTATTGAGGTAGTACCATTACGATGGAGGTTAGTCACCTTGAAGTTGTTTAGATGTCTTTTCCTGAACCAGAACTTCATACTACTTTTCATTCCCCCTTTTCCCTCTCATACTTCACCTATCCAGAAGTATGTCACGTGGGGAGGAGTGTAACAGTGTGGGCTGTTCTCGATAAATTATTTCTTCCGGTGGAGACGGGATCGCTTGGGGAAGCCTAATCGATATCCCTTCTTAATCAGTGATAATCTCGCTGGTCTAGGAGAGGGACTCTTGAGGGTCCACCCCCATTGTTACACTCTGTCACAAGTTCTATCGGTGAAGAACATGTGAGTTAAACAGATAAGATCAATGTCAAATAAATATTGTCCAGGCCACATTGCTAGATTACAGTCGTCAAAGATACAATAGGACATAGCAATGAGTTCATATTATTCGTCGTTGTCAGTAATACATAATTTGCTATAATAGTTATTTGTTCATACTTAAGAACTGAAGGCCGAGGACGTCAAATGAGCGGAAAAACGGGCAACGCGAGAGGATACATGTGCCGCTCCGAGTACAGCCGGCCGGGGCAAGAGAGCCCCGACATGCCCGGACCCACCCACCATGGTGGCTCCCGGGGCCACCCTTCCATTGCTGATACTAACGATTACAGCCCAAGAACCTAACAAATAAAGCATAAATAGATGCCAAATTTGCCCAAAAACACACCAAGGGGGCGGCCCCGAGGCCGCGCGCACACATTCGTATACAAGTAATCGTACAGTCGGATTTCGATGAATCTTACAAACGCTATGGGCGACCAGCCAGTTCCTACCCTCAACACTTTATTTCAATATTACCTTATTTTTTTGTTGTTCTGGGTATTTTGACGGTTTTACCTAATAAAATCAGGTAAACCGTTCTGGAAACATTTTTGCCATTAGTATATTAGGTACCGTCCAGAAGAGTTTTTTTTTTTTTTTGAAGCTACTTTTGCGAGCATCATTTTCTATAAAAGCTACCAGTAACTATCGTCTAGTTCACAATTGATAGCAGGAACAGAAATAATTGTAATATTACCATACCTTCCGGAGGAGTCCGTCGTTACTAGCTGGACTAGCTGGGTTTTAAGGACATCATCTTCAGGCCGTCGAGAGAATACTCCGAGACACTAAGAGAGTATTCTCTTGACGGCCTGATGATGATGATGTTCTTACATCGAAAGCGCTTGCCTCCCGTACTCAACCAGCTAGGGACGACGGACTTCTCCGGAAGGTATGGTAATTATTACTTCTTACGCTAGCGGAAATAACCCTTTAGATTTAATACTATAAATAATTGTGTTTCAACGGAAATTCTCGACAGCTGCATAATAGGTATGGATTAGGCACCCATTCGACAGTGAAGCGTCCACTTTCTCTCAAATCCAATCCAAGTACATTACTGCATTTATATTTCATCGTTTATTTGCATGTCATATCTTAAATAAATTAGGAAGGGGACCGTTGACCGTCCCATTCCATTATACATTAATTTGATGATCAACATATTGATGAATTAATTATCTGATATCAATTCAATCAAGCATTCAATCTGCCGGTGTTATTGATACATACATGCAATTTGCAATGATGGTTAGGACATATTAGGTTTGTGGGCACGGCCTACTTCACGTTCAGATAATTATGGGAGTCTGAAGTTGGCCAAGCTGCACTGGTCACTAGCTCACTAGGGATGTGACTGAAATAACAGCTTGAAATACTATGTTACTTGGGAATAACAGGTATACCAAAACGCTGTAAATGATAAAAGCATGTTAGGTACCGAATAAAAGCTTAGCTTGCTAGCTTACAAACCAAGGCCGAGAGCCATCGGCTGGGAGGAGGGGAGAGGACGGATAATGGGCCTAAACCTATTATAGTAATTATAATAGGTTTGGGTTGTAGTAGTTATAATAATAGTATTGGGTTGTTAATCGATTGTTTATTAAAAAAATTAAGAAAAAAACAAACAGGCAATTGGCTGATGGAAGGGTGATTTTCTTTGAAGCTAGCATCCCACTACCAGTACTACTACCATTACCCCCTAGTATTGGAATTACATTCTTTTTACAGTGTGCTCACTCTGGTCATCATGATTTTGTTAGCAATTTCGTTCCTATAAGTTTATAGCTAAATTCGAAATATTCCACTCTAAATATATAGTATAAGTAATACTACTGAATAACAGCTTAGCAAATCTCTGCTGGTCACCCAGGGAAAGGAAAATGTGGTAGGTACGGTTCGACTCAACATCTGACAGTAGCTATAATTATAGGATTCGAGTCGTTTACTTCCATATAATAATATCATGTTTGTTGCAAACGTTTATCGACTAACTATAATTATTATAATCGAGTCGTTTACTTCCATTTAATAATATCATGTTTGTTGCAAAAGTTTATCGACAAAAACAAAACCCTAATAAATCTCAGTAAGAAGTATACTTTTTGTAAACATCAAGAAAAATATGAATACACTTATTTAACTCCACAACATTGACCCATGTTTCAAGAAACGAGTAGGTACTCTAGGAAGTAAGTCTTTCGAAAGGTTAAACAATTCTGCATGCTGATATTGATAAGTGTCAACTCGTTATGCATTCTTCTCTTTACCTTTTGAGTAGGTACAAACCCCAGTCTCAAACCTCAACCCTCTTTTACTCGCGCCCTTCTGAGCTAGGAGTTAACTTCCCTCTCCCCCTTAACTTCTAATTGTAATGGTATTGGTGGTAAACCATAATATTTATATAAATCAATGCTACACAACTGAAACTGACCATTCGTTGCGTCAGAACAAAGGAAAGAAAAATCAACCGTTTGTCACCAAATTAGGAAGGAATGCATTGACTGGAATACATGAATTCATGCCACTGACATAATTATTGATACAGGAATACATGATAGACAATTTATTTTGAGAGGTATATGAAGAAGGTAAAAACAGTCGGAAATCAGACAGATTTCCTTGAAAACCCAACAGTATTTTTTTCTGAAAAAAAAGAAGAGGAAAATCCATATGTTCATCAAATACAGGGTTTATCGTAATTAACACCATATCACCATCATTATGGCACATAAATGTATTACAATTTATGGCATATATAATAATTATTTACATAACTATTTACATATATATGGTCTATATATTAGGAAGGAATGCACATTATGATTGTTGGAGCACTGTTGAAAATGAGCAGTGTGGACAATTTATTTGCTTCAGTTCAAACAGTACTAAATCAGGAACAAGTGCATTAGCAGCATGTAGTAATAGAACCATTCTTAGATGAGAGTTTTTGGGGGGTTTTCTCCAAATAATTAAATTACTATTTATGGGCAAAATTGACTCTATTTTTACCAACTTATCTTCCGGTATGTGTCGTTTTCTCCTTTCCTTCTAATTTAATCAGTTTCATAATAGGTTATACACTTACAGTCTACTCGCCACTCTGCAGGCGTAATTCTTCATTCAGTGAATCTCCATTTTCTATTATTTCATGTCAATAACGTGAAAATTCGGCTCGATCATCTTCGTATAGCCAACGGAGGTTATTGAAAGTGAACTCGTATTTCAAGCATTAACTGTCAAGGGCTGTAAAGTGTATCTCACTCACGCATAAACACGAACCGGAAGTGTCTAATATTGATACAATTAAATTACCTCACTTCTCGGCCGATTCTAAACCGTGGGATGCATGAAATCCATTGTGGACTAACAAACCATCCAGCCCAATATTTATCGCTGTATGAGTGGACAAAGAGGATATTGATGAATGTAAAATAACGACGAACGGCAGCCAGTTAACAATAATCGTCCTGCTAACGTGTCGCACTCGACCGTGCAAGTTTATGACAGAGTTAAATTATTATTACGTAGCGAAAGAGGAGTTTTGAAAGGAGCCAAGAGGGGGAATCAAGATCGTGGGTGCGGGTAGCCCATAAATTATGGTCCAGTCTCGCCACCCTAATCAAAATGTTGTTTAGCCTTTCTCACGGGTCACACGCAACTTTCCTGCCAATGAATGCAGAAGTTCGATTTTCAGCTAGCGTTTTCAGAATTTCGTATTGTTTTGTGCCGGCTGGCTGTGTCCCGAGCAGCACAGGGTTGGCCACACTTTTCTGGGACAAGGAAGAAAGTGTCAAAAACCGGAATCTGTACGAAATCGATCGTCCTTAGAATATTCCTATAACAAATTATGGGTCAAGATTGCCAATTATGGGATCAACCTCCGGAAGGCTCTTCGTGCGAATAAGCACCACAAATCTACATTCGTTCTCGTTTTACAATCGGGAATCTCTTGTAAACCAACGCCGCATTCTGCCCCAAGAAAGACCTCTGGGCATTACCTCTAAATTCTCTCAATACCTAGTGATAGGCGATAACTTGAGTATTTATTGAGCGAAAGCAGATCCGGTAGGAATCCGTAAGATGCCACCCTGCACTAGGGAAATTTGGTAAATATAACTTTCCGCTAAAGGAGGATTAAAGATGTCCTACTAACTTTCTCCCACTTACCTACTGTGAATACGATTAGCTTCCTCTCCATTCCTATCCCTAATAATCGGGACATAACAGATTGACTGATTTATATTTCGTTAGTCCAACAGTATCCTTATTATTTACCGCAATCGGCTGGAGTCATTTTCATTATTGTTCATCATCCCTCGTTGTGACCTATCTATGTCTTTTCGAAAGAACTAGTAAGCAAAGAGCCATTTCAGGCGGGGGCTTTACGTCCAACTGTCCTGCCGGAGCTGCGGACGTTATCAGCTGTCCTCTCAGAAGGATCAAAATTTGATCCGATCATTTCACTCACTGCTTAGGTCAAGGCGAATCAAATTCCAACGACCAAAAGACACAGCGTTAAAACGCGCTCGGCCACCGCTTATTGGCTCACCGTTTTCGTCAGAACATTAAGTAGTATAGGTACTTGCAGTTTATTTATTTATTTCATTTAACTCGGATAAAGCCCAGTTACATAAGTATGTAAATATAAATCATTATAGTGAGGTATAATAGGAGCAATATGAAAACTGCGTACCCAGTGGCGTAGCCAGGGGGGGGGGGGGGGTTAGTGGGGATCATAACCCCCCCCCCCCCCCCATTGGCTCGAAAACTTTATCACAAATTAAAATTAAATCTTAAGAATTATAACAATCACAAAAGTACCGAACAAAAACAACAATAACAGATTAAACGGTAAATCAAGCTGATTAAACAGTTAAATAATATTGCGTTTATTTGATTACTAACGATCTGTCCCAAAAATATGATCCACTCTTTTTGACAAAAATGCTTATCGAAATAGTCCCTCACCGTCGCCATCCCACAATTCAGGTGAATAATATTGATTTTAACCCTTAATACCAATTGTTGACCCCCAAAAATCCAAATTAGACCCCTATTCTGTGTGAAAAACAAGTGAAATGTCAAACAAGTGTGTGTCAAACTATTTTTCTCAAAAACAAGTGGGTCAAATTTGACTTTATTAGGGTCAAAGATCGGTAAAAATGGCTAAAATCACGAAAAATTATATAATTTTAAGAAAAGTGGTATGGTTTCCCGCTATATCATCTTTTTACGCAATATCAGGAATATTTCTGTGAAAATTTGCTCTTATAGCCATGCTGCACGACAGGAATTTTTTTTTCTATTTCCGATAACCCCCCCCCTATTCAACGATCCTGGCTACGCCACTGTGCGTACCACTAGGTACGCAATAAAAACAGCCAACAAGATATATATACAAGAGTGAGATGTTCAAAGCACGAAGGCTCAAAAGATTAACAAAGTGAGTAAGTATTAGTACGAATAGGTATGAATCGAATTAATACCTACATTTTGGTCTCTCATAGGTCCCATAAGAATTTGGTCACAAACCAACAGTTACTTTCGTCTGTAAGTGCGTGAGCGATGAAAACCTTGTAGCCCTCAAACCTTGAGACGGTTTTATCCAACCAATGTCAATGAACTCTCAAACATACATTCTTACTAGTCCAATTCACCGCGGAGTATTAGGCACTGTCACGTGGGCAGAAGAAGGAAGTAACGGTCCGGATTGGTCTCATAGACGCAGAAGATTTGGTCACCCAATACAAGGCTGCGCTGTCCTCCAATCCCAAGCTCCTTAACTTTTGCATTTTCCCTCGGAAACGCATAGCTATTTTCAATTTCAGTTTTAATCAAATTCAGGGCCCAAATTCAGTTTGGTTCACAATATTGGTAACCTGTGAATTCCCTTGTGGTTGAATTATTGGTAGTATTTATGACCATGGTCAATAAGGATTGTAACACCTGTATCCCCAGTCTAAAGGCTTTAACATTATACTGTGTACCTATTTTGATTTCATAAACTCCTGCTCTTATCAACAGATCGACGTTCATTCTCTGTTTACAGGTACTACGAGGCTAACGCCGTCCGTCTGTATGGCAGCCCCGCGTCTGGCGGCTGCGACGACAGCTGCGTCCAAACGCATTTCTGCGCCGTCACGCGCGTCGACTACGCCGAGTTCCGAAGTTGCCTCGAAGCCGCTGCCAGCGCACTCTTTTCCGCCGCACCGCCATCTTTCATCCTCTACGCACCCCTCTTCCTAGCACAACTCTTCGTACACTACTTATCGGTCACTTGATGTGTCTAAACCGTCTTGTAAAGTTACTTATATTTTTCTGTGGTGAACTGTGGTGTGATGTGGTCTACATAAACGTTAAGCTCTAGCTGAGTTCAGAGTATATTGATGTATCTGCTTCGTTGAAGGAAACGAATTTGCAGTTCATATTTCACTTGGTTGACGCTTTCAAGGTTGCCTCCTTAATGATAAGAAACTCCTCGAAATGTTATCAATCATTACGTTGCATACCTCCATTCACTCAAAGGACGAAATGTGATTGAGGCCGCATCCATACTTTTAATGATGTACCTACTTAGCTTTTCATCCTTTGTGGTTCCAGTCGTTTGAGTTAGGAATTTTCTTAATATAATACTGTACTAGCTTTGGGTTGGTACTAGGTTACTTCTGCAATCTATTTTGAAAATACGATTCTTGATGGCATGCCCATTGTCCAGGGGAAAATTGATGTTTTGCTGCATTTTTATGGATTTTAATGAAAATTCTGTATAATTGACTGGACTGTTTTAATGGGTGAAAATTAATCGTTCAGGGTGAATACTAAATGTGTTTACCTTCTGCAAGCCCTGAAGTAAAATTTCTTTGTTTTCAAATGAAATTGATTATAGGTTTGACGCTTTCCGACCCATTCATTCGGAGTGCTATGGCAAGTGTCAGACAAGGGCAGCATCATTATAGAGCAGGCAGTGCAGTCACGAGGGAGGGAGGAGGCCTTGGGGGCGCCACAGTGGGCGAGGGAAACTTGACTGAGAACATGAGCTATCAGTGGTGAGAGAAATGTTGAAAAATGATGAGAAATGATTGTCTTGTGGATCTCTTTGAAAAATCTTGTAGGTAAGTATCGATGTACTGCAAAATGTTCGGTGCGGCGAATATGGCAAGAGGCCACCTGATGGTCGCTACCTGATCTGCTTAACCAAAGAGCGGTTATTGAGGGGCGGTAAAAATTCGTTAATTTTCTGAAAATGGAAGGTAACTATAATATCGGGCTGCATGTAGTCAGTTACTCCTTGTTTAACCCGTAAATGAAGTGCAAATCCAAACGAACTGGAAATCGCAAGATATAATCCAGACAGACCTCCAAATGGTAGTTTGACAGACAGCAGGAGTAAGGGTCCGTCATTTATACGGTACTTAATAAGATTTTTACCATCACGTTTTCTGGTACACACCTTTTTGATTCTGTGAATGCAAGAGTGACCAGGATCCAGTGATGGGTTCTGCGGATGTGGTATTATCAGCCGATTGAAAGGGTCTGTCGATCCCATTAATGGGTGAAGTGGTGGTGCGTGGGTAAAAGGTGGATGGGGGTGGGGATGGGTACCGGACAGGGAGATTGGAGTGGCACAGTCCTACTGGTTCATGATGGGCGACAGGTACCTAGTAAATAAGTGTTGCTTGGAGCTGTCGAATTAAAATTTTATTGTGGAGCCAAGGAATGAGAAAAGGTTCTTCACAATAAGTACAGCAACCCGTTTTATCAAAATTCAAGTTAGGCTTCAGCAACTATGTAAGTCGCACAGTAGAAAAACACAATTTCAATTAGAATTTACTAAAAAAGAGGTATTCCAAATTCCCTGAAGGAGATAACGGATCAGCCCCAAAATCAATAGCCCATCCCAACATCTTACACTGTGTTTCGCCACCTTCTAATGTCTTGCAGAAACAACAAAAATTGGAAACCTTCAGGAATCCATTGCACATTGAAAAATTTTGTGTATCTAAAACCAGTTTTATTGATGTCTTATTAAGTAAATCTAATGTGGTTTTATAGATAAATGTAAAACAAAAAAAATAAATAATAATAGTAATAATAATCGGTCAACCACGATGGAGACTAACTATTGCGAAAGATGTTTATTTTAATAAGAAAATTTATAAAATAGAAATCATCGTGTCAAAATTCTCAATATAATTTTTTCAAATTCGAAATTTTTCACTCAAGATACACATTTCGTGAGGTAGGTATTTTGTCTAATTTAGAAAGTGTACATATCGTCGGCAAAATGACAAAGTGACGTATCTTTTTTTCACCACCACAAACGGACGTAACTGCGAAAATTCGATTTTTGAGTTAGCTTCATATATGATACCATTGTAAGCAGCTCTAGCAGTTAGCACGAGTCCCCACTCATTTTCGTTGCTCAGTATCGCAGAAATCGCTTGGTCTCTAAGGACGCATGTCCAGCAATCGGAATTCCCACAACGACAGAAAGGCGTATCTATCAGTTACGTCTCTGTGTCATGGTGAAAATCATTACCTACATCAGTTGCGTCACTTTTCAACAAAGAGGAATACGGGGCTGAGTTTTCGCAAGTCTTCATCAAAGGCCGAGGGAGAGGAAGACCACGCACCAGCAGCGACAACGATGAGCTTCCGAAAGCCTACGAAACGGAATTGAAAATTGCTGCCCCGAAATACAAGGATCTGATGAAGATGTGCAAGGATGATGTTATCCCCTCGGAATACCATTCGTTCTACCGCAGCCTTCAGACATCCTCTGCTGAACGGGACTGCCTTCCCGAACCGACTGAGGAGGAAGAATCGGACTATGAAAACTGAACTGACGACAAACTTTATTTTTTCTTTATAGTTCGTTCAAAGCCTGTACGCTACTGCTTTTATTAGGAAACTACAATTTATTATTACCATCAATTTTTCATTAAAATGCTATCAATTTCTATTTTGATTTTTTTAAATAAAACAGTTTTACCTGCCTACCGTGTGATTTCCCCCTGCCTACATCAATGATAAGAAAAGATGGTAAAAGTTATTACATGGGAAAAAACACCCCTACCCCTTACAATCCACCACAATTGAAACGCGCAAATGACGTAACTGAAAAAGTACCAACTAACGGCAATGACAGAAGGACGTATCTGCTATTAAGGGCTCCAGGAAGGGCGGAAGGCAACAGTTTGCATACTGGGTTGTGAAACATGTCAACTACACTCAGGATAACCGATTTTGGGTTGCATTCAACAATTTTCTGATTTTTCCGACGCCTTTGGATTTTCAAACGCGATTTTCTCAAAATGCATTTTTTGCAGTTACGTCCGTTTGTGGTGGTGAAAAAAAGATACGCCACTTTGTCATTTTGCCGACGATATTAGATATTAGTTATTCGTGTCGATATGGTGTAATGTATTCTAACTGTGTTGTGAGGTGCAACTGGGAAGCGCGAATGTATCTATTTTTACTGAAAATAGTGATGTAAATAGGAATTTGTGAAGACTTGAAAGAACATAGACATTTAGTGCGAGTAACGTCACACCATCGTAATAAAAATTTTTTACTGTATACGTTGCGCTGCACTGTTGTTCTGACTGGAACTTGAACCGGAGAAACCGCGTCGAGAGCGTCGCTCAAACCAACCCGCAACTACCCATTAGTGTTTTCTTGGAAAACAATCGATGAATGTTTCATATTATTCACTGGTCAAGTTGGACGGTGTTGGTGCCCTTGTGATGAGAACTACTATGATACACCTCAATGTTTTTATTTGGGGGGGGTCGTAACGTGTAAAATGTTCAAGCATGTAAATAGCTGTATTTGTATTATATTTACCTAACTACCTATGTCTAACTTTATGAGATGTAGATGTTGGTTAGAGATGACGAGATACACAGACAACTGATACCGTTTCAACCAAAACCAACCATCTCAACAAAAACCCACGAATACTAATATATGTGTTATATTCACCAATGTCTTTTCTATGAAGTTGTGGAACAGTCGCTTTTTGTAAAAAACTAGAAAAATGAAAAAAAGATTATTGACAAAAAAATCGAAAATAATATCTTTGTGTCTGTATAATTGTCGACGTGATGAGTAATTTATTCTTACGATTACTTACGTAAATGTTGGTCATTTATTAATTTTGATGTAATACCTTATTTGTTTGGCGATCAATTTTTGCTGTATAACACTTGATAGTTACCAATATAATAAACGTATTATTGAAAAACTGTAAAAATTTTTACTACCTACTCATTATATAAAGCATAGATAAAAACTCATAATTTATAAAACTCATATTATAGGTACTATATAGAATTCTTGATTGCAGGTACAGATTATTAAATATGAATTTATCGGTTTTGAGGGTGGTGGTCAGGATAATGAGGTTGGGAGTGGGTCTTTTTGCCCTGACAATTCTTCGTAGGTAGTCGAGAGGGCACATGAGTCACAAAAGCGGTTTAGGTATATTGTTTTTTAATGAAACTAGATTCCATTCTGAGAACTTTGACACCAACTGCACTGTTCTACGATTAGTAGTTCTTTTTCTATGATTTTTTTCAAAGTTTCCCGGGGTTCCTACGTCACATAGGGCAGGTGGGACCCGCCCAGACGGGAGGGGTGCAATGACAGGAATCTCTGGAATATTTTAATACCATTTTTATTTCTTATTCTTATTTCTTTATTTCACGGGACAATCCCAAAAAATTACATTCTATAAAATCAATCATTTAAGTCATTCTAAACAGGGGGGAAAAAAAGAACCCTCCTTTGGGCAACGCTGCATCCTGATAAAAACGCTGCAAATTATTTTTTACAATGGTTCATTCATGTCACGATAAGAAATACCTGCAAGCAGATACCCTTTATCCGTAGATCGCTGAATTCCTATCAGCGTAAGACCCATTATTATTAGGGTATTTTTTGAGGTAAATACTTACCTACGCACAGCTGTTGTGAATGCCGTATGACGTTCGGACAGAAATTTTGGTTTATTATTTTCAATAGCCTCAATAATCACCCGGAGCATTGTAGGTTCAGCCGTTTGTTCACAGTACCTAAGGCCCTGAATTTTGGCTTCCTGAATGTTAATGATACACATTCATAATTTACATACCTATAGCCCAGACAACATAAATATCATTGCTAAGCTGTAAGGAATCGAGTTCGTTGTTCCTTGACAATATCGGATTTTGTTGATAGGTACTTTTGTGACTTGAACAAATTTTTTGGCTTTTTAAAAACTATTATGCTATGCTTCCTGAATAGCAACAAAATAATATTGATGATTTATAGAATTCTAGAATCCACCGCTTATTATTATGAAACTGCAAGTACCCGGACGGCTTCTGTTCTGTACCAACTCGTTTTGGGGCTTTCCTGGGGGAAGCACGATGGTAGGCATTGAGTGATTTACGAAGATGGGGCAGCTATACAGGAAAATAATGAACCACTGTGTAATAATTTGAAGATTTGTTGGATTATACGCACCTTGAAACGCAAACCATCAGCACCCCCCATTTACGATCCCGACGTTTCATTATTGAAAGTAATAAACGAAATGGAACTGGGTCACGTTTGTGCGTTGTGTGCGAATGGCCCAGAACAAATGGGAAGATACTAATTAGGGCTTTTTGTCTCTCCGAAACTTTGGGGAAGGGGAGTTAGCTAAGAAACCCGTCGCTATAAACAGGTCCAACTGGTTGAAGGGTGTAACAGTTTCACAAGAAAACAGCGGTATTATTGGTATTGGGGGAGAAACAACTTTTCAGAAGGCTGCTGAGCCTGCCTCACCAAGATCAACATTCGGATCCTCTCTATATATCTATACCACTTTTCTTGAGAGTGAAGAATAACTGTAGCCTACCACCTGATCTGCGTCACGGAAACGTCGATTTATGGTACAATACCACCTTGTAAGTAGATAAATATTGTTGCGGATTATATAATATTGCAAATAAATATTATTTAAAGTTCTGTGTTAGATAATAAGATTTGAGATTTCAAAAAAGAGTCAGGGAAATGGGACACTGCTGTTGCCTGGTACGTTTTACGGATGTGAGGTTCGTTCTAGCCGCGCCAAGTTCATGAAGAAGATCGGCGCAGAAACCACGAGCAGGGCGGATGGTCGAGATGACGCGTTCCAACCGTTTTGAGTTCATGAACTCAGTTCGATGAAGATCAACTGCCTCAGTTCGCGAGTTCTTGAACTCAACTGAACCCAACGAGAAGTGAGTTCACCTCCAGTTAACCTCGGGGTAACCCCCCCGCAATTATAACCTACTTCATTTTTTTTTTTTGCAACTGCGCCTGATCGAAGTTTGGGCAGTATTTGGTAGTGATGGGCGAAACGAATGATTTCAATAATCGAATACCAAGTAGGTATTCGAATGATTTTGATAATCGAATGATCATTCGAATGATTTCATTCAAATGTGGAGGGAAAACCCACCGCCATTTTGAACTAAATCAATAAGGATTTATATTGAATTAAACAAAAAAAATAATAATAATAATTATTTGATACTGACATTAGAATAGAAAATTCAGGAATATATAGGTAAAATATAACTTGATTTTTCATTGATCTTACTTAGTTACACGGATGAAGCTCGTTTCATTCGAATGATTCGTTTGGATCATGAAAAAGGAGTTGGAAAACCTCCAACAGATCCGAATGCAAAACAGCCAATGGCAGAACAGATGCTAAAGTATTCGAATGAAAAACAACCAATGGAATGGGATAGAGTTCGGATGAAAGTCTCGGCTATGGTTGTTCTGTGACAGTAGGTACTTGGGCATTCGCATTGGTCACAGGTTCACTTTTGTCGCAGTTCCATCCTCCTGTATCTTGAGCTTCGCGAAGAAACCGCTAGTTTCGCTACAATACGAATGCGAAAGTATTCGAATACTTGAAATCTCACATCCGAATATCCGAATGAATTCAATAATCGAATGCCGCATTCGATTCTTCATTCGAATTGCCCATCACTAATATTTGGAGGTTTTCTCTTCTCTGGCGTGTCCCTTTCGGTGTCTCTTCACTTTTGGGCGTTCGAGCCATCGGTTTCATGAATTCAGGACTTACTTCAACCCCGTCGAACTCGGTCGGTGAACTCATCCGAACCTGATTTCATGAACTCGACATGGCTGGAACGAACCAATGGATTCCGACTGCTGGCTGGCTGGCTGCAGCAGGTAGGAAATGTCCTGTCGACGTGTTTCATCGAAGCAAGCGGTTTTTTCGAATCGCCTTCTGGTTTATTATTTTCAGTATTGAACCTTTGGAATCGATTTAAAATATAATTTAAAAAATCCTCCCTCCCATCCCCCTCCAGTCTATAAGTTTACTGGTTTCCATTACAATGTACGTATACACCAAAAATGATGTAAAAAAATGTCTGTCTGTCGGCCGTTTACCATCCTCCGTACTTCGTTTTGGTTTATTATTTTCACTAATTAACCTTTGGAATCGAGCATGAAAAAAAATTAACCCCTCTTCAAAATTTGATGGTTTCCTTTTCAACCTTAAAATGGGATTTTAAAAAATTCTGTCCGTCCACCGTACGCCGTACCATGAACTTAGTTACCATGAACAGAAATTAATGAAATTTGGCTTGAGGTCCCATTTCGGGTCTGGTAGGTCCGCAGAGGTCGGTGTTACATTTCCTGAACGCCGTAGCTCGAAATATTCAGTGGAAGGGTATGGTTTTTTTTTACGTATTTAAATTTATCTTGAACTAAAGAATTTTTCGAGACCACCCCGAGCATTGTACGTCTAGCCGTTCGTTTGCACCGAAAACCTTCGTCAACATGATTGTGAATGAAAAGGTATAAATCCGGCCCAGATATCACTGCTGAACACCTGATTATAATCACGCATGGCTATATGAAATCGAGTTGGTTGTTTCGGGCGATTATTTCATTTGAACAATGACGGTTATTTTGAATTCAGTTGATAGGTAATTTTTTAATTTGAACAAACGTTAAATAAATATTAATGATAGAACTCTTGATTCCACCGCATATTTATGAAATGTTATTGCCTGGCTGGCTCCATTACTCGATTTAGGGCTCTTGTGGGAAGCACAAGGGTAGGTGTTGACCATATAAAACAGTGACCTACGCCGTAGGGGTATATACAGGTATTTTATTGTTATCATGAACCAAAATTGATGAAATTTGGTTTGTGAGTCCCATTTGGGGTTAAGCTGGTCTGCAAAGCTCGTTGTTACTGTCAGTCATTTCTAAGGGGTGAAAAATAGGGGTTCAATTCTCCAGGACGCCCTATTCTCGAATTGTTTACGTTTCCAAATTGATTTTGAACTTGGGAGTTTTTTGAGGCCTCTCGGAGCATTGTGTTCCATCTTCGTTCGGTTTTCGGTACACCAAAAATTAGTTTACTAAAGTAAATTTGAGTGCATAATTTTTACTTAACTCGTTCTCAAAAAAAAAATTAATTGTGCTATATTCCTAACCTCAACTCTTTGTTCCTCATAAAAATATTAAAAAGTGTGCCCTTCCTTTCCATTATAACTCCGTATTATAATGGAACTGCAATCGAGAATTTATCACAGACCATAAGTCATGCACACGCCCATGTTGTGGGATTCGATTACAAATGGAGGAAGCAGTATCGATTGCCGTTTAATCAAGTTGCAAGTTATTGCGTAAAACTTTCCGGGGAAACCTTATTAGATTCAGGTTAGTGTTGGATGGGTAAACTGTGGTTCTAAAGGGAACGCGATACTCTTCCTCGCAGATAGCTGCTCATCTAACCCACGGGTTCCAGCCTGCCAACCAGACTTACCGCTAGGGGCTAGTGTCGTAGTATTAATTTTCCAAAGGTTTCACCCAACTGGGAGAGCGGAGGGTCGAAAATTGAAATACTATCCTGGGCATCTGATGTTTCTCTTGAGGACTGAAGATCAATTTTACGTTTTAAATAAAACAATTACGCGCGGATATATATTTATGCAAAATTAAGATTTTGTTAACAATGAATGGGGATTAAAATCAAAGTCACCTAAAATAACACCACCCTGCATATATTTTCAAACCGAATCTTTGATCCTCAGCTATATCTTGAAATCCCAAAATTTTAGGATTGTTCCAGCAAGAATACACATCGATTCCAGGAGAAACTTTAGGGAAACTTCAATATTGTAATTAAAATATTTCAATCAAACATTGACAATCAGCCCAGTCACGATTGGGTGGATCCACGTTGATCCCCCCAATCATTGCTGGGTACCTTACTTTACCATTGATTCCGATTCATAATCCAACAATATCACACACCTCAGCAACTTGCAGCGAATCGTATAATCTCTTGTGGAAAATTATCGAGCCATTCAGTTTTTATCCCAAATAAAACGATGATAATGTCAGTATGAAAGTCCATGACCATTTCCCTAGGTATGCTGCAACATGGTGCGATGATAAAGCCGTCTAAAAACTTCTGATTAACCAAAATGGGATGAAATTATGTAAATAATATTTTCTACTGCAGTTAATTTATCTAGCATCTATCTCTGTACTTGCATCTCATCAGTTGAAGACATTTCCTTTGAACAGCTCATAACATATACTTCTTCCTCCTTCGCTTCCCTACCAAGACCCTCAAGTTCTAAAACCCTGAAGACCTCGTTTGCAAGATTATCAACGAAAACTACAATTAAACTGCACGGAAGTCCGGTATGTTTTTTTGTCAAATATATACGTTCCATTGTATTGTTTTGAGTGAACCTTTTCTTCCCTTCTTGGGATGAAAAAGCTTACATCGCCTCTGTCTGGTTCATGGTCGGAACCCACTCATAATACCATCATAGATCGCAACAATGCATTACCGTAGTATTTCGGTTTTCAGTGGCGAAACATATTATGGAAATTTCGTTCATTCTTCTTGTATTATAGTACCTTTGATACCTTTGACTGATGATATTCGACTTTATGACAAAAGTTTCTAATCAATGGGCTACCAGTCGCCGCTGCTTCTTCGGTAACCGCCATCTGTAAACTCGACTTATAATATTTATGTTCATGTTCTTCAGGTACGAGTATTTTAAGCTTCCATTCTTCGTTACAGGTCCGAAAACAGTACTGAGGGGCTCAGGTGCACACAAGAAATCAATCTTGTAGTAGGTTGAGCTATACTGCGTCTGCTAGCAAACGGTCGTTAATATGGTGCACTTACGGGCCTACAGCATAAAAGGGGAAGGCACATCATGATAAGGAGATCGTCGGTCATGCGTGTCAGGATAGACGTGATTGACGTCCCTCCTGATGTGACAGCAGTATGTTAACCTTAAGTTGCGAGGGACAAAGGGCTAAGATCCTCGGGAAGGCAGATATGAAACAGCGCAGCCACTTTCATGATTACCCAATGAAATATGTGAGTAACTCAGCCTGAGGTAGGTAGGGGAGAGGTAGTATGTAGCTCTTGACTGATGTGACGTCCCGGGGCCTCCTTTTCTAGCAATTACTGCCGAGTTGAATCAACCTACCTTCGCCTATGGAGAGGCTCGCTCCAACAACTATATGCAAATATGATTGAGGTACTACGCTTCCAAACTCCCCTCGCTTGAAACCTTTCCGGGCCGACATTCCTGAATGGGTGCTCCTCACCAGCATCTCTGTTTACAATGACTTAGTTTGAAATTTCAAGAGAAAACAAGCCTTGTTAGTTTCCGGGGGAGTGGAAACATGCATCCTCGAGATATTTTAGTTCGACACACACGGACCTCTCATCTTGGTTTTCGACGAACGCATTACTCCTCATATTACATAATATTATCTGAACATAAAATCTACCTAACTGTATCAGGGTATGACGAAACACGTCAACAGCAGAGGCTGGGCGCATATCATAGACGAGCGTTCAAGGCTCAAGACATGCCAAACATCTCTCACGATTAAATTGATCTACTTTTAGTGAATTTTTTAAAGAAAAGACACTGAACTGCAATGGATCCAAAATTTAGTATAAGTATACAAGGTTTTGAAAAATCTTTCGATGCAAAAATACTTTCCAGAGAATTCTGGATCCATTCCTAGTTGCTGTTTTTTTTTTCATTTTGGCATATATTTAATTATGAACCTGAGGGCCCCCCCCCCCCCTTCCACTCAAGCGGCTCGTATTTGGAATGATGCTTCTGCGAGCCTGCTGCATAAGGAAATCTGAGGCTACTTTTTTCCCTTTTGAACCTTCGAGACTCAAATTTGGAATGAAGCATATGTTCTGTGGGACTGTTGGGTGAGGTAGACAAAGTGGGTCCCCACTCTGATCCCTCTCCTTTTCCTCCCTTTCATTTTCAACATTCGAGGCTCAAATTTGGAATGAAGCTGCTGTGGGAATGCAGGGTGGGCTTCGAGATTCGCTGTGTGGGCTCCGCAGTTACCAGCTGCAGCTAGCCGGCCGTTGTTATTATATTTATTCTGAGAGGACCTAAATTAGGCTCCTGATATGTTGAACGTAACTAGATTATAATAAAACTCTAACTTTGTAAGTTACCTAAGCCAATATTTAGGTATACACTGACATAATATTATGCGAGGAACTAGAAAATTTGCCCCGCTCCACCACTTGGTTTTTTCACCACAAAAAAATATCCTCCATCGATTCGGCCACCTGAATGTTGGATAATCACCTGCTCATAACCGACGAGAGTGAAAAGTTACAGTTTGGACGTTTTGTCATCAAGAAAGGTGAAATGAACCACGCTCAAGCCAGAATTACAGGAGCAGGATTGTATCATTCCAGTATAATGCTGAGTTCGTAAGGCGAACGTTAGGTCGATGGTGAACGGAAACAGAAAATGCTTGCTCATTCCTCTTTAAAGCAGATTGAGTCTCCGAAACATGCGACCGTTCCTCCAACAGCTCCTCAACAACAAGCAATATCTAAATTACCTAATGATGCTACTACAACTAGGTCAGAGATAGCAGTTCGTGCACCGAAGAGGTTATCACTTTCATGATAGTACGAAGTGAAATAGTACTGAAGTGTGTAATTCATTTATTTTACAAATATGCATGAAGTGTGCAGAGACTCTAAATTCATTTTAAAAGCTGTACTCGACTATATCCACTGGTCAAATGTATATTTATTTTTATATTTATTAATCTGGAGAAAGGTTGTAGTATTAGTTGATTTGTACTATCACAGAGAGCGTTGCCTTCCGGCTTCACCCTGTCATCATTTTATATAGAGTCTCGTACAATAAAAAACGTGCTCCTAAAGTTAATTAATTTCATTCCATTGAAAACCTAAAAATCCAACATTAATAACACATGGTGTCAGGCGATTTTGTTCGCGAGTGTATAAAATAAAACACAATTCGCGTAAAGGTGCGTCCGCGTCTAACTGCTGATAATAATCCGATCACCGCCGATCATGACGGACCCCAGGTCGTTTGGCTCTCTGTTCCGACTTGCTCCTCTCACGTTCGACCATACTTCGGCTACCGAATGGCCAAAATTGAAAGACCTTTTCGAATGGAACATGAGAGATGCAGGAAAAATAAAATTGAAGGACGAGGACATGAAAACCGCCTTGCTTTTAACTCACATGGGGGACGATGCGACATTTGGTGGTGGTCAAAAGACCATGTTGGAAAGCACATTAGCTGCTTTCAATGAATATTCCATATTGTGCCCCAGTAAGAAACCTTGCGATTGAAACATTTAAATTTCATAAATCACTCAGGGCACTAACCAGATTTTCGATGCCTACTTGACTGAATTGAAAACACAGACATCAAAGTGTGATTTCAAGTGTTCTTCCGAGACTTGTGCTGTATCGTACACAGAAAAAACTGATGAAACATGTCTTGAGCTCAGGTTGTCCACTGTGCTATATCGCCCAGCTAGCCGAGAGACCAGTGATGTGCGCTCTCAACACAGCTTGATGTCTGCATGCACCCTGCTGTTTAAGATAAATTGTATAGCAAATTTAATGGCAACATCGTAGAATGCTCCGGATGGTCTCAAAAATTCAGAAAAAAATCAAACTATTTAAAAACGCGAGAAAACCCAGCCCTCAAAATATAATCTTCCGAGATAGGGATACTCTGGACATTTCGACTCCTATTTGTTCACCCCTTAGAGTGACAGTAACGCCGAGCTTCGAGGACCAACTAGAGCCCGAACGAGACCCATATACCAAATTTCGTGAATTTTGGTTCATGGGAACTAAGGGAAAAGCCGCGTACGGCGGACGGACGGAATTTTTTTATTCGATATTCTTATTCTACGTTCCTTGAAACGTAGAACATCAAATTTTGAGTGGTGGGGGGAGGGTAAAAAAATGTGTATTTTATTTTTCATGGTCGATTCCAAAGGTTTATTATTGAAAATAATAAACGCTTAATCTGACTGCATAATTGTTGTTGGGAAGCACGGAGTGCCATTTCAACAGCCAAAGATCGGGACCAGACGAAGAGCTGTTTGCAGCTGCCGTTTCAATGTGGAGGGACAAATGAATTCGAAGAAGACGAGACGTCCGCCTACGGAAACATCCGAAAAAAAATATATAACGGAGTCACGAGAGGCGCCGCGCGTCTGTGAATATTCAGGAAACACTATCATTCATCGGACGAGCTCCAAGATTCCCATCGGGGCCCCGATAAAATATTTCCCCAAGAAACGAGAAAGTGTAGTTAGCGTGCAGTCTGCCGTTTCGAATTTCCCCATCTGCTCGTCCCCTCACGTTTTATCGGGGTCTTCCGCGGCGTTGAGTTTGTCTGGGACGAAAGTGAGAGATCGTGTTGATGAATGAACGTGATCTTGGTACCGAAGCCTTATCCTGGGGATCGGTGAGCCCGGTAATGACACAGTTGTACTTCTGAGTATCAGAAGAAAATAATAAATATTATGAATGCTTTTATGCAAACCTAAGGTCGTAATAGCGTTTCGAATTGGTTCTATTTTATCATTTGATTACTTCGATTTTAGATAGTCATGCTATGTGAAATTTATTAAAAATTTAGTTTGAATATCTGAAAATGGATGAGTGAAAAAAAAAATTTCCACTACCTAACAATTTATAACATCAAAAGGAAAATTAAAGTTTCAACCTTGGCAATAGAAAAAATGAGAGGACCGCCTTTTAGTTTATTATTTTCAATAAAGAACATTTAGGTTCGAGCAAGAAAAACAAGTTTAACCCCCTCAAAATTGTATAGTTTCCGTTTCTTCTTTCTTCTTCTTTTTCGATTCCGTTCAGAGTAGGAAGGTACCTACGTAGAATCCGAAAATGGAATAAAACATTTCCGTTTGCCGTACGCCGTCTGCCGTACACAGGACTTTCCTTAGTTACCACGAACCAAAATGAAGGAAATTTGGTTTGTGGGCCCCATTTTATAATGTATCTTAGAAGACTCTGAAGAGCTGAAAGTTTTCCTGAAGTATGAATGTTGATGATGAATACTGATGGGACTGTGAATGAAGCTTCTTAACGACGGGACCGCATTTGATAATTACTTATAGTGCAGGTGTCAATCATAATTAAGTAAAATTAGGTAAAATTTCGCTATAAAATAAATAAATTGGAAAGGGCTTACAGAATAAAGGATGCCCTGAGGCTGCTGATGGTCCTGTATACTTGTAGGTATGTAGGTACACGATTGAAGCTTGAAGGATGATAGATGGTGAGCATTTCGCATAATTCACTCAAAATCTACACAGAACTGTCCTTGAAGCGCTGTTAGAAGTGGTACACCGAAAATTCGACGAAATTGAAGTAATACCAAAATAATCTCCATTCCTACCTACGGATATAGGTAATATTATCACTCGCTAAAAAACACGGTTAGGAAGAAAACATTCGCTCTCTCCATTGCCGTAGCAGTAAAGTAGGAAATGGAGGAGTTGGTTATTCATGTAGTTGGTAATGAGTTGAAAACGACATTCAAGACGTACTAAAGGCCTTGAAAAATGAGGCTTGGTTCAATCAAATCAGTGAAAACTTCGCAAAGTTTGTTAATCCCTTGAATGGAACTAAAACAGCGAAAGTAATTCATCAGGATTAAAATGATGCTAAATTGAAATTATTCTGAAGAACTGCAAAAAGGCAATTAAACTAAACTAATTACGGAAATCCTCGAGTTTTTTTTTTTCTATAATGAAAGGGGAAAGTTGAAATTAATATTTGCCGTAGACTCCAATTTTCTCTTCTCAGTTTAATGAGTAGGTAGGTACATGTGGATGAGATGAATGAATTGAGTATATACAGATCGGTAGGTATGTATTATTGTTATCTACTATTCAGTGATCTGCTCGCCTTTGTGAGTCTTCATGGCACAATGGAGCTAACCGTTGCCAATCAGGACTAAGTGGTTTTTGTACCTGATGGTCGGATACACCTATACAGTTAATGTAGTACGAATTATAATAATAAGAGAAATTAACCTTTCGTTTACCACGAAGCTTTTGAGTCAAGTTCTGAGCATCATCAGGTACATAACTCACATAAACACGGATCTGTGTTTATGTGAGTTATGCACCTGAGGATGCTCAGAACTTGACTCAAAAGCTTCGTGCTAAATATAAATCTGTCAGAACGGATGGCTTGTTTGTCTTATTATTCATCTTCGTACGATGGCTTGCCACAGAAAATGTGCAATTAAATTAGATGAATCGATAATGAACCGTTAATGATGTGTTTTGCTCACAATTGTTGGTGATTTTATAGATATCTATATCATTTTTAGGTCATTTTGTAGAATTTTGACCACCCCCCCCCCTCCCCTCAAAAAAACACTAAGTTGCATAATTTCTCGTCTTTGAATTCGCATCCGTGCGTGTTAATTGCCATTCCGAATAACTTGGGGAAATTTGGATTTCTCGTCTGGTAGGTATGATACCTACATAGTTTGGAATGACACATTACACATATAATGTGGAAATTGTTTACATCGAGGGATGAATTCAGAAAATTCAGAATGCTGTAAGACGGGTTTGTGTAGAAAACGTCACAGAAATTCATGCTTAGGTACCTACTAATAATTTTAGACCCATTGCAATTGCGACTCTCCTTCGAAGATCTAGTCAGTTGTACCTACAAAATGTGACCTTCTACCGATCTTTAATTTACTGTCATTATTAATTCAGAATCCATCCACTCTGGGAACTTGGGGACAGTCCTGCAGATTGGAAGTGCTTCCAATTAATCGCTACAGGATAGCAGCGGTTTGTTGGCTGTTGGCTGTTTAGCTTGTCGGTCTAACCTCAAACGCCGCCGGATTCACCGCTCAGACTGTCGAAGGCCTAGCGGAGAACCGCGAATCGATTTTCTCGTTTCATCCTTTTGCGATAAAAGCCCCGTAGAGGATCGTGGGTTGAGGATTGTCGAACGTGGCAATTGATTTACACGAACATCGGTTGGGAGGTTTGCGGTGGAGCTGGGAACCTTTATCGAGTGGGGAACACAATGACGCCTTAGTAGGAGAACAGGAGACGTATGGCTCGTTCTGGAAATGAAGGGCTGCCACTAGGACGTTGAGGGCTTGGCCGCTGGTGTAAGCTACCACCCCCACTAGATGATGGCGGAATTCTGTAAATAACCCTGGTGTATTGATTTGGGCATAGGAATCTTCCCTTCAAACAATCTAAGCTCGGGAAGCTATGTAGAAAGGAAGCGACACAATTCCGAGTGTAAAGAATCCTAGAGTTGACGGGAAATATCTGCAGCCAAGCGGAGCGAAAGTGAAACGTGCACCGATCTGGAACTCTGTCGTCAAAAAGGAGAACGCCTTATCTAAGAAATTTCCGAAAATGGGGGTCCATTGGTGAAGTCAAAATTGAAAATTCGAAGCGGAAAACGTCGAAATTTTCACCCAAAAAACTGGAAAATTGTGGTGTTTAAAGGAAAAACGGCTCATCTCATTCAAGTCACTCAAGTAAGGCACCATAAACGCCTTAAATCGTTTATTATAATCCTAGATTCTGAGGATAAACACCTCAAGTTGGTGAAAATCGAGATGAGGCGTTTCACCTTGGAATCATTGGATTCATTACTGGGCCGAGTCATTTATCGTCAGATGAGGAAGGCCTTTGACTATCCTTTGTCAATTAAAGCAGTTGAGCGGACGAGGTGTCCTTAGCGTGGCATTCCACTCGATAAGAAGACGGAAATAATTAAACAATTTTGTCGTATCATGCCAGAAAGCAGGAAAAGTTTTTGGGAACCGCTTCCAGTTGTCGATTGAAGAATGTTAACAAAATAAAATAACTTACATTTTTATTAATAAAATTATAGTGTACACAAACATAATCAATTAAGTCGTATTTTTAATAAATTTGTTTACAGTTTTGTTCTCCGTATTTTGTTTGTGCAGTTATTTTGTTTGTTGATATTTTTTCCTGGAGGAATATCTCTATTTGAAGAAAATATAAAGCATCATTTTCATAAAGCAGAATGCATATTTTAGGGTTAGTTGCACATTTCAAAGACAGGTGCATTATTTCGGATTTTCAACAAAAATTTAAAATATTAAATAAATGAACGAAACGAAAATAGTGAAAATAGATATATATATATTTTTAAATCAATAAAAGCAAATATTTCTCCTTTCCTCTTCTTTATTAAAAATCCTCTAATCGCACAAATAAAAACTGTACCGATTTATTTGGTAGGTATAAGTATATATAATATGGCATTCAGTTTTGAGTGTGTTCTTGACTAAATTTATCTTGGTATTTTTATAAATCGATCGAAGGAAAAACGCCTCAAGGCGTTTCTCCTTGAAAACCAGTGTAAAAAACTCCGCAAAAACCTAAATAAAACGCCTAGTAAGCAGAATCGAATGGAAATATCGATTGTTTTTGTTATAATTTGGTATGGATATAATCACTAAACATTGATCTATCGTGGTGTGAAGAAATTGTGTTTTTATGACACACTGGAGAGAAGTTAGAATATGGGTAACTGAGCAAAACTTTGAAGAGCTCGCCTAAAAAATTTGATTTTTAAGAGATGAGGCGTTCTTCCTTTTTTACGGCAGACTATATATACATATATAGTCTGCACGTGTAACATCTAACTGTCCCGACGAGGAATTGTATATATCTACACCTGATCAATCATGAATGCTCCTAATCTCGTGCGTCTCGTATCTAGCTGTGATTTTCATTGTCAGTATCAAATGTGACGAGCAATTTTATTTGTGAATGGTTTTCGATTTGTATTCCAAAAAGTGCTCAAACTGGGAGGTGTGCAATAAAAATGCGAATTTAGCATTCCAGAGCGAAGTATACGTTAAAATCAATGAAATGTTTGCACGCGATGTTCGCCGCACAAGCACAAGAAAGAAGGATAAATGGGTCGAATAGACTATTAGAATATTCCAGGAACGGCAGTTCAATATTTTCCAATTTATAGAATCCATTGCGCCTAAACTGTCGCCTTATGTTTCGTACTTATTACACCTTATTTGTTTTTACATCGATTAGATCGATTTTTTCTCAAATTTCTTACGACAGTTATTTTTATATGATGCGTTTATATATAATTTTGCGATGAGATTACAGTTTACATCTGAAACTGTCGCAGAGTGCGGTTCTTCGTACTTAACTAGTATTAAGTAATGTGCGTTTGTATCTTCTTTGGAACACGAATGAATATATTTTCACAACATATGGAAAAAGAGGTATGCACAACATGGGCAACCGGTTGTACAAAAACAACTATTGGAGTCGTCGTTCGAATTGACTTCCAACACGCCCCCTCAATTGAACGGCTGGAGTCCCAGAACTGCTGAACACTTGAGGTGCTTTAGTCGTGTAGTGGATTTTGTCAAAACATCTGCGGGCATGTCTTCTGTTGGCATATATTCCGTTGGCATATATAATTTTGATTCCGCCATTGTCAATGGCCTCCCGTATAAAAGCTCGGCGAATCTCAATATGCTTAGTTCTCCCGTGATATACTGGATTCTCAATAAGCTTGATTGCCCCCTGGTTATCATTTTTAATCTCTAGCGCCCCCTCAATCGGATATCCCAGATTAGCAAATAGCCTTCTTAAGTAAATAGCTTCCTTTATAGCTTCTGTTAGGCAAAGAAATTCTGCCTCGGTGCTAGACGTCGCGACAGTTCTTTGTTTTCGAGCCTCCCAAGTAATGGCAGCTCCTGCCATTATAAATGTCATTCCGGTAAATGATCTTCGGTCAAGAGAACAATTTCCCCAGTCGGCGTCTGCGTAACCAACTGGTCCCGAAGCAGTTTTCTGATAGGTTAGTTCCACATTGACGGTAGCCTTCAGGTTTCTCAGAATACGCTTTGCAGCCTTCCAATGCGCCTCTGTACATTTGTTGTTATATTGGCTCAAATAGTTAACAGCAAAGGCTATATCGGGTCTTGTCCCAATGGCAATATATAATAAAGATCCCATTAACGATCTGTAAGGGAATTTATCCATCTCCTTTTCATTTATAGGTAACGTATCATCAAATTTGAGGTTGGCTTCCATTGGCGTTGAGATGGGCTTACAATCTTTCATCCCGAAACGCTCTAGTAAATCCTGGATGTATTTTTGTTGGGATAAATGCATCCTGCCCCCCCTTTTCTCGTACTGAAACTCAATACCGAGACAATAATGGATTTTTCCCATGTCCTTTGTTCGAAATTCAGCTTTTATCTTTTCTTTTACTTCTTTCAATTTTGTTGGGTCTTTGGACGCTAGTGTTAAATCATCAACATAGACTGCCATATATACGGCACTCTCCCCTTCGCCTAATACGTAGATGCAGGGCTCAGCATTGGTGGCCCTCATACAGCCTATCTTTTTAACCTTTTCGTCCAACTTCTTGTACCACTGCCGTCCCGACTGCCTAAGCCCATAATATAATGACTTCTTTAAATGGCACACCGTTTTTCCACTTTCCCATTCCTTAAGCATAACTTTGGCGATTTCTCTTACTTTTTCGGTTGGTTCGTTCACAATTAAATCTTTTAACGTCTCCTCAAAGCTTTCTGGGGGATTCATAAAAATATCTTCATCTAAATCACCATTTAGGTATGCCGTTTCAATGTCCATTTGTTCCACTTCCATATCGTTTTGAACTGCTAATGCCATCAATATTCTCAGCGAGCTTAGCCTTACCACAGGGGAGTAAGTTTCAAAAAAATCCACCCCAGGTATCTGGCTAAAACCTCTAGCGACTAGGCGGGCCTTTCGCCTATCTAGTTCCCCATTAGCATTATATTTGTTAACACAAGAATCAATCTGCAGCTTATTGACTTTCGGTCTAAAGGAGGTTCACACATTACCCAAGTTCCATTTAATATCAAGGACAAAAATTCTTTCCTAATCGCAGCTTTCCATTCATCGACGTTCTCACTAGCTAGTGCCTCACGAACTGATACTTCGGCAGGGCACGCTATTTCAGTATTTTCATTCACTTCCTGTGCAGGAAGTTCATTCGTGGTTTTGGGGACGTCTATTTTTCTAACCATATTGTAAACCTTCTTCGGCCTACCTTTCGCTCCTGTCCTCACAATTCTAGGTCGCCCACTTCCACGAACCATCACCAAGTCCTGCACAACGTCGTCAGGCCTTTCGTCTCCGGTGTCAGATAGCTCGGGCGGTATCTCCTCACGGATTTCGGAAGTTTCCTCTGGCCCTCGCATTCCTAATTTTACGCCAATTTCTGCCGTTTCGGAGTTTTCCAACTTTCCTGCAAAAATGTCCGTTTCATTAAGTTGCTCACCTATGGTTTCCTTGTACTCATTCACAAATTTCACGTCCCTGGTGACACAAATCTTTTGCTCATTTGGGATCCAAACTCTATATGCCTTTGATGTCGACGAATACCCTACAAAAACTCCCTCTTTTGACCTGGGCTGCAGTTTTCTTTTCGCAGACTTGTCCAAGACATAAACACCCGATCCGAAGGTTTTGAGGTGCGCTACAATGGGTATTCTACCCACCCACAGTTCAAAAGGTGTTTTACCTTCCAGGGTTCTAGAAGGGCGTCGATTCCGGATGTAGACAGCGGTTGAGACAGCTTCAGCCCAGAAAGAATTCGGCAAGCCGGATTCAATCAGGAAACACCTTACTATATCCATAATGGTTCTGTTCATCGTTTCCGCAACGCCGTTCTGTTGGGGTGTTCCTGGCACACTTAACCTCCGTTGGATCGCAGCATTCACTAAAAATTCATTGAACTCGTTAGATAAATACTCCCTACCATTATCTGATTGTAAATTCTTAATTTTCACACCTTTCTGGTTTTCGGCAAAGTTTTTATACTCTTTGAATGCAGCTAATGCGTCAGATTTCTTCTTTAAAAATTTAACCTCACACCAGCGAGTTGCATCATCTATGAAGGTCATATAATACCAGGCATGTCCATGTGACCTGACTTGAGCAGGACCCCAAATGTCCGTATGTATTATCTCAAGTTCTTTGGTCTCTTTCCCACTAGATGTTTTAGGGAATGGTGTTTGACTCATTTTCCCAAGTGTGCAAATGTTGCAAGATGAAAGATTTTCCCTCAAGCTGAAATTCATGCCCACAGCGCGTTTTGTCTTCTTCAGTGCTATTAAGTCATTTTTGTTCAAGTGACCGAATCTTCGATGCCATAATTCTAGTTGCTTATTTGGCTCTTTGCTTTTGGCAGCATACGATTTGGGGCTATCTTCCTTAACATAATAAAGTCCGTTTTCGCGTACCGCATGACAAATTACTTGACTATTTTCATCTACTATTTCTGCTTTATCCTTTGAGAAAATTACCTTATGCCCGTGGTCAGTTATCTTCCCTACTGACATTAGATTGTTTCTAAGATCTGGCACGTATAAAGTATTAGCTAATGTCAACTGCCAACGCTTACCATCTTGTTGTGTCGAGATGACTACCTTCCTTTTCCACTTATGGCTGTAGTAGACAGGTTCGCCAATTTCAGTTTATGTCTCTCCTTCACCAACTCAGCAAATTTTTCTTTTCTTCCACACAAATGGGAGCTTGGCCACTGTCCAGGCACCATTCCGACTGGCTGTCTCTTTCGCCCAAAAAGGCTGCGTGGTTTGAGGATTCCTCCGATGACGTCTCTCCGACGGCTGCACCAGCGTCTACATTCTTCGGGGATGAGCATTTATTGGCGAAGTGGCCAATACCCCCACAATTGAAACATTTATGCTTTTTCTTCTTGTTTGTATGAGGTGGGTGATCTTTCTTTTGTTTAAAATTTCTTGGGGCTTTCTTCGTGAGCAAAGCATTTTGATCGTCGTTTCTCCTCAAATTTTTGCGAGCATCGGCTTCCTCCATAATTTTTGCTCTCAATTACTCAATACTAGGTGAATCGTCTCTGGATTCTATTGCTACTCGGAAATTATCAAATTCCTCTGGCAGACTGTATAGTAACATGGTTGTCAACAAATTATGAGGAATGGCATTGCCTAGTTCTTCCAAGCAATTGACAGTTTCAAAGAATTCAGCAACGTGGTTGCGCACATCTCCAGAATTCATTTTACACAATGTTAGTCTCTTCAACAGTGTAGCTACCCTTGATGGACCCTTGGATTGGTCGTGCTCGTGGAGCTTTTTCCAAACCTCATTTGATGTTTTGCAACCTTTTATTACCCTTAATTCTGATGGTCCAATTGCTAACGTTATGTCAGATTTAGCTTTTCTGTCCATTCTTTCCCAATCCCTAATGGCCATACCTTGATCTCCCGAACCATCTTCCAATGGAGTCGGCTTTGTCCTTGTTCCATCCGCGTACTCTAATAGATCATTACGAGTTAGTATAGCCTCCATGTGGATGATCCATGTATCAAAGTTGTGCCTCCCAAGCGGAGGAACTTTGACGTCAATGGTACTTGCCATGTTTCTGTCCGTGCTGGACCGATAACCTGTCGCAGAGTGCGGTTCTTCGTACTTAACTAGTATTAAGTAATGTGCGTTTGTATCTTCTTTGGAACACGAATGAATATATTTTCACAACATATGGACAAAGAGGTATGCACAACATGGGCAACCGGTTGTACAAAAACAACTATTGGAGTCGTCGTTCGAATTGACTTCCAACAGAAACCCATCTTTTTTTCCTCCACGGATTTACACAGCTGTCCAAACCTTCAAAAACATGGGGTGCACAAATTACTGTCGGGTGTGCGTCTCCAAAAAACGTAGGGGTGCAGAAATACATTCGGGTGCAGATCTTTAAAAAAACTAGGGGTGCAGAAATTCACATTTTTAGAAGCTCGGGTGCAGATTTACAGCCGCCCGTATTATCTGCATTAATCAGGGAAAAAATTGTATTCAATGCAGAGTTACCAATCCTGAAAATGCACAGTTTTTCTTGTGAATTCTACGGTACTTACCTAATGAAAATGTGTTAGGAACTGCACCTAGCAGTTGTAGAACTGTGGTAAGTACCTGGTTTGTCAGTTCAAAACAATATACAAATATTTCTATTTTTAGATGTGTTATGTGCGCAAAACTTTGGTAGGTACCTGCTTTGTCAGTATAAAAGCATCGAACAATTTCATTACAATATCAAAAAATATTTTCCATAATTTAATAACAAACCCTAATTTATTAAATTATACTCTTGCGTCCTTTCAAATGAGTGAGAACGGGTATGATTTCATTTCCCTGCAAGAATGCTGCTCAGTTTTGGCAAGGTTTGCTAATATCTAAGATAGGAGTTGAACGAGTTCAGATGAAGGCGGTCCTAGCGTCAACGTTGAGACACGGGACCCTTCACCTGCCGCTCAGAATCGATAGCATCCGACAAGTCGCTCGTTATCTCACATCACTCAGAATTGTAATGCCTCCGGGAGAAACTAGATCGCACGAATAGGTCAAAATCAACATTATTTTTTCGTAACCGAAGTAGCTGTATGAAAAGCTACATTTAAAATCCTGAGTTAATGAACACATTTAGGAGGTCATTCACCTTCGGGCCGAACACTTAGAACATTTTTATAAACGGTTTCACTAAAACGGACAGCAGTTTCCTTCTATCCTTCCTGATCAATAATAAACATCAAGATGGTTTGAGTTTTGGTTTATTGTTTTCAATAATGAACGTTTAGAATCGAGCGTGAAAACAAAAATTTTAACCCCCGCACCAAAAAAAGTTCATGGTTTCCGTTTCAAAGTACGTGGAATCCAAAAATCGAATAAAAAAAGTCTGTCCGTCCGCCGTACTTTGCACTTTTCTTAGTTACCATGAACCGAAATTAATGAAATTTGGTTTGAATAGGTCCCGTTTGGGGTCTAGTTGGTCTTCGAAGCTCGGCGTTACTGTCAGTAATCCCAAGGGGGGTGAAAAATAAGGGTTGAAATTTTCAGAACGCCGTAGCTCGAACTTTCAGTAGAAAGGTATGGTTTTTATAACATTTTTAAATTAACCTCGAACTAAAGAACAGGTTATTCTGCGATATTATTCTATTTGAAAAATAATGGCTCTTTTCGATTGTGTCTTTTGCTAATTCAACAAACGTTATGCTTCATGGATAACAACAAATAATTAATGGTTGAAATAGGTATTGAATCCTTCGCGTTTTTATGAAACTGTAATTCCCGGAATACACGATTTAGGGCTGTCCTGGGGGGAGCACGAGAGTAGGGTATTGTCCAAGGAAATTGTGATCAACGCAGAAGGGGCATCTATACAGGTATTTTGAAGTGGATATCTCTTTTTCCGCATGCGCTCACGAAAATTACGATCCGACGGAATTCGTGGATTTCATAAAGTACCATCTCGGATCCGACCCGCACATGCCTTCCAAATTTCAGCTCATTGAGACCATTTTTTCGTGTAGTCCTACCTCACTCGAATATTGAGATGGATGACTGAAATATATTTGAGGAAAAAACGTTCAATGACATTATTTAGGGTCAAGAAAGTGAGTGGCAGGCACTTGAACAGAGTGCTCATAGTATCAATGATGACAATGATCGATTGGGATTTTTCGAAATTCAGCTACACACATCACTAATGTCATAATTTTGTCGGTTTGTTAAACCATAAAAATCGCAACCTTCGTGTACCTGTTGACGAGGAGAAGTTATTATACAAACAGAACACGAATGTCGATGAGATTAATGATATAATTTCTCCTTCATATAACAAATACCGGCTAGGCAACCATAGGTATACGTATACTATACCTATGTGAAGAAACCGTGAATAATTAAGCTAGGGCAAAGAAAACCACGGGGTACCATGAAAATTCCGATATAGCCCCTATGGACCGTCTTGAGAGGCTGGATAATAATAATAATAATAATAATAATAATAATAATAATAATAATAATAATATTAATAATAAATAATTTAATGAACCGAAGACAAATAATAATATGTTCATAGTGGGCTCACAAGAACAGCCACCATGGAGAATACCTAATGACATAGGGTAAGGTCATTGGCGGAAATTATTAAACGACATTATACAAGATGAAAGGTGAAACAATAATTTAAAAAAATTATATCAAATGAATGTGAAATTAACAGAGGGAAGTTTGCTCCGAAAATGGCACCTCTTATCGAAATCAGGCTGTATTTTTCGTCTGCTTATTTCCTTAATACTATTCTTCTAAAACGCACAAAATTTAGAGGGTAGTTGAAAGCTGGCTGGCAGATGGGTTTATGCAATTTGCAACTTGCAGTAATATATAACTTCGTCACGTCATTTACACTCCGGTCGATGTACCATAATCAAATGTTCTTCTAGGGGTCTGTAATTGTATTAACCATCTCGAAACTACCCGCTATATCCGAGCTAAAAAATAAACCGTTGTAAATTTTCTCTGTTTGATTTTTTTAATTCTACGTATCATGAACGTAAAACACAGAGATATTAATGTTGAAAATTGTGCCGCTTCGAATGGTGACTTCACATTATATTTCCCCACAAGCCTCGAATTGATCCTAAGTTGAAAATTGCATAACATGACTCGGTTCCAGCAGTGAACAATGTTATGAAAGAGACTACTTGAAATATAATACTCTTTGCAGCTTACAAAAGGCTGGACAGAGAAAATTGAACTTAGCTCCCGGCCCCCTATTCAACACTTTATATTCCGGGTCAAGGCAGGTTTCTTGTTTTTTATTGAGACAATTTACTAGTTTGTTCCGTCCCTTTGGCTCCATGTATGCACTATAAAAGCGTAAAAGGGATACCACCATGGCGAATTCTTTTTGCAATTTGCATGATATTCACAAGAGCAGGGCTTCACCCTCTTTTCACGGTAGGTTCACTTCCAAAAGGCGACTCCTTGAAACCAAAATCCATCCGCTTTATGTTTTTATTCAATGATAATCATGGGGATACTTCTCATAAAGGTGGGGAACGACCGGAATTTTAGGGTGATTACGAATTTTCCCCCTTTCCATTAGGTTTTATATAAAGAAGTCGACTACGTAAAACTCGTTGGGTTAGAAGGGTGGATCAAGAGGGTTTCCATGTTACTGGATGGTCCCAAGTGACCGGAGACCGCAATTTACTTCTATTACAATAAAAACAATCAGAAGCTTCTTTCCATCCCTGAGGCCTCTTTTCCTTGGTCGAGGTTATATTTACCCCTTCGGCCATTTGAAATGTCCCATGAGTATCTGCGGTGTCCCGAAATGTAATCAAACGTTCCAGATGTCAACTTATCTACAGCTTTTTGGTTTATTATTTTCAATAATGAACCATTGGAATCGAGCATGAAAAAAAAAATTCTTACCCCCCCTCAAAATTTGATGGTTTACGTTTCAAGGTATGTAGAATCCAAAACTGCAATAAAAATATTTCTGTCTGTCCGCCGTACGCCGTACGCCGTACGCCGTACGGGCCACTTTTCTTAGTTACCATGAAAAAAAATTGATGAAATTCGGGTTATAGGTTCCGTTCGGCGTCTAGTTGGTCCTCGAAGCTCGACGTTACTGTGAGTCATCTCTAAGGGGTTCAAAATAGGGGTTGAAATTTTCAAAACGCCTATACCATTTTTTTACGTGAATATTTTTACGGTTTTAAATAGTTCTTGAACTTGCGAGTTTTTTAAGACCATCCGGAGCATCGTACGTCCAGCCGTTCGTTCACAGTAAGGCCCCAAAGTTTGCACCGACAGGCATTTTCGACTCCAGTGTGAATGAAATTGTATACAATTCAAACCAAATCTCGTAACCAGAGACGCGCCCATAATAGGAATTTGTGAATACGGCCAATCATTGGTAGGGATCACCTGATTATATTGGCGGAGTATGAAGTCGAGTTGGTTGTTCTGTGATATTATTTCGCTTGAAAAATGATGGCTCTTTTGGAGTTTGTTGGTAGGTAGTGAAACTTGAACAAACGTTGAAGTATTATTGATGGGTAAATTATTACTACGGTAAATCATTACTCAACGGTAAATTATTACACAACGGTTCATTATACCATCTACGTAGAAGGGGCTGGAGTTTGTTGGTAGGTACTTTTGCAACTTTTTTCACTCCTCATCAACAATTTCTTTTCAGAACTTCATTATGTGTGTTTCTTTTTGTTAGGTACTGTTTGTCATCGGCAGAATTATTTTAGCAACATTTAACTCGTGATTTAGGTAGGTACCTAGTAACGAGTACGGGGTTAGGTACTAACCTACGGAGGGTCTGCGATCTACATAATATGTATATAATAGAATAGTACATATCATATTATATAGAAGGGTTATCTATACATAGAGCTGTGATCTGTAACAGGAGGGTATTCTATACAAAATAATAAACCGTTGTGCAGGGATTTGCAGCGTTTTTCAAGTTTGAGAGAAAAATAATTCTGTCCCATAGGAATAGTTTTGTAAAATCTCATAAGGTACCTTCAGGTAGGTACATAAGAAATATACAAAAAAGTGTACATCATATCATTCTCTGGGAGACTCATTTGTGTACACTCTGGTTATTGACGCTCGGCAGTCTTTGAAAGTGAATAACAAAATAATGGGCTTTAATAACACTGTCTATGCCCTATGCCTTGTGCATTGTTGACACATATTGCCCATAGGTACCGCCCCTATCGTCTAGCGAACAAATGTGGAATGGAAGCATGAGTAATATCCATAATTATGGTGATCACTGAGATCAGTTTCGCCGTGGGCTACTAGTTGTTCACAAACCAACACCAATGTTTTCAGTAGGCTACCTATGTCCTGGCATTATTGGTTCAAGGACCTATTGATTGCAACGGACCTTTTCTTCTCTCGATTCTCTCTAGAGAAAAGACAACTCCCTCCAACATCCGAACCCAAACCGCCGTTAAACTTCCCCTCTGAGAAAGCTACCGTATAAGTATAGACGTAAGTGGTGTCAAATGGGGCGTAAACGTTACTAGCAACAGCTACCCAACTGTGAAGCCGATATCGAGAAATCAATGGTGTATGTGGTTGCGCACGATGTGGTAGGTATGCCGAATAGAAGGCAAGAGCTTTGCCCTGCTAGCTCTTCAAGGGATGACCACACGTCTGTCGAAATTGGTACAGTTTACGAAATAATTGGACTACTCGTCCAAATATAACGGACTTTTCACTTTTCATCTTTCCACGTTCACTATTCTTTGTCTCTCTGTACGTCGCCCACACAATATTTTCCCTCCTGCTGCTTTTTCAGAGTCTGTCATGTTTTGAATCCCCCCCCTTTCACGATGTCTCCAGTCTGCTACCCATCCAGACCAGTCCACCCGTTGACTTCACGGTCAGCCGACATGGGAGGCAAATCGGTTGGAGCAAGATCGATACGAGCGGCGGGAGCAAAGCTAAAATAATAAAAGTCAGAGCGGAAAATGCGTGCAGTACCCAGCACATCCTCAAATGAAAACGTTGGTAGCGACAAGCAAATTTCACTGACATTTCTCAATTTCACGTTCACCGTTTGGATGTTGAAAAGCCTCCATCACCAAATTCTTCAATAATTTCACTAATTTAAAACGGCAGGAATCTTGTGTATTCCTATTAGGGCAAGTTATTTTACTCTGAAGTTATGTTTTAGTTATGGTTTTTATTTTCAATAATGATCCTTTGGAATCGAAAATGGGAAAAAAAGTTTAGCCCCCCCCCCCATATTTGATGATTTGCACCTACCTAAAATTCAAAAATGGTTTCGGAATGGGAAAAGTTTCTGTCTGTCCGCCGTACGCCGTACCAGGATCTTTTCTTAGTTACCTACCATGAACCAAAATTTATGAAATTTCGTTTGTATGTCCCATTTTGTAGGTCAATTTGTTGCGCGAAGCTTGGCGTTACTGGCAGTCATCTCCACAGGTGTGAAAAACAGGGGTTTGAATTTGAACTAGAGCAAACGCTATGCTTCATGAATAACAACAAATAATTAATGATTGAATTATTGAATCTTGCGCATTTTTTTGAAACTGTAATTCCCGGGCCGGCTCCAGTACTCGATTTAGAGCTTTCCTGGGGACAGCACGAGGGTAGGGGTAGGGTATTAACCACAGAAAACAGTGATCTACCCAAAAGGGGCTATTCAGGCAAATAATAACCCTGAGGTAAATAATATGAGATAGAGTTAGCTGTTCTTTGATAGTTTTCATTTTTTGAAGAATGATGGTAATACTGGATTTTGTAGATAGGTACCTACTTTTATAACTGGCACAAATTTGGTTCTGCTACACGTTATACTTCATGAATGACAACAAATAATGATTATGGAAGTCTTGTATCCCCGCATATAGATATTTATGAAACTGTAATTGCCCGGCTGGTTGGAGCACTCGATTTGGGCTTTCCTGTGAGTAGCTCGAGGGTAGGTACTGACCACAGAAAACAATGTTCTATGCAGAATGGGCATCTATAAGGTAAATTAATAATAACCCGCTTTGTACTAATATGCAGCGTTTTTATTTTCACATAGCTTTTCAATTAATTTCGTCAACTCAGATCAAAATTATTCCTAGCTAGCCGAATAACCTTAATATGATGACGTAAACTGAGGTAAATAATGTAACACTGATCGGAGGTCATAAGCACATAGTGGTTATGCCTTCATACTATGTTGTGCACCTATGAAGTGGGCGTCAAAAAGGTAAAGGACATGCCGAACCCTCTCAGAGGTTCATACCGAGTGTTTGAGCATGTCCAAAGCTCAAATCGAATGCCTTTACTTGAGATACCTACAACTGGATAGCACATTACCGATATTTGGTTCAATATGCTTGTATGTATAATATAATGATAGTCAGGGAGCGCAAATGCTGATATCCAACCCCGTCCACCTTTTCCTAGACAGGTAACATCAGTGAGCTGGAGTGGAAACCTACAGCGACATAGATCATCATTCAATAATCTCCAATAAATCAATTACAAAACATCAACCAGTTGGTCGAAAATGATTTATAGCTAATGAAGTATTAATCGGGCGTTACCCCAACTAATAGAGAGACATTTTGAAGGTTGAAACTCAAGATAAATAGAGACCATGGATCATATTATTTTTGGTTGCCACATTTGGCTCTTTCAGGAACATCACAGATTTTTAATGCCTTGTTGAAATGCATACCCGGACTGCATCTCATGAGAATTGGTATTTCACTAGAACAGGAGTAAAACAAAGAGCACTCCGTTTCATGAGGGAATGGCTCATTGCCATAGAAGCAATGGAAGAGTTTTAGAGCTGGCATCACGGAAGTTCCTGTCGTCCCACTTCCTGAACCGGTTTCTGAAGAAGGCTCTGATATTCCACTTATAGTGGTTAAACTGGTAGGTATACCTGATGGCTCTGTTACTGATGAACCGGCTCCAGAAGATGTAACTGTAGCCAGTGATCCAGTAGGTGCACCAGTATCCTCTGTCGTACTTCCAGCAGTTACTTCAGTAACTGGGCTACCTGTGGGAGCACCTGATGGTTCTGATACAGTTGAAATTGTACCAGAAGAGGTAACTGTGGCAGACGATCCTGTAGGCGCACCTGTTTCCTCCGTTGTACTTCCACTAGTGACTTGAGTTACTGGACCGCTAGTTGGTCCACCCGATGGCTCTGTTACTGTTGAGACAGTACCAGAAGATGTAATTGTGGCAGATGATCCTGTGGGTGCACCAGACTGTTCGGTTACTGTGGATATTGCACCTGAAGAAGTAACTGTAGCTGATGAACCTGTAGGTGCAACTGTTTCCTCCGTTGGACTTCCCCCAGTGACTTGAGTGACTGGACCACTTGTTGGTGCACTTGACGGCTCTGTCACTGTTGAGACAGCACCAGAAGAAGTAACTGTAGCTGATGAACCTGTGGGTGCACCTGTCTCCTCTGTTGTACTTCCTCCAGTAACCTCTGTGACAGGGCTACCAGTTGGGGCACCTGATGGTTCCGTAACTGTTGAAACAGCACCAGAAGAGGTAACTGTACCAGATGACCCTGTAGGTGCAACTGTTTCCTCCGTTGGACTTCCCCCAGTGACTTTAGTGACTGGACCACTTGTTGGTGCACTTGATGGCTCTGTCACTGTTGAGACAGCACCAGAAGAAGTAACTGTAGCTGATGAACCTGTGGGTGCACCTGTCTCCTCTGTCGTACTTCCTCCAGTAACCTCTGTAACAGGGCTACCAGTTGGGGCACCTGATGGTTCCGTAACTGTTGAAACAGCACCAGAAGAGGTAACTGTGCCAGATGACCCTGTAGGTGCAACCGTTTCCTCTGTTGGACTTCCCCCAGTGACTTGAGTGACTGGACCACTTGTTGGTGCACTGGATGGCTCTGTCACTGTTGAGACAGCACCAGAAGAAGTAACTGTAGCTGATGAACCTGTGGGTGCACCTGTCGCCTCTGTCGTACTTCCTCCAGTAACCTCTGTAACAGGGCTACCAGTTGGGGCACCTGATGGTTCCGTAACTGTTGAAACAGCACCAGAAGAGGTAACTGTGCCAGATGACCCTGTAGGTGCAACTGTTTCCTCTGTTGGACTTCCCCCAGTGACTTGAGTTACTGGACCACTTGTTGGTGCACTTGATGGCTCTGTCACTGTTGAGCCTGCACCAGAAGAAGTAACTGTAGCTGATGAACCTGTGGGTACACCTGTCTCCTCTGTCGTACTTCCTCCAGTAACCTCTGTAACAGGGCTACCAGTTGGGGCACCTGATGGTTCCGTAACTGTTGAAACAGCACCAGAAGAGGTAACTGTGCCAGATGACCCTGTAGGTGCAACTGTTTCCTCTGTTGGACTTCCCCCAGTGACTTGAGTTACTGGACCACTTGTTGGTGCACTTGATGGCTCTGTCACTGTTGAGCCTGCACCAGAAGAAGTAACTGTAGCTGATGAACCTGTGGGTGCACCTGTCTCCTCTGTCGTACTTCCTCCAGTAACCTCTGTAACAGGGCTACCAGTTGGGGCACCTGATGGTTCCGTAACTGTTGAAACAGCACCAGAAGAGGTGGTAACTGTGCCAGATGACCCCGTAGGTGCAACTGTTTCCTCTGTTGGACTTCCCCCAGTGACTTGAGTGACTGGACCACTTGTTGGTGCACTGGATGGCTCTGTCACTGTTGAGACAGCACCAGAAGAAGTAACTGTAGCTGATGAACCTGTGGGTACACCTGTCTCCTCTGTCGTACTTCCTCCAGTAACCTCTGTAACAGGGGTACCAGTTGGGGCACCTGATGGTTCCGTAACTGTTGAAACAGCACCAGAAGAGGTAACTGTGCCAGATGACCCTGTAGGTGCAACTGTTTCCTCTGTTGGACTTCCCCCAGTGACTTGAGTGACTGGACCACTTGTTGGTGCACTGGATGGCTCTGTCACTGTTGAGACAGCACCAGAAGAAGTAACTGTAGCTGATGAACCTGTGGGTGCACCTGTCTCCTCTGTCGTACTTCCTCCAGTAACCTCTGTAACAGGGCTACCAGTTGGGGCACCTGATGGTTCCGTAACTGTTGAAACAGCACCAGAAGAGGTAACTGTGCCAGATGACCCTGTAGGTGCAACTGTTTCCTCCGTTGGACTTCCCCCAGTGACTTTAGTGACTGGACCACTTGTTGGTGCACTTGATGGCTCTGTCACTGTTGAGCCTGCACCAGAAGAAGTAACTGTAGCTGATGAACCTGTGGGTGCACCTGTCTCCTCTGTCGTACTTCCTCCAGTAACCTCTGTAACAGGGCTACCAGTTGGGGCACCTGATGGTTCCGTAACTGTTGAAACAGCACCAGAAGAGGTAACTGTGCCAGATGACCCTGTAGGTGCAACTGTTTCCTCCGTTGGACTTCCCCCAGTGACTTTAGTGACTGGACCACTTGTTGGTGCACTTGATGGCTCTGTCACTGTTGAGCCTGCACCAGAAGAAGTAACTGTAGCTGATGAACCTGTGGGTGCACCTGTCTCCTCTGTCGTACTTCCTCCAGTAACCTCTGTAACAGGGCTACCAGTTGGGGCACCTGATGGTTCCGTAACTGTTGAAACAGCACCAGAAGAGGTAACTGTGCCAGATGACCCTGTAGGTGCAACCGTTTCCTCTGTTGGACTTCCCCCAGTGACTTGAGTGACTGGACCACTTGTTGGTGCACTGGATGTTCCAGTTTCAGTAGATATTGCTGATGTTGTCGCAGATCCTGACGTCACGGTTGGTGTCCCACTCTCTTCCGTTGTACTACCTTCTGTCACAGGGGTGCTTGTTGTAGGTTTAACAGTGGTAGTAGGTAGTTTGGTGGGACGAGCTGTTGGTTTCGGGGTAGTCACAGGTGATGTTGGTACATCGGTTTCTGCACTCGGATGTAACGTGCTCCCTGTAAAGGGATCTTGTATATCATTTTCTTTGATACCTTGGTCATCAAATCCCTCGATCAATGCAGTTACTACCAGTAAACATACTGCTTGGGTTATCTTCATTGCTCCCTGAAATAGAAGAATAGAGGATTATCAGATCGCGTCATGGGGATGTGTTTAGCAATATTAAATTTATAGCTATTTTTGAATGGAACAATCACATGCTACCACATCTTGAGTCTACCAAATAGAGATTCCACTCCTACATACACTTAAGTATAGATACCTACCTACTCCGTTACATTCATACCTACTTATTTTGTGGAGAAAATTTGAAAGGCTTGGTTTGTAAAGCTCTTGGATGATTTACTATTATCATAATTACCTACCTATCATTATTCAGTTTTTAACTAATGATCCTGGTTTCCTCTAATTGTGCAAGAAATGGGTTAAAACCGTATTAATTACTACCTACAGCAAAACACAAATTATGATGCCGACGTCCTCATTGAAATATTAGAAGCATTTCTTCACAGGGACTGTGAGAAGGCTGAGGGCCTAGGCTTTGCCAATTAGAGACTTACAAGTGATTGCGTGTACTGTCACTCGTTGTTTTACGATCGGTTGCTTTGTAGAAGTTGAATGGCCCATAGATAGTGAGCTAATGGCACCAACTAATGTTTTATTAGGTACTTCAACGTCACACGAAGTACCTTTGCAACAGTTTGCTAACATATGAAATTATTGATGGCCGATAAAAGATATGAGTGGACTATAATAGATTCAGTAGGTACATAATTTTTTATGTCTTTGGTATAGAGATAGGACATGTCAATCAATAGGATTTTTTTCATTTTTCTGGTTATGAGTTCAAACCATTGGAGGCTTGTGATCACTTTTGTGACGGGGAAGAAATCTGTATCAATCAAAATCAAAAATGTGACTCGCCTGTTTCTCCAAGCAAATCCTAGGTAGGCGTATTAGTGGAAGGTGCGGGTTGGGCCCTGTATAGTTTTATTAAAATCAGTCCACAATATTCACAAGTAACGGCAATGCGTTGCGCAACTGCGTTCCGGCAATCCGTCTACGCATCCGTTTGCCGCAGAGACGTTCACATGGAATTCCCTCTTCATCAGGTCAGCTTTGTACAACAGGCGATGGCCAGTTGAATTGACAAAAACTTTGCCGATCTGTGTGACCTAGTATAGACTTACATTAAGACTTAAATAACTAATATAAATGCGCATGCGCAGTCGTGAAATCCTTGCCGCCCTCTCAGCTATACGGAGGAATGGTCGCAATTAGCTAAAATTCAGAGGACGGTTGTTGCAGATTAGTCTCTAGTAGACTTTTGCGCGTCATTACCTAATGGTTCATCAAATTATTGTTTATTTTTGTTTTCTATCTTCGATCTTGAACCATGGACCAGCTAATTTTGAGGAGGAATGAGAATATTATCATCTTGGTCGATTACAGAGGTTGTAATCCAAAACAACAAACCCAAAATGTATGGATTTGCAAACCGCCCAAAAGGTTTAAAAGCTATGCAAACTGTTGTGTTTTGCTCTGATTTTTACTGGATTTGATTGAAGGATTATGGATCCAAGATCCTCATCTAAGATGGGACCTCAGAACCTAAGGCACAGATACAGGTGCCTATCGGTTTCTCCCATCTTTCAGGAACAATAAAAATAGTTATATAGGTAGGAGGCACTGGAGTGACACCTCTCTTCACCATCCCACCCGTTGCCAATGACAACGCGCCTACGCACTTAATAAAATTATCCTGCTTATAAGACATAATTGACACTCATATTCATATACCTAATAATTATTGGTGTCTATTAATATATGACGTTATCAAAGCCGGATACTAATATGAATAGATGTTTTTAAGCCATTGGTTATACACAATTTGAGTACCCATTTCCAAACAAATGGAAAATGGGAACACTAATTCATTATAGGTAAGCTCCTAAAATCAAGTTCAGAATTTTAATTAAATTAACACATTCCAGCAGAGCTTCAGGGTTAATTTCAACCCGGTTGAAATGCATAAACGAACAATGCCATTATTATGCCTGTAGGAGCTTCCATTTAATTAAAACAAAGGGCTTTGTGATTTCGGAATGGCTTATTTGTTCAGCCGTTCAAGAACCACCTGCACTATAGCTTCATCATTCACAAAAATAGCGATAGATCCTGTTTTGAGATACCGCGATTATTAAACAAATTTATTCAAACATAAATTACATATCAATATCAGGTCATACAGAACTCAGCAGTTTGGACATGAAAACTCGGAAATTTGTAGAATGATCCTTATCAATTCATGAAAGGCGTATCTATCCTAGGGGTTTTCACTTGTATTTCACTGCTCCCACAGATATATCCAGCAAATACTGAGGACATCAGCATTTTGAGTAGGTAGGTATAGCGTTCACTTGTATAAGACTCGAATCTCGTTATTTACTGGGTTTGATACCTAGCAGGTTCTAGACACCTATCGTGAAACAGGTGTCGTAAATAGTAAATATGTCCAAATTTAATCATAACAATTATAATAGGTCGACATGGAGTGTTAAAAATTCACTAATAGTTGAAACATTTGGTCAGCTACCTTGGGCCTCGCACTTTCCTTTGTTACCATGAACCAAAATTAATAAAATTTGGTTTGTATGTCCCATTTGGGGTCTAGCTGGTCCACGAAGCTCGGCGTTACTGTCAGTCATCTCTAAAGAGTGGAAAATGGAGGTTGACATTTTCTGAAGCCGTAGCTCGAAAACTTTCGATAGAAGGGTATGGTTTTTTTAGCGTTTTTAAATTGATCTCGAACTCAAGAATTTTTTGAGACCCCCTGGAGCATTGTACGTCCAGCTCGTTTGCACCGAAAAGCTTCGTCAACATGATCGTGAATGAACCGGTATACGTCTAGCCCAGATATCATTGCTAGGGAACACCTGCTTATAATCACGTATTTCTGTATAAAATCGAGGTGGTTGTTCCGGGATATTATTATTTTTATTTGAAGGATGATGGTTGTTTTGGATGTTATTGATAGGTAATTTTTTTTTAATTTGAACAAACTTTATGCTTCATCAATAGCAACAAATAATTAATTATAGAATTCTAGATACCGTCGCATATTTATGGAACGTGATTGCGCGGCTGGCTCCAGTACCCGATTTAGGCTCTCTTGGGGGAAGTACGAGGGTAGGCATTGACCACAGAAGGTGCATCTATACAGGTAAAATTGTCATAGGAAATGACAAAGAAGGAGATGATTCCGTAATTGATAGACGTAATTGAACTATGAATAATATACAGGTAAACAATAAACCGACTGAATACTGTTGGAGTACTTTTGGAATACCATATTAATAACTAGGTGCTAGAGGAGGAACCATTAAATCAACATCGAGAAATAACTGTGTTTAATAATAATTGGATGAGACGGAATGAGTTTTTTCATAAAAGGAAAACGTCTTATGTCCCTACTGCTTAGATAATACATAATTATTATGTTACGATACACAATAAGATTAAATCGCTTAACTAAAGAATGTGATTAAAATAGAATAATCGTACCTACCTAGAGCAAGTATGTGCCTGTAATAGCCTCCACAATATTCACCACTATAAACCGTTATGATAACACTGTTATTCTCTGAATTCCCCATGTTACTCACCACTATATTATAACAATAATAACAAAATCTCCGAATTCCACTTACCTCGTCTCTTTTTACGCGATACTTGAACCTGAAGAAAACTAGCTACACGACCCACATTTTTGTCATAAGTATACTGACTACACCACTACAGTCTGAGCCGAGAAACCCACTGAGTTGACAATAGGCCGAGCCGCGACCCTACCGAGCACTTATACCTTATCAAATAATCCGGAATTGGCGGATTTATTCTCTTTTTTCCTACCGAGAAATAATATCAATATTGGAAGTGTGAAAAAAAAATAAAAACAAAGATAAAAAGACGCCGACATAAAATAAAGACACCGACAATTTATTTCTGAAGTGCTGGAAACGATTTTCTATCGCGAATCTCCAAAAATCTGAGGGGAACAAATAAAGGTTAAAAAGATCAGGTTGAGCCGCGGGTGGTCAATCACAATAAATATGTACTCAAATGTGTTCGGAGAGCCTGCAGTGTGGTCATTGTGAGGGTTCAACAAAAGTTGAGCTTCCCAATGCCCCCCCCCCCCCCCCCCTCTAACGCTATAATTCACTCGGGATGAAAAGAGGGTGGATTGCTTTTTATCGTTTAAGGTGGGATTCTAGGGGATAATATTCTCTCCTGTATGACTGAGAACTCGCCACTAAAATAGGTACACGCTGGATGTACCTATGTCAAACATGGTTTCACTGATAATAAAGAGCGCTATAAAGAGGAGTGAAATCACATATAAAAGAGAGACATCAATACGAAAGCTTAAGGCTCATACAATCATTGCCATGATCTCTGAAAAATGCTCGGATCATTGTGAAGTCTGCTACACAGTCGAGTCGGAATATTTTACTGGTGGCGTTGTAGCAGGCATAGGTAGGTACGTATTAATTCGATACGCAAGAAAATATCTGGCCTATCACTTCAAGCTTTTACCCTCTTCTGTCAAAATTGCTAGCTCTGAATTGATTTCCATCAGAATTTATTGCTGTAGAATTAGTGACAACACACTCAAGTCACCAAACAGTCCTTATCATAGATAGTTGTTCATTATGGAAGACCGGTTTCGGTTTTTTAAACCATCTGCAATTCCTATGACACACATATTGCATACATTGCGTACACATATTGCATACACACTATTGTGTGTATAATTATAGTAATATTAAGTAACAGTTGTAATAGTAAAAGTAATGAATTTAATAAAATACGGATGAATTGAACATGAATTTGTGAAATAGAATTTAAAATGAATAAAATTTAAAAAATCTGCCACATGGATATGTCGTATGGCAGAGTAAACGTAGAATTTAATCATATTCACATTCCTACGCATCCTCTTGTACAGTGGATATTCGCATATCCAGCTATGCCTGGTGCAAGGATCCGGAGTAAGAGGAGGCGAGAGCAGATATTTTAAACGTCGTCGGTCGGCCGTCCAAATATGTATGTATGTATGTATCCTTCGATGTATCGGTATATTGATATTCATGGTACGAAAAATTGTAATTGAAAAATCATTGAAAATGCAACCGTACCTAGGGAAATCTAACTCTTTTTTTGTCGTACTGAACTCGTTCTCTACTCGACGGAAATCTATCCATTTATAGGAAACTGTTACACTGGCTAAACCGCCATAAAAACGGAGAAACTACGTCAAACCAGTAAGTAACACGCTCTGTGTCGTTCCACAAAGGATCGCAAACCAAATTCCAGCCATAAGACATATCCATGTCTAATTGACACAGAATTGAAGTAAAATTCAATTTAGAATAACGTAATAGCGTTTGTGGTTGATGAAGTGAGATTTATCAAGTGGTATACTGCAGGGGAATTCACCATGCGTGGGATTCGGAAGTTTTCCTTTGAGTGACTGGGATTTTTTAGCGGCCTAATATATAAAGGTTGTGGTTATGAGTTTTACCGTTGGTGGAGGACATGAAAAAGAGAAAGAGACCGCTATTCAACCAAAAATAACAGTAATGAGTAGGGACTGGAATTTGCATATTTTGCCTATGTGTTTTTTATCGTGTATATCGTTCTACTTTTCCGTTTTGAGGGTATCTGAAGCGTTTAGAGTGTGTTAAATTTAAATTTAAATAGTACATTTTGCATATTTAGTTCAATTTCGGATATTTTTGCATATTTTGGCCGTTTTGTGCATATTTCTGCATTTTTAATCAAAATTGGGGAATTTCCCTATTTTCGACATTCCAATCACTAAACCCTCCGAGGTATGTGTTTCTGAGAAGGAGTCAAGGTTATTCTTAGGCCATTCATCGTTTAATCCGTGTACCTGGTAGGGCTTAGGCGCGCCCTTACCATTTATCCCTGAATGGCATTGCCTTTCTCTTTCGGGCTATAAATACGTCACTTCGATAAGCACCCAAGACTAGTAACTACCTATCCTATCAACCCGTTTTCCCTATAAATACCTCTCATCCTTATGGGTCGAATTTGACCCAAGAATTGGACCTTTGCACAGCTGTGGGTGCAGTTCAGAAGGTACAACAGGGAAGTGCTAACTGGCCATCGGTAGCAGGCGAGGCAGAAGCTGGATTCTGTCCTACAGCCCAGATGGCCTTTTTTACTGGAGGTATCAAACATTTTGAGAGGGGTGCACTCCGATATCTCATCTGGCCTTACCCCAGGTGAACTCTCGTTTTCTGCCTTAGTTGCTCCTCAGCCACAACTATAGGAGATTTACGGTTGACAATATTTGGAAAAATCAATTGTGATTTTGCTTTTTGTTTTTTGTGCTTTTTTTGTATAAATGTAAATATTGTATAGTCCAGAAAAAAGGTATGTACATTTTCATTCCATTTTCTTCCTTCATCGTTTTCTATAAGTTTTAAGGACGCGATAATAAATGGAACATAACGTATAGACTACCTTTACGTCTCACAGCAAAATTTGGTTCATTTTTAGAAATATTTTTAAAAATTGTTAAATGTAATTTTGCTTGGGGTGCATATTTTGCCCATTTCGAGTGCATATATTTAGGCCAAATTTTGTGCACATATTTCCAGTTCCCAGTAATGAGGTAATGACCTAAGCGTTACTCATGTAGGGTTGGAAAAACCCAGCAAGTTCCCTGTGTCGGTACGCTTCATAGTGAGTGGCGGTATATATAATACCTGTCGTTAGTGGAAGTATGAAAAAGTACTGGTCAGTGAAGAGGAGTGTTGGATTAGTTTTTGGCAATCAAAACATCAATTATTGGGGATTTCCTTATATTAATTTGGTCGTTTAGGAACGAAATGGCTGTCTGTTTTGAATGAACGCTGTATTTCAAGAGATTCCCAGGCGTTTAAAGTTTCCTTTACTGGTGAAGGATAATAAGGGAATAAACGGACACCATCCTTTTAGTTAACAGATTTCTATTCATGACTGACCTAGTTGATTAGGATATGTACAGCTACTGCGAAGACGCCATTAAGGACACCGATACAAAAATGCAATCTGTCAGTTGTATTTGGAACAGCAAAGACAATAATTTGGAACAGTAAATAACTATACCTGAACTAATAAAAACAGTGAAAAGTGCACAAAAACTGTACAACTGTGCACAACAAGAAGTATACAGACAATAATTATGAAACTATGAAAAACTGAAGAATAATACTGAGAGTGAATTATTTTCACGTTTTTAAGTAGGTACCTACTTATTGGTCTCTAAGTTAATGATTTTATTGTTATCCAAAACCTATCCCCTGGTTAAATGCGTCAACAATTTTTTTTTTTAATATTCAAAAAAGTAACCTCCGTTTTGCAATTTTGAAAAAATTGACCTAATCCGCCCTTCAGTTCACCTTTTCATGCCATAGCAATGCTAATCCTACACTGAATTATTAAGACGAGGATCGTCCACCTTCACGATTTATATTCACGGATCGCTCATATTCATCGTCGGACTGTTGCCAAAACCGATAGGTGCTTCATGACGAAGAATTTTTGTTCGATGGTTCGTTCAAGTGGGCTGGTACCCACGTAACGCTACGGGAATTCCAAGCGGCGAGCATTTATTATGAACAGCCAGACGTGGCTCATTTTCAGATTAACTCCAGATCATCCCAATCTAGTAGGTATATCCCGATTAATCTGCAAGTGGTCTCAACAGTAGATTTAGAATAACTGATTTTGGAATTAGCAAGAAACGTGCAATAAAACGATTATAATGCTTTAAAGATGAAGAATATTTATACGAGTTGACCAGATAAAATGCTGTTCAATTGAACCCACAGCACTGGTATCGAACATGTCCTTCCCATCATTTTTTACCAGGAATTCCCTCCGAAAATTTGAATTATCTGCTGACTCGCTTCTTTTGGCGCAAATTCATTTTCAGTAATTTTACTGGGGAAATGAGGTATTGACACGAATAAAAGAGTAAAGTAAGCAGTTATTTCAGGCTGGGGACAGCCCTACGGACGTCAAGCATAAGTGTTCTACAGATAATTACAGGAATATCCGCAGTACAGAACTCTGTAGTTGGAACTCGGTAGTACACCACTTTGCCAACACAGCGCAGGGCTGGAAATGAATGCGGGCCCGCCATCTAACCTTTGCGCCCCATCATCATTTCGTCACTTCCGTTAGTGCCTCACACCCCCTGTTCCTGGTAAGTATTACCCCCTATAAACAACCCCGTTGTAAAAACTTGCCTGCCAACAAAAAAACTTCAGCCGCCAAAAGGTTTTTCCTTTATTTTTGGAAGCATAAAGGTTTTTCTTTCCTTGGATCACAGTCCGCTGTGTGTGCAAAATTTCAGCTCTTGAAACTCCTGAAAAGTGCCCCCTCCTCAAAATATAGGGGAAAAGGGGGGTAAAATTGCGCAAAAGACAGTTCCGTGGAGCATTACGAATGTGTGGGCCAAATTTTAGCTCTTAAAACCCTCTCTAACCGACTCCTATACCTCCCTCACCACCACCAGAAGGATTCACATATGGTGGGGGGGGGGGGGAGAAAATGCTTTACCTAAGCTTGGAGCATAGTGAATGTGTGCGTGAAATTTTGTCTCTGAGGCTGTAGCTCTGTCAAAGGAGAAGAAGGATATGAATAAGATTAGAAAAAATTGAAGAATAGCGATTTTAAAACTTCCATAACTCCGGCACCTGATGGTCCCGAGGATTGAAATTTGATACACACCCTCAGGGGCCACTCCAAGAATGGTTGTACAAAAATCAACCCCGGAGACCCCCAAGGGGCCGTTGTATGGTGGGGGGGGGGGGGTCAAAACCCCTACTTGTTCTGTCGTGTAAACAGTGTTCTTGGTCGCTTCGAGTTTTTCGGTTTTCCTCGCGGGCAGGACGCTCTCTTGTCCGTGGATATTACCTACAATATAATCTAGTAAAAAGGCACATGGATTTTTCGTTTTTACCCCCTTTTTCAACTGATGGGATCGTTCGACTCTGTACAATTTTTGATCAGTTTCAGGATTCATGTAAAATTATCTATAAACTATATAATTCCAATCGCAATGAAAATCGCAATCGCAATGGTTTTGCTATCAAAACCAGCTCATTCCATTTTTGTTTAAAATTTTTCATTTATTTATGGCTACAAAGAGTTAGGCTGGCTATCAATTTTTGCCCTATCCGAATTAACACCCTCATAATTCGACTAATTTGAACTAGTTTTGTTGCAAAAAGTCAAGTTTTTCTCTTTTTTTTTTTTTTTTTTTTTAAATAAAAAGCCCGTGTTGAATGATTTTTAACCTTAATCCAATATTCCTTATGTTTTTAGATGGCTTTAAACTAGTTTGTTTCTACGGGCGTAACCCGTTTCCCACGAGTCGTGCCTGAAACGGGGACCCCGCTCGGCAAATGAGTTTGGGAGAAAGACAGCCTCTTTCGGCGAATGACAACAAGTCAGTTTACAAATTCCTGCCGCTGCATTTTGTTTGGTTGCACCTGGTTCATCGTTCATCTTTCGCATTTAGCATCGTCCAGTAACTATTATGCTGTGTGGGTCGAGAAGGTTCTGTGAGATGGAAGTGGCGATTGACGAAAAATATAAAAGGTGTTCCTGCAATAATAATAAATTAATTCAAATTTACGCGTAGTTACGTGCGTCAGGATGGCCTAGTAACTTTCCGATTTTCAAAAAAAAAATCAATGTAAGGCTTCCATAGTTGTAGACGCAAGTGTTTCCCGGATAATATCAATAGAGAGTGTTCACAATCACGATCCACTGCCATCTCAAGTTACTGAGAGGGAGAAGTTGAGTAGTTTACTAAAAAGAGAAGCCCAGCTCGATCCGTGTAAGAAACCGAAAAAATGATGAGGCAGGAGTTGGGGACTGCCAGTACATCCAACCTGGAACAGTCGGAGCTAAGATTAGTTCGGAAAAGTATAATATGCCTCCCTTAGTAGCGGTATGTGTGTGTGCATGCGCAAACGTGAAATCCTTCAAACTCCCATGGATTACTCTAGACGCCTAGACTGAACCCCCCCTTTCACAACGATTGCATATTTTCATTTGCCGAAACGGGCTCTTTTCCCGGACTTACCCGGATGGTCTCAAAAATACAGACAAAATCAAATTATTCAAAAATGCGAGAAAACCCACGCCTCAAAATAAAATTTTCCGAGATAGGGATACTCTGGACATTTCAACCCCTACTTTTTAACCTCTTAGAGTTAAGTGACAGTAACGCCGAGCTTTGAGGACCAACTAGAGCCCAAACGGAACCCATATACAAAATTTCGAGAACTAAGGAAAAAGCCGCCGACGGCCCACAGCGGACGGACGGAAATTTTAGTATATTCGTATTCTACGTCCCTGGAAACGTAAACCATCAAATTTGGGCGGGGTAATTTTTTTTTTTTTCATTGTTGATTCGAAAGGTTTATCATTGAAAATAATGAACCAACATTTAAGGAGGAAGGACACACATTTCAACCCTCCATTTCTTCCTCTGGGTGAACCTCCATTAGATAGGTACCGAAAATTACGCAAAATTAGGAGTACCTACTGACTGCCGATAAACGCAAAAACGGGAGTGCATAATAGTCAACAATAACGTGAACTCCCTGCCCACCAAATTTGAGAGAAATCGGACCGCATTTGTTAGTGAGAAATTGTGTAGGTACATACCTACCTATGTTGGTAGGCTCAGAAGCAAAGCGGGACACATTATTACTAGGTATAATAAACATATTATTTTTCACAAATACGATTTAACGCATAAAAAATATATTTCATTACAGGAACGACAGAAGAAGCACCGCCGGTGTTCTCACAAGCAATAGTGCTGAAACATTTGCGAACAATTTCAACAGAAATCTGTTTTTCACTCGCGTCAAACTTTGGTTCGCGTTTTCGTTTCTGCCACGCTGGGTCCACGATGGTTTCCGCGACTTCGACAATCAACGAACTTTCATAATAAACTTAACAATACAATCAACAATGTCAATAAACAACATACCAAACGCCAAAAAAAAAGCACAAGGATAATATAATATTAACGTCACAATGGACTTCAACGACTAGATACCTACGCTATCAATCGCAATCACGCTCAATGCCCCCATTTTGGCGGGCAGATGCCTCCATGATACCGTTAAATCGATGGTTGAACACTATCGACGTTTTATCATAACGTTATACTCATTGATTACACTCGTGAAACCATTAGTCCTTAATCAACGTTTCAAATCACCGATTTGGTAAAACAATGATCAACTTTAACTTGGTTAGGAGTTTTTGGTGAAACCTGCCCTAAGCCAAGAAATTCGGTTTATCATAACTTACTTTTACTTTTAAAGGCTTTTCCCCTTGTCAGGGGTTGCCCCCAATCGCCTGGCGCAAGAAAACTCATCACTTATCATATCTAAAGCGGATAATAAGACCGAGCAGTGAAATAAAACCGGTATAACTTCGAACAAGTACCGGGTAGTACTGCAGTCGGCTATTCGAAGGTGTAGCGAGCAAAGTTTATTCGAGTTTGCAAAAGTTATAATGATGTTACTTATTTGCGTTGTGCTCGCTCCTCGACCGACCATGCGGTATTTCAACGGGGTTTAAATCCCTGACCTTTGCGAGGAGGTGGTGAATGGCGAGTGCTGAGTGGAACTCATTGTCTGGAAAGTAAGTTTGGTTTTTGACCGCTCAAAACGAGGGTGAGTCATTTGCCGAATGAACATTCGCTATCACGTTTCGGTAGAGTGAGAATCGTGATAAAATGTAAATTCCACTTAGGTACCTACCAATCAACTCGACTAGTTTAGGATTATCTACTCTATTATTTAAGGCGAAATGTCCCCGATTTAGTTCCAAAAGCTGCCACCACGTTGTGCTTCAAAATGAGCTAAAAGTATCCTACAAATCCTGGCCGCTACGATTGACCGATTTTGATTCTGCAAACGGTTTTGTTGACCATTTATAAGTAGAATTGGTTGTACACTCTTACATTTTTTTTTTAATTTTTTTTACAAATTTTAAAAATTTTATCTCGTTTAAAAAATTAAATTTTTGAAATTGGAGGTGGAGCAGCTCTACAAGTATTTAAACGAAGATGAAATCCGTTGGAATTTTTAAAATCGCATGAATAGCAAGCGAATAGTATTGTTATTTCAACATTTTGGCGGGAAAAGTCAATTTCAAATGCAGACGCTGGCCGGGAGGCTGGTCGGTCTCCCGAGAAGAGGGTGGCCGATGACCTTGGACGACCTCGGACCGGGGATTACCACAAGTCGTCTGTCTCCTCTCCTCAACAATTTGATGGCGAGTATTCTCAAATCTCCATATTCATCATGGGCCAGAAATTGATAATATCGTAAAAAAGTTATAGTACGTTATTATTATTATTTTGTCTCGTTAATAAGTCATCCGTTTTGCTCCTCTCCTCATGAATACAGATACCTATTTGGATTGTATTCTCAACATTCATCCAATACCCAACATTGATAATAATTGGATCAGAAATTCATAATAATTATCTTAGTGTCATTATGATGATAATTATATTCATAATCAAATTATATTCACCTTATAAGTAATGATATCCTATCATTACTTATACAACGCTGAACCTGTTCATACAAAGGTTTATTATTTACCTGTAACCTGTATAGATGCCCCTTCTGAGTGGATCACTGTTTTCTGTGGTCAATGCCTACCCTCCAGGAAAGCCCTAAATCGAGTACTAGAGTACCCCGAAATTAATGTTTCATACAAATGCGCGGGATTCAGTAATTCAATAATTAATTATTTGTAGTTATTCGTGAAGCATAAGGGTGTTTTCGCGAGTCATTGCATTTTCCAGTCGGCAACTGACCCAAAATTTACTAGCAACGTAATCCAACAAATTCACTCTTAAATTGTAGTTCTAATACCCTGGTACCTACTTACGAAGAGGTACCACATAATTCGTATAATTGACCCAGACAACCAGGTCATTAATCTTATGACCTGACAGAGGAATGATTTCAACACAGAGGAATGATAATGTCATAGAATTTTTATTGAACGTTTGAATTAAAGTAATTAAAATAATTCATTTCATTAACTAATTTAACGTTTTTACTTAAGCACTTCTTGATATACTGATCTCGCTCCTTTTTAGCAAATTTTCAAAGAAAATGAAGCTATTGCAATAAGTCCAAAATTTTCAGAATGAGTTCCTGAAATTTTTTTGATCGACAAATCCGTTTCAGAGCATCCTGAATTCATCCCTAGATTTTAATAAACATTTATGTGTATTATGTATTAAATGTATTTATATAGGAATATATTTATTTGTGCGTAACGTAGAGATATCTGACCTTGGGTACACGAATAAAATTCCAAATTTTGCCAAAAGGTTCGTATTGCCAAACAAAAGGATGCATTTGAAGATGAGCAGTTTAAAAAATGCTAAGCGGATCAAAAATCGGTAAAACAGATAAAATCACGATCAACTGTATAAAATAATTGAAATTGGTATTGAAGGGTGAGCAAAGATAGAAAAATACTACTTCAGTGGTTTACATACTGTAGAAGGGGTCAAATTTGGATTTTTGGGGGGTCAAAATTGATATTAAAGGCTAAAATCAATACCCCTATTAATTCACCTTACGTTGTTTGGGATCGTGATTCACTACAGAAAGAGGGACTGTTTCGGTTTTAAAAATATGTTTCTAAAAAAAGAGTGGGTCAAACTTATGGCTCAAGTCAGCAAAATATCACTGAGATCACGTAAAAATTATATAATTTTACATAAGTGTTATGGCTTCTCGTTATTCATCTTTTTACAGAGTAGCACGAATATTTCTTTAAAAATTCGCTCTTATAGCCATGCTGATGATTGGAAATAAATGCTCAGTTTTTCCCTGAAAATTGGGTCATTTTTCTTTGGCTTCGTACCTCGTTCATTCTCGTTCTCGCTTCTCTCTCAGCACTGCCTCTCGACTCTTATTATTGGCTTGTAAGAAGGAGCATGACTACATTTTGATAAATTTAGTGATAAAGTCCCCCGCTCCTCCATAAGAAAAGTATACCTACAGAAACCGAAAGCGCATAGGTATGTAACTTACAAAAATGCCTATTTCACTAAATAAATATACCTTATCCTTCCAGCACAGGAATGAAAGACTTATTCTGTTATGGGAGGCGGTAGGACTAGAGTGGGGGTAATTATTTATGAATTTTCTTATTTTAGAGTAAAAAACCGGGGGAAAAAGGTATCAAGTTTAATCATTTGTGGGAGGTGGTTGGATTAGAGTGGGGGTAATTATAATATGAACTAAGTATCTCATTCGTACAGTAAAAACGTCTGCCAATTCGAGTAGGCAGTATAGCTTCCTCACACGAACGTTTTTATATTCTTATCCAGAATTAAATACTAAACTAGTTAGCTTACTGTTACTATTGTTATGAAAACACGAAGCTACAGAACGAACGAACGCTTTATTAAGTCAAACGCACAAGCAACTTTTACACAAAACTTTTTCAGCAACTTTTCTACCTGACACACAGAACTAGACAACAACTTTTTTTATGATGCTCGCGTCCACAGTTACCAAATTAACACCTGATCACTACACCACTCCCCCCTCAGGCCCCTCCTGCTGCGCATGGTACCGCCGCAGCCGGTCCGCGTGCACGACGCGCCGCCTCCCCCCCGGCATCTGGATGGGGAAAACAACGTCCGTTAGTGCCTTCCGGACCACGCACGGGCCGACCCAGGGCCGCTGCAGCTTGGGGGCCAGTCCTCGTCTGCGCAGGGGGGCCCACAGCCAGACCTGCGCCCCCACCTCAAACCGCGGCGCCTCGGCCCGCACGTCGTATCGCCTCGTCCGCCGCTGTCTTCAGGGCCGAGCTGGCCCGCGCGTGCACCTCCTCCAGCTTCCTCTGCAGCGCGGCCGCGTACTCCTGCACCGAGGCCGGCCCTGGCGCCGGCCCGGTCAAGAGGTCAGCCGGCAGGGTGGGCGATCTCCCCATCACCAGCATGGCCGGGGAGAACCCCGTCGCCTGATGGATGGACGACCTATACGCCAACAGCAACCACGGCAGCTGCTCATCCCAGTCCTTCTGGTCCTCCTGGACCACCTTCCTCAGCATCTCCTCGAGCGTCCGATTGAACCTCTCCACCAGGCCGCTGCTCTGGGGCCGCAGCGCCGTGGTGCGGGTCTTGTGCGTCCCGAGGATCCGCAGCACCTCCTCGAAGAGCGCAGACTCAAAGTTCCTTCCCTGGTCCGTGTGTAGCTCCCGGGGCACCCCGAACCGGGACACCACGTTCTCCACAAGGCCCCGGGTGACCGTGTGGGCCTGCTGATCGGGGACTGGGAAGGCCTCCGGCCACTTCGTGAAATAATCCATGGCCACCACCACGTACCGATGGCCCCGTGGCGTCTCCGACAGCGGCCCGACGATGTCCACGGCTAAACGATCAAACGGGGCCCCCACCAGGTACTGCTGCAGCGGCGCCTTCCCCCTCAGGCCCTTCCCCGCCTCATTGCAGGCCCGGCAGGCCTGACCGAACTGCCGCACCTCCTTGGTCATTCCCACCCAGTAGTACCGGCTGCGCAGGCTGTGCAACACCCTCCGTGTCCCAAAATGGCCCATATCATGCACCGCCTGTAGTACCCTCCGCCGACACTGCCTGGGCACCACCACCTGGTCCACGGTTCCAGTCCCATTGTCCGTTTCCCATCGCCGCACCAGCACCCGATTCTCCATCTTCAGGGACTTCCACATTGCCCACCAGGCCTTCAGCCCCTCCCCCTGACAGGATATCTCCTCCCACCGTGGTCGCCTTCCTCCCTTCACCCAGTCCACCACCAGGGTCAGCTCCGGGTCCGCCGCCTGAGCCGCTGCCCAGTCGATTTCCGCGTCCAGCTGCACCCGGTAGACGTCCTTGTCCGTCTGCCCCTTGTCCTCCTGCCGTTGGCAGTACGCGCACCCCTGCGTGAGGCACGGCCTACGGGACAAGCCGTCCGCATTTGCATGACTCTTCCCCGGCCGGTACTGGACTTGCAGGTTGTATTGGTTGAGCGTCTCCAACCACCGTGCCAACTGACCATCCGGCTGCTTGAAATTCCTCAGCCACTGCAGCGACGCGTGGTCCGTCCTTACCACCACCTGGACTCCACTCTGCAACCCATAGTGGTTGAAATGGTCCAACGCAGTCTTCAGCGCCAGCAGTTCCCTTCGCGTAACGCAATAATTACGCTCTGCCTTTCCCAAACACCGACTGAAGTAGGCGATCACCTTCTCGACCCCATCCTGGTCCTGTGCCAGGACAGCTCCCACAGCTCTACCGCTGGCATCCACGTCCAGGATGAAAGGCAGGTGGGGGTTTGCATGGCTGAGCACCGGGGCCCTTGTCAGTGCCACCTTCAATGCCTGGAACGCCGCCTCACATTCCGGGGTCCATTCCCATTTCTTCCCCACCCCCTTCTTGTCCAGTTGGTACAATGTGCTGGCCAACTCCGCGAAATTGGGCACGAAGGTGCGGTAGTACGAGCAGAAGGCGACGAAACTGTGTACCTCCCTCGCCGACGTTGGTGTGGGCCATTGACGGACCCGCTCCGTCTTCGCTGGATCCGTGTGGACCCCCTGCCCCGAGATGATGTACCCCAGGTACGGAATCGTCCGTTGGAAGAGCTCGCACTTCTTGGCGTTTAGCCGTAGCCCATTTTCCCGATTTTCCCGGAGCGTGAACACCTCCCGCAACCACCGCACCATGTCTTCAAAGCTGGCTGCATCCACCCGCACGTCGTCCAAATACACCCGAACCCTCCCCAATCTAATGACCCCGTGCAGGAGACTGTTCATGGCCCACTGGAAGGTTGCTGGCGCATTGGTCAGGCCAAACGGCATCACTGTGAACTATCACAGCCCCCTGGGTGTACAAAACGCTGTCTTCGGCCGGTCAGCCTCCTTCATCGGGATTTGCCAGTATCCGGATTGCAGGTCCAGTGACGAGAACCAACTGCTCCCTTCCATGGCTGCGACCAGGTCGTCAATGTGGGGTAGCGGGTGAGCATCTCGTCTTGTGACCTTGTTCAACCGGCGGTAGTCGACACAGAACTGGGTCGAGCCGTCCTTCTTCCCTACCAGCACAATCGGGCTCGCCCACGGGCTGCAGGAAGGCTCAATCACCCCCGCCATTTCCATCTCCTCGACGAGCCTGTCCACCTCGGCCAGTCTATGGGGCGGGACCCTCCTGGGGGCCTGGCGAATCGGCTTGTCGACCTCCACCACGATCTCATGCTCCACCCCCCCTATACGCCCCAGCTCCTGCTTGGTCCGGGCGAACACGTCGGCGAACTCTTCCACCAGTGCAGCCACGGTTGCCGCCCGCTCCTTCGACAGCCCCTGAACGGCCCTGTCCACCAACCCCTTCACGTGGTCCGCCACCGCCGGGCCCTCCTCCCCCGGTGCCATTAACTCCTCGAAGCCGGCCGAGGCTTCCTCCACCACCGCCACCTCGCGTACCACCGTGCCATCCATTGTTACACTGCCCGACGCCGTATCGATCCTGCACCGCGCCGCCTTCAGGAAGTCCATGCCGAGGATGCAGTCGTCCTTGATGTCTGCCACCATCACCCGGTGTCTCCGCGTCCCCGCCTTCTTGAGCCCCAACGCCACTTCCGCCGTGCCAGCCACCGCCAGCGCTTCTACCGCCCCCCTGTCCGCCCCAGGGAGCGCCCGATGAGCCAGCTGGCGGATGTCACGCGCGAACGCCCGCGTCTCTTCCCCTGGCGCCTGCACCCGGGCCCGGAGCTGGTGCATGAAGGCCTGCGCCTGGTGTCCACACCCAAATTGCTCCGCCAGGGCCCCCACCAGCCGACCATAGTCATCCCCCGTCTCCAAGAGGACCTCCATTGTCTTCCCTGTGAGGGCGGTGGCTAATGCGACCCCCTTCTCCTCCCTCGTCCAACCATTGGCCTTCGCCACAACGTCAAAGTGGGCGTGATACTCCTCCCACGGTTGGTCCCTGGCGTACCTGTGGAGCTTCACCGGAGCCCCTCCTCTGATGCGGCCCTCCCCCGGAGCCACCGGCTGGAAGTCCTCCCGACCCGGTGCCCTGCCCGCCTGCGCCGCCTCCCGCAGGTCTTCCTGGAAATCGTTGAACATCGCGACCATTTGTCGCCGCAGTTCGCCCAACTCGTCCCGAGCATCCATCACGAGCCGGGTCAATTCCGCCCGTACAGCAGCTATGGGGTCGTCGCTAACAGTTTCCACTGCCGATCCCTCGATCCGATCCTCCTGGTCTCGTGGGACCAAACGGCCACTACGTAACTGTAGTCCTTCCGGTACCATGCTTATCCCACTTCTGACACCACTGTTATGAAAACACGAAGCTACAGAACGAACGAACGCTTTATTAAGTCAAACGCACAAGCAACTTTTACACAAAACTTTTTCAGCAACTTTTCTACCTGACACACAGAACTAGACAACAACGTTTTAGCGAATTTTCAAAGAAAATGAAGCTATTGCAATGGCTTCGAAATTTAAATAATATAAATTTTTGGAAATTTTCTTCATAGAAATCCGTTTCAGACCATTCTAAAACGATTCCTGAAATTTAACACTTTTTTATATGTATATATATATATATATATGTGTCACTCCAGACGATAACTCTCGATAGAATTGAGATAAACAGCTCAAATTTGCACAAAAAATCTATCTTGGCAATCGAAAGGCTAAGTTCGAAGATGGGCGAAATTGGCCTACTCTAAGGAGGGTTTTGGCGCATTTAAAGTGCGCAAAAATTACCCAAAAATCCCCAAAATGTTATTTTCCAACAAGTGACCCCTCATTTTAAAGGTTTTTGCACGCTGAACACGATGGTGGAATCGGATTTTAGATATCTTGATCCGTTCTCAAATTAGAGCATTTAAAGTGCGCAAAAATTACCCAAAAATCCCCAAAATGTTATTTTCTAACAAGTGACCCCTCATTTTAAAGGTTTTTGCACGCTGAACACGATGGTGAAATCGGATTTTAGATATCTAAATCCGTTCTTAAATTAGAGCATTTAAAGTGCGCAAATATTACCCAAAACTAGGATAATCTTTAAACTCTTACCCCTCCCCCCCCCCACCCCCTTAGAGTGGTCAGATTGAAAAATGTGAGAAGTATTAATTGAAGACGAGAGTTCGAAGCAAAAAAGGGGGAGGCAAACGATTAGTACAACTCCTTGAATTTCCCATTTGACATATAATTTATTGTTATGATACCTTCATAGATAGACAAGTACCGGCCCACGTATTACTAGAAGGAAGACGAAAGAAAAAATCTATTTCAAATTATTCAATTTAGGTACTAACAGTAGGAGGAAGAAGGTTAGGTAGGTATCTTATCAATTTATTATCAGTATCATACGAATATTTGATATTCAAAGGTAGGTAGGTACTTAACATGATAAAAATGATATCAATGAAGAAGGAAGGATCTACCTACCTAGTAGAGCAAATCTTGAACTGGTTTTAGATACCAGGCCTGAAATCGTAGTCAAGAGGAAAGGCCATTCAGAAGGAACAAGGAATCTACTCATAACAAACGGTAGAATCAGGATGGACAAAACGTACAAATTAAAATAAATACGAAGAGAATATACATAGAAAACCAAATTTTAGACCGAAGTTTTCCTTTATTCAAAACCATAGCCATTAATTCGAATATTTCTTTGAAAATTCGCTCATTAAGTCATGCTGCATGACTGGTTTTTTTTTATGATGCTCGCGTCCACAGTTACCAAGTTAACACCTGATCACTACACTATTATAAGTTCTTGAAAATCGTTTTCTTCATTGAAAGAGACAATAAGGGTACCTATTCATAGTCCTCACTTTATTTAAAGTAAATGCTTAAGTGAACAAAAAGGAAGCATCTTCCACTTGGGCTATTCATAGTCAGTGATAAAGGAAAGGCTTAAGTCGTCCTTTAGTATTTACTTTATTCCTATTTCATAGACAATAAGTAAAGAAAAATTTTTACTTGCTGGCCTAAATAAGTAGAAAAAAATGAGGTAGGTACGTCGAAAGGTACCTTAAGCATTTTCTTATTGATCGTTTGCACTGTTCTCTTTTCATTTACGTCATCTTTTCAGTGTCATCGTTCTCGGCATTCTTGTTTCTTTTCCCAAGTTTTTTTTCTTTTTTTTTATACGATGGATTACGAAATTTTGTTTGACTTCGATGAGTGGGATGACGAGATCGATGTAACGAAGAGCATGCGGGTGATGCATACCGGCTTCATTTTCGGTTTAAAGAATTCGTTCTTCGCACACATGCTCCATTTGGGCCCTAGTTGTGTCCCAAAACTTTGCAACCCGATCGGAATACACCCAAGGGTGTTATGAGCGAAAATGTGTATGAAAGTAGGTATTTTTTGTGTTATAGTAACATGAGCTTTTCAGTATCGGTTTCCATGTTTTTGTGGGACGAGAAGACGAATGTGAAGTCGATTTTGACCGAGGAGTGGAAAATTGAGGTTCTACCAAAGGTTCTGCTCCCAAAATCGATTTTTTATGAACCAGAAACCTGGGAAACTGTCTTAAATCACCATCAGTTTGTATAAAAACACTAGAAAAAGTGTCAACAGGTGAATCAAGGCAATTAAATGGCACTTCCAATGATCAAAGATAATTTGAAAAAAAAAATTTGTTTTTTGGGGGCCAAAATTGGTGGAAACAATCAGAAATAGCTATTTCAATCATTTCACATTAAAGAAACATTAAATGAACAGCCAAAATGTCTGTGTCCAGTAGAATAATAAACCCATGTGACAAGGACTTGGTTTAAAATATAAAAAATTACAGAAACATTATTATTACCTATTTTCTATGCATTTTCTACCTATGCATTTCAGGAAATTCAAAACTGGCTATAAAAAAGAATTGGGGATCCCTTATATTGCTCATCTCATGCTATTGTGATTTGATAATGCATTATGGACTCATATTGCTAATGGTAAAAGAGAATAATATTCCATCTTCGATTGCGCAAAGAGCAAAGCTTTGTATCCGTGCGAGAGTCGTGAAAATTTCATGTCCTCCAAAATGAAAATTTCCTCTCGCATTTACGTTTCAGACATCAAGAAACATTTTTGGTTCCGTATCTGTTGGTCTGTCTGTGGTCAATCCTTGTTACGCCTATAAAATGGTCGAATGGTGCGGGTTAGGCCTCAGACGGTCCCATATAAAATTCATTAAAAAAGTACCAGGTTTATCGTCTGCGCATGCGCAAACGTGAAATTCTTGTTATGCGCATAACTACGACGTACTCCGAACATTGAAATAATAAATTGAAATATTTATTTTTTTACTGAAATAAAGTTTGTCAAACATATATAATTTATTGATAAGATAAAATGTAAGAATAATATGTACCTATATCATTATGACGATACTATTATAAGATATCCATTTCTGATTCACTGAGACGAATGTTCGAAAAAATTTCAAAATAATTTCACAAAGAGAGGAGACAGACGACTTTTGGTAATCCCCGGTCCGAGGTCGTCCAAGGTCATCGGCCACCCTCTTCTCGGGAGACTGATCAGCCTCCCGGCCAGCGTCTGCATTTGAAATTGACTTTTCCCGCCAAAATTGAAATAACAATACTTTTCGCTTGCTATTCATGCGATTTTAAAAATTCCAACGGATTTCATCTTCATTTAAATACTTGTAGAGCTGCTGCACCTCAAATTTCAAAAATCTATTTTTTTAAACGAAATAAAATTTTTAAAATTTGTAAAAAAAATTTTAAAAAAATGTAAGAGTACCAATTCTACTTATAAATGGTCAACAAAACCGTTTGCAGAATCAAAATCGGTCAATCGTAGCGGCCAGGATTTGTAGGATACTTTTACCCCCGATAGTGCTGCCATCTATTATCTCAGAATCATACTAAAAACCCGGGACATTTCGTAGGTGCTCTGTCGTTTTGTTCCGCTATATCGGAATTAGGTAACCCTTTTTTATGAGATGTACCCGTACCCACCTACCTAGTTAGAGTTGGTCCGTAGTTGGCCTACAAAAATATTATTCAAAAATAGCCATTTCAACAATTGCACATGAAAGAAACAATAGATTAACAGCCATAATTTCTGAAGGTATGTCCACTGGAATAATAAACACATGTGACAAGGACTTTGCAGCGTTTTTAAACTATTACCTAGTTCGTAAATTTTCTATGAATTTTTAAAAAAAAAATTCAGTAGGTATGTACCAACATAATTTCATGTCTTGTAAATTTGTTGTGCTGCATTTCTTGTGGAAATAAATCTGTCTCTCTCTCTCTCCTCTAACGAACTTGATCCTTTCAAGTGTAGGAAGGTAAAAAACGTGTTCGCACACGCAACAAAACTGCAGTTTATAGTGGAGTTGGACTTGAAGAGAGCATGTAACGTAGCAGAAAGGACGTGAAATAACCAGGGCAACTCGTATAGTTCGTGAGGCTACCGCTAGATGGTAGGGCTGGCGGAATGCCATGGAGAAAAACTATCTGCGTGCCTCATAAAACGGTGTACCTCATAAAACTTGTCCTTATGCTGACATTATATACAAATAGTCGTCACATGGCCTAATATTCCGATAGGTTTTATGACTTGGAAAAACTCTATGTAGTCAGATTGAATGATGTCGGATCACACTTCTCACAATATCGATCGAACTCCTGGAAACCCGTGCTAAACTGTACCCAAGATGTAGTTGTACGTAGAATCCGTATAATTGTGTAATAATTTGCAGAATTTTTGATGAGGCTGACAAACGTCGGCCCACAATTGATTTCATAAGCCCCAGATGTTTAGGGCTGCGACGTCGAGCTCTAGTTGTTTAGGGGAGGGCTGTGACCTATTCGTTTTCGGAGAATCCGCAGCGTTTTCTTGGCTGGGGAGTAGGCTCCACAGGTATAATTAGTGGATGTGAGGACTCGAAAAACCAATATTATTGTCCTCAACGTGAACGTACCAATTTTGGTTCAACCTGGATCGTACACCGCAGTTCGAGTATTAAAGTACATTAATAATCGCTGAGCCTGAAGCCTGAACACCGTTAAACCGCCTATTTATTGGGTATTCAAACTTTGTTAGGAAAGCAGAGCAGGACGAGAGAACAGGCACCACCTTTTAGGCGTGTTAACACCCAAAACTTATCCAATAAACTAGACACCTGTGGTTCAGAGTCTTAGTCGCTACCACGCGCACCCTCACTGCATGGCAGCCTTCCTCCAGGCCGACCAATAACCAAAAATGTTCATGAACTCCGGAATCCCTTTTAGCGATTCCAGTGCCCCTCGGAGCTGGAAGTATTGCATGGGGACTGGGGACAGGCAGGGCAAAGACACAGGAAGGGGAAATAATGGGAGGGGTGTTGAGAAATTAATGTGGCAACAGAGTTGTTCAAAGTTGCGAAGAGCCCCCTCTCCTCGTTGCTGCCGAGGCCCTTGTACAGAATTAGTGTACACATGAATAACAATATGGCAACTTTCGGGGTTGAGAGCTGGGTGTTTCCGTTAATGGCCAAGTCCTGCTTCCCTTTTCCAACCAACATCCGCCCTCTTCTTTCGTCATCCTGCCTGCGGTGGTGCGATTCAACAAGTTCCGCTCGTTGTTCTCGACTACGAGGAAATGGTCTGGACGGAATAGCAAGACGCCCTCTCAAACCTCAACTCCCCGTTTGACGCCGGATCCGTCTTGATAATTAACTGTAAAATTAAATCAAAGTGGTGCAGATAACACTACACAGGGTGTAATATTACTGCCTGCTAAATATTCAGGAGTCGATTTTACAGCTAATTTCCAGCAAAAATTTCCTCTTAGACTTTTTTGTAACCCCCTTATTGGTTCATTTTATTCAATAATTAATCTTCGAAATCTAGAAAGAAAGAATTAATTTATTAGCATAGGTATAAGAAAAAATAAGAAGATTGAGCATGAAAAAACATGTTAACCCCCTCAACATTTGATGGTATACAAAATTTCTGTCCGTCCGCCTTACGCCGCCGTCCGCCCCACTTCGTTTATTTCTTAGTTACTATGGACAAAAATTAATGAAATTCGGGTTTTAGGTTCCATTTGGAGCCTAGCTGGGCGTTGCTGTCCCTAAGGGGTGACAAATAAGGGTTGACATTTCCAGGGCACCGTTGTTTTTACGTTTTCAAATTGATCTTAAACTTGTGAATTTTTTGAGACCAACCGGAGCATTGACGCCCAGCCGTTCCACTGTAAAGCCCTAATATTTGCCCCGAAAACGTCGTCAACATGAGTGTGAATGAAACGGTATACACCCAACCCAGAAATCATTGCTAGGAACAGCTGATTATAATCACGCATTGCTGTACGAAATCGAGTTGGTTGTTCCCTGATATTATTCCATTTGAAGAATGATGGTTATTTTGGATCTTAGTGATTTTGTAGCTTCAAGAATCGTTATGCTTCATGAATAAAAACAAATAATAAATTATAGAATTCTTTAATCCACTGCATATTTATGAACCTTTAATTGCCCAGCCGACTCCAGTACTAGGTAGATTCAGGGGCTTTCTTGGGGGAAGCACGAGGGTAGTTATTGTGACAGTGGCTGTTCTCGAGTCGTTTATTGTTCCGGTTAAGATGGGGTCATCTTGGCGGAAGCCTAATCGATATCCCTTCTTAACTGGTGATAAGTTCGCTGGTCTACAAGGGGGAATCTCGAGGGTCCACCTTCACTCTCCTCACACTCTGTCACAGTACTGACCACAGAAAACAGCGATCTATGCAAAGGGGGGGATACAGGTAAATAATAAGCCCTTGTGTAATAATTTGCAGCGTTTTTGGGAGTACTGTCACTTCTAAGGTTTTTGTCGTGTTTTGGACCTTATATCACTAAAATGACCATACTTAGCTCCTTTTAACTATTATAGTATACAATAAAAAGTAAGGAAACGGTTGGAATGAGTAAATCTGAATTATAAATTCTGGAGTACATTCAGCGGACGAAAAATTGGACGGAAATGAAAAATTTCACAAATTTTCAAAATCACTTTTTTCTCAAATGGCTAGGTATATGATTGCTTGAACGCGCTCGGGAAAAACTTCCTCAGAAACTCAGCTTTCCAACGGTGCTGTTATTGTTTATTTTACTTCAGTGATTAGGGGAGAAAATCACTTTTGAATGCAAAAAACGAGTGTGTCGAGGAAATCGAGTTTTTCACGACTCGACCTGAACATAACTAGAGGAGTTAGGTGTCGTTTTCTACGTAATTTTTCACGAAGAGTCGAATGGTGATACTCCCGAACCTCCCTGACTCCCCAACCTATTTAAAAAAATTAAAAAAAATAAAACTCGCAAACCATATCTGTCAAACGAAAATAAGCGTTAACAGATCAGCTAAAGATGATGTTGGAGAGAGGCTAATAATATCGCACGTTCTTGTTAGTACCAGCAGTTCGAAACCCCTGGTTTTTTATGGTCATGGAGTTTCTGGAGGGTCGCCGTTCGATTCAGCGTGAAAAATTACCTATACTTATAAAACGAAACCTAAGTCTTCTACGACGAACATGGCCATTAAATTAATTTCTTGACGAGACCGCATGTGGGAATTTAGATTCAGAAGGTCCTGAATTAATGCTAGGGTTCGCTAACTACATACCATAGAATTATTGGAATATCCAAAGATATTAGAAAAGAAAATGGAGAAGACAGAACACCATTTTAAATATAATACTTTACCACCACTATCACACTCCTGTAGTTATTTCCTATAGTTATTTATCACACACATGATAGTTATTTCCTCTTCCCATTTTATTCAGCCTTCTCTGTCTATCTCTGACACGATTACTTACATTCAATTTCGGACACCAGCCGATCCGACCTAAAATAACTGCAGCCTGTTACCACCAGGTGATGAGCGGCACTCTGATAGCGGATCGTTCATTTTCCTACAGGTAATCCCAAATAAGACGTGAGTTAAGGGGCTGAGGACGAAATGGGGCTGTAAGAGGAAGGAAAAAGAAATAATGGATCTTGGAAAGCCCAGGAGCATATTGGCGCGAGGAAGGGGTGGTGATGTAAGTAAAGGGCGCGCCATTTGGAATATTTCTCGTAGCGTGTTTGGCAGTTTGCTCAGCTCTTGAGTACACGTGTGTCCTTTTCCGTCCAATTCCGCTCACCTCTCACTTTACCCGCTTCCCGTCCCTCCCCCTCCCCTTCCACCAGGCAAACACAAGATATCACATTTATTTTATGTAATAACGGCGAACAGGCTCGAGCTAAATCGACCTACAGAATCGAGAGCCAACTGATTGTACCACGCAGCCTTTTTTTCCTTCATCTTCCTCTTCTTCTCTGCAAAAAAATGTTATTACCACGACCAGCATTACAACTGCTGTAAACGTTAAAACTGAACGGGTGAACTGAGATGAAATTCTGTCAAAAGGGGCATGTTGATAATATGAAAGAAGAGCATTAATATTGTCGGACGATAAACAATGAACAATTCCGTATGCAGGTTATAATTAGAAAAACGCTGCAAATTATTGCACGGAGGGTTATGCATTGTAGATACAAACCCCTAGTGCGTAGACTGAATTCCTATTAGTGTTACGGCCAATAATTTAGCAGGGTCGGTTTTTGCGATGGATACCATGCACGCACGCACGCGCACGGTTGATGTACAGAAATGTTGTTTATTGCATTTTCGGATTATAGGTAAGTACCGACCTTGGAACGGAAACCACCAAATTTTGAAGGGAGGAGTGGCATTTTTTTTTCCCTGCCCGCCTCCAAAGGTTCATTATTGAAAATAATAAACAAAACAGAAGCTGAAATTGGATGAAATGTTAACGAACGAATTTTTAAAAGGTTGACGAACGAATTTGCAAAAGGTTTACATTCATTTCTTCGTGAGTGATAGGGAACAAAGGTTTATTACATTGAAACAATAAATTAAAATCAGGAAACATCCGAGTCATGGGTACATAGGTAATCCTCACTATTTTGCGGTATCTGCCGACGATTCGAAAACCGCACCTTCCAAGGTTTACGGATGAGGACCCGTCATACCTGCTACTGATATAACCAATACATATAACAGCATGCAAGGAACAGCATGCGTTGCTCTGTGATGTGTTTGTTTTTAGAGTCAAGTTCTGTTCAAGGCTCCACCTAGGCTTCTCTGTAACACAACAAAGCAGACGTGAACAATTGCTACCCCTCCACCACCCTCAGCGTTCAACGGGTCCTTTCATCATGGTATATTATGGTCACAATATTAGATCAAATCATTGTGCAATAGCTGCTCGCTTCATTCGTGAAACAATGAACATACTGGGCGCAATGAATCCATCAAGCTCCTGTAGGCAAAATCGATTGCGTTGATTTATTTCATCATCACCGGCATGCACTTTTACCTACCATGATCTACGAAAAAGATAGGTAATAATTATGAAGCGATTACAGTTGGTATTTGTATTTTAGCTGTCCCTAGAGGAATACGGCTTCCATTCACGATCGATTCTCACGTGTGGTGAGAAAGAAGGAAGATGCCAGGAACCAGATAACATTACCTAGTACCTACGCCTTTCGTTGCTGCACCGTTATTTACCCACTCATCAAAATTTTTAATCGAATCAATAAATTCACTACACATCTTTGGATAAATCACCTAGGTAGTCACAAAGCATATATTATACGCCAACCTACATACATATTTAAAACCAGCTTTTCTTACACGTTATGCTTCATGTATAATCTAAAATAGTTACCTATAGATAGAATTCTTGAATCCACCGCATAATAATGAAACTGCATTTGCCCGGCCGGCTCCGGTAGGTACTCGACTGAGGGTATTTCAGGGGGAAGCACGCGGGTTGGCATTGACCAAAGAAAACAGTGATCTACTCAGAAGGGTAAATATCTATAATACATGGATGATTTTTAGGAGGTAAAATAGTAGACAGTTGCGATTCTCCGACAACAACGCTTGTCAATATTATTGTGACCTCATTTCTACACAGATTATAAATTCGCGCTCGATTAAATTCGCGCGCGAGGTAATATCTGAGAACAAATTCTTTCGCGTAAAAAAAAGAGAGAACATCTTCCTATTAAGTAGTAGTTCTACATGAAAAATTTGACAAAACACCCCAGGTGTTCCTCATTCTTCACATTACTGTTCATTTTGTTGTTCATTTTCTCAGTACTCGGCCGATGAAATTGTAACTCATCTTAACCAACGATTGAAATATTAACCTACTAATCCCCCCCCCCCCCCCACCACCGAATATTCACGAGAACATCAGACACCAAGGTGAGAAAAGTGGCTTCGACCAGCGCTCTGTGAGAATATTTTTCTCAACTCTAATTGGATCGTCTCGCGCATACTAATCGAGCTATCGATCTTGGTGAGCCGTCCCCGATTAATTGCCTCCCAAGTTTGACTTCAGAAGTCTGATAATTAAAGACACCTCGGGATATCATTAAACTCGCGGAATTTGTTTCCATCTCAACCCCCCCTCTCCCTCACCCACTCTCTCACCCAACATCCCTTTCACTCATTGGACACATAAAGTATGATTAGCGAATAAGGTGGCTAAAGACAAGAACTCCAGTGTGTGAGCTATAGGAAGACATCCCAACAACATAAGTCATCCCAGCTCCAATCACATCTTCTGGTTGACCAGCTCACTGTAGATTATTTTAAACACTCAAAAATAATCTCAAAACCAGCCAAAACCGATTCGAACACTGCTCTATTCCAGTATTATGAAAAACATGACCATGAACATAATTTTTTTTCTCATTTATTACTTGCTTTCCCCCCTTTTTTATTGGCTTCATTTAATATACATAACATTATATTATTTAGCTGGGTAATCATAATTATTTACCGACAGTACAATCAAAGATTGGAGAAATTCGAAAATTACTTAACTCATTCGCTTGCATTTGGTTCGCTGCCGTATCAAGGTTGAATGGACAGTATCTAACAAACTTCAAACTTCCTGTGAGTAGGTACTTTACAGAATATTATTTAACATTTGGGTTTTTGTCGTTTCCTGTAATAGGTAAATATGTACATAATAAGTAGAAATCACGAACTATTAGTTGTATTTTGGCAAGCATGCAGCTCCCAGCGGGCAAGTGCGTGGCACTATTAAATTAATTAAATGATAGGAATTTTTACCACAAAAAATTCGGAAGTCAGAGATGAATAATTAGGAAACTTATTTACGATTTTTACTTATTTTACATAGTAACTATTCAGTATCAAAGTAAAATATGTAGGTAGGCAATTTTTCAGTCATTCTTTACAAAACTTTCTTAAAAAAATCCATGATTTGGCAAGATAAAAATAATCAGTCTCTTGGATGTTCTTCGCCTTCTTCATTTTGGAGGTAGACTTGTTTTTTCTTGCACGAATAATAGGTAAAGCATCTCTAATTTCGGTATTGAGGAAGCAATAATATTGTTATGTATGCTCATAATCCAAAAGAGGGATAATAACAACGTAAGTATTTAAGTAATCAACGATGTGAGATAGGTACTAAAAAATGGAAAATCCCATGATAAAACGGTTCTGAGAGAGCCGCGCACTTGCCCTCCGGCTCATTCAAGCACTTAACCGTATGGTGTCAACCCAAGTGCGTTTCGGTCATGAAACTCTCAATTTTTATTTGAGAAAATTTCGTAATCGCTAGGAGCGGAAACATCAAAAAGAAACCATAGAAACTATTAGTAAAACTAATAAACATCGAGAACAGGGCAGTTGAAGAGTTGCAAAGCACTTACCTTAAACTTCAAATCGCAGGACAACGAAGTTGTGGTTTTATAACGAATCTGAGTAACTTCTAATGCTCCTACACATCTGAAAATTGTATCAGCAGTCAATGAACAACCTATCTAACAGGATAAAAATGAGTTAATAATATTGGAATAGCCTAGAAGAATATATAGCGGATTCGCGCACTTGCCCGTTTCACACTCTTGCCGACCTCACCTTTTGCCAGTACCGCACGTTTGAATATATATCAGGGAGTTGAAACAACGCTCGATACTATTGCTCACCGATGAATCCAATCGAGCGCTTAGGAAAATGCGTAGTTTTTCGATCATCAGGTTTTGATGAGATCCGTAGAGTAGATGAAAGCCTTCCGATGGTTCTTCATTTTTACGGCTCCCCCCTCTACCCCCCCTTTACAACCAATTTCTCTCCTTATTTCCGAAAGATTGAACCACGTCAAAACCTAATAAAGGAAACATTAAAAGATGTTACGGCATTTTTTTGAAAACAGCAAGGTGAATCATCTCATACCTTTCAGAGATATAAAAAATCATGATAGGAAACACGGTGAACGGGGAGTTAATTTTTTGTTTTTCGGAGACGTTTCCTTCAAGATCACAAAATTTTATATTCGAAAGCCCGTCGGTAAAAGGGCTAGCAGTTTCTGGTAAAATTTGTTGACTGCTGTCTTGAATTTACGATTGTTTAGGTTCTCAATATTATAATGGGGGTTTGGGGTTTTTGTACGAGGGTAACTGGACACCGTTTTCCCGCTCGCATACCTAAATGATTGATGAGAGCAAAACATAACTCTAAAAACAACAGAATGAATGATATACCAAATAGAATAAACTTAAATATGTTGTATTTCACAAAAATTAAAAAGTTGAAGAACTGAAGGAATATTTACCCTACAGGTAAATCGCAGTAATACCTATTTAAATTGAGAAGGACCACAATAGCATGACCAGCAAATATTACGTTTTTTTTTAGCCGTTACAGTCCAGTGTGTTCAGGCATTTAAATGTGGGGTACATCTACCTTGAACATGGCAGGAATCTCGGACAGCGTATTTCAGCAAATATTAAATCTCATTGAGAAATGAGACCTGGACAGTCATTGAATGAAGACACGTGGGAGGGGGCTATTGCGTGTGCCAATGCCCAACATACGTGTCTGGTATGTGCCCCCGTAATTAATGCGGTGCACTTCAAAATGCCGCCAACTTTCAAGCAGACTATGTTTTGTACTTCACCTTAACTCGGCCTTTCAGCGCGTTTCACACCAAAAGGATGCGAGCGGATATCGCAAGGCACCGGGGGGGAAATAGATTTAATTAACACGGTCTTTGTTGCGGCTGAGGCTCCCCACCGGTTATCAACTTCATAAGCTGGTAATATTTTGCGCTAGCAGGGATCGATGCTCACTTCCCTTCCGAGGAATAATGGAGGCGTAACCTGTTCCCTCCTTGTAAACTCGCTATAACCTTCCCTACCTCCGCCTAATTACTGAAGATCTCAAGGATGAAAGGGAGTTTTCTTTTAGGGGCGGACTCGCACAATGCTTCCAACAGAATTCGATGAAACTTTTTCGGTACCTAGTTCTAATTAATACTTGTTTTCCCTACAACCACCCCATATTTCTCGAGGGACAACCAGAAGAAATTGGATCTCAGCCAGGAAGAAACCCACATATTACTTTGGGCAGCTCAGAAGCCATAAGTTATTACTGTTGAACAACTCCCGTCAGTACAATTCATGTTATTTTCTTACCACCCACTCGATTTCGTGAAGTATCCAAGTAAAAGGAGAGGAATGCCAATAGGATATAGACCCGGATATGTAGAAACAGAAACGAAAACGAGAAAACGCGGCGCAAATCTATGCGTTCTGGGAGGAAGCAAGTGATTAGAAAAACTAGCATGGGCCAACACCAAAACTCTAAGTCTATGTTCCCACGCCCAGGTTGATGTGTTGATAAATCCATGGGTAGGTACCATATTTTTTGAGTAGGTACTCCTCCTCACTACCTCATCAACCAAACAGACCGCCATTATTGGGATAACTGCCCTCTATTTCGTCGGCGGGTTACTTACATCTAATGAACCGCTGAAAGGGCGAGGCTCCTTCGAGTGAAATATAAGAAATACTACAATACTTACTTTTTTTTCAAAAACATTTCACAAACAAAAGAAATACTGCAATACTTACTCTTTTTCTCTCAAAAAACATCCTTTTGGTTTATTATTTTCAATAATGAACCATTGGAATCGAGCATGAAAAAAAAAATTCTTACCCCCCCTCAAAATTTGATGGTTTACGTTTCAAGGTATGTAGAATCCAAAACTGCAATAAAAATATTTCTGTCTGTCCGCCGTACGCCGTACGCCGTACGGGCCACTTTTCTTAGTTACCATGAAAAAAAATTGATGAAATTCGGGTTATAGGTTCCGTTCGGCGTCTAGTTGGTCCTCGAAGCTCGACGTTACTGTGAGTCATCTCTAAGGGGTTCAAAATAGGGGTTGAAATTTTCAAAACGCCTATACCATTTTTTTACGTAAATATTTTTACGGTTTCAAATAGTTCTTGAACTTGCGAGTTTTTTAAGACCATCTGGAGCATCGTACGTCCAGCCGTTCGTTCACAGTAAGGCCCCGAAGTTTGCACCGACAGGCATTTTCGACTCCAGTGTGAATGAAATTGTATACAATCCAAACCAAATCTCGTAACCAGAGACGCGCCCACAATAGGAAATTTGGCGGAGATAAAATCATTGGTAGGGATCACCTGATTATATTGGCGGAGTATGAAGTCGAGTTGGTTGTTCTGTGATATTATTTAATTTGAAAAATGATGGCTCTTTTGGAGCCATGAAACTTGAACAAACGTTGAAGTATTATTGATGGGTAAATTATTACTACGGTAAATCATTACTCAACGGTAAATTATTACACAACGGTTCATTATACCATCTACGTAGAAGGGGCTGGAGTTTGTTGGTAGGTACTTTTGCAACTTTTTTCACTCCTCATCAACAATTTCTTTTCAGAACTTCATTATGTGTGTTTATTTTTGTTAGGTACTGTTTGTCATCGGCAGAACTATTTTAGCAACATTTAACTCGTGATTTAGGTAGGTACCTAGTAACGAGTACGGGGTTAGGTACTAACCTACGGAGGGTCTGCGATCTACATAATATGTATAGAATAGTACATATCATATTATATAGACGGGTTATCTATACATAGAGCTGTGATCTGTAACACAAGGGTATTCTATACAAAATAATAAACCGTTGTGCAGGGATTTGCAGCGTTTTTAACAGTACTTTTTTTCAAAAGCAAGAATTAAATTAAATTTCAAAATCCAAAAACCATGTTTTGGATTCAATCAATAATTGAACAGAAGAGTTTGGTTGACGTTTCGAGTTACCAAATCCAAAACTCGGATTAGGTAATTATGGTTTTGCTCCATTAAAATTTAAGCAGAACATGATATAACTACCGTGTATATGATTTTGCCATGCGCGCTCCATAGGACAGATCAAGATTCTTCTTCACGACCCTGCAGTCACGAAGGTATGGAAGTCGGGGTTTGATGCAGGATCAAATCAACAGAGATAACACTGTAGGTAGGTACATAGTGTTCAGCACCAAGGAAAATTTAGTTTATTGCGAACTAGTTTATTGTAATGCATAAATGGAACGGACGCTGGAAGCTCATGAGCTCCCAACTGAGCCTATTCCAAACCTTCCTTGATCTACCGTAGTGACCTATCCAGAGGTTTCATCTAAAGTAAAATAACAAATCTTTGTAGACTGAGTCATAGCGTTCCAGTATGTCTTCTGTACCCAAATCCTCAGAGTATGTTATGAGACACACTTGTTGCATTAAAAAAAAACCTTTCAATATGGCAGGCCGCATCCTGACCATTATTAATTCCACATATGTAGACCAAGTACAGCAACATCCAGACACTGCCAAAACTGCCATTACAAGGAGGATCGTGATTGGCGGATGATTTTTCTTACTAAATGCCATCCACCAATGGAATACACCGTCCAGGAATGTTTTTAATTTTCCTTTTGAGAAGCTCGGGGGCTTTGGGATCAAAAATGGCATACTGTGTCTTCTCACTCGTACTGTAACGTGCTCACCAATAAATCATAATTTTGTTCTCGTTTAAGCAATCAACCGACTTGATTATTTTAATACCCATCCTTTCTGGGGTATTATCTACTCATAAATGGTGGAATATTTTTTTTGTAAGATAAATTTTATATGGAGGAACCAACAATTGGCAAGTTTGTCGTCCCATCCAAATTAGCCCTACAAACGGTAATTGAAGCACAAGTTGTAATTACTGGTAGATCGACCAAATAAGTGACTTCGTGTAAACAAACCGTCGCGTCTGACCCGGTGACGTGCTAATTGCCAACAAATAACCAAATTACCAATTTAATGAGGTGGAATAATAGAGGAGCATTGAGTGATCTAGCAGCGTGTCACGCTTGCATTCAGGGGACGCAGGTGACGCTTGCTCACACAGTTGAGTTTGCATGCAGTTATTTTAGTTCAATAAAAGCATCCCAACCCGAATGGTCGTAATTCAACTGGGGAATGGCCGAGTGAGCAGGCGATGGTAGGGAAGCCGATCTGGGGAAGCAAATATAAATTATGATTTTAACTTCAAACAATCACACTAAATGGCTCGATTATACAGGACGATTTTCTTCCATTTACCAGAGACTTATACCCACAAATTATGGATGACTTTATGACAGCAACATTACTTACCAACCAAGAAACTGTTCCTCTTTTGAACCTGCCTGAGGACAATTAGTCGAAACTAAAACATCAACAAATCGGTAGGTAACGACTAATCTACATGGTCTTCTAATAACAATCTAATGGTTATTCATGTCTACCATCTTCTAACAGAGAATTCAGTGAAGTATAAATTATGCAATGGAATTGGAAAAACGCTTCAAATCATTGCACAAAGGTTTATTATTTAACTCTATAGATACCCCTTCTGCGTAGATCAATGTTTTCTGTGGTCAATACCTTCGAGCTCCCCTCAGGAAAGCCCTAAATCGAGTATAGAGCCGGTCCAGGAATTACCTAAAGTTTCATACAAATGCGAGGGATTCCATAATTCAATCATTAATTATTTTTAGTTATTCATGAAGCATAAGGCAAATAATAAACCGTTGTGTAATAATTTACCTGTATAGGTGCCCTTTCTACGTAGATAGTATAATAAACCGTTGTGTAATAATTTACCGTTGTGTAATACCTAACTTACAGTTTGGTAATAATTTACCGTTTTGTATTAATTTTCCGTTGTGTAATAATTACCGTTGTGCAATAATTTACCGCTGTTCAATAGTTTACCCAATAATACTTCAACGTTTGTTCAAGTTGGAAAAGTATCAACAAAATCCAACAGATCCATCATTTTTCAAATAAAATAATATCACAGATCAACCAACCGGACTTCATACAGCCATCCATGACTGTAATCAGGTAATACCCAGCGATGATATCTAGGCCAGATTCATACAGTTTCATTCTCGATCATGTTGACGAAACTTTTCGGTGCAAACGAACGGCTGATCGTACAACGCTCCTGGTGGTCTCCACCAATTCTTTAGTTCAAGATCAATCGAAAAACGTTAAAAAAAACCATACCCTTTCATCCAACGTTTTCGAGCTACGGCGTTGTGAAAATTTCAACCCAAATACAAATTTGATGTTTTATGTTTCAATCCTACGTAGAATCCGAAAACGCAATAAAAAAAATCTATCCGTCCGCCGTACGCCGTACCTCGCACTTTTCCATCCGCTCTTGCCATGAACCAAAATTAAAGAGATTTGGTTTTCAGGTCCCGCTTGGGGTACAGTTGGTCCTCGAAGCTCGGCGTTACTGTCAGTCATTTCCAATGGGATGGAAAAACGCGGTTGAAATTTTCATGGCGCCGTAGCTCGAAAACGTCCAATACAACGGTATGGTTTTTTTTAACGTTTTTAAATTGATCTTGAGCTAACGAATTTTTTTAGAAAACCCGGAACATTGAACGACCAGCCGTTCGTTTGCATCGGAAAGCTTCGTAAACATGATTGTAAATGAAACGGTCTGAATCCGGCCCAGATATCATCGCTAGGGAGCACCTGATTATAATCACGGGTGCCTGTATGAAGTCGAGTAGGTTGTTTTTTGAAATTATTTCATTTGAACAAGGATGGATCTTTTGGATTTTGTTGATAGGTACTTTCGCAACTTGAACAAACGTTGAAGTATTTTTGGGTAAATTAATACCAAACGGTTTATTATACCACCTACGCAGAAGGGGCACCTATACAGGTAAATTATTACACAACGGTTTATTATTTACCTTATGCTTCATGAATAACTACAAATAATTAATGATTGAATTATTGAATCGCGCGCATTTTTATGAAACTTTTATCGGGCCGGCTCTAGTACTCAATTTAGGGCTTTCCTGGGGGTAGCGCGAGGGCACTGACCACAGAAAAAATTGATTTACGCAGAAGAGGCATCTATACAGGTAAATAATGAACTCGTGTGTACTAATGCCGAGTTTTTTATTGCATTTTCGGATTCTACATCTTGAAACGCAAACCATCAAATTTTGATGGGAGGTTAAAATTGCTTTTTCATGCTCGATTCCAAAGGTTCATTGTTGAAAATAATAAACCAAAAATGTTACATTCATGCGGGATGGCCATAACAGTGAATTGTTTCTATGTAACCAACCAACTTAACTATCGACCAAAAAAATATTCTTCATGGTTTTGTTTTGCCATTAGAAATTTAATGTTCGTTGTCCCAATCTCAAATCAACACGTTTCTACATTTTCGTTAATTTTACTGAATGTATTCCAATTTTGGAATTTTTTAGCTTTTGAAAGATTAATAATATGACTGACGTTTTTAGAGCAGAAATATTTTTAGCTAGAGCAATAGGCTGTTTCAAACTCGATCCAGTCACTTCCCTAAGTATACTTAGGTACCTACAATTTTTCGCCGAAATTGATGAGATTTTTTGGTTTATTATTGTCAATAAATATTAACCTGTGGGATCGAGCATAAAAAAGAATAATAATAGTAACATCCCCCTTCAAAATTTGATGGTTTCCATTGCACGGTACGTATAACCCGAAAATTGAATGAAAACGCTGCAAATTATTAAGCAACGGTTCATTATTTGCCTGTATAGATGCCCCTTCTGCGTAGCTCACTGTTTTCTGTGGTCAATGCCTACTCTTGAGCTCCGCTCAAGAAAGCCCTAAATTGAGTATTTGAGCCAGCCCGGGAATCGCAGTATCATAAAAATGAGCGGGATTCATTAATTTAATCATTACTTATTTTATTTGTTGTTATTCATGAAGCATAAGGTAAATAATAAAACATTGTGTAATAAACCGTAGTGCAATAAACCACTGAGTAATAATTTACCTGTTCGCTGTATTCTGTGGTCATTACCGTTTTCAATACAGTTTTTCAGTGAACCTCGACCCACAAAAACACGAATATGTATTTGCCCTCTGTCATCTTTGTTATCAAGAAATTCTCATCCTCGAAAATTTGCTAAAAATACCCCTCAAAATCTTCTTTCAAAAATTTGCATGTTTGCTATGTTAGCCGGGTGAGCCGATGGCCGAGCCTTTACTTGGTGGCTGGAAGTGTGACGGTGACTAGGTCTGTCGTTTCGAATCCCAACGCTCCATATTCCAACCTTGGAGGTCACATGTTTTTCAAATTTCCTATCGGTATGTTACCGGCAAAGTATAAAATGCCGGCCATGGATGCGAACCCTGTGATTTGCAATCCTACCTATCTTTCTCTGGCAAAGTATTAAATCATTCTCTTGTTGCTTCACATTGCATTTCCCTTGGTATAAATTGTACACAATTCCACCATAATTAGAAGAAGTATGTAATGTTTTCCGCTTCTTCATATTACATGCTCCCAGAATGATTTTCACTCGTTTTGTTGATGTAGGTCATAAAAAGTTCCGAGGACCATCCTCGGCCTAAACGAGGTTAACATTAAAAATGATTAATTTCCAATTCGGCGTACATTTGGGAGAGGCAAATCTGGGTCAACATGAAATTTAGTCACAAACAATTTTTTTCTTGGGCGATTATAAACGGTTCGCTATCGAAAAAATACTTTGACCAAACACTGTCGTTGCCGTTGGCACTATCCAAGTTACGTGAATCAGTCGCTACGCCTGTTATTTCATTTCTGCGTTTAGGTAATATCATTCAGGAATTTCCGTCCCAATTCACCCACCTCCAACATCGGTCACGTTACTTTCCACGAAGGTGAAGACATGAATCTTTAAAGCCACTGTCTCTCGCCCCGCGGTGAAATTAATGAAAAAAAAGCAAGGTAGTAGTGAGGAATTTCATTAAAGTTGGGATTCCGATGCGCAGACGTGCCCGAAGGGTACAAAGTGATTGCGGGCCGGGTTCGGAAGGAATAGCTGAGCTACCAGTGGAGACCGATTTTCGGAGGGACCCTATGTCAATCTGGGTCGGTGGAGATGGGTGGATTTCATTTATCATTATACAAAAACCTCATTCCAATCGTTCCAATGTCTTCGGCTAAATTAAACTTTCAAATAGTATGAGTAGAAACGAAGGAGAACACTGCTCGTTTCCATGCAACATCAGTAGACGGATAAGAAACCATAACTATTAGCTAGTAGCATCGTCGATTGGACCAGCGATTCCACCTACACAGTACTACCCACATAAGTGAAATAGCGAAATTGGTAGATACCAAATCATTATTTTCCTTGTCTGTAATAATACCACGCTGTACGCCATACGCCGTACTTCGTTTTTTTCCGTTCCGCATGAACAACAATTAATGAAATTTGGCTTGTAGGTCCAATTTGGGGTCCGATTTGTTGGTAAGCGAAGCTCGGCGTTACTGTAATTCACCTCTAAGGGGTGAAAAATAGGGGCTCAAATTTCCCGAGCGCCGAGCTGAAAATTTTCAAAAGAAGGGCATGGTTTTTTTTTAACGTTTTCAATTTGATCTCGAACGTGAGAATTTTTTTAGACCACCCGTGACATTGTACGACCAGCCGTTCGTTTGCACCGAAAAGCTTCGTCAACATGACCGTGAATGAAACGGTATGTATAAAATTGAGCTCGTTGTTCCGTGATATTATTTCATTTTAAGGATGATGGTTACTTTGAATTTTGTTGATAGATATTTTAACTTGAACAAAGAACGCTACGCTTCATGAATAATATCAATAAATGAATAATGATAGAATTCTTGAACTATTAAGCATATAATATTAATGAAACCTGGGCAGCTCCAGTACTCGATTTATGGCTCCTGGGTTGGAGCACGAGGGTAGGTATTGACCACGGGAAACAGTGATCTACGCAGAAGGGGAAAATAATAAACCATTTTGTAATAATTTGCATCGTTTTTTATTCCCGAATACAGAGCGATGAAGTCCTTTGGTATTGATAATTATTCAGTATTCAGTAAATTTATTTAGGCACATAATTATTGACACCGTTACAAGAGTGTTGAAAAAAAAGAAGAAAAGAAGGTAAGTATAAGGGGTTTATTTATGACTGCTTGCTCAACAACCCCCTTCAGTCCATTAGAGAAAAACATGCATCACCACATAAACCTTTAGAGAGAACAATGGTAATGAGATGGTTGTGTGAATAGAATGGGTCTGGAATTTCAGTAACACTGGCGCCGCTCTGATGACTTAATTGTCGAGTTCAGAGATCGAATATGGGCAGCAGTTGCGAATCTTGTGGATGCCCACTGGGTAATAAAGTTAAAAGAAGAAGGGCATCCCAAATTCTCTCTCTATAATATCGTCTGTTGGTACTCTTGAACCTTCACACTGCCGTCCTAACCGTATAGAGTTTTCATCATAAAGACAAATTTAACCATCAAATTAATAATCAGGTGGAAACCAAATCATCTGACATAGTGCTGACCTAGAATCGGTCCCCTATAGCACATCTTCATGTAGAGGTAGGTAGGTACTGACTCAAGTAGTACAGGCTGCGGCTGACGGATAACTCGTGAATACTGTAATGGGCCAACTATCATTCATCCCCCATGCAGGTTTTACGACACCCCTGATAGACAGCAATCTACCAGTGAAACGGTTCACCACAATTAAGATTCCACGCTACAAAATAAACTCCCTCTCATTTTCAGACATCTATCTTCACTTTATTTAAAGTCATGAGATCATCACTCCCGGATGGAGCGGCAGGAGGCATTGTCAACCCCGTGTCACGAATCTATAACAAGAGAGGAAACTACGTCCCTCTAATGAAACGAATTATCAGAGAGTGCTTTCGAAAGCGGTTCCATTCAGAGCTATTGACCCTTACCCTCGGCCTCCGCTCATCGTTAGATAGAATTGGAGGAGATTATTTCCTTTGAAGGGCAGAAATTAGCGTTTGATGAGTCATTCTCTTGCAAAACTGCGGAGCCATCTGCAAAAGACTGTTGAAAGCTAAAGGTACAATCGGAGGGGAAAAAATCTGACTAACAATGGATCTCATTATTATCGACAAAATGTCATCTGATGACACTGTTGGGTGCCTACATGTTGTTTTCACTCTGTTTATACATTGGTCCATTTCCATTTTTTAATTGCCAGAGGGCCTATCATACGAACAGAGCCCTCTCATATATTATTGCAGGTTCTAAATTGTGGTTTATTATTTTCAATAATGGCCCTTTGGAATCCGGCATGAAAGAAATTCTTTCAACCCTCCTTAAATTTGATGTAACGTTTAATAGGGACATAGATTGTTATGAATAAGGCAGTACTAGGTAACTGGTGAAAATGCCTGAGTTTGTGGTCGTTGAAATTTGGTATGAGGTCCCATTGGGGTCTAGTTGGTCCGCAAAGCGCGGCGTTAGAGGTGAAAAACAGGGGTTGAAATTTTCGGGCCGCCCTAGCTTGAAAACTTTTAGTAGAGGGTTATGGTTTTTATGACGTTACTAAATATTAATTCGACTTGAGGATTTTTTTAGCATAAACCACAAGGCCACTGAACGCTTCGTGAGCTAGAGTGTGACTCCGGTATACACAGCCCAGATATCATTGCAAGGGAACAGGTGGTTATAATATTCGAAGGGAAATAGGGAACACGCATAGCCTTATGAAACCGAGTTAGTTTGCTGTTCCGTGATAATATTTCATTTGAAGAAGGGTGATTGTTGTGGTTTGATCAAATGAGACGGGATGGTGAGGTAAGGGTCATGCCCAGTAGATAGACCAGTCTGGGATCTTTTAGGAGGTGCCCAGTGGATAGACCAGTCTGGGATCTTTTGGTGCCCCAGTGGATATACCAGTCTGGGCACGGTAGGTAGAAGACACGGTAGGGGTCACAAAAACGGGGCTCGCTGGTCATGACGTCACACCGACACCACTACCCGACGTGTCCCTACATATAACCAATGGACGCGTCAGTTTTTTGGGGGTTCGGAGGACATTTAACTCATAAAATTGGACACAGCTGATTTGTAAATTGAATAAAGTTTAATTGTGTATAAAACAATAATACTGCTATTAAAAATCCGTAATAATCTATTTTAAAAAACCAGAAAAAGAACTGAAAAAAAATCTTAACACTAATAACAATTATTGTACCTAATAGCTACGTTATTTTCTTCATCTTTTTCATTGATTTTCTACCTTCGTAGTTTTCTCGACGTTTCTTCTTCAACTTTTCCTCGGTATTTCGAACGTTCAAGCATTTTATCCTAAAAAAAGTACGTGTTCGAACGAAATAAGTAACAAGGAAGTCGTCGATGTCTGGGTATGAGGTTTTAATAATGCCTTTTAAAGTCACAAATGCATTAGGATTTTTGTTAACGTATTTTCCGTGAAATTTATTAAATTCCCTTTCCATCTTCAAGACGTTACTAAAACACTCATCGGATGGCTTTGTTAGGTGACCTCTTGAGATTTTATTACACATTTGTAACAATAGGAAGCTAACAAAAATATCGTCGCCGTTGTCCGGATTCCCGCTTTGGATTTGGCTTGCCGGATTTGCCGAAGAGGATTGATCCGCTCGTGTGTGCGTGAATGCCATCTAAAGTCCCAGGTCACCCTACATGCCCAACTGCACCGCGGCACCATCCCCGAAGCCTAGCTCCGCACTTCTCCACTTCTTCCTTGCGCCTCTGAAGCACATGCTGGATGCTCTAAGGATCGCTAGTGATACCCGTGCCCGGAGCCATCCCCTCACTACTGACTGGGGCCGGTGCCACTTATCGGCCAAGCGCTCGCCCAACACCTTCACAAACACACTCATTTGGGGGCCAAACGTTGCATCTGCAGAGCATACAAGCGGCGTAAAAGTGGCATGCCGATCTTCAGCTGCGTCGCTGTATTTTCGCATCTTTTCGTGCTCTGCCGCCAACAGGACCGAAAGGACAGACCGAGAGCCATAAGAGGGAGCATCAGTGTCTACGACACGGACGTCAAACAATGCCTCTCTCTGTGGCTCCCAGACCCCCCGGCATGCAAGATCCCCTCGCAGCGCTGGTGCAGAATCTACCGGCTCTCGTATTCTCGGCTCCTTCACACAGTTCCCCCATGCCTTTGCCATCAGGTCCCCGAGGACATCTCTGATCTCATTGTGGCGTCTAGTGATGAGGCCCCCTGTTCTGCAGTCCAGGGCATGTTCTAACGTAAACTGTCCATGGCCACATCCATCGCATGTCTTTGGCATCTGAAACGGCTGTCTCTTGTATCGGATGGCCAGTGCATCCCTGAATTCGCATGGAGATAGGTCAAAGTCATGCCCTCGCAAAGGAAGGACTGAGAGCCAGCCTGAGGTCCTACTCCTTGATTTAGCCATGACAGATCACTCAATGGCCCGCCTGCGGTCAGCTGGGAATGTTGCGACTGTGCGTTCCAACAAAGTATCCTCCAACTGCTCTCGTTTCTTCTTTGCTTCCCTCTTCACACGTATGGACATCAAGAGATGCTGCACCACACTCAGTTCACCACCAGTCTTTATTGCTTCTGTCAGCTCCGCACCGCCGACCCTTGAAGTTTCGTAAGATAGCTTGGCCGTTCTGACTGGGTCGCCTATCGCCAACCCCCCTTTGCTTACCGGCAGTGAGAACAAGTCATTTTCCTCCCGCGAAATTGAGGTAGGATTGGGTTCACCAAACAGCTTAGGAACAAAAGTCGATTGGATCGAATCACGCAATGGTTCATAGGCCCCTTCGGCACTGTCCAAGACTCTTTGCAAGTACGTCCACCGACTCTGAAGTGACCTCGTGAGTGCCGCATATGCAGACTGAGGTTGGGACTCCCCCGCACCCGCTAGTTTCTTTATCATCACTATCCAGCCATCGATTTTCTCCTTGAGATATGACACCTTACCCTCCTCTGGGCCTATATATCCCCCAAGAAACCGCTGCCCTGTGACCACTTTGACTCAACTATCCCCAAAAATCATTCCAGCCTCGTCTTGATCATCTGGGTGCACCAATAAGCATGATTTACTGCCTTGTGGGAAGTAGCCATAGCTCGAACGGACCTCATTCAACCTTGTCCACCAATCTTTCAATTTTCGAAGGTCACCCTGTGCGGACGAGTCATCGGCTTACCAGCATTGCCTAACCATTGGGTCTTGGAGGGCATCAATGATCGGTATGGTCGAAAGTCCATAGAACAGCATGGCCAGAGGATCCCCTTGGGTAACTCCTTCCTTGCTAAGAATGCAGTCACCCGTGCCTCGAAGCACCAACTCCGCATGACCTCGGTAAGTGTTGTATAGGAACCTCGCGCATCGCGGCCATGACAACCGTGCCTGCCAGAGAGCAACAATCCGATTCATTGAGTTGAATGCATTTTTTGCCTCTACTTGCAGCTTACCCCACTTTGATCCTGCTGTAGCCCTCTCCTTGAACAGTGAATCCATTGCATGTACTCCTCCTTCTATCCCAGCACTCAAGCCTCCACAGAGCTGTCTACCCCCACATGCTTCAGTAACCTCATCACCTGTAGCCAAAGCCATGCATTTACTCAGGATTCTTCGAAGACAGTCACCCACCCCAATCGGGCGTACACCAGGACATTTGTCCAAGGCCACCATTCTGCTAGACATCAGTGCTCGGATTGAACCCCATGGTACCTCCTCCCCACTGAGCTGACGGACTAAGGCAGCCACTGCTTCTCTTAGGCGTATACTTGATCTGCCGTGCCTCAGGAGGAAATCCGTCCACTCTTGAGATTGTTTGCAACCAAATTTTCCCTGATTGAGAAACATTTTTCGTCAACTGTCCGTACATATGAGCCTTTTCCGGGTACTTTTTCTTCATTCTGAAGGCCAGGTATCCAGCGATCATTTCCACAATTTCGAGCTTTTCTTCCGCATTATCAACGGTAGGTTCCTCAGAATCGTCCTCCATTTGTTCTAGGAGACTTTCAATATCAAAACCCAAGTCTTTAACGATGTCGGTATCTTTCCCCATTTCAGAATTCACGGTGTTTTCATCGTTGTCACAGTTTTCAGGTTGATGAATATAATCTTCAGACAGAAGCTGTGAACTGAGTGAAGGAAGATCTTTATCAAGTTGGCAATTTTCACTGTTGATCACTACATCAGCATTTCGACTTAGCAATAAGGTTTTGATGCGTTGAGATACTGTCGTTGGTGAAGGATGGTCGTAGAATCTTCCCAAGCCACGAATTTTTGAAAAATAGCTTTCTAGGATATCCTGATTGCATCTACATAGAAGCCATATTGTATGAGTATCCTTCATCCTTCAATTCTTTATAAAGACCACGCAGGCTATTTATGGACATCAGCAATCCTTGTTGGCAAGGTAGGAGACTCGAACGCTTACATCCCTTTTTCCCTGACGCCCTCATGGAGAGGATTAATTCACTGAACTTATCGAGCGTATCATTCTGCTCTGATAACGAAGTTCCATACGCACTTTTCAAACAGTTGGTTGAGAACCATGAAACTCGAGAGTTGAGAACGTCGAAGCCGTTGTTTATAGTTATCACTGTTTCTCCAACATGTCTAAATTCGGGAAAATTGTGAATTATAGCATTCCCGACAGTTGAAGAAAGCAATTCAGCTGCTTTTCTTACATTTTGTCTCTCTGTACCAGCTACAAGAATGTGCTGCATCGTAACCTTGTGAGCTTATTTTAGATCTCCTCCACTGCTCTGAATGTCTATCAATAGTCCAAACGCTGCTCTATTCACATGGTTTCCGCCCTTTAATTCGTATCCATCATCAAGCAAGTGATTTCGAATTAGTTTGAGGGCGTGAGGTACGTCACAGAATACCCATATATTTCTATTTTCATATGACGGATTTTTTATACAAGAGTTTTCCCACGAAATTCTCAAATCACTCATCAGTTTTCTATTCGATGGACCCATATCACAAACAAAATGCTCTCACTTTGAAACCACTTCTTTCAACCACCTCGATGATATCAAACAGCAATTCCTTTGTTACTGGCGTATCGAAATTGTAGTACACTGGTTGCATCCATTTACTACTTAAACTTCTTACAACCATAACTTGAACGAAATTGTGCAGCCCTCTAATAATTTCGTCACTGGCGTCAAAACAAATGCTGCTGTCAATTTTCATCTCATCGAAGCTTAGTAGGTACTACATCCCTTTCGAAATCTGATAATATAAGAGCTTGTGTACGTAAAATGCTAAGGCTCAATTCAATGCATCCTGGCGAAACTGAGAATTGGCGGAGGCGGCGTTTGATTGTCGAGTCACTGGGAATTGGAAATTTTAAAACATTTCTCACAAACTCTAGAGCTTTGTGGGATATACATCGTAAGGTGACAGCTTTTGCTAAGTCGTCTCCAAACCATTTGGCGCACTTCCCTTGTAGTAGAGCTTGTTGTTGGTTTTCTGAAAAATTTCCTTCGAACACTGAGGAATAATGTTTCAGCCTTGAAATTTCCTCATTCGCCGCACTCAGCTGTTCTTGCAGTTCTTTCACCTGCCGTTTTAGTCTGGAATTTTCGGCTGTCAAAAAAACTATTTCTGAAGGCTGAGTTGAGGTATTATTTGCAGAAAAAACGCTGGCTGCGTCTTGTAACATGCTTGTTGTTTCTTCAACTGCTTCTTCTCCACCTTCTGCGATATCTGTTGATGAGGATAACTCCATAATACATTTTACTTGCTCCCGTAAATATCGTTTCTCTGCACGGACGTTACGAGCTGAATGTCGTGTTGCTGATGACTGAGTTTCAGAGCTGTTTCCGTTCGGCATCGATATGTGAGGACAACAACATCAGGTTTCAGCTTCTGTCTCAATGGTAATCCCAATAATTCGTTTCTCAAGTCTCTAACATAATCAGATTCATCGAAATGTTGGGAACTCGGGCAATATCAGGAGAAAAATAATCCGACCGTTTGCATGAGTTGATCCATTTCAACCGCATTTCCTCATTTTTAGGAAAGCCATGGAAATGGAACCCCAACTCTTTCTGGTGCCTATCGTGGTTAGAGCACCCTGCCACAGCACAACAAACCATTAAAAAAAAAGAAAAACTAGATAATCACACAATACGAACAGTTAGCAAATGACCAACTTGAAGCAAGGGAAAAATGAAGTGAAAGGTGTCGGTGTGACGTCACACGCTCTTGGGTTTTCCCCAGGTGCCCCGCCCACTGACCCCTACCGTGTCTTCTACCTACCGTGAGTCTGGGGATCTTTTAGTGCCCCAGTGGATATACCAGTCTGGGGATCATTTACGCAAGGAGGAGTGAGGCAAGGAGACAGAGATAAGACAGCGTCTTAAGGAGAGCGTAGAATGCCTTGGAAGGCGCAGGAGGCGAGGTTTTATAGCCTGGGGCTATGCTCCCTCCATCCGCCACTCTCGTGGGGGATGGTGGGGATCCCTTCCACTCGACCCTTCCAGCTCTCTCGAGCTGCCTGCCCACGTCTTTACATACAAGGAGTGATATCACGACAGTGATTATTCTGGTTTTTTTATAGGTAATTTTTTTACCAGTTGATAAGTACCTACAAGCTTTTTTTTCATGGTATCATCCAAATTTTAGGTGAAAATCTGGGAATATGTCGAGAGCCCTACTTAAACCGCTCATTTACAGTACAGCTGATTGCACTCGCGCACTCTCCTACAAGGTGTCCTACAAACACTCCCACTAGATTTCATCAATTCATCGAATTGCTTCTCCTACTGGAGTTCCAGGTTCCAACTCATTCAGTGGCTCCCTATTCGTGAAGACGTCTTTACCGCGATTGCGAAACAAGGGCAACACCAGTTTTAAATTACCGGACTGTGAATGGCTGGCTTTAGGTTCAGCGTCCAACAGAATTTCAAAAATGACCGGGTGGAGAGTTCGTGGAGCCGTAATGGCGCATTACAGGAGATAAGGGCGGTGGAAAAATTCATATTTATATAACTGTAATTGCCAAATAATACAGATCTTATACTGCGAATCTAGTGGGATTTTTGCTGTGTATGTGTCTGTTTATTTATATGTTATGTGCTGTATATATTTGTGCATGCGTGGGTTGGTAAGTATCCATCGCAGAAAAACGACGTTATTAAATCAGGGACTTACACTGATAGGAATTTATTGGATTATTCAATTTCTGTACAGGAAAATAATAAACCGTTTTGTAATATTTTGCAACTTTTAACGAATTTAAAAAAATGAGGCTATTGTAATGAGTCAAAAAATTTTCAGAACATTTATTTTTGCAAATTTTGTATAGGCAAATCCGTTTCAGAGCATCCTAAATTCATCCCTAGGTTGTTAAAATCCCACCAGAAAGAACCAATACCAAGAAAGAAGATCAATAGCCGAGCCAATCCAAGGAGAAGCCCGTCACTACAAGAATTGGGTGAATAGTGAAGAAGCCTCCTATAGACTCTCCGACTAGTGAAGTATCTGTTTCTATGACCACGGCGATAGCAAGGTGGCAGTATGTTCCGGATACCTAATTCTCGGCAGCATCAAGTTTATTTATGAAGTTCATACCTGTTCTCACATATTTAATTACGTCCCCAACCGTATGATTCACATTATTTTCACACATTCCAATTGAATACCTACATGTTAATTCTATGTTTGACTAACACCGACTCTAGTGTTCTGTTTCATAAAGTTGAATCAAGTCGTAACATCTCACTAGCTGAAGTCTAGGACATACAAAGAAGTATATTTCCTCCCCAGCCAGTATAAAAACTGTAAACTGTGCCTTAATATAATCGGAAATTGCTCATTCACGGACTGTATGGACCCAAATATTTTTCTCGGTCTGAGCACCAAGTATCTACTTTCTGACGTACATCATCAATTACTATCGATAAGCACCCAAGAACTAATTATTTCCAAAATGACTTACGCACTTGTTTACGTGGGGATAAAAAGCACCTAAGAATTACAGAATTCTCAAAAAAGCTGAATTTTTCACGTTTGATTCTCGCTCATGATGATCATGCTTCTTGAAATTTACTGGCTTCAACTTCATCAGCTGAGTGGTTTTCAAATGGCAATATTACTGAAATAAATACCTAGTACTTTATTTCAGCCTCTATCCACCAGCATTCCAACAAATGCACGGATAACCGGCGTAAAAACTGAATAACTAATGAAGTTAATAAAAATGAAATCTATACGTATAATAAAACAGTGTCTGTTTGTTTGTTTGTCTCGGCATCAATTGAGAACGGCTAAACGTAGAAAGTTGCGGCTGGTACCATTTGACGCAGAATTTATCTGGGAAGGTTTATGAAAAATCCGCATTTGAATCTGTCCATCCGTTGAAACGCTATGAATTAAATACTACTAAAAAACGTGTTATAATCACTTCTATGAGGACCTTTATGCTTATAATAACTTTGAACGGTTGGACGTAAATCCGATTGTAATTAGATTCTGGATTCAGCTCGACGAGTACATTCAAGTGGTACTTCAATCAGTAGTGGGAGGGGGGTACAGGTTATGAGAGGGGGGGGGGGGGGTCTACAGAAATTTCAAAACTACTTGACCAATTGGAGTGCAACTTTGGGAATTTGTTGTGTGAACATTGAGGAATGTTTCTAACCAGGTAGGGAGGGTTCATAGGATACGGGGGGGGGTTAAAGGCAGTTAGGGTTAGCATTGGGGAAGGTTTCTGATCAGTTGAGGAGGGGGGGATACAGGGGGTGTCTTTTCTACCGTTGCGAAGCGCGGGTACACAGCTAGTATTAAATAATAATGCAGTTAAACTACTAATTGAAATAGAAACTGTTCAAAATTCATTAATGGTACGTGTGCATCAACGGAATGCCTTTAACTGCTATGTGTATTGGGTTTTTACTAGTGGATGTTTATCACCAGTTCATAGAGTACTTCTACCTGACTATGCAGTTGAAAGGATCGAAGATTCAAAGAAGTTCTGGAAAATGTCCCCTTAGCATCTTCATGATTGGAGGGAGAAAGGCGGGGGAAACAAACACAACTGCACACTCCGAGTTGGGCGAGTTGTGAGGAAGTTTAAAGGAGGTTTGCTCACTGTACCAAGTTTACTTGCTCAAAAGATCTCCGGCGCTCCTTTTTTATTTTCCTACTTATACCTATCACGTCGAACTTTCAACTTTGTCAATATAGATGACGAGGCAGGCGAAGATCGATGGTTCTTTCCGTGTTATTCCTCTCGAGCCTTTTGTTTTTACGGAGTTGGCGCCTCAAGCTCTCGACTTTTTATCCGACTAGTTGCTTTTCCCTCGAACGGTCAATAGCATCCAAGACTGGGACATCCAACGCAGCACATTTTAGTGAACTGGTAAAAGTTCAGAGCGAAATCATAGAAGGAAACGCTGTAGATTTAAACATGATTTTTGAGGTATAGTTCCCACATTTTACAACCCTCATGTCTAGGCCACTGTTGTGCAAGTGAATTTCGACTTTCGCGCATCTCATGCACGTTGTGTACTTCTTCTTTCAACTCTCTTTCTCTTCTTTTATTTATCACTGTATTATTATTCTATTCTTTTATTTATTATATATTACTATATGGGTGGTTCTCACAAAAAGTGACATTTTCAGCATCCTACTTTTGAAATTTTTGATGTTGAAATAAAGTGTCCTAACATTTTTATGTTGTTCATCAGGTCAATGAATGTTGATTTAAAAACTCGTCATAGATCAAAATCAGTTTCTTATGCAAAAATTTGAATTTTGATATTTCATTAATCCACGTCGTTGAGTTATCTCCACATTTTTGAGAGTCAGTGTACCACGTTGTTGCGACATCCCCCGCATTATTGGGGTTTGCCAATGGTTGAAACTTCAAATATTAACTAGAGAAGATGTATTTTTTAAGAACATTTTATATTGAAAAATACTAAAACTTTAGAACAATTCAGTCTCAGTAGCATCATAGAACAGTCTTTAAAACTTTGGTAACAATTTATCACTTATTTACTTATTATCGAGGTAGGTCACATTCAGCGTCAGTTTCATTTTTTGCCATCAAATCATTTTCTTATTACAATACTTTTCCTTACTTACTGTTAAGGTAGGTAACAATTTTATTCTGTTTAACATACTTTAAATAACTAAATATATATATAATATAATGCTTTACATTCACGAAATTCAAACTAATCATATACAAAAGGAGTAGGACAGCCTACACAAAGTTACCTTCAGTAAGTACCCTGAGTAGTTAAAAACGCTGCAAAGTCCTTGTCACATGAGTTTATTATTCTACTGGACATACCTACAGAAATGTTGGCTTTTCATTTATTGTTGCTTTCATGTAAAATAATTGAAATAGCTATTTCTGATGGTATCCACCAATTTTGGCCTCCAAAACTTAAATTAGGTACGCTCCCTTTTTTTTCCAAATCATCGTTGATCATTGGTAGTACCATTTAATCGTATTGATCCACGTGTTGAAACTTTTCCTAGTGTTATTCTACAAATTGATGGTGATTTCAGACAATTTCGCAGGTTTTTGACTCATAAAAAATCAAATTTGGAGGCTGAACATCTGGTACAACCTCAATTTTCCACTCCTTGGTCAAAATCGACTTCATATTCGGTCTTCTCGTCCAAAAAAACATGGACACCGATACCTCAAAAGCTCATGTTACCAACGTGTTGCTGAAACGCAAAAAGTACCTATTTTTACACACATGTTCACTCATAACACCCCTGGGTGTATTCCGATCGGGCTGAAAAGTTTCGAGACACAACTAGGGCCCAAATGGAGCATGTGTGCGAAAGAACGACTTTTTTAGACCGAAAATGAAGCCTGTACACGTGATACGGCGGACGGCGTACGGACATTGCATTTTTGGAATCTACGCACCTTGAAACGGAAAAGAAAAAAGTTTGAGGGGGTGTTATAAAAATTTTTTGCTGAGCGATTACATAGGTGTATTATTCACATAATAATAAACCAAAAGTACTATTAAATTAGGTATGATAAATGAGACCAATTAATTTCCTATGCTAACTGGACTAGGAGACTTTCGAAGTAGGTAGTACATAAGTTGTACTAAAAAACCAAACTCAACTTATAAACCTGTACTGTACTAAATTTGTGTTTTAGGGGCCAAAATTAATGGAAACCATCAGAAATAGCTATTTCGATTATTACGCATGAAAGAAGCAATAAATGAACAGCCAACATTTCTGTAGCTGTGTCCAATAGAATAATAAACCCATGTGACAAGGACTTTGCAGCGTTTTTCAAAACGTAAAGGACACCTTCAGGACGTAATTGTTGCCTGTCAGGAACACTTGGCCATAAAAACAGCAAATTTTGACCAGAGCGACTCATAAAATTTACTATGAATGATCCATCTTCAAATACTTTCTCAACAATCCCTGCAACAGAAGAATCATGTTTATCATGTTCCTAAAACTTTTGTTTCAAACAAATTTATTGAAAAACCAAAATAAGCCAATTTTCTAGTTTGAAAAAATAGTTTGAATTCATTTTAGTGTGAAAGATTATTGAATATCAACGACGTGGAAGTATCCTCAACGATATGGAAGAATCGAACATTTCATTGATCCACATCGTTGAGCTCCATTAAACCACATCTTTGAGAATTCAATATTTACATTTGTACTGTAATGTAAGTATAGATATTTTTTCAAAAGATTAACTGCGAATGGATTGTCCATGTAAACCCCTATGAAACTACAATATTCAGAAAAAATAGATATAACAAAATAATAGATATACATTAATCCACATCTTTGAGATGAATAAACATACGCACCTTCCGCATGAACTTCGTACCGTCCTGCTGCTGACTGAGAAGCCTCCAACCGCGGGAACACACTCTCTGCAAGTCACCAGGATTGCCACTACCACAGGGATTTTTTCCCTTGCAAAAATTACCTTTCTGAGTTCATGAGGGATCTTTTAACATTCATCCACATCTTTGATGTTTTATGTCAGGTACAATAATTATGTTCCTACTAATAACCAGTACTTGCAGATAAAAAATTAATTCTTCTCATTTCTAGTCACCTTGACGTCCTAGATACCAGAAATACATAATTATTTGTGTTTGACTGACTATCGTGAATGAATCTGCATTAAAAAGATCCTGAAATGATATCAGGACGTCCACATCGTTGAGAATTCCAACTCTTCTGATATAAATTTTGCACATTCCTGTTGTAGATTGATCCAAATAACTGTTTTTCATTCAAGAGGAACATCTGCTTTAAACATCAGAAAAAGAAACAACTTCAAAATACGTTCACTTGCTGTGTAATGCTGTCGGGACTTGAAAATGTCAATTTTTGTGAGAACCACCCATATTCTAAGTCCTCTCGTGTAATATTGGGTTCCCCTAAAATAAAACAAACACCCACAGTGCTATTACATTACTATACTTAGGAGGGAAGGTAATAATGAGTTGCGTTGCCACATTGCTACAGTGTCCATTGCATCGGCCAATAAAATTCACTAACGCATGGCCGCATCATGTAGAAGGTACGTCACACAGAAGATTCTGAACCGTTCAACGAAGAACTGAGTCGCTGGATTCCCATCGGAAAACCGAGCCCACGAAATCGATGGAACGAGATTCACTGAAATATAAGCTGTGTCGGGGAAATGTTTGAAGAAAGGTCTGAAAAGGGAAAGCTATCACAATCGTTGGAGAGGCAGCTGCGAATAATGAACCGCTACTCACTATCTAAAGGACTGAGAGATTAGGGGCGACAGCTCAAAGGTAAGTTAAATCCGACCGAAGTTCTTTTTGAAAAATCGGTTTAGCTATTAAATTAGGGGGTTGTGGGAGTGATGCAGGAGCGCGGGGACTAATCTGAGAGAGCGAGGAGCACGTCTCGCCCAGTGACTAATGGCCGAAAGTTTCCCCTACAACTGTTAAGGAATTTGTCAATCCTGTATCATTAGTTTAAAACTTGGCCTTTCCCATTAGAAGAGACGGGGGCGGGGAGAGGGAAGATCTGCAATTAAGGAGTAGGAGTGAGGGAGGGAATGTGAGAGAGGGAAGGGAGATGAGAGCGGAACTGGGACGTCCGGTTTATTGCTGAATCCCCTCAACACCGCCTCCGCCTGAGTAGGAACGATTTGAATAATTGGGGTGGGAAGACTTCAATTATTTACATCGGTGGAAAAGTAGTTTATCTATATCACTCATTCATTAGCTCCTTGGAGGATTTGGGAAGGAGAGAGGCTAAATTAATTGTGAGGATGGGGTAGGAATGGAGGGAATGTCGAAGTGATAGAGGAAAGCAGAGGTGCTGGATATTTGGGTCAGGTAGCACTGCCGAAAACCGCTGAAACTGCCGAAAGTGCTGCACGGAAGCGCATTATTTTGGTTCTGCTGTTAAATACAACGAGATGGTACCTAGCAAACTTGAATTCCGCGAACTTGAAAATCCTACTCAGTTAGCAATTATCAGATCATTTGAAAAACCCTGTTCAGCTGGAAATGATCGGTTCAATTGGCAAGTTCTGGTCATAAATAAAATTTTTGTCCAGTTGGCAAATCCTAGTTGTTGGCGACCCAACGCCTAGAATGATTAAAAATAAGTTATGACAACATTATATAATATGGACAAAAACGCAGATTTGGAGTAGTATTTTTAATAGCTGGGGCATTTGACAAATTTGAGTCCAGTTAGCAAGTTCTAGTTAGTGAGACAGTTGTTAGTTCAGTTTGCGAATCCTGATTAGTTCAGTTAACTTGGTAGAACCTAGCCAGCTGGTAAACTTGCCAACTGAAGTTAAGTTGGCAACGCCTTGTCGGTTCGACAATAAATTTTCATTTGCAAATTTCAGCTTTTCGGGAATGTTCTGTGTAGATCCTACTCAGTTACAAACTTGGGTTTACTTAATTCACAAAAACCCGGTCAGTTGTCAGATGATCAGAACGTTCGGCAAATTTTAAAGGTTCGGGAAGTAGGAGTAATTATTTACTCCCAAAGTTGGTCAATTTTTGGTTCAATTTGCGAATACTAATCTGTTCACAAACAGTGCAGTAGGGAAAGCCAAGTCAGTTGGTATACTTTCATTCAGTCGTCAAATCCTCGTCAATCGGAAAATTTTCAGTAGATAGCAAATCTTAGTTATTCGATAATGGTCAGTGCGAATCATACTCGGTTGACGAATTTATGTTCATACGGCAAATTAAGCGGGAGCTTGATTCAGCAAACTATAAGGTTATCAGCAGAGGAGCAAACCTACCTTTGGCATACCTACCTACACTAAAGGAAACTTAAGTACGTAAGCTGTGAACTTGGCCCCGTAGCTTCGATATACGTACCCAGCAAAGTATGCTCAAAAACGTCGGAAACTTACTTGTAACGAATTTTCGAAGAAAATGAAGCTATTGCTATGGGCCCAAAGTTATCGCAATATGAATTTTTGAAATTTTGCTATAGGCAAATCCGTTTCAGAGCATCCTGAATTCATCCCTACATTTTAACAAAATGCATACCTAGATACATACATAAATGTGTCATTCCAGACGTTACCTGACCTTGGGTGCATGATAAAAATTCCGAATTCCACCAAAATATTCGTATTGCCAAACAAACGGATGAGTTTGGAGATGAGCAATTTTCAACAAATCTATGGGGATCAAACTTGAGTTTTAGGGGTCAAAAATCGGTGAAAACTGCTAAAACTGCGAACAATTTATATAAAATCCCTGACGTGTGAGTAAGACAGAAAATGGCCATTTCAGTGGTTTTTCATAGAGAATAGGGGTCAAATTTGGATTTTCGGGGGTAAAAAAAATTGTATCAAGGGTATTAATCAATGTTAACTCACCTGACGTTGAGTGGGATGGTGATTCACGACAGGAAGAGGGACTATTGCGATGATAATAATATTTTTTTCAAAAAAGAATGGGTCAAATTTGACTTTATAAGGGTCAGCAATCGGTAAAAATTGCTAAAATCACGAAAAACGTCTGCCAAGTCGGATAGGCAGTATAGCTTCCTCACCTATGTGAAATGGACGTATATCATTAGTTGGAGGGTCCATTCGGTGGAAACATGGAGAACTGACGCGTATGGATTTGAAATTGAGAGGTTCAAAAATGACAAAATAGTAGGATGGAATAGGGGCTGCAGTAATACGATTAATGATAAGTGTAATTGGATTATTATAGGCATTCATATAAGTGTTTTGAATACTCATGGCATCATACCATTTGAAGAATAAGTATTTCAAAAGTCTCAAAGCAAGTTACAATACATTACAAGATTTTGTACTGAAACAAATAACTGAAACTAATTAAAATTGTGAGAGAAATCAAAATACATGTCTTTAGTTTAACCCAAATACATGTCATTTTTTGGGGTAGTTGCATGCTCTACTAAGATTTGAAGTTTGCGCATGCGCAGACGAAAGTTGCTGTACTTTATCAATGAGTTTAATATGGGACTATCCGTGGCCCAACCCCCACCTACATTCTAGTGTAGCTGTGGGCTCTAGAAGGATTTCACGTTGGCGCAGACGCTGACGAAAGTTGCAGTACTTTTTCAATTTATTTGATACGGGAACATCTGTGCACCAACCACGCCTACCCTACGACCATTTTTTTTCTGGTAGTTATGGGCGTTACAAGGAACTGGCAAACATTTTGTATGTGCGCATGCGCACACGAATTTTACCGTCCGAATTTGATGAAATCGATGTGAAACCATCACGGTGCTATTCTGCATCTACCCTCCAGCTTTCTGCACTTTTCAATGATTTCTCGTGTAGTTACGAGCTTTACAAGGATTTCACGTTAGCGCATGCACAGACGAAAGTTACAGTACTTCTTTAATGAATCTGATATGGTTCCATTTGTGGCGAAACCCACACCAACCCTCCGCATTTCTCATCACAACCATTATTTCGTACGGTTTTGCCCGGGACAAAGAAATGACCACAGACAGACAGACACGGAACCAAATACGTTCTTTGTGGTCTGAAACTTAAAATGCCGGTGGAAATTTTCATTTTGGAAGACATAAAATGTTTTCGACTCATGGACAAATACAAAGCCTTCGGTAGCGAGATGCAAAATAATGTAATTTTACGAAAAGTGGCATGGTTTTCTTGCTATACCGTCTTTTTACACCACAGCACGAATATTTCTTTGAAAATTCGCTCTTATAGCCATGCTGCGTGACTGGAACTTTTAATTTATCATTATCACTCTTACGCAGCTATGACACTTTCGGTTGCGAAGACTCTATTATTGGGTAAATTCCGAATCAAGCCCGTAATCTATGGACTCATTAGAGAGTAGTTGTCGCACCATTTTCCGAAAAACGCAACTGTAAAACGTAACTCTTTTCTGGGGGGACAAACTCGGATGCTAACTATCCAACGTAAGTTCACGTAACTCCGGACATATGTTGAAGTGACGTTAACGTAATAACTTGTCAATGATATAAATATATTTTGTCTGTAACTTGACAGACAAAAACTCACTTGCCGTGCTTCTGGCATTCGGATGGCGATGCTCAAGATGAATAGGCACACGAACCACATAAAGTTCAAGCTTCCAATTACACCTAAAGAGAACGCAAAATAAACAGAAAGCAAACGGCGGACAACCTTCCCGAAACCGGCTCTTCCTGTCTTTCTACAAAATTCGGGGTGACGCGATATCGTATCAATGGAGATCGAATTTGGTTATCCGCGAAGAAGTTTACTTAGCGAGTTACGTAGAACGTAGCTTTTAGATGCGCGACACGCATCTTTCCAATAGTTACGTGGTGTTGGACAACGCAAGTCTTGAAAACGCTAAAACTTACGTCTCGAACGTAACACTTCTTGCATTGACGTTCTCTATCTCAATCGTCAATTTTTGGTTGCGACAACTCTCTATTAGTACAGTAGACCAAACGTTTGAGGTGACAACTATTGCTTTACGTCGATTAGACCAGGGATTCCCAACATGGAGGGCGCGCCCCTCTTGGTGGGGCTCCATGGAAGAAGGCTTTTCTCCCTTCTTTTCCCTTCTTTCTTCTTTTTTCCCTGCTTTTTTCCCTTCTTCCATGGTGGGGCTCAAAGGGTTTCCAGGGGAGGCGCGAGCGGGGCCCATAAACTTGACAAAGATTAAAGTCAACCGTAATATCTGCTTCAGATTCCATAACAGGTTTTTCAGAGAAGATGCGTTCGTGGAAGCGACGACTGGAGGGCCCCACACCCAATTTCTTGTAATTCCGTCGTCTGAATGAACTTTTGGACGGTAAACCACTGGAATTATTCATGGAATGTAAAAAAACCATTTGTAAACACCTCGATTGGCTGGATGATGAACTTCAATGCTATTTTCCTGAAATAAACACCACTGGCTGGCAAACCATGTCAACATCTCATTTCCAGTCGAAATTCAAGAAGAAGCGTAGATTTGCAGAGCGATTCAACTATGAAAATGGCATTCGAAGCAGCAGAGTTGGAGAAATGTTGGATAGAGTACCATCCTATCTATCCAAATATTTCTGTGGTTGCTTTGAAAATTCTCGTGCTCTTCTCTTCTAACTACCTGTGTGAATCGGGATTTCACACTTTCTGACATTGAAACCTAAAACCAGAAACTGCTTAGATGTCGAAAGTGACCTAAGCATCTTAGGCCACTTTCGATGCCACCGCCTTATCGAAAATCACTCCGAACATAGAGAAATTAGTCACCGAAAAACAAAGTCAAGTGTCATATTATCCACAGAACTAATAGTTGATAAATTAATTGAATAAAATGTTATAAAATTAAAAATTTAAATTACCTAGTACTGTTAATGAAAAGTTCAGTTTAAAATTGAGTTTGAATTTGTTCATTACCATTTTTGAAGCTGGGGAGAGTATACTTACGTAGAACAAGGGAGGGGGCGTGATGGTGCTCGCATATGGCAAGGGGGGGGGGGGGGGGGACCAGAAAAGGTTGGGAACCCCTGGATTAGACCAAATTCGAGATTCGACTTAATCCGCCGTTGATGCGACTTCTTTCATAAGGAAACGATATCATCAGAGAAGTACGACGAGTGTTGTACTATCAAGAACAAGTGGCAAACTCCTTGGAGAGGGTTGAAGTGATTTATAAAACAAAAAAGGCTTGGAAAAGTTTTGTAGAACATCCCCGGAAGCTGCTATAAGATTTCAATTTTCGGCGTAGGCCCCCTCCCCTTCGCCTCACTTACCCCTCTCATCCCCCCCCCCCCCCACACAACCCATCATTTCTTTTTTAAGAGTTTAAACTCCTTGCCAGAACCCTCTGCTCACCTCCTGCTCTCTGTCTTGCTATTTCCATAAAATTTCATTAAGGCGGCGGCGGTAGAGATGGCAGCGAGACGCGAGGGTTCAGGGGTTTTTCTCCTGAGGGACGACGGAGGAGGGCGCTGGGGAGTTTTGCGGGTAACAGATGAGACCAGACCCCCACCCCGGGCCGTCACTTAGAAACTTGTTCAACTGGTGACCAAGTTTGCTGAGGGGGTCCCCTCTTTTGCTATCTCGGAGTCCGCTAACCTCGGGTGTTATCTCCATTCTTCGGTCCCTAAGCCCCCTTCATTGGGCCCTTTCATCCCTGTCCGCCAGTGTATGCCTCGGATGGGTAAACGGAGATAAGGCAAAGTGGATTATTGGTTTGTGGTTTCATTCAATTTTCAACGGCAGAGTTCGAGGTAAGGCTCTCGCATCCAATTAATTAGGGTGACACCAAGGCGGGTAGAGTACACACCTCTCTCCACTCGCCTTGGGCCCACACTACTCACGAGATAGGAAATTCGAAATGAGGACTAGTAAAATGGAATCTCCTAGACAAGGAAATATTCGCCGGAACACCTGAAAAAGCGGAAGGTCGCAGCTTCGGGTGCATAGCTACTCGTTCCCGAGTACCAGCGTATGCTACTTATGAACGCTCAATTCAGTCCCGTTCCCTTCTGCACAGCCAGGTCCTGACCGCGAGACGTCCTCACGGGAGGTTTTGTTGTTGTGACAGTGGTGTTGCGATTGTTCATTTCAACATCTTCATGACTTCTCATTCGAATGCGTATAATCTACTCATTAGTGTTCTGTGAGTGGTCGACGCGAGTCTTTGTGAAATTTGACTGAACGGGGTAAGTTGAAGTAAGTGATGAATGACTTCAAATATAGAGGTACGTACCTATTCATAAGTGGCTAATTAAGTAAAGACTGTGAACACGAGGAACTGACGAATATTGGCGAGGAGAGTTTTTCCTTAGGTCCACTTTTAATATTAGTTCCTAATATTCTATATTTTAAATGTCGTGACTTATAGAGGGGAACTTTCGTCACAAATTTTTTTGGGAAAAAACTATTTAGTGCTCTTGGAAAACTTGTAGTTCGAAGCCTGTTACGAAAAGGCGTGGAATCCGGGTAGAGCAGAGATGGTTTGATCGGGGTTTTCACCCCATTTTGGAAGGAAACCCCCAAAGCCACCCTAGCTAAACCCTACCAACCCTGCCGTACTCCTAATCTTTCCCTGAATCGCGGGAAATAAATGCAAACTTCTAACTAACATTTTTGAGAATTGAAATACTAGGAAAAATGAAATTACCTATCTTTACTTTATTGACATTTTATGTCTTTACTCTGGCACATAACTCGAAAAAACGTTACACGAAATCGTCACGAAAATTTCTGATGATTTTCGCTTACAACCGTTTCGTTGCTACGGAACTTTATCTTCGCCAGTTATCATCGTACAAAAATCGTTCACCACTCGTTGGATAGCTCTCGATTTACCTAACCTCACTACGTTAACCACTGCGGACTGCGTGGCCAACAAGCTGCGGTATGAGCTGATTGTTTAAATGAATGTTTACGTACATAATACAGTGGAGTCCGGCTAATCCGAACTAATTGGGACTGAAGGCTGTTCGGACTAGGTACCATTCGTTGGAAATCTTGACCAAAACAATTAAGTACGAAGTACTTGGTGTGGGTGCGGGAGGGGGCGCTAAGACATAAAATGTCCCTCGTGGTTGCGTACTTGTACGGAAGCTGTACTCACCGTTTGTGTTTTATAATGTTTCTCATGGTAACTAAGAAAAGTGGCCAGTACGTTTTGGCTAGTTAGTCCATGGCTTTATGTAGTGGTTTTCTCCGCAACTTTTCAGTTTTGGTGATGATAATATGTAAATGGGATGTAGGTTTATAACAAGGCTTTTCCTTTTTTTTTATAATTTTTGACGGTTTCCACAAACTCTTGCCCCCCAAAACACGAGTTAGGCAAGACGTTTTTGGTTTATTATTCTGTGAATAATACACCTATGTATTTGCTCAGCAAAAAATTTTTATAACACCCCCCTCAAACTTTTGGTTTATTATTCTGTGAATAATACACCTATGTATTCGCTCAGCAAAAAAATTTTATAACACCCCCTCAAATTTTTTTCTTTTCCGTTTCAAGGTGCGTAGATTCCAAAAATGCAATGTCCGTCCGCCGTCCGCCGTATCACGTGTACAGGCTTCATTTTCGGTCTAAAAAAATCGTTCTTTCGCACACATGCTCCATTTGGGCCCTAGTTGTGTCCCGAAACTTTTCAGCCCGATCGGAATATACCCAGGGGTGTTATGAGTGAAAATGTGTGTAAAAATAGGTACTTTTTGCGTTTTAGCAACATGTTAGTAAAATGAGCTTTTGAGGTATCGTTTTCCATGGTTTTGGGGACGAGAATACCGAATATGAAGTCAATTTTGATCAAAGACGCGGAAATTGAGGTTTTACCAAAGGTTCAGCTCCCAAAATTGGTTTTTATCCTAAAGGGGGCGTTCCACCAACTGTTTCCCTCCCATAAAAGAGAAAAGAAACAGTAAACAAAATAATAGTTTTCAGGTTATACCAAAAAAAAAAATCGAGGTAGAGCTACTCTTCATACACCATCCCCAAAACCCAAGAAGCTAGTGACTCTCATCTTGTCCCAATTTCTAATAGTGTACCTACTTCCAGTTTTTACATTTTAAATGTCTATCGTGTGATAATTCGATTATGGGCGACGGATCCTCCTCGTCGGGAACGAACCTACCCTGGAAATGGACCTAGTTTAAAGTGTACAAGTGATAGTGTAGTGTCCGAAAATTGCGTCATGAATTCTAGATCACCTCCAGAGGAAAACAAAATCAAATCGTCGACTTACCTGGCTTCCTAGAACTCCACTATAAGACCTGAGATCAATTGAGCAAAACTCCAAAAATGATGGAGTATCATTATTCTGACTCTCGAATCCCCCTGATATAACTCCCTTCTCCTTTATGCCGGAAGCTGTCCAAACATCGTCAAGGGGGAAAGTGAGATCAATCAGGCGATAATTCCCGAAGGATCTGTCTTATCCCAAGGCACTATCATTGGCCACGGTGGATTCGTGAGGGAATAAGCCGAGATCCCTAAGAACGGATCAAGGCTCACTAGCTCCCGAAAACACCGAGGTCCATCACAAAGGACAAGGAAGTTCGCAAAAGTTCGGCATTTCAACCGACTAGAATGGAAAGATGAATTTATCCCCAGACATATTGAAAAGTTACTTGAGCTCAGGATCCTATGAGAAGAGCTGCCAAACTGACTTTAGCCAGCCTATAGCAAAATGGTGGGAGGTGACCACATTTAAAGTTACTACATGGAAAAGATAAAAATAAAGCCTAACTTCTCTTGAAAAGATAGACGAAAAATACTATAATTAATTAATTATGTTTTAAACCAAGAGGGAAACTAACGATGCCTAGATGGAGATTTGAAAGTTTGGAAAAGTGTGTACTAACTACGAAGTGGGACAAGATGCTACCAAAACTGAATCACGAGGAAAGGACATGGGTTTTGAGATAAATAGCAACAAAATCCATATTCAAGCCCTCATAATTTATTAAACTAAGAAGAATAAAAAGTGAAATCAGAAAACATAAATAGGAAGTGAGTACAAATACAAAGAGTTCTTAGGTCAATAAATTCTTAACAAACTAGAAATGTACTAAAATCTGAAGGGATAAAAGAAAAAAAAACCTAACTTCTACCCACAAATAAATCTATAAAATGATCTAACCAGTACCTAAATTAATGATTTGGTCAATACATTTCCAAATTTTACTTTAAGGAAAAACCCTTTTCCGTTAAGTAACGTAGAAAAGAAAATTCTCCCCTAAATCCTAGAACGTACTCTCACGAAACCCCAAAGAAAAGAGCTTTCAGATGGAACCACCATCACAAGATTTGAATCAATTTTTCGTGTCATAAATTAATTACTTAGGCATGGAGATAGAGTTAAGTAAGTTAGAAAAAAAACCCTTGAGGGCAAAGTTAACTAAAAAGGGGAGAAAAACCTAACCCTATCCCAATGCATTCTTATTATACGTCTCACATGATGAAACAAAAAAGAATATTTTTAAGATGAGGCTAATTGCCAAAGGAAATTACATTTAGGAAAATTTTATTTAGAACATGAAACTGATAAAACGAAATCTCTAAACAGATTCGTAAACCCCTTTTTTTGGAATTGACATATTTTTGGGAATTTAACTTAAATGGTAAAACTCTAATGATTTGGACTAGGAGAAAAAGGGAACCAAGTTCCTACCTTAATTCAGCCGGAGGAGAGCCGCCCAGGAAACCTTCAGCAGCCAAGTGTCCAGATTCCGACTTCTCCCTTTCCCAAGTCAACTCTGACCCCCCCACTCTCCCTGTTTAATCACAAAATCTTATACTCCGAGGAGAGGGGCGTCCGAGCGAATCCCAGGAAAGGGGGCCCCGGTAAACCGGTGGATTGATGACTGAGGCCATACTAAGAGAGATTATTTTCGAATATTGGAGAGTTTATATAGTTGACTATCAAAGGAGGGACATGACGAAATTCGCCCGTATTTCACTAAATATTCTAATTTATTACATTAACAGTGTTGATTTGGGAATTTCGTCACGTCACAAAGCCCGTTTTCAAAAATAATTTTTTTTAAATGAGAGTCATTAAAAGTAAAATGACGTATCAGGTCTATTGACATCCGACTGGTTGTTGGCCTAAGGAGGCGGAGCGAAGCTTCGGAGGCGAAGGTTCTCAATGCTGCCAACAACCTATCATTAGAAATGACAAACCTGTGGCAACCTTCAAGAACGATTGCTGTGAGTTTTTATGAACCTCCCCTCGAGGACATATTTTTCTAATTTATTTATAAACTTACGGGTCCATCCATCCATCCACTGCGGTTCTGTACATCGTTTAAAGTGATACGCTAGCGCTCTAACTGGGATTTGAGTTTAAATACACGGCAATTACCTGCTACGTCCTAGCAGAAACTCAGAAATTCAAATTTCACAATCATTTTCTGTCTTCACTTCCGATGTGAATACCTCATTATGTAGTCAATAAGTGCTAATTTCCGTTATGGAACAGAATTTGGCAAAAAAAAGAGAATTTGCAACCCAGAAAAATTGACCATTATAAAAACTCGGCTCCGCCCTTGACCCGGATGATGTTTATTTACTTTCTATGAAGGAAACTATGGAACATGGTACATGCTCTAGAAGGGGAACACCACGGAGGTGGAGGAACGGGAGCGAAGGGGGAATCCACTCCCGGCAGGAGGAAGCTCTAAGTATAAGTAGGGGGAATCCAAGGCGAGCGTGGGAGTTATTTCCGTGACTTTCTTGTCATCGCACAGCATGTACCATGCTTAAATATACTCAGGTATGATAATTACTGATTAATTAATTTTCGTGAAATTTTTATTACTGGAGAGCGAAATACCTAGTCATTTTCTGTAATTCGACTCACAAAACGCACTTTTTAATTCCGAGTATCCATCTTCGAACGTCTTTGTTTGATATGAAATATTTTAGCGTACCTAACTTCGAGTTTATCCAGTAACCCACGCGAGATATCAGCTGGAATGATACATAAACTACATAAATATATTATTTATGAATGACGTGCAGGGATGAATTCAGAATACTCCAAGACGGAAATAAAATGAAAAAAAAAAACGCTGCAAATCCCTGCACAACGGTTTATTATTTTTGTATAGAATACCCTTCTGTTACATATCACAGCTCTATGTATAGATAACCCATCTATATAATATGATATGTACTATTCTATACATATTATGTAGATCGCAGACCCTCCGTAGGTTAGTACCTAACCCCGTACTCGTTACTAGGTACCTACCTAAATCACGAGTTAAATGTTGCTAAAATAATTCTGCCGATGACAAACAGTACCTAACAAAAAGAAACACACATAATGAAGTTCTGAAAAGAAATTGTTGATGAGGAGTGAAAAAAGTTGCAAAAGTACCTACCAACAAACTCCAGCCCCTTCTACGTAGATGGTATAATGAACCGTTGTGTAATAATTTACCGTTGAGTAATGATTTACCGTAGTAATAATTTACCCATCAATAATACTTCAACGTTTGTTCAAGTTTCACTACCTACCAACAAACTCCAAAAGAGCCATCATTTTTCAAGCGAAATAATATCACAGAACAACCAACTCGACTTCATACTCCGCCAATATAATCAGGTGATCCCTACCAATGATTGGCCGTATTCACAAATTCCTATTGTGGGCGCGTCTCTGGTTACGAGATTTGGTTTGAATTGTATACAATTTCATTCACACTGGAGTCGAAAATGCCTGTCGGTGCAAACTTTGGGGCCTTACTGTGAACGAACGGCTGGACGTACGATGCTCCGGATGGTCTTAAAAAACTCGCAAGTTCAAGAACTATTTAAAACCGTAAAAATATTCACGTAAAAAAATGGTATAGGCGTTTTGAAAATTTCAACCCCTATTTTGAACCCCTTAGAGATGACTCACAGTAACGTCGAGCTTCGAGGACCAACTAGACGCCGAACGGAACCTATAACCCGAATTTCATCAATTTTTTTTCATGGTAACTAAGAAAAGTGGCCCGTACGGCGTACGGCGGACAGACAGAAATATTTTTATTGCAGTTTTGGATTCTACATACCTTGAAACGTAAACCATCAAATTTTGAGGGGGGGTAAGAATTTTTTTTTTCATGCTCGATTCCAATGGTTCATTATTGAAAATAATAAACCAAAATTTAAAAAAAACGAAAGTTTGCTAAAAAGTTTGATTATTTTAATAGGCACATATATGTATTGTCAAAACTATTTAATCTCAAAACATTTGTTAACACTTGAGTTATTGGGTGTCGGAAATCACTTAACATTTTGTCTGAATTTTAACAACTTCAAAATCTGCTCATTTGGTCATGCTGCTCTACTGGAACCAATGAAGGGCTCGCAAGGCTCTTGATAATTCATCAAACTCTGTCGCAAAAGGTACATACTCGCCAACCCAGGATATTAGCACTTTTGGTTTATTATTTTCAATAATGAACCATTGGAATCGAGCATGAAAAAAAAAGTCTTACCCCCCCTCAAAATTTGATGGTTTACGTTTCAAGGTATGTAGAATCCAAAACTGCAATAAAAATATTTCTGTCTGTCCGCCGTACGCCGTACGCCGTACGGGCCACTTTTCTTAGTTACCATGAAAAAAAATTGATGAAATTCGGGTTATAGGTTCCGTTCGGCGTCTAGTTGGTCCTCGAAGCTCGACGTTACTGTGAGTCATCTCTAAGGGGTTCAAAATAGGGGTTGAAATTTTCAAAACGCCTATACCATTTTTTTACGTAAATATGTTTACGGTTTTAAATAGTTCTTGAACTTGCGAGTTTTTTAAGACCATCCGGAGCATCGTACGTCCAGCCGTTCGTTCACAGTAAGGCCCCAAAGTTTGCACCGACAGGCATTTTCGACTCCAGTGTGAATGAAATGTATACAATTCAAACCAAATCTCGTAACCAGAGACGCGCCCACAATAGGAATTTGTGAATACGGCCAATCATTGGTAGGGATCACCTGATTATATTGGCGGAGTATGAAGTCGAGTTGGTTGTTCTGTGATATTATTTCGCTTGAAAAATGATGGCTCTTTTGGAGTTTGTTGGTAGGTAGTGAAACTTGAACAAACGTTGAAGTATTATTGATGGGTAAATTATTACTATGGTAAATCATTACTCAACGGTAAATTATTACACAACGGTTCATTATACCATCTACGTAGAAGGGGCTGGAGTTTGTTGGTAGGTACTTTTGCAACTTTTTTCACTCCTCATCAACAATTTCTTTTCAGAACTTCATTATGTGTGTTTCTTTTTGTTAGGTACTGTTTGTCATCGGCAGAATTATTTTAGCAACATTTAACTCGTGATTTAGGTAGGTACCTAGTAACGAGTACGGGGTTAGGTACTAACCTACGGAGGGTCTGCGATCTACATAATATGTATATAATAGAATAGTACATATCATATTATATAGAAGGGTTATCTATACATAGAGCTGTGATCTGTAACAGGAGGGTATTCTATACAAAATAATAAACCGTTGTGCAGGGATTTGCAGCGTTTTTTTTTTTTTTTAGAGTAAGAGCGTAACAGCATGGCCATAAGAGCGAATTTATCAAGTGGCCATCCTATACCAGTTTTGGTGATCTGATAGCAACATTCGGTGATTATTTTAGCAACTACGCTATTGCCTATTTTGACCCACAAACACACTAATTTGACGCACTTTCGAGCATTAACCATCTTCGAACCTCTTCGCTTGATATAAGGAACATTTTAGCGTAATTTCGAGTTTTTTTTAGCTCGTAGCCAGATATCGTCTGGAATGATAGATGAACTATGCATGAACTATGGATTCAGAATACTCCAAGACGGAAAGTTTGACTATTTTGATATAGTACCCCACCTACCTATTTTGTCGAAAATATCGGATCTCAAAAAAGTGGAGTTTCTGGGTGTCGGAAATCACTAAAAATATTGTCAAAACAGTTGAATTTTAACGATTTGCTCATTTGGTCATGCTGCTCGACTGGAAGGGCAACTTGAAGGGCTCGCAAGGCTCTTGCTACTTCAGTAAACTCTGTTGAAAAACATAAAAACTCGCCAAAACAGAGTATTAGCACTTTGTATGAGAGTAAGAGACAAGTTATAGTTGGAAGACTTGTTGGTCGGTGGGAAGTGACAGGAGCAGAGAAGAGAAAGACAGCGGGCACCGCGGGGAGACTTTATCGCAGCTCGCGCTGAAGATTCGCATCACGTTTGACCACGTCTGTCTTTGTTTGCGGTGGAAATGGACGGTCCGAGTTGTAAAAGCGGGCTCTGTAGGGGGGGTCAGATCTTGTTTCACCAGTGTTTGTAATCTGTTTGTCTTCCCCCTCCACTCAACCAGCGCAAGCGGAGCGCTCTCTGTTCCAAGCAGAGCTCTCCAACCCAGTTGCACACTAAAGATCTTTCTTTCTTCTCCGACAATGGCCAAGATTAAATGAAATGTTAAGAATGTATCTCTACTAATATATATGTTGATATGTTGGTCCGAAACCGATAACTGCCAAACGGCTCAACCGATCCACCAAATTTGGAACTTTTGGTTTTGGTTTATTATTTTCAATAATGAACCATTGGAATCGAGCATGGAAAAAAAAAGTCTAAACTCCCTCAAAATTTGATGGTTTACGTTTCAAGGTATGTAGAATCCAAAAGTGCAATAAAAAAACGCTGCAAATCCCTGCACAACGGTTTATTATTTTGTACAGAATACCCTCCTGTTACAGATCACAGGTCTCCGTATAGATAACCTTTCTATATAACATATGTGCTATGTAGGTTAGTACCTAACCCCGTACTCGTTACTAGGTACCTACCTAAACCGTTGTGTAATAATTTGCCCATCGATAATACTTCAACGTTTGTTCAAGTTGCAAAAGTACCTATCAACAAAATCGAGCCCCTTCTTGGTAGATGAGCCGTTGTGTAATAATTTACCGTTGTGTAACACATTACCGTGGTGTAATAATTTACCGTTGTGTAATAATTTGCCGTTGTTTAATAATTTGCCATTGTGTAATAATTTACCCATCAATAATAATTCAACGGTTGTTCAAGTTGCAAAAGTACCTATCAACAAAATCCAGCCCCTTCTGGGTAGATGAGCCGCTGTGTAATAATTTACCGTTGTGTAATAATTTGCCATTGTGTAATAATTTACCCACCAATACAATCCGTTGTAAGTTAGTTTAACATCGTGTAGTAATAATTTACCCATCAATAATACTTCAACGTTTGTTCAAATTTCACTACCTATGATCGATTCCAATGGTTCATTATTGAAAATAATAAACCAAAATTTCTGTCTGTCTGCCGTACGCCGTACTGGCCACTTTTCTTAGTTACCATGAAACAAAATTGATGAAATTCGGGGTCTAGTTGGTCCTCGAAGCTCGACGTTACAGTCAGTCATCTCTAAGGGGTTCAAAATAGGGGTTGACATTTTCAGAACGCCGTTGCTCGAAAACTTTTGATGAAAGGGTATGATTTTTTTTACGTTATTAAATTTGTCTTGAGCTAAACAATTTTTTGAGACCACCCGGAGCATTGTACGTCCAGCCGTTCGTGTGCACCGAAAAGCTTTGTCAACACGATCGTGAATGAAACGGTATAAATCCGGCCCAGATAATCATCACTAGGGAGCACCTGATTATAATCAAGGATGGCTGTATGAAGTCGAGTTGGTTGTTCTGCGATATTATTTCATTTGATAAGTGATGGACTATTGGATTTAGTTGGTAGGTAGGTACTTGTGAAACTTGAACAAACGTTGAAGTATTATTGATGGGTAAATTATTACACAATGGTAAATTATTACACAACGGCAAATTATTACACAACGGTAAATTATTACACAACGGTAAATTATTTCATAACGGTAAATTATTACACAACTGTATCGGTATCAGAGGAAAACTACCCCCCCCCCCCCTTAATTATTTTATTTACAAAAGCCTTGACATTTCATAGCCCACGATCCCTTTATCTAGCCGCGCTTCTCACATCGTTTCCAGTGACAGGGAAAAGGGTAGTAACCGACTACCCCTCCTACAGCACCTGCGACACTAACGCTCTCTACGAAGGAGTAAAACGTGTAGCAAGACTTGTTCGCAGTTGTTGTTGTTGTGTTCGCAGTCAGTTGTGTACTGAGGTGTCAATCCGAAGGTACATAATTTGTGCTCCCACAAAATATTAAAACTATCGTATTCAAAAGGAATCTTTCTTCAACATTACCCCGCCTTTTGGTATATTAAGAGTGATTTCCGATAACTGTAAATTATTACACAACGGTTCATCTACCAAGAAGGGGCTGGATTTTGTTGATCGGACTTGAATAACCGTTGAAGTATTATTGATGGGCAAGTTATTACACAACGGTTCATTATACTTGACCACGAAAGTAGGTATTGACCACAGGAAACAGTGATCTACGCAGAAGGGGCATCTATTTCACTCCACATCAACAATTTTCCTTCAGAACTTCATTATTTGCGTTTCTTTTTGCCGTTTTAGTTACTGTTTGTCATCGACAGAATTATTTTAGCAACATTTAACTCGTGATTTAGGTAGGTACCTAGTAACGAGTACGGGGTTAGGTACTATCCTACGGAGGGTCTGCGATCTACATAATATGTATAGACTATTACATATTATATAGACATGTTATCTATACAGAGAGCTGCGATCTGTAACAGAAGGATATTCTGTACAAAATAATAAACCTATGTGCAGGGATTTGCAGCGTTTTTCTTTCACGTTTCAAGGTGCGTAGATTCCAAAAAACCTACGTCTGTCCGCCGTATCACACATAATATGTGTGATACGGCGAAAATAAAGTAGATATTATTATCTACTTTATTTTCGGTCTAAAAAATTCGTTCTTTCGCACCTGTTTTGGCCCCAGTTGTGTCGCGAAACTTTGCAGCCCGATCGGCGTATACCAAAGGGTGTTGTAGGTGGAAAATGGGTGTAAAAGTAGGGGGTTTCGGTGTTTTAGTAACATGAGCTTGTAATGTATGTTTTCCTTTTTTTTCTTTAGGACGAGGAGACCGAATGTGAAGTCGATTTTGACTAAAGAGTGGAAAATTTAGATTCTAACAAAGTTGTAGCCTTAAATGTACGGTAAATTTAGGACTAAAATCACTGTTCTTCCTCACACAGTTCGGGCTCCCATGTGGGAACATATTTTGGTTGGGCTCCGAAGCTCGGCAGCCCGATCGGAATACACCCAGGGGCGCTATGGGGGGAAAATGGGTGTAAAAATAGCGGTTTTCTAGGTACCTATGTTTTTTAGGTTTTAGTGAACGTGAGCTTGTTGGGTATCAATTTCTCTGTTATTTAAGGCGAGAAGACCGAATATGAAGTCAATTTTGACCACAGAGTGAAGAATTGAAGTTGTACCTAAGGAAGGTTCAGCTCCCAAAATTCATTTTGACATTTTCATGTCTTTCATATGGCACATAACAAAAAAATCGTCACGAAAATCGTCACGAAAAATCATCACGAAATTTGCTCACGAAAATTGTCCCAAGTCGCCACAATGATGATTTTCGCTTACAACCGATTCGTTGCTACGGAACTTAATCTTCGCCAGTTATCATCGTACAAAAATCGTTCACCACTCGTTGGATAGCTCTCGATTTACCTAACCATACTACGTTAACCACTGCGGAGTGCGTGGCCGACAAGCTGCGGTATGAGCGTGATTGTTTAAATAATTGTTTACACACAGGTGAAACATTCTCAATAATTTATATTGTCAACACGAATGCAAGCTTCATATAAGTTTCTGATGATTTTCGCTTACAACCGATTCGTTGCTACGGAACTTTAACTTCTCCGGTTATTATCATATACAAATTGGAAAGAGATAGAGCCGCGAGAATGGTTTCCAACCACCAAGCAAAGATTATACATACGTGCCAAATTCTTACAGAAGAACGACGCGCTCAAGCACAATGGAGGGAGGCTCAGCGCTCTGCTGAAGATCTATTGGCCAAATTCAAATTCACTCTTCAATCTTAGCCGACATTTCATTTAAACAATAATACAACGTTTATTACATTAATCGAAGAACTGAGTCTAATTACCAATTCTTTTATGATCAACACTACAACTTAGATTGCGACTTTATAATTAGGTACCTACCTAATTTGGTAGGTGAGAAGGAAGGAGGGGAAAGACATGAAAATGTCCCAATGCGTTGCAGACTCGTATGCAAGCGTTTTGACATTTTCATGTCTTTCATATGGCACATAACAAATTTCTGATGTTTACAATGAAAATGTACTAACTTGAATTTCACACATATCTTCGTCAGTGAATTTCAATTGCAATAGGAATTCACTTAGAATTGTCAATTTTTTATGAGCCAAAGACCTAGGGAATGGTGTGACACCACCATAAATTTGTATAATAACACTAGAAGTTAGCATCAACAGGTGAATCAAGGCAATTAAGTGGCACCATCAATGATCTGAGATGATTTGTATTTTTTTTTTTTTTTAACTGTTGGGGCCAAAATTGGTTAAACCCCTAAAAATAGCTATTTCAGTTATTGCACGTGGAAGAAACAATAAACGAACAGCCAAAACTTATGTAGGTATGTCCAATAGAATAATAAACCCATGTGACAAGGACTTTGCAGCGTTTTTTCCGTTGCTCCGTGACTAGTTTAAAAGTATAGGAGGACTTTGGAGAAGGAGGGACCGAGTTGGTAAATTCTCCCCAAGTAATACTCGCGAGGCCTAATACTACGTTTCACTCTAAAGGGTTTTAAGGTATTAACGGCCCATACACGAGTATGTATCCTGTTACAGCTGGGGGAAGCTTATGCCTTCAGATTGATACTCCAGTTGTTCCGAGCTTGTGACGCTAAGGGAGATTCCTCCTTACAAATGGACGTCTATTAAGACCAACTCTCCGAGGAGGGAAGAATCGTCTCGATTAATTATTTCAAAGAGCTTTGGCACGTTTGCTCCCCAGGCGGCCGCGATATAGTCGTACGTGCCGTTGCAGGGCGTGGAATCGACTAGCGGGTTCTAATTGAAGGAATTGGAATGGAAGTTATCTGAAACGCATGGAACGTGACCCGTAATAAATGCAAGCTGTCTTTATTGCCGAGCGCAACATGACCGCCCATGTCACTATGTTGCTTCCTACAGTAGCAATCGGAGTCGAAATGGAATTCGTCTCACACGTTGGTCTCACATCGCTACGTTCAATCTTACCTCATTGTCTACATCGGCGAATCTTGTTAAATTCCTAGCCAGGTACAGTGGTTGTGACGCGGTTTGGCGAAATTTTTCTAGCTCCAGCATCTGAAAAAACGCTGCAAATTACTACACAATGGTTTATTATTTCCCTGTACAGATGCCCGTTCTGCGTAGATCACTGTTTTCTGTGGCCAGTACCTACCCTCGAGCTCCTCCCCAGGAAATACCTAAATCGAGTACTGGAGCCGGTCCGGGAATTAACGTTTCATAAAACATGGGAAACGATACCTCACAAGCTCATGTTCACTAAAACAAAAAAAAATATCTTTACACCCATTTGTCACCCATAACAACCCTGGGTGTATTCCGATCGGGCTGCCGAGCTTCGGAGCACCCGGGCTCCCGGGCTCCCGGGCACGAAAGCCCTAAATCGAGTACTGTAGCCGGCCCAGGAATTACAGTTTCATAAAAATGCGCGGGATTCAATAATTTGAACATTAATAATTATTTGTTGTTATTCATGAAACATTTCGTTTGTTCAAGTTGCAAAAGTAGGTAATTAGGTACCTACCTATTAACACAATCGAAAACTGACATAATTTTTCAAATGCAATAATAACACAGAACAACCAACTCGACGCCATACAGCCCTCCGTGATTATATAATCAGGTGATCCCTAGCAATGATATCTGGGTCAGATTTATACCATTTGATTCACGACCATGTTGACGAAGCTTTTCGGTGCAAACGAGCGGCTGGACGTACAAAGCTCAGGGCGGTCTGAAAAAATGATTTACTTCAATATCAGTTTAAAAAGTTTAAAAAAAAACATACTCTTCTATTGAAAGTTTTTGAGCTACGGCGGATCTGAAAATTTCAAATTTGTCACCCCTTAGAGATGACGGACAGTAACGCCGAGCTTCGCGGACCAACTAGGCCCCAGCCGGGACCTACGAACCAAATTTCATCAATTTCGGATCATGGTAACTAAGAAAAGTGCGAAGTACGGCGTACGCCGGACGGACAGAAACTTTTGTAACTTGAACAAATTTTGAAGTATTATTGGGAAATTATTAAACAACGGTAAATTATTACACGACGGTTTATTATACTGCCTGCGTAGAAGGGGCACCTATACAGGTGAATTATTACACAACGGTTTATTATTTGCCTTATGTTTCATGAATAACTACAAAAATTAATGATTTGATTATTGAATCCCGCGCATTTGTATGAACTTCAGTTCCGGGGCCGGCTCCAGTACTCCATTTAGGGCTTTCCTGGGGAGAGCTCGAGGGTATTGACCAGTGAAAACAGTGATCTACCGAGAAGGGGCATCTATACAGGTAAATAATAAACCTTCATGTAATAATTTGCAGCGGTTTTTATTCCACTTTCGGATTCTACGTACGTTGAAGCGGAAACCGTCAAATTTTGAGGGGGGTTAAAATTTTTTTTTTTCATGTTCGGTTCCAAATCTATTAGGTATTGAAAATAATACCAGTAATCATTCTGATAGATTGTTATGTGTGAAATTATAAACGCATCCAATTGTGACAAGGGTTCTTCAGAGCACGACCGGTTCAGTCATAAAGAAAAGAAAAGTTCGACGGTTTTACGTTTAACCCAATGCATCTTAATTTTTCCGTCTCTTAGCGAATTTACAAAAAAAAACCTGTAGTGAGCCCAAAATTGTTTCCAACATTTTCAGAACATGAATTTTTGAAAGCTTGTTATAGGCAAATCCATATCAGAGCATCCTCAATTCATCCCTAAATTTTAACAAAAAATTATGTGTATAATAAAGTTATTATTTTTATATATATTTATTTGTGTCACTCTATACGATCTCTAACCTTGGGTACATGATAAAAATTCTAAATCTCGCCAAAATGTTTTTACTTCCAAACGAAATGATCAGTTCGAAAATAAGCAGTTTTAATAAATTCCACGGGGGTCAAATTTGAATTTTTAGGGCTCCAAAAGCGGTAATACCGGCCAAAATCGCGAACAGTTGATATAAAATCACTGGAAAATGGTATGGAAGGGCGTACAGACAAAAATACTATCACTGTTTTTTTGCACAGAATAGGGGTCAAATTTGGATTTTTGGGGGTTGAAAACTGGTACTGAGGGCTGAAATCCGACGACAGGCTATTTTGACGATAAAATAATTTTATCGAAAACAGTGGGTCAAATCTGACTTTAAAAGGACAGAAATCGGTGAAAAATGCTAAAATCACAAAAAATTTTATGTTACGAAAAGTGGTAGTACGGTTTTGCGTTATTATGATCTGATTAGACAGCACGGACATTTCTTCGAAAATTCGCTCTTAGAGCGATGCTGCATGGCTCGAACTTTTTTGGTTTACTATTTTCAATACCTTTGGAACCGAGCATGGGGAAAAAATTAACCCCCCCCCCTTCCATAAAATTTTCACGTAGTACCTGGAATCCGAAATGGAATTATAACCATTTCTTTCCGTCCGCCCTACGCCATAAGCCGTACCTACTTCGTTTTTCCCGTTCACACGTGAAGCAAAATTAATTAAATTTGGTTTGCAGGTTCCATTTGCGTTTGGGGTTTGGTTTGCGAAGCTCGGCTTTACTGTCAGTCTTATCTAGGGGGTGAAAAGTAGGGGTTGAAATTTCCAGAACGCCGTAGCTCAAAAACTTTCAATAGAAGGGTACGGTTATTTTACGCTTTTAAATTGAGCTCGAACTTTTGAATTTGTTAGGACCACCCGGAGCATTGCACGTCCAGCATTTCGTTTTCACCGAAAAGCTTCGTCAACATGATCGTGAATGATTTTTGTGACACCTGATTTTTGTGAAATCGCGTTTTGTTCCGTGGCATTATTTCATTTTGATAGGTATTTAACTCGAGCAAACGGTATGCTTCATGAATAAAAACAAATTATTTATTATTAATGATAGAATAATTCTTGAATCCAACGCATAGTATGAAACTGTGATATCCCGGCCGGCTCCATACTCGATTTAGGGCTTTCCTGGGGGAGCTCGAGGGTAGGGATTGACCACAGAAAACAGTGATCAACGCAGAAGGAGAATAGTCGTACAGGTAAATAATAAACCGTTGTGTAATGATTTGCAGCACTTTTTCTTAAATATATAACGATTCTCAAGAGTTTGTCATCCATTTCTTAGGTGTCGACGAATCAACCGGTTCGTCCGGTATACAAATATTCCTTCGTTATCGTTGGGTTATCATCTACTATAATTCCGCTAACTGTTTTCTGTCTTTTATTTTATGTAGTTGCTCAAATAAATGTTTTAAATAAATTGATTGAGGAAAGTTTGTTCCAGCCTGAGAATGTTATAGCTTATCATGTTGATCAACGATGCGGTATACTCATGGATTCAGCAGCCAGATAGGATGAGGAGCGGGGCGCAGTAGATTTTGAACAATATTTTTAGGAGCAGGGAGATAATTTTTATAAAATATTTTCTCAAGACTTATATTTACCAAAGAAACAACGCTGGAATGCTAAAGAAGACGATAAGAGAATCCGAGCCCCTACCTTACCTAACCACTCTTCTGAGGAGGAGCCGATACGGCTGGATCCATGAGGAAAGACCAATGACTGATATAGTGATATTGTATTTCAAATACGCTGCGTTCCTCCACCCTCCGTTCGATATACTACCTTGCGTAACCATCTCCTTTTCCTCTGAATACCTAAACCCCACCTCCCTCAGTCGCTCATAAATAAATTTAAGCCTTTTGATAAGAGCAGAGCTTATATTATACGTGACCCAGAGGGCCTTAGCTATTTGTAGTGAGGGTTCGTTTCGATCAGTCACACAACTGCCGATAATATTCCTACCTATTTCATTTCGTAATAGCCATCGATGGTGCCCCTGGAAGTATGTACACGAGGCTTGTAATTTAGTGTTTCGATAAGTTTAGAAGACTCCCTATACATATATAGCTGTATTACTCTCATATGACTAACTCAATTTTCGCTGTCGAATCAACCGTGGATACATAGGGGCGATCACCATGACGATACCAGAAAAAGATGTCATGAGACATCAGCAGAAAACATATCACGCGGAAATCGTACACCTAATGATAAACCATGCCATTATTATGTCGATCCAGGATTTTCACAGTACTCTTTCACATGTAGGTGTGGATGCTGGAGAATCAGTACGAATGTTTTGTGATAACAGTATGTACGAGGGTCGTCCAGAAAGATCGCTCACCTCTAAGGGCATTAGGCATTTATTTTTGAAGAAGTAGGAATAGCAGTGATGGGTTGAAGAGGAGGATGTCCACGACCAAAAATGCAGTCACAGTGAGCTTTTGAAATTAAGTGTCAAGTTCAGCTTCTGCCGCCACTTTTTGGATTTCCTCACCGCTCCTGAATCGTTTTCCGGCCACAGCTTGTTTCTGGGTAGTGAAGAGAAGATAATCCTCTCGCTTCAAGTTTTGCTGAGGTGGCAGAGTACGCTGGCACGGTTCACATGGGGAGTACACTGGCTGTATTCCAACATAGCTTCTCACTGATGAGATATGGGATCGGCTAAACAACTATCAATGTGAATATTGTCGGTGGCTCTTGTGGCGTGGCAGCAGAGTTGCTGAAAGTCTCCTCGTGAAGTTCCCAAAAGTATACACTCTGTACACGGATGGTTCAAGGGTTGAGAATAGTTGTGGTTGCTCATTTTTTGATCCCCAAGTAGGAATAACCAGATCCTTCAAGCTCCCGCAGGTAGCTTCGATTTACACATGTGAAGCTGTGGCCATAAGAGAAGCGCTTCTCTATGCCTGTTCCGGTACTGACCCATCCGAAGTAATAGTCACGGATAGCCGCAGCGATTTGTCAGAACTCTCCAACTTCAGGCTTGAAGGAAGTTTTAACCATTTGCTACTGGATATTCTGGAAGCTGTGGTTCACATGCGATCGTGTGGTCGAACTGTTCGTTTTGTATAGACTAGATCACACACTGGGATTGAAGGTAATGAGATGGCAGATGCTGCAGCAAACTTCGGGCAACTCCAAGGTGCTCCAGTGAGTCTAAAAGTCCCACTCACTGACCTTTACACGGTCTTACGTCGACGTTCGATCAACCAGTGGCAATTGTTGTATGACCGAGCCGTAACGGGTACCACATGGAAAATCCTCTAGTTTCTGTGAAACCGTGGTGTGAGCAGTGTGATTTTGGTAGGAAATCCATCAGAAATTTAGCTCGCCTTCGTTCAAATCATGGACTGAGCGCAACGTATTTGCACATCTTTGACTCAGAAAGGAAAAGAATGTTGGACATGTGTATTCCTCACGCAGTTAACCCCATCCACTACCAGCAGATCGTGCATTCAAGGTCTGAGCCTAAGTATAGGGCAATTTGTGTTTTTATTCGAGATATTCAAGTCAAAGTATAAGTCATTGTTTCATTTTCCAACAAGTTTAAAGTTCAGTTCATTTCTTCAATTCCATAACTTCGAGTAATAATGATATACATGTCTAATTAACCTGCTTAAGTTTTATAGATGTAAATATACATGAAATATAGTTCATCATGGCTGTTGCTAATGCCAATTGAAGGGGAAAAAAAGGACTGTGGTTTGAAATCCGAACGGTGGGTTCAAAACATCCCACCCGAACGATTCATGCAGATCCGTTGTGAACCTGGCAGTGTGGTGGTGGGCGTTATCGTTAACCAGCACCCCTCTTCCGACAGATTTCATTGGTGATGATCCCCAAAAAATATTGCCATCACTTTTCCAGCTGACTGCGCGGTTTGGAATTTTTCATGTCCTCACTTAAAACGGTAGACCCACTACCACGCGTTAGCACTAATCATTACACTCTCACTCCATACACTGGCATAACCTTAAGATGGATTATTTGGTTCCCTTCAGCACCCAGTACCTCAGCAATTAAAAGTCGTATGAGCGCATGATCTTCACATGGATGGAAATGGCGAGAGCTGAACTCCACTCATTTCAAAAATTCGCTGTGACCGCAGATTTGGTCATTCTTTTCAGACCTCTTCCATCTACTAGGTACTTCATTAAAACTAAACTGTCTATGCGCTAAAGGGACAACCGATTGCTAGTTTCTAGACGACCGTCGTATCCAGCTACTTCAAGATAACCTTTGCTTCATTTTGTCATTCACATTTTCACACGCTATAATTCAGTGACCCCAAAGCATGTTTCAAGTCTAGCCGCAACCATGTTCAATTATACTATTTTTTCCCGCTTTTAAAAATGAAATCATTTTCGGATGGTGGCTAATAGTTTATACTGAAATTTTCAAAAACGTTGGAAGTAAATTTCCGTCAAGCAGAACACTCGTTCCCTCAAGACAGCTCGAACTACGCGACTGAAAAATGGATTGCAACACTTGTGCTCCATTATGCATGCCTGAAGACCACATGTCCATGTTCATGGGTTACTGCGTGAAAGATCACTTCTGGAAAACAAGTAAGATTGATTAATGTTATATTATTATTTAATGGTGTTTTATTGGTTCAGTTGATAACAGAAAGCAAGGAGTACAGTCTTATTTGAAGTGTTTGCTGAATTCGATAAATATCGTGATATCTAGATCTCGATTATATTTGCTTCAAATCTGCCTGACTAGGTCATCTAAATGAGTCACTGAGGGACAGGAATAGTAGGATAGAATATTCACAGCCTCCTCCTGTCCTGTAGCTACCGACCTCCTTCTCTTGTAACTGTCTTGCAGCAACTTCTACTGGCTCCTGTCTCATTACTAGCTTCCTCACGAAATTAAATCTTTATAGCCTATATTTTTCTGTACATAAACATAAGTAAAATAGACCATTCTTACAAGTTACAACGGATCATAGTTGCTTGGAAGGGGTTCGAATTCTTGTTGATGACTGCATCCTGCAGGACATACTGCATGTTCCGGCCAATTCCTCTTTCTGCGACCGCACCGAAGAGAATAGTTATGATTATATTCTTCAATGAAATTTATGTTTCTGTACTCTACCACCCTAACCATCGTGGCGAAATGAGGATGGGGTTCCATCACTCCTGCAGCGAATTTACTCGTGAGCCCAAATCGTGGATAATGTGAATGTGAAATCACCATCACCAGCTCTCCCTATGTACAGTGTCTTTTTATTAAGTTCCATGCAACTTGGGGAACAGAACTCAATAAGGCTCAATAACGAAGAGCACTGAACGACTCAAAAACTTATAACAAATAAGCTTGATCCATAGTGTCATGGAAACGCATGAAACTTGAAACATTCAAATCTCTGTTACTTTTCATTCCTATCTCGAAACTCGAACACGATACTAGTCACACGAATTTATTTTGAAACAAATTTATTTCGACATTTTAAAACCACGGAAAAATTTTAAACATTTGAAGAATTATCAGGTTAATCTCGCTTTCTCCTACGCACCTAGTTCATTCGATTGAATCGGTAGATAGGTACTCGTAATCTATTGCCATAATGGAAACAAAGACTGATGAAGAGCCTGGGATGTGTACCATTTTGAGGGGCAGCGACTATTGTTATCAAGAGAATAACGTCGAACTAGTGTGGGAAGAGTGTAAGAACACGCTGCTTTGGAAAACAGGTAGGCTCATTATACTCGTAGTTGAGGATTCGGTTCTAAATCCTAACAAAATAACTTGAATAAGATATATTAAGAACAAGGCCTATTAAGTCAATTCTGTTAAGCTTAAGAAGGTGAATGCATACTTCTGGAGGAATTAAGTAGATACCGAGAAATGGATGATTTTTTGGAGGTACCTAATATTGCATCAAGCGATAATAATTTACTGTCTTTCAAGTGTTTAAATCACCCTCATGGAAAGATGAGTCGTCTGGAAGATCGCAATTGCTCGCATCTCAAAACAAAATGAAATGAATATTTCAGAGAAGTATTAATAGGTTATTTGGGAAATATGAATCACACTCGCTTCGCTCACATATTATCATCAAACACGAGGGAAATATAGAATTCCCTTTGAGAACTATACAGAATAGTTGAACAGCATATTATCACTGATCACTGCAAACAATTGTTAGTTTTTTAAATTTGAGTCTGATCCAGGACTCGAGCCATAAATTTAGTGTTTCAAAGCGAGGCCGAAACAATGAGATGATCACACGCGAGAGATTGGATATAATAGGTAAATAAACAGTTAATAAAAACTACTCCAAAGTTCCTGAAATGGTGGGAAAATTGGATGCGCCCAAAGGTTTCGTGCCGTACTTCCATGACAAATTCCATATTCACTTCTTGTCCTAGGAGTGAAGCAAAGTCCAATGGTACCAAACAATAATTGTGCATCAGCATCACCTAGGGGATGAATTAATTCACGAAGTGGAATTACCCAATGTGATAAGCTCGTCGTATTATACTTGTATAAACATTTTTTAGGTGACATTAAATATTCCGAATTCAAGAGCGATGTTGAAACTTGTGATTTTGTACCATGCAGTTTCAAGTTTTCGTCAAAGAAGCGTTAGTTGATGAACACTTTTTGAAGGATCTTAATAGGGTAATGCAAATAAACCATAAAAAGTATATTCCTTGTTTACCTTTAAATTTACATTTTGTTCCATATTCAATATTGTTCAATGTTTACCTATTTGATTTGTTTTCTCCACTCAAAAATGTTTTAGCATGGAACTAGCCGAAAAACGTTACGCGGGATGGGTGACGCGGGATGGGTAACGCGGAAGTGGAACGAAATTTTAACGATGATTTTCACGTACAACCGAGTAGTTGCTAGGGAAATGAAACTTCTTTCATTTTCATCGGACAAAAATCGTTTTCCATTCGTTGGAAAGCTCTTGATTTATCACGCATTTATTTCGTATTAGTTCTTGGTATTTATTTCCTAGTTTCATACTATAACTATATAAATGAATTTTATAAATGGATAGTAAACAATGACGCTTGTTTGGTAGTCACTTGGTTATAGATACGTAGTGGTGAGTCATCATTAGAAAAAACTCGGAACGCGGCTAAAGCATGTTCCATGTTTCTTGAATTTTAGCCGTAGGCTCTAAGCAGTAAGCATCCGGGGGTTCAGGGGGCTTGCCCCCTGGCGAGGCGCGCAGCGCCGAGTTTTTCCTGATTTATCGTAATTTATAATTAATTATTTTGCCATATTCTAATGGGACTCAGTCTTAAGATGTCACCGTGTCATTTTCAAATACAATAAATCAATGTGTAACCCATGATTACATAAAATTTACCTATTCTCGAAAATTAAATGTTATCGAAAACTACAGCAACAAAATTATCCCTTCGACAGCTACTGTAGAATCTGCAATTGTTAGAACACCGTTTCGTGACGCTGTCACTTAGGATACGATTAATACAATAAATTCTAAAAAACCGTATAGGTAACAATTATTATTATTAGCATACTTTTTGTTTGATTGTGGACACATGGAGTTATTTCAGTACTGTGGTACTCGTATCAGTGGCTTAGCGTTTCTAAAGGGGGATGAAGATGATAAGCCCAACTTTAAACATGTTTTCTGAGCAAACGACAAGAACCGACGAAAATGCTTAGTGAGAATGATCCAAGGGATCCGAACTTGGCTGAAATTGGTGAAATTGTTGTTGACGGACGATGCCGAATTCCATATCCCTTACGGCGAACCGAACTGTTTCCCAGAATCACACTTCGAGTGGATCTGGAAAGAGCACTGTGGAGTAGCTTTGTTCAGGAAATCGGGTCAGTGTAATATAATATTTCTGATGATTATGGCAGTTTTCTGTTGGCAGACGGCAGGTGGGTACCTACTGTTGTGATATCACAAACGGGTCGCTGCTTATTTGGCTCATCCAAGCGAATTTTACATCCTTCGATGAGTGGATTTACACCTGGGGTAGTTTATCAGTGGTCTGTGTAATCCCACCCATTGAAATTTGGTAAAATAATTATTAAAGAATAATTAAACTGAAAGCGAAGTAGAAAGTTAACATGGCATCTCGTACCTCTCCGATGGACTGACCAAGTCCATTGTCATGTCTGAAAATTAATTAATGTTGCTGTTATAATACTAAACATGGTATTATTCTTCTTCTCTCACACGGTTTTGTTGATACGCAATGGAACCATCTGTCTGAAAATTACTATCTCCAGTCGATGGGGTGAGACCATTCCAACATATTCCCGGAAGTTGTGAGAAACACTCGTCCCATGCACGGAACTGGTGGATTAACTCTTCGGCGCCGTGCGCCTTGTTTCCCTTTTTGGTGATCCGCCATAGCTCCCACACTATCAAACTCGTCTTCCTCCGAATTTCACTGGCACTTTTAGAAGAACGTGTTCTGTCCACGCAATCTGATGGGGAATTACGAAAACGAATGCCTGGGATCGGTAGTCATCGGCCCGAGCGATGATATGTCCAACTAAAACCTGAAAATGTCTTCCATTATTGACTGACTAACAACGGATTAGATACAGCTGACTCAGAAATCGCATTTTCTTTCAAGTCAGATATATATTTCGTGTCGTAACTCGTAACGAGGATGTATGCTATCCCCCCTCCCCCCGCTGTCAGTGATGTAAATCTCCACCACAGTAACATTCAAAGTTGTTAAAGCTGTTAGGTTCAAAGTTACCTACCTAACAGCTAAGAATATATGCGTCGGTCCCTGACCAACCACCCCCATGAATTGTTTCTCTAGTCACTTTTCGAGTACCGCGCTGGGTAAGAATTTACCACAGTTCGAATTATCTCACAAAGGAGTGACTATCATCACGCAACAAAAGGTTATTACCTAACGATTTAGCCTCCCCCACCCCCCACCCCTCCCACACTACCAAAAAAGTGGATTTCCGCTCCAAGAAATAACCAGACGGGGCAGTTGGGGAATAAGCCGAGAATATCGTTCTTATCTACATGAGAAAGGTGTCGGGAATGTGTTTTGAGTTCCCTTTTCTCCTCAGCCTTCCATTTTCGCCGATGTTCAGTTGAGCGAAAAACATCTGTTGCAGCCTCCGTTGTTCTTTCGGGGGTTTCTTTCACCTCGGGGGGAAATAGGAATTTTCATCTCATTACCGATCAAAGGTTGTTGGAGAAAAGGAGAGTGAAGTGTGAACATAATCCGTATTAGCAGATTTAGGTAAAGGACCCTTTCAATTCAACCATACTACTATGGAAATCTGTGTTGTCTTATACTAGACATAATGAATGTAGGTGGTCGGAGCGAATGAAAACCAAATAAGGCCGGGAAATGGGTTGCCAAGCTTGGGAGCTACATTCCCCGCAATAATCACCATTAGTTTTGTATGAATAATTGGGAAAAAGCATAGGAAGTGACTCTTGAAAGCGCTACCTAAATGAATGTCCTGATACTTAGGAGAAGTCATTCCCTTTATACTTACCGTGAAGTGTTCTCCAGTAGGAACGGTTTAACGGTTCTCTGTTATAGTTGGTTGTGTGGGGTATTCTCCGTTCAGAAGCCCCCCTGCTTGTGGGGCAACTCGAAAAGCTATTAGCTCTATCGTCTTCCATGTTCTCCCTTTGTCTCTTCCTTCATAAATCAGTTTCTTTTCTGCTGCCAGCTGCTGTATTATAAATACAGCATAAATACTACTCATAAATACTAGCAAGGGAGGAGGAGGGGCTTTCATTTTCTGAACTGTTCTGTAGTAGCTACATGTAATCCTTAGTGCATCCCCAATCATAACGCTACCATACGCCTCCTGTAATAACACTCATTTACATTTGCCCACAGCTCAGCCCCGAACAGAATAATATAATGCACCACTGACATGCATTTATGGCCTAGGCCTCATAAGGGTTTCTCATAAGACAACTCAGTATAACCTCAGTTAATTTTAATCATTATTGGATCTAATTCCTACTTCAGCAATTACCTGTAATTTTGTTTCGCATTGTTTCTAGCTGCAGGTCTTCTCTCTGGATGGTTCGTAGCAAAGCTCCTCACGAAACGTAAGTGTTACCAACCAAATCCAATTTTTAGCTGCCCTACACATCAAGGTTTCAATTAATTTATGTCAATGCCTACATGCTGATAAGAGATATGACAGTGATGAATGATCAGTGTTGCTAAGTTAGATCGGGGTAAGTTGACCAAGATCTTATTAGGTATGTAAGATTCGGTTATACCTATGTGTCTACTTATTCTTCTTAATCGCACCAGTGACGCCATTGGTAGCACCGTAATCAACTCGACGGTACTAATATTTTAATATTTTATATATCTGGTAATGGCTAGTGTAATATAATATTTGAGGTTGTTCCTAAATGTGATTTATGTAATGGTTGAAGTATGTTTTATCCAGGCACGTATTTGATCAGAAGACGCAGCAAATTATTACACAACAGTTTATTGTTGTCCTCAATAGTTAGGGACACCTTCTGCGTAGATCCCCGAATTCCTAGTAAGACCCTGAAGAGTTGTTTTTTGCAGTGGATTCTTACATACCCACGCACGTACGCACACACACGCAAACAAGTTCGGAATCAAATTTAGAGGCGTCATAAAAACCAAACCCTTCTTTTGAAACTTTTCGAGCTCCGGCAAGTACTTGCCGCACGCGTAACTTCGAAACCGATTTTGTTGAAATTTGCATGGCCGATGCCGGCTGGACCCGAGATCCCCTATGAACTACAAAATGATCATTGTTACGGCCACTGCGTATGCGCAAACTTGAATCCGAGGGACCAGGTTTCTGACAGATAAATAATGGTCCGATTTCCTACATCTACCAATCTTAAATAATTTCAGTACCATATAAAAATTAACTAGCAAAGCTAAACGTAAAACAAAGAGAATCACTAAGATCATAAATGTAGAACTCAAGGATAATTTTTTTTATAAAAACGTGAAAGTTGCGTTACAAAGTGTTTTGTACACGTTGAAGAGATTCAGCGTATTGAAATAAACCGTTTTGTGAAAATATTTTACTTGATTAAAGTCATTCGTAAATTCGTTAGAAGACGTTTGTTTTATTAAGCGCAGGACTTGTTGAGTTTACAGTTCAATCAAGTTGAGTACCCAACTAATTTATTCTCTACTTTGTTGTCCGCCCGAACCCATCCACGAAACCAACTTAAGAACGAAGAGTAATCCATCTGATACCACAGAATGAAGCGCATGCTCGAATTTACCCCGCGAAAAGAATTAACGACGCCCTGAACAGGTGGAGATAAAACTTTTACAAATTAATTCTGGATTTGCGGGTGAAAAAGAGTAAAGACGGTGGACATTTTTGAAGGTTGAATTAAAAGATAATTAAATTTTCTTTTCTTAAATATTCATTGTAATTTCCGTTTCGCCCCACGTGTATTTGTGTTTGGGAGATCATAATTCTTTCGGAGTTGTGACAGCTTTTACCTTCCACTTCAAAGATGCCATAATTTCGAAAAAGAGAAGAATGAAAATGGAGGAGGGGTTTATGGTCGGTAACTTGTTAACTTTATTTGTCTTAAGGGCTTAAAACCCAACGTTTCAACTGAAACTTAGTTGTTGTTTTTACGGACGGTGTGTGCGATGCGGTTAACCTAACAGAAAAGGAGATTGTGAAGGGAAGGGGAGAGTTCAGGGGGCACAACTTCTATGAGTATGATAATGAAGGACGTGAAAGTTGAGAATTAAATTATTTTGAGGTGTTTTATCAGGCGAGCGAACGGGGCTTTCGCGTTGAATTATGTCGGAGGCGTTTTTGGGAATGTAAACGGTTTCTTGCCTCTCGGCCAGACGAAATTCTGAAACCACAATTGAAGACTGCTTAGGATTAGGTTTCAAATGTTACGTACACGTACCAACTTCAGGAATTACCAATTTTCCGAGAAAATACGCTATTGTAAGTTGTAAAATAATTGAAATATTTGTCGATTCTGCCGATTTGCCGTTACAGAGCATTCTGACCTCATGTAGCTATTACTGAGTTTTGAGAATTACAACAACTACATTAATTAATGGCATTACCATTGGAAGCTTCGCGAATATTTTTCAACGCAACCCGAAAAAAAGCTTATCACTAAGCTTTTCACTAAGCTTATTTGAAGTGGTTCACGTGAAACGAATGGTCAAGCCTTGTTCTCAAACGCCTATTATTAAGATAGGCACCGTATCAGAAAGGTCTGAAATTATACAAAAACTCGAGTGGAAGTATAAATTTTGATGGACAAGAAAACAAACCTAATAAAAGATAAAGAACTTTGTAAATCACAATGTGGTACATGTTCCATAGGGACTCGCGGGCGTTCTCGGTATGTGTGTGATAATTATAAAACGTTATTAAAACCGATACAACTTGGTGCAAAGGTGCTTAGTAAGACTCTTGAAATTCTTCGAAATTATTACCTGAATATGTAAATTATTAGTACACAGAATCATAGACGCACATCCATGGGTTTATAGCGAATTTTCTATGAAAATACCTATTTGAATTTAGTAGTATTTGATTTTTTAAAATATTTTCCTTCTCAATCCATCCCTAGATGTTTAAAAAATAATGCATGAAGGTAGGTACCTATGTTTGTGTCATTCCAGAAGATACCTAACTGACCTCGGCTACAAGATTTCAAAAATTCGGAATTTCGCAAAAATGTCGAAATATCAAACGATAATTCATCATTGTTCAATGTTTGTAATTTAATCAATTCGAAGATGGGCGATTTTCAAAAATGAAAATATGGGAAAAATTCAAGTTTTCTGGGTCAAAAATTCTGTAAAAATGGGTAAAAATTTGTCACCGTAGGTAAGTAGTATAATAATGGTGACAAAGTTCCGCCAAAATCGCAAGCTAACAGAATGTTTCAATTTTTAAAAATGAAAATTGGGTCAAATTTGAGTTTTTGTGGGTCAGAATTGGGAATCAATTGGTGAAGATCGCTGGAGAAGAAGCCAGCTTCCTTTCAGGTCGGCTGTGGATAATGTGCCACATGAAGTGAGTTGTGGTTTGTGGCTCGAAGTGCGGCTGGATGAAAACCAATCTTGGTGTCACTCCGGCAAGTTTAGGCTGACTTAGTAAAATGTACCTTCAAATTTAATGAGAATCCTGTGATTTTTCAATGTTTTTCTTTTCTTGAGAATGTGGGTAAGCAGCGGAATTACGATTGCATTCACGTGAATAAACAAGTAAAGTTGGAAGTTCTAACAGTTGGCCAGGGACGAGAGCGAAACTTTTTTTTTAAAGACTCCGCTATACAGAGCTATTTAGAGTAAACCTCCGTAAACTATATTGCAACTCGACGGGGGGACGGGAGGGGGATTAAGCAAAGTCCGGGATATTGGACTACAGGCACTTAACCTACTTGGCCCCTACCGGGCGACTGGCGAAGGGCTGTGTAAGACAAAGCGCCAAACCTTAAACAATTCTTACTTATTCCGAGCCATTTTCCAGCGCGGGCTGTAAATATTGCTTCACTTGAAGGCAATTTTATCTTCCCCCCTCCCCCCTTTATCTCTCAAAACCACTCTATATCTCTTCCTTCGCCTATCCCAGTGATACTTTAATCGCTCTTTCCAGTCTTATAAACCTTAAAGCGGCATGCGAATTTCACGCTGAGTGGTTTGATAAAAACCTTTTTTTTCCCAACCGGGGTAGGTATATTTTTCCACTCAATTTTATAATGTCTTAGGTTTGAGTTTTATTTTCATGAATATGAGGAATTAGAACTTGAATAATAAATTTTTGATTGTTTGAGATGATCTTACGTATGTGAAACCAACCAAATCCGAATGCGAACGTAAGTATATGGAATGTATTGGAATGAGTGACCCTCAGCCCAATCAAAGACTTCTTGATTCATCGATTCTCTAGGTAAATTTCTATGATTATCAAGTAGAAAATTTGTTTATCCATTCATGTTATCACTTCCTTAATGCTGGAAAAATTTGTCATCCAAAACTGAAACGTTTAATCGCATTTTGCCTTTCAGTCATCATTTCACGTTAGTTCCGTGTCTATATGTACGTAATTACTTGCAACCACTATGCCACCATCTTATCGGTCAGTAGTGGTGGGGGAGTAGTTCATTTGAGGGACTCAAGTTCAAACACACGACAAAAACACTGAACTAGAACTAAGAAAGATATCGATAATTGAAATATCGGACTGGCTTCTGGCATTGACAAAGGAACGAGTGAACGAAGGAACGGCTGAAGGGCTCCAACATAGTCATTAGTCTTTATTCCTTTGAACTGTCGTCCCGTACCTTAAGTAGTATCCACCCCATCTGAAGTAACCATCATGAAAGGAACAATCGTCGATACACCTCAAGTAGTATTTCTTTTTACCATATTTTTTACCGCATCCCAATGACTCCTAAAGAACTGTCTTTCAGTGGTACTATCAACTCCTCATGTAGTATCCACCGTTCCTAATAACTAAAGAACTAACTCACTCACTCTGTCGCCTTGTGAGTGAGTGAGTTACTAGTTCTTTGGCTCTTAGTTCGTAATGCACAGAAAGGTAGTGCTTTATTTCCCCCCTTCATACATCCATCTCTAGACACTGGGTTCTTGATTATTTTACTCTGTGGTCCTAGTTAACTAGGTACCGTTCATTGAAGTGAACTATGTCGAGGAGTAGTTCAGTTGGCGGTTATTTCTTCAATAGTAGTTCAACAAGGAACTACCCACATCTATTGGTCAGAAAAATCAAAACGATTTGACATTTTGAGGAAGTACAAGTTGGTCGCCAGATGGTATATGAATTTAATCAAATTCCAACGGCAGCTTTCGTTTACGTCTGCGCACAAACATGAAATAATCGTGTTGTGATATCACTCCTTGTATGTAAAGATTTCGCAAATAAACATCTGAATGAATTGGTAGACGTGGGCAGGCAGCTCGAGAGAGCTGGAAGGGTCGATTGGGAAGGGATCCCCACCATCCTCCACGAGAGTGGAGGATAGAGGGAGAATAGTCCCCAGACTATAAAAACTCGCCTCCTGCGCCTTCCTCTCTCTCTCCTTACCTCACTCCTCACCTAAAAGATCCCCTGACTGGTATATCCACTGGGGCACCAAAAGATCCCCAGACTGGTATATATCCACTGGGGCACTAAAAGATCCCAGACTGGCATATCCACTAGGCATGTCCGTGTCGTGAGTCCCTCCCGGGAACACTCCACTAACAACCTTAAAGCTCTCACCAATATTCCTATGTAAAAATTACCTTCCGCTAATAAACATCTGAGTGGGGAGACAGGCGACAGAATCCGGGGGACACAACCTGGTGCCCCACTACCAGCTCCCAACAGGGAGCTGGAGGGAGAGGACTCCAAGTCCTATATAACCCCGGATCCTGGAGCTTTAGCTTCATTCGACACTTCCTCTAGCCAGCTCTCTCTTCTCTCTCTACCTTCCTCCTCCCAGATGCCTGGTGGTATCCGCCGCTCTGGGAATTCACCTCCTACCTTCTCCCCTTGTCTACATCGGTGGATATCCGCCGCCTAGACAAGCACCTTCCTTCACCTACATCGGTGGATTACCGCCGCCTAGGTGAACTTCCTTCCTCTCGCCTACATCGGTGGATTACCGCCGCCTAGACGAGATTCCTTCCACTCACCTACATCGGTGGATTACCGCCGCCTAGGTGAACTTCCTTCCTCTCACCTACATCGGTGGATTACCGCCGCCTAGGTGAAATTCCCTCGCTCTCCTCTACTTACTCCTTCACGCCACCGTGATGATCAATTTAAATTCATCACAGTGGTGAACCCGACGTTCATCCAACCTTCTATCTACCCTTCCTACCTTCTTACCACCTCATGTGTCGCCCCAGTCTAGTTCGGTGTCCCGCATTTTAAATTCACATTTAAAATAGTCAGTATAAATTCGCAATTTTTGGCCCACCCGCAGCCCCTCACACAGCTCTCAACTCTCCGCCGCATACAACCCCGCCGCCGCTCATTGCGAATTTTCAAATTCAACCGCTCAAATTGAATTTTGTTCACAGACACCTCCACCATGGACCCGAACTCGCCGCCGCTCCTCCGGCCGTCCCTGCTGCAGCCGCCGACCACTGCGGCTTCTGACGCAACCGACAACCCCTTCACCAGCCTCTCACCACCCGGCTCCACCGCATCCGCCGCCGCCGCTGCCGCCGCCGCTGCGGCCGCCGCACACGCCGCCGCCGACGTCACGACGGCCTCGGCGTCGTTCCCGCTGTCGCTACCCCCCTTCTACACGCACGACCCCGCACTCTGGTTCTTCCAGGTCGACGCTGCGTTTTCTGCCGCCAACATCCGCAGTCAGCGTACCCGCTACTCCCGCATCATCTCTCTACTACCATATGAGATCCTCCTGCAGACGTCGGACATCTCCCCCGACGCCACGGCCGCCTACGACGACCTCCGCGCCCGCCTCATCAGCTTATACCAACCCTCCAAGATCGCACGTGTCGCAGCGCTATCCCAGCCCCAACATCTCGGCGATTTGAAGCCCTCCCACCTGTACCGTCGCCTACGTCATCAGCTACACGACGTCGTGACGGCCGACATCGCTCGAACGTTCTGGCTGCGAGCCCTCCCCCACCCCATCCAGATGGCGCTCGCCAGCCAACTCGACGGACCGGACGAGCCGCTACTCCGCCTAGCCGACACGGTTTACGACCTCGCCGCGGCCGCCAGCGTCACGGAAGTCGCCGCACCCCGCACCCCCACCCCGCGCAGGGACCGATCACCGTCTCAAGAGCGCCGCCGGCCCCCCTCCCTCCACCGGCGCCGCTCCCTCTCCGTCGATCGCCGGCCAACCCCCTCCTCCGACCACCGACGCCAGCGCTCGGCCGACCGCCGCACCGTCTCCCCCACCCAGCAACGAAGAGGGAGGTCCCCAAACACGACAGCCCCCTCCAACTCCGCGCGCCCCACCAGGACCTACCTCCCAGCGGACCCCCCCCACCGCTGTTTCTACCATGTGAACTTCGGTGGGGAGGCCCGCAAATGCCAGCCCCCCTGCTCCTACTCCTCCAAGCAGGGAAACGCGGACGCCCGCCGGTAAATCCGGCGGGCCCCCCTCCTCGCCAACACGGGGGGGACCACCACCAACCCCTCCCCGCCCGCATTCACACCACCACCACCAAGCCTCGCTACCCCTCCTACGCCGCCGCCACGGCTGCCAACCTCCCGACCGCATCTGACGTCGCCACAAAACACGCCACCTCTCCATCAACTGACACCCCACCCCGAGTCAGCCCCTCCAAGCCCGCCTCCAGGGCAGCCAACCTTCCGGCCGCCACTAGCGCCGCCGCTACCGTTCCCCCACCCCGGAACGGCCCCTCCAAGCCCGCCTCCAGGGCAGCCAACCTTCCGGCCACCACTAGCGCCGCCACTACCGTTCCCCCACCCCGGAACGGCCCCTCCAAGCCCGCCTCCAGGGCAGCCAACCTTCCGGCCGCCACTAGCGCCGCCGCTACCGTTCCCCCACCCCAGAACGGCCCCTCCAAGCCCGCCTCCAGGGCAGCCACCCTCCCGGCCGCCACTGACGCCGCCGCTACCGTTCCCCCACCACGGAACGGCCCCTCCAGCCCCGCCCCCAACGCAACCGCCCCCCCGGCCGCCACTCGCGCCGCCGCTACCGTTCCCCCTCCCCGGAACGGCAAAAAAACGCCCCGCGTCTCCTTCGCGGAGGACCAACCACCGCCATCACCGCCTCCCATCACCTCGGACGATCCAAGCCCCCCCCCCTCCGACAGGCCCCAACACCTCAGCAATTTTACCACACTCCGCCCCAGCTCACCAACGCCTGTTCCTAAAATGCTCAAAAACGCACGTCCCGTTCCTCGTCGACACAGGGGCGGCGCTCTCCATATTCCCGAATAATATTCTCCGGCGACAGGCGCGTTGTTACCGGCAACTCCTCTACGCCGCCAACGGTACCACCATCCCCTCGTACGGGACGTACCGCTCATCAATCCATATGAGCGGGCTCGCGTACGAGTGGGAATTTACCGTGGCGGACGTGGAGAAAGCTATCCTGGGGGCCGACTTCCTCGCATATTTCGGCCTCCAGGTAGACGTCCGTAACGCGCGCCTGCTCGACCCCTCCACCCAGAAACCCATCCCCGGGTTCATTCATGCGGTGGATCAGCCCCCATCCCAGTTTGAACAACTCCTCCTACACTACAAACCCCAGCGCCGCCCCTCAGCTCACATCTCACAGACCCAGCACTACATTGAAACCTCTGGCCCCCCAATATCCGCAAAAGCACGACGCCTCCACCCCCTCCAACTCTCACAGGCCCGCAAACACTTTGATAATCTCATCAAGGAAGGCATTATCCGTCCCTCCAAATCCCCGTGGGCTTCTCCACTACATATTGTGCAGAAGCCTAACGGGGATATCCGCCCCTGCGGTGACTACCGCCGCCTCAATGCCCGAACAACCCCAGATCTCTACAACGTCCCGCATCTCCGGGACTTCTCTTCCCACCTCCACAACACAACCATCTTTTCTACACTCGACATCTCTCGTGCCTTCCATCACATTCACATCTACCCCCCTGACGTTCCTAAAACAGCTATCATCACCCCTTTCGGCCTGTTCGAGTATATCAAAATGGGTTTCGGCCTCCGTAACGCTGCCCAAACATGGCAGCGTTACATGGACAACATTCTACGAGGCCTACCCTTCGTATTCTGTTTTTTGGACGACGTACTGATCGCTTCCCGGGACCCAAAGGAACACCTCGCACACCTGAAACAGGTTCTTGACATCTTCGTCGCAGCGGGCATCATCCACATCCAACCACACACTACACCCACCTTTTCACTACACCCACACACTCAATACACTTCACCACACACAACCCACACCCAGGGAACGGCGGATCTCGCAACCCCGCTCAATTCTGTCTCCCCTGAACCCGTACCTAAAAATTGTACATACCTGTAAATACCTGTACATACCTGTGAATACTACCTGTAAATACCTTGCAAATATCTAACTATCTAACTACTATCTAACTATCAAAATACTATCACTCCTCTTATCATCATCATCAACCTCATCACCTTTGTAAATACTGTCACTTCATCAACTTTTTCATCACACCCTCCTTGTACATATGTTTCCCATCATCAAATTTCGTCTACTTATATCTACTTATGTCTACTTATGTCTACTTATGTCTACTTTTCTCTACTTAGCCCTACTTATGTCTACTTATGTCTACTTATGTCTACTTATCCTACTACCTGTATATCACCCTAGATTTAAGACACCTCCGGTCACGCTTCTGCCTTCAGCACTACAATTGTTTGTTTCAGCCTTCAGCTCCTGTATCCTTGCGCCTTCAGCTCCCCTTTTGTTTCCGCAGCCCTCAGCCACTGTCAACTTGAGCCTTCAGCTACCTCAAACATTGGTTCGAACTGGGGGGACCTCTGTCGTGAGTCCCTCCCGGGAACACTCCACTAACAACCTTAAAGCTCTCACCAATATTCCTATGTAAAAATTACCTTCCGCTAATAAACATCTGAGTGGGGAGACAGGCGACAGAATCCGGGGGACACAACCTGGTGCCCCACTACCAGCTCCCAACAGGGAGCTGGAGGGAGAGGACTCCAAGTCCTATATAACCCCGGATCCTGGAGCTTTAGCTTCATTCGACACTTCCTCTAGCCAGCTCTCTCTTCTCTCTCTACCTTCCTCCTCCCAGATGCCTGGTGGTATCCGCCGCTCTGGGAATTCACCTCCTACCTTCTCCCCTTGTCTACATCGGTGGATATCCGCCGCCTAGACAAGCACCTTCCTTCACCTACATCGGTGGATTACCGCCGCCTAGGTGAACTTCCTTCCTCTCGCCTACATCGGTGGATTACCGCCGCCTAGACGAGATTCCTTCCACTCACCTACATCGGTGGATTACCGCCGCCTAGGTGAACTTCCTTCCTCTCACCTACATCGGTGGATTACCGCCGCCTAGGTGAAATTCCCTCGCTCTCCTCTACTTACTCCTTCACGCCACCGTGATGATCAATTTAAATTCATCACAGTCCGAAAAGATCCTAGACTGGTATATCCACTAGGCACGTCCTAAAAGAACCCAGACTGGTATATCCACTGGGCACCTCCCGAAAAGAACCCAGACTGGTATATCCACTGGGCATGTCCTTACCTTACATTCCCATCTCATCTGGATCCATACCACAACAAATCGATATTCTGGTAGCACGTACCCCACGAAACCTTGTTCTATTAACCGATTTCGCAGAAGTCTTCATTTGCTAGTTAGGTTTTAGATAATAGACTGTGCATGCGCGAGCGACCAAACCGTGTGACGCCAGAACCGTGAAAATATTGCCGGTTCTATGATGTTATTGCCGTGATGAATCTCTCAGTCCATTACGGATTGTTCCTTTCCACTGTCAATCACACACGTATTATTGAAAAATAATATCTGATAGTATCAAGCTACCTATTCAATTTTTATTGAGCTAAGCTCAGACAGTGGTGATGAACAGGCAGGGTAAGTAGATAGTAGGGGTGTACTTTTTAATGGGTAGGTAGGTGGGTACAACCGCTCATCATCTTTGCACTACACATCGATGTACAAGAACAAATTATGAATATGTAGGTATGTACCAAAATGACGATGTGAGAAATGTATACTTCCCAAGTGCCCATTGATTTGGAAGACATTCAAAAAACGCTGCAAAGTCCTTGTCACGTGAGTTTATTATTCTATTGGCCATACCTGCAGAAATGCTGGCTGTTCAGATATTGTTTATTTCATGTGAAATAATTATTGAAATAGCTATTTCTGATTGTTTCCACCATTTTTGGCCCCTAAACACAAATTAGGTAGGTACGCTCCTTTTTTTTCATTTTTTTTTTTTCAAATTATCTTTGATCATTGGTAGTGCCATTTAATCGTCTTGAACCACGTGTTGATACTACTTCCAGTGTTATTATACAAATTGATGGTGATTTCAGACGATTTCCCAGGTTTTGACTCATAAAAAATCAATTTTGGGAGCTGAACATTTGGTAGAACCTCTATTTTTCACTCTTTGGTCAAAATCAACTTCATATTCGCCTTCTCGTCCCACAAAAACATGGAAAACGATACCTCAAAAGCTCATTTTACTAACACGTTGCTAAAACGCAAAAAGTACCTATTTTTACTCACATTTTCACTCATAACACCCCTGGGTATATTTCGATCGGGCTGAAAAGTTTCGGGACACAACTAGGGCCCAAATGGAGCATGTGTGCGAAAGAACGACTTTTTTAGACCGAAAATGAAGCCGGTAAACGTGATACGGCGTATGGCGGACGGCGGACGGCGGACGGCGGACGGCGGACGGACATTGGATTTTTGGAATCTACGCACCTTGAAACGGAAAAGAAAAAATTTTGAGGGGGTGTTATACAAATTTTTTGTTGAGCGAATACATAGGTGTATTATTCACAGAATAATAAACCAAAACGCTGCAAATTATTACACGGCTGTTTATTATTTACCTGTATAGATGCCCATTCTCCTTAGGTAACTGTTTTCTTTGGTCATTACCTACGCTTGAGCTCCCCCTACGAACGCTAAATCGAGCACTGGAGCCGGCCCGAGAACTGCAGTTTCTTAAAAATGGGCGGGATTCAATTATTCAATACTTAATTATTTGCTGTTATTCATGAAGCATAACGTAAATAATAAAGTGCTGTGTAAGAAATAATAAACCCCTAATAATAAGATGGCCCTTCTGCGTAGATCACGGTTTTATGTGGTCAATACCAACCCTCGACCTCCCCCCACGAAAGCCCTACATCGAGTACTGGAGCCAGTCCGGGAATTACAGGTTCATCAAAATGCGGGGAATTAAATAAATTAAACCATTAACTATTTGTTGTTATTCATAAAGCATAAGGTAAATAATAAACTGTTGTGTAATAAATCGTTTTGTAATCATTTACCTGTACAGATGTCCCTTCTGCGTAGACCACTGTATTTCTGTGGTTAATTCCTACCCTCGTGCTCCCCCCAGGACAGCCCTAAATCAAGTACTGAGGCCGGCCCGGGAATTACAGTTTCATAAAAATGCGCGGGATTCAATAGTTCAATTCGTTACTGACAGTAACGCTGAGCATCACGGACCAACTAGACCCCAAACGGTACCTACAAACCAAATTTCATTAATTTCGGTTCATGGTAACTAAGAAGTACGGCGCGGCCTGCGGCTGACGGACAGATTTTTTTATTTATTTTTTTTTTTCATTTTTGGATTCTGCATTCCTTGCAACGGAAACCATAAAATTTTGAGGGGGGAGTTAAATTTTTTTTCAATTCCAAAGGTTCATTATTGAAAATAATAAGCCAGAATTAATTTATAGAGCATTTATTACATTTTCATTACATAGAGAAATTTTTAGTACTCTTATTTATGGCAGACGTTTAGGAAGTTTGATTAGCTGAATTGCTCCCCACCCCACACCAGAGAAACTCATCAACCAAGTATAGGGACGGCAAAATAATTACAATGTTAATCTGATTCAGAAAACAATCAATTTCAGTGCTATTGCCCCTGCTAATCCACGCTGTACAATTATGCAACGCTCGTCCGTTGATGTTTTTCCATCGAAACACGGTTACCTACTGGTCAATCATCTTCATGGAAAAACGCTGTTTTACATACGCTTTTTCATCCTGTCCATTTATTTTCTTCCATCTCATAGCCACCGAATTGGATAGCAGGGAATAACTGGAAGTCATCAATTTGCTAACAGCTGACGCTGGATTCCGAACTGTTACGTTCCAATTGGTCAATTTATTGATAATTCCAATTGAAACTGGTGCGGTTGGACGCGTGTAGTGTAACTGAGAGAGAAGGCGAAAGAGAAATGATTGAACGTAAGATAATGTCAACAGACCTCATCGATTTTTCATTTCACTTTATTCTAATTTCAAATTGAATTTGTATTGCCTAACAACTGTTGTAACTGAGGTCTGACACTCGAGGAAAATACAGTTTGAAAGTCGATTACCAACTGATAGATGATTAAAAATGAAGTCAATTTTTTCGATCCCAGAAAATTCTACCAATACCCCTACCGTCATCAAAGACGATTCTTGTGCGTCAATGCCCTTCATCCGCGAAAGAAAATCCCTCAATTCTCCTATGTGAGCACTTAACAATTGTACAACCAACAACAATACGACAGACAATCCTGTAATCCCAGTTTCTTGAAAGGAGCAGTCCAGAACAATTTTGCTTCATTTTATCCCCCGATTCGTGGAGTATATTCGTCAATAAACCTAGTCAACCTTAAAACTTGAAGGGCTACTACAACACGCCGAGTTTTCCTGCAAATGCGCTAAATCCCTTCCCATTCAGCAAAATGAATTGCGTTCTTCTATTCATTGGAAATGGGAGATATATATGTTGAAGCTTTTTCCAGTGAAAGGGACACTCACTGAGTTTCTCCTACAAGTCCCTGTATAGATGAACATAATTGGATCTCTTTTTTTCATTGAACATTTTTTTCATTGGGAAAAAAATGGAATACCACTCTGCTCGCGAACTCATGCTTTGTGCTACACGGTCATATCCCATCACAAAATTTTCCGACTCACGCCAAAGCGAGGACCTTTGAAAATATCATCAAAATCGTTCAAACAAACAATAAACGCGATCACATTTTGGATTCCTCGAATTTCGATGAATAGACCCTGAGAAATGAGCGTAAAAAAGGTTTTAGGTAGGTATCTATTTTTTTTTTTTTTTTTTACCACGAGCAGATTCTACTACCTTCTGCGGAATGATACTCAACTGGTAGTGACGAAATGTCTGAAAATAATTATCTGTTGTATTCCCCTGCATGTATTCATCATCACTCCCCACTACATTCTGATCACAAACTCACAGGCGATCCCATGCCTACCACAATTTCAGTAGTAATGATTGAGTGCTACCAGAGACGATTATGTAGCTACATGCGCAGTCGTTATGATTATCACTCCAATCGAACTGACACCAATAGGCGAGCTTCAAAATTTACGCTCATCCAAAAATTTTAGGAAACTGGTAGAATAGATAATTATATGGAGATACGAGTGTGCAAGCAACTCTTGAGATCCGAAAGAGTAAGGAATTCTGCTTTTCTGTACGGTACGAACTTGAAAATAAACACAGATCACTATGTCTGTTCCTGTGTCTCGAACGCAAAACGTTTATCGGATTTTGATATAGGACTCAATTATGACAATTTTCAGCAATTTCGTTTCCAGAACTCAAATTTTACACACATTTGTAAATATTAAAAAATGTCTGTCCATCTGAAGAATTCACCTTCTCGTCCATCATTACAATAATTTTATCTGAATTTAATCAAGGTGCAGAGGTTGAGGGAACGCATGAATTATAATATATCCATAGCATCAACAACGATAATTCATGCTTCATAGATATCATAATTTTGCAAAATCAATTTCGTTGAAAAACCAACATTTACATTATTTTTGAGGGAAAAACTCTGATCTCTCTGCATGGAAACTATCGAGAAACGAATAAAAAATACTGCAAATTATTACACAACGGTTTATTATTTACCTGCATAGATGCCCCTTCTACGTAGATATTATAATAAACCGTTGTGTAACAATTTACCGTTGTTTAACAATTTACCCAATAATACTTCAACGTGTGTTCAAGTTGAAAAAGTACCTATCAACCAAATCCAAAAGATCCACCATATTTCAAATGAAACAGTGTCACAGAACAACCAACTCGACTTCATACAGCCATCCGTGATTATAATCAGGTGATCCCTAGCATGATATCTGGGCCGGATTCATACCGTTTCATTCACAATCATGTTGTCGAAGCTTTTCGGTGCAAACGAATGGCTGGTCGTACAATGCTCCGACTGGCCTCAAAAAATTCTTTAGTTAAAGATCAGTTTCAAAATGTAAAAAAACCATACCCATCTACTGAACGTTTTCGAGCTACGGCATTCTGAAAATGTCAACCCCTATTTTTCACCCCTTAGAAATGAATGACAGTAACGTCGAGCTTCGAGGACCAATTAGACCCTAAACGGGACCTACAGACCAAATTTATTCATTTTGGTTGATGGTCACGAAGAAAAGTGCGAAATTGTTGGTTTATTATTTTCAATAATGAACTTTCGGAATCGAGCATGAAATAAAATGTTGAAGACCCCCTCAAAATTTGGTGGTTTTCGTTTCAATGTACTTAGAATCCGAAAATGCAATAATAACATTTTTTTCTGTCCGTCCGTCGTATGCCTTATTTTGCACTTTCCATAGTTACCATGAACCAAAATTAATGCAATTTGGAGGTTTGTCGGTCCCGTTTGGGGACTAGTTGGTCCTCGAAGCTCGGCGCTACTGTCAGTCATCTCTAAGGGGTTCAAAATAGGAGTTGCAATTTTCAGAACGCCGTGGCTCAAAAACTTTCAACGGAAGGGTTGGTTTTTTTAGGTTTTTAAGTTGAAGTTAAACTAAAGAATTTTTTGAGACCACCCGGAGCACTGTACGACCAGCCGTTCGTTTGCACCGATAAGCTTCGTCAACATGGTTGTGAATGAAACGGTATAAATCCAGCTCAGACATCATTGCTAGGGACCAAATGATTATAATCACGGATGGCTGTGTGAAGTCGAGTTGGTTTTTCTGTGATATTATTTCATTTGAAAAATTATGGATCTTTTGATTTTGTTGATAGGTGTACCTTTGCAAGTTGAACAAACGTTGAGGTATTATTGGGTAAATTACCTATTACACAACTGTTTCTTATACTGTCTACGCAGAATGGGCATCTATACAGGTAGATTATTACACAACCGTATATTATTTTCCTTATGATTCATGAATAACTACAAATAATTAATTAATGACTGAATTATTGAATCCCGCGCATTTGTATGAAACTTTAATTCCCGGGCCGGCTCCAGTACTCCACCTAGGTCTTTCCTGGGGAGAGCTCGAGAGTAGTGTATTGACCACAGAAGACAGTGATCTACGCAGAGCGGGCATCTATACTTGTAAATAATAAACCGTTGTCTAATAATTTGCAGCGTTTTTATTGCATTTTCGGATTCGACATAGCCTGGAAATGGAAACCATCAAATTTTAGTTTGGGGGGGGGGGGGGGTAAAAAATTGTTTCATGCTCGATTCTAAATGTAATATTGAAAATAATAAACCATAACGGGTATTATACTAAGAATGAATTTTGTGATAACATATAACTAGAAATTGGCTAACATTCCACCAAGAGATCGGCACATAAGTACCTACTGGAGCTACTTACAATGTCTAAAAATTATGATTTACAAGTATTTCGATATTAATGAGAAGTAGCGTCTAAGTATTCCTTGTGTGAGATCGACCACAAAAGAGTTTTGAATGGATGTCGACTACAGAGCTCAGAGCTAACTGACAAAGTTTCGAATAAGTATATAAACCTAAAACTATCTTCCTATTTCCCCTGTGACATATCATCAATTTTGAGATGCCAATCAATAATTCTACATTTGTCTATAGCCAGCCGTTTTACGTGCAAGAAGAAGACCTGGCCTATCATCATGGGACTGGGGATGGGTCTGGGCCTCGCTTCCGAGTACTGTAAACGGGAGTTCGGCCACGCCCTCAGCGACAAACGCAAAAGACGCCGCCGCCACAGGAAGAAGCAGCACCTCAATTGGTCTGAGGTACATGTTATATTCATAATCCAACATGTTATATTCATAATCCAAAATTTTACTTTTATTAGAGACATGTTATAAACATCAGGGATATATAATTATTTATTGCTTCATTACTACATCCAAAACGTCGTCGTTCTGCTTTAGCACCTGACTTTCCGCATTACCAGCTCCTAGAGTTTCATTTTCCACTCGTCGGCATCCTTTCCACCTTTTATTCCGTTCGTGGAATTGAGCTATATATATTCATTGCCCGGTTTTTTTCCTTCTTCTTCCTTCAGTAACTCCCTGGTATTAAGGTAATCCAAATCTCAGAGTTTCACGGTACATGACTCCTGAATTTTGGTAGTATCATATAGGTATATCATAAATGATCATTTTGGATATGATGAAATTAGTCTCTTTGTTAATTAATTGCATTTTATGCTATGGTGGGCTTGAAACATCGATGACAATGGGAGGGAATTACAGAGGGGTGAGGGAAACTTGAACTAAAGACAAAAATTAATTATGAAACGTTTAGGGTAGATTCCTCAGTTGGTCTCACTTTATAAATTCATCAAAATCCAACAGCAAGTGAAATGTCCTGGAATTGAATGAGCTTCGGAACTTACTATGGGACGTAATTATGTTTATGCGGACATGAAGTAGAATTGATAGAAAGTTTATAAACCGTCTATACATAATAAACTTTGTATGAACTCAACATGTGAATTTGACTGCATTTTATATGATATAATTGGATGGTCACAATGAAGGCTGCACATCACCAAGATATTCTAATCGAATACGAACGGTAGTACAATACGATAGCGTAGAAATGTGTCGTCTTGCTCTCTGAGAAGCTTGAACCAGGCAGTTTTTCCTAACTTTTTCAGTGACTCGGTTGGGTTACGCATACTTGCACTGAAAAACGATGATATATACGTTGTGGATTTCTGCCACAAACAGTACAGGAAGCAAAATAGTTTAGAAAACTAATGGGATCGAACGACATATCTATAAAATTCAGTCTTATTTAGAATATGGAGCTCTGGCCTTCCAATCACTGACACTGGAGGGAGCTCATCGAAAGCAATATTCATTTGTCTCAGGTGTGGGAAATATTGGAAGTCTCGGTTGAGTCGCTCTTTCAAGAGTTTATTAGACGTCCCGACTTCAAGACGGTTCCAAGTGGGCCCTTCAGGCCATGTTTTATCGAGGTAGAAGCAATAACCTTTTTCTTCAGGTTGTCGAGAAGGCTCATTGACTGCCAATCTCCTTTGGCGCTCATTGGCATTCGCCGTCCTTTTTTCAACACCGGTCGATTGCCTCTTGGTCTCGACCGTTAACTCACTTTACTGCCGACCCGTGGACTCCATCGGCTAAGCAGTAGATGAATTTGAATTAGTCAATTTTCAATTTTGTCTCGCATTCCAGTCGACACGACGATGAACCAAATTGTTTACGGGGATGGGGGAGGGGGGGGGGCATTCATACGATACATAGCTCTGATTTTATCGGGCGTACGATGGGGGATATTGGCGATGAAAGAGCCCGTAGATCGGTCCATAATCGGTTCATAATTATTTCAATGCATACAACACCTAGTTGATACCAAACATATTTTTTATCCGTTGCACAGCATGACGGATGGAAAGACGCATATTATTATTTGGAGATTTAGAGTTCTAATTTGTTTGGAACGGAACTACTATAGCTATAGACTGTCGAAAATTACTGGCATTGTCGGTCATGACTCTAAGAGCGAATTTATAAACTTAGGTAATGTTGACGAGTTTCGTCAAATTTTGACCCCTAAAACACGAATGAGAACCACTTATTGTGGAAAAATGTATTGTTCGCCATTACAATGGAATTTCTCTCTAGATTCATCATCCTAACGCTCGATTTGATGCGTTTGCAGTATTGGTTGCGGCGTTTAGACAACGTTTACCATCCATAGTGACGACATATATTTTTATGATCCACTTTATTTTTTAAATTATTCACCTGTTCATCTTTGATTCCATCCTTTTGGTTCCGAAAATTCGAATTTTTCATCTCGTTCAATAAACAACAGGTATTATAATAGTATATTATAAGAAATTAAAAACCTAGGGATGGATTCAGAATGCACTAAAACGGATAATGCCAGCAGGTACTAAAAATTGCTACAACGTAATATTGTCTCAAGAATTGAGTAGGTACTTACGCTAAAAGTTGCCAAAAATGGAATGATAGAGTCAGCTCTGTAACTCATGCTGATGAGGAAAGAGGAATAATAAATAGACTTTCAGTTCATACATTGCCCGAGTAATGAAAACAGGAAAATAATGACTTTTCATACTTTGCCTGGAAAAGAGCTAAAGGTTTGTGACAACCATGTGTATCACGCAAGCCTAGAATTTCAGATTATGCCAAAAAATATGGCACCCATTGGTCTGATATTGGACAATTTTATCGTCAAATCCTTTTACACAAGTTGTTCATGAATTACGAATTTCTTTGCGAATTTATGGTGAATTCGTAATTCATCATTGAAAAAAATGCATTCTTTGTCAACAATATCCGAAAACGGCAATTAACACTAATGATGCCATAATTCGACAAAAAACGTAACCTCCTCAATATTTTCTGAGGTCAAGTGATCGTTTCGAAACAGTACCTAACCGAAATATGTGTTTTAACGCAAGAATAAACAAAGATAATGTGTGTCTTTCAATGCGTTTTAATCCTGGGTGTGCAAATTTTTGTAGGAAACTGTCACTATAATATTTTCTGGTAACTAAATATTCCCTGCTCAAAATACGAGTAGACCGTCTTGGTTGTGATGAAATATTATTCACCACGTAATCTGAAATACTTCTTTTTTTGTTTCAGCCGTGTAAGTGATTTGAAGATCCATCGCAGGGTCAACGCCCCTGCTACCACAAACAATAAACTTCTGCTCAAATTTGGATAACGATTTGTTCGCGTTCAACATCTAATTGTGGTACAGCAATGTAGGTATGGTGGGAATTTATACGCATTGGTGGAACCTTAATTCTGTCTGTCAGAACATTAATCTTTTTTGTAAGAAAATACTACACATAAAATGAATAGGTATGTTCTGATTTGAATGAAACTTGGAGATTATGTTCACGGCAGTTCGGTACGAAATGAAATATCATTATCGTAACTATTGGACCGAGAAGGAGGGGGAGTTTAATGGGGGGGGGGGGGGTGGATGTGAGGAAATCTACGAGTAGTTTTCCTAACACCTTGGCAGTTAGTAAAGAAGGAATGAACCTAGACGTTCCGGTTCGGAGAGACTATGGAAATAAATATGCTTAATGCAGATCAGCTTGATGGAAGTATAATTTATTGGAGTCGTCAATTCGGAGGAAAGGGAAGGGGGATTTCCTTTGTCCTCATGTGCAATGGAAATTCCAGAATGAAGTACCTAGCTAATATATCTCTAACCCTAGTCCCCTAGCATGTGTGGGAAGGCTTCAGGCAACTATTCCATCAACGATGTAAATTCGCTATAACCATCAGTCAAGAAAACCCGAGAATAGATCATTCATGGCATAGATCGTTAGTGATTTTTTAACCACTATGAAGCGTTCACACTCTTAGCGGACAAAAATACGCTTCCAAAAATATTGACGTTCGCACGGCATCGCAGAGGTGCAATAGAGCTCGTTACTATTCAATATTCATCCCTGTCACAACTGATGAAGTGGCCAATCGAATCACCCTCACATCAACTACAAAACGCAATAACACAAAGGTCGTTTTGAGACGGTGATATTAACATCACAATCTAGGCTGCCGTCAGGGTCTTTTATTTTTCAGGTCCTGCGAGCCATTTTCCCGTCTACAAAGACCGTAAATAAGAATGACAAATAGTTTGTCTACTCCCCGTCCTTGTGCACACAGGCCTGTTTTATCAAAGTCTTCTCCGCAACCTCGGTGGGTCCGTTCCTCGGATCAATGATATATATTGGTATAAATCTTGGAGAAAATAACCCCTTCAACGGCCTCCTTTTCCTGTGGAGTGCTTTCTCAGTCCTTTTTATTTCAACCACAAAATCACAGCGTCGATATTGGAGGGAAAAAACTTGTACAAACCAGAGCATCCGACAGGACTCGATTGAGGGTTCCTCTCTGCTTCGAATTAACGCAACCGTTGAGTCTCATCCAGACTGAAGAAAAGCGTTACCGGAATCAGTTTGGAAAAGCGTGACAGTTCGAAATCCCGCTGCCAGTCGGCACCCAGACTTCCCGGTATGGTAGGTTATTCAATCCGACGGACTTGAGGTGAGGAAAAATGAAAGAAGATGATAAAAAGGGTACTTTTTCTCCAGAAGATGAAAAAGACGTATTTATACATAACCAATGCAATTAGGTGCAGCGATTAAGGTGGATCAGCAACAACATAGAAACTGGTTTCATTTGGTAGATGCTGATCAGCTATAGATATACAGGTCAATTTCTTGGCGTAAAATGAAAATCATTTATGCACAAACTTTTTCATTTTCAACTAAAAAAATTTATTTTATTACTAAGGCATGAAAACAACCGAAACATAGCTATCAAGTAGGGGGCCGAAGGTGAATTTTCATACCAATAAACAAATCGCTGCAAATTATTACACAAAGGTTTATTATTTACCTGTATAGATGCCCCTTCTGCGTAGATCACTGTTTTATGTGGTCAGTACCCTCGAGCTCCCCCCCCCCCCCCCCCAGGGAAGCCCTAAGTTGAGTACTGGAGCCGGCCACGGAATTAGTTTCACAAAAATGCGCGGGATTCAATTGCTCAATCATGAATTATTTGTAGATATTCATGAAGCATAAGGCAAATAATAATACACCGTAGTGTAATAATTTACCTGTATATGTGCCCCTTCTACACAGATAGTTAATAAACCGTTGTGCAATAATTTACCCGATAATACTTCAACGTTTGTCCAACTTGCAAAAGTACCTATCAACAAAGTCCAAAAGATTCATCAGTTTTCAAATGAAATATCACAGAACACCAACTCGACTTCATACAGCCATCCGTGATTGTAACCAGGTGCTCCCTAGCAATGATAATTATATAGACCGGATTTATACCGTATGATTTATGATCATATTGACGAAGCTTTTCGGTGCAAACGAACCCCCCCCCCCCCCCCTGTACTGCAAGTTTTCGAGCCACGGCGTTCTGAAAATTTCAATCCCTACTTTTCACCCCTTAGAGATGACTGACAGTAACGCCGAGCTTCGAGGACCATTTAGACCCCAGACGGGATGTGCAAACAAAATTTCATAAATTTCGGTTCATGGTAACTAAGAAAAGTGCGAAGTACGGCGTACGGCGTGCGGCAGACAGAAATTTGTTTATTGCATTTTCGGATTTGAAACGTAAACTACATCAAATTTTGAGGGGAGAGGGTTAAATTTTTTTTTTTTTCATGCTCGATTCCAAAGGTTCATTATTGAAAATAATAAACCAAAATATCAAAAACGACTGCCAACGAGAGATCGGCCGAAGTGTATCCTCGAGTTCTTATCGGATCTCAAATTGGCGCATGCGCGGAACATATTGCTGCGAACTCTGTTGAATTAATAGGGAAAAATCTATAGCCGATACCTTCCTTTATCCCCCCCCCCCTCCATCATCAACCCTGGAATATTCATTCATTCTGTAGTATAGAATTAGTGATGAAGTTATAGAATAAGCAGGTACCTTAGGGTTGAATACGTTTCATTACTTTGGGCGATGAAGCTATCGTTCCGATTGATTCGCAAATTTATTTGAGATCCTAACTCCTTGCATTCCTCGAAATTTGGTCGAAATCGGTTGGATAGAAGTCGAGATAACAACGTTACACGTTTTTCATTATAGTAAACACTAGATTAACCGACGTCCGATTAACCGACAATTGTATTCTCCGTCTCAAAATCGTTATCCGATTTAGGTAGGAATTCGTTTCTCCAATCGATTGAACGACATGTTTACTCTGTTAACCGACTGTTACCGAGATATAGCTATCATGAGGAAATGGAGAGACGTCGCTGTGCTGGGGAAATTATTGTCACAAAACCAGGAGAAAATAACGATTTTTTTTATCCTCAACAACCCCTAATTCCACCCTGACCGGATTTGTGGGAACTATTTTTTGACAGTGCACCATTATTTACACCCCTTATTATCTTGTGTTGTACTTACTTATGTACTTGTAAATACACGCGGCCAACCTATCGATTATTCAATACCCGACCATGTAGGCTGATAAAAAGTTCACTGTAATTCCGCTTGAACCGACTATCATTCTATGAAATTCAGAGGAGACCCCTTACGCCTGGAAATTTGTTTATCTTTTATATTGAAGAATCAAAATTGCCTTGATAAATAATGTATTCACCTTTATCAAGGAGAATTGGGTGAGGTTCGGGATTGACGACCACGTCAGGACACGACATTCCGTAAAGGTTGTGGTGGGTTTAGCTGATAGGGGAACGTAAATAAATCTGAACTAATATTGTAGTTAGGGGTGGTTTAGTTGCTCCAACTAGTTCTAATCCTCTTACGAACTCCCGAATGAATAATTTCGGACACATTCCCCTGTGGACGTTCGCCATCTTAATGCTGTGAAATTAATGAACGAATTGGCATTAGATGAAGAAGGGGACGTACATCGTTAGGGGATGTACATCATCGCACGAGCAGGATGTTTATTGCAATTACTCGTATTCAATATTTTAATCACTGTGATTTCAGAATATCCAGCAATTCCAGTTGATCTGGCAATCTTGCGTGCTGGTGTGTTTCTCTGGGAGAGAGCTTGTAAAGGTTGTGCAAAGATAAATACTGCGTATTATTAGTCCTCTGATGCCCATGACCGTGCTAAGCAGCTATTGACTCAGTGGATTGGTTGAGTTCATTGATCAACCAAGTGGCGGTTCATTCATTTTCAACTTCTAGGAAATGTTTTCCCCACTGAGTCGAGGCATCCACGCCGTTTGCTTACTCCATGAGGACGTGAGTTCTCAGAATTAAGGACTTGCATTAAGCTAGTCACCAGAATTAAGTGTTCGTAAATCTACAACTTCTCATGCAAAGATTAATACAACACCACTGAAAGAACCTTTTGGAACGCAATGGGCTGTATTATCAAATTTGTACGAGAGTCGCTATTCTCACAATTCAATCTACTACCACTAATACACTACCACTAAACCACCACCACACACCACCTGCCACTACCATCACCACCACCACTCCACTAACACTTTCACTACTACTAATTATTGTTTAACCAATAAACTGCACGGTCTCCTTGCATCATCCTAACTTTTCAATGTGGTCGATTGTCTTGTTTTCTCAGTCGATTTTGGAATATTTCAATCATCGACAGTACTTCTCCGGAGTACTTCTCTTATTTATGCAGCAGGTACATATCCGGTTCCTGTCGCCACCACCAGGCCATCACTGACTCCAGCCTCGTCTATGGTCTCCCACCATTCTGCTCATAGGTAGCATATTTCCTCCACTCCACTGGAAAGGTGCCTACTCCCACACGTTGGCCACCTGCAGTTTTGGATAGGTATGATACCTTTTCTTTCACTATTAGCCCTTCATCTTCGGCACTGAGGTTCAGTACCAAAGATTCAAAATACGTAGGTACCAATAAAAGACATTACTATCAAGAACATTGAAGATATTGATAATCTATAATAACTACTCGCATTTTCAATTTCTAATATCAGTATCTCCTTATTCATATTTTGTTCCACACTCTGAGAACCATTCAAAGCTATCAAGTTTTCCCACACCCTCCACCACATCCACAAACATAATTATATAGCCGTATTTTTAAATCAATCTGAAATTTATTTTTATTTTTATTGGATCGGAATAAATTGCAAGCTTTTTATTCCACCTTCTTTCAAGATCTTAACACGAAGCACCCTGTTGATATAGCCCTAGCTATAAGGACTAGGAAGGAAAAGTGAAATACTTAACCCAGCACGACCCACATAAATCTCCTCCATCTCTCCTTGTCCCTTCCGGATGGTGAGAGGAATCCTCTTGAACATTCAGAACAGCGATATCAGATGGAACATTTAACCAACCACAGATATTTCATCTCAACATTTTTCATACGAGTATTTTTCAGGCAAACAGTAATAATTAGGCTATCGACCGGCTGGCCTACTATCGACCGGCCAGTGAATAACGAAATGATCATTTTTCTACCAAGCACCAGTACAAACCAAATACCGTGAAAGCATTCAATGCACCTATTGAACTTACTGTTGACGAGTTCAACAATAGCAACCGATTATTTGATTGCACAACTGGAGGACAACATAATGTTCAGCGAAAAGGCTTGTTTTCTGCAAATGTGCTCGTATTCTATTAATAAGAAGCCTTAATTCATTTATAACTATTAATTATTTATTTTAACTCTTAATTTCGAATGCGTGTGGCAAAGGAAAACAACTGTTACAACTAAAAAGTAGTTTACAAATGAAATTATGAGTTATAAAGGGAAAGGCTTGATAGAAGTAAGTTCCATTTCCCTGTGATAAAATTATTATTGTTCTGCGTTCTCTTAATTACTTCAAAGTAATGTGGTACGGTCAACTACGATAATGCACATTTACTTACCTGCGTACATATCCGTTTATTACTTGAGGTCAAAACAGGGCGATTCAAAACCTCGAATAATTTTGTTATCGCACATTCCGCTCGTTTTTATTACCTATGGTTTTTACGAACCACATAACTCAACTCCACATAACTCGACATAACTCGAGGAATCGTAAACGCTGAGCGCACTTTGGTTGCGTGGCGTATTCGCGGCTGGGACTGAATAGCTTTGAATAGATTCAATGCAATGATAATTGTTTTATTTAACATATTGAGTGCGTTTCAAGAAGTCTTGCCCAATTTTACGTGAAAAGGTGTCCAACCATCCATCAGTTTAGGACCTCAGCCCACATCCTGATCGTTACTGACGCAAAAATATACAACAGTGGTCGGTACTTACCAGTAATCATTCGAAAGTAAGAACCGAAGATATGTGTACGCCTGCTTACACTTATTCCGTCGGTATGCTAAAGGGTCATCAATGGGAAATCGATTTCACAAATCTATCAGTTATTATTGAATCGAAAGTGTACCACGATTCAAACCCATTTGTACCGAATTCATCGAAATGTGTATTGAGAAGCGGTTCTAACGATGTAATTGAACTTACTCTAAAATGATAATTCGAGTACTTTTCTATTTAAAATCTTCACCACTAGCAATTTTATTCAATGAAAATCAAGAACACCGAAATTAGGAAAAATTGATTTAAGCAGAGTTATATTATAAGGAATCATAATTGGAGCGTTCAGTCCAAGCTCTCAAATAATCTTCGCGATATACTTGCCTGGCTGGCAATGTATAATTTACTGCAATCTACAATTCGCTGAAGATACCTAAAAATTGCCAACAATTAAGAGATGCTGTGTTTTGATTATCAAAAATATTGTTTTCATGGTCCAAAGAAATGGTTCCCAATCATAATTATTGAGTTTTTTGACATGGTTGTGCTTTGGGCTGCATAGGTACACAAGATTTGTTGTGCATGGCCCAAATTACGTAGACTATAATTGGTCTTACGACACCTTGATTTCTGAAGGTTTTAAAATACAGCCCAGGTGAGTGTAAATCCGTTAGTTTCCATCTCACAGAAATCGCTTACCACTCCTTGGAAAGGTCACAATTTATCTCAAAGCTTCACGCTGCCCAAATCTGCACTCCCCTATTCCTCATTGCGTAAAAGTCGTCATCAATTTGGCATTTGTACCTAATCGTACTGTGAAGCTAACACTATGGAAGTAGGGGTACCAAACATATCCGTGATTCTGTTTTTCCATGTAGAGGAGAAATTCAAGTTATTCGGTAGAAAAATAACTTTTATTAGGTATAGTTGTCTCCTTCCAGATTCAGTTTATAATTAGACTTCATGCACTATTGGTTACCATGATTCTTACTAACATAAATTATTGGACGAGAACGCTGGTAGTTTTTGTGGTTTTTTTTTCCCAAGGATGAAAGCGAGCATTTTTTCTCTCAGAAGTGGGCCAAATTCGAGTTTATTGCGGTCAGAAGTCGCTGAAAATTATTGACATTCGGTAAGTCACCAACTTTCAAAATTTCCTCATACAGCCATGCTGCATGACTGGATCCCCCCCCCCCCCCACCTTGAGTTTTGAAGTGATACCAACAGAAAAACCCCGGTGTTCTATTATAGCCTGCTTTGGTAATCTCAATATTCCGCTTTTGTCCATCCTTGAAGCGCAAAAACACTTGGAGTTGTCAACTAGATGCGTAGAGGGATGGGTATACAAAAAGCCAGAGGTGGAACTTGAGCGAACGGAGCAAGGATTAAAGGTGATTTGGCCCACTCCCGAGTTGATTATGTTGAGGGAAAATAGGAAAGGCCTTTTTTCTCTCAGCCGCTGCGCTCTCTGTGGGAACCTTTACTAAGGGTAGGGTAAGTTGAATTTGCATGGAGATTGAATTAGATACTGACCCAAAGGGATCGTCCAGACGTCAATCACCGATAGGAAATACGACCTAAGCTCGTCAAACCCATGCATTCACTGCCCCTCATCAAAACTTAACTGCTGAGACAAAAAGAAACGTCATGGCGGTTTTTATAGCGGAACCCAGCATAGTTTGTGCCTACCTACTACTGAAAAAAATTATTGCCGTTTTTTTATTCACTCTCATAATTTCACAAATACTTTGCTCGGAATTCGCTAAGTACCTACTAAAACAACATCTGCCAAGTGGGTGGGCAGCTTCCACGCATCTTTACTTTGATTCAAATAATTTGTTGCCGTATCCGCAATGTATGTATGTAAGTACATTCTTACTTGTTTACCTTTAGTGAAGATCTTGTTAAATAGGTCGTTTGGACTAAATTCACTTGCCTAATATTTACCAGTTTACCTCAAACGACCAGACTTGTACTTACCTTGCGTTCGGCTAACGTTTTGAGCCTATTATTTTTCCTATTATTTTCCAATAGATTCCTAATCCTTTCCTCCTAATCCTAATTCTCTACCATTTGACTAGCGAAGGAGCTAATGTACGAGGAAATAATGTGTTGATCTAGCCGTCCACAAGCCGACTCTTGGGTTCTCCATTGCCACTCACTGAGCCCAAAAAATTACATTACACAAAATTCAACTGTGATGGGCCACGTTGTACCTACATCTTTCTGTATTTTGGTTTATTATTCTGTGAATAATACACCTATGTATTCGCTCAGCAAAAAATTTTTATAACACCCCCTCAAAATTTTTTCTTTTCCGTTTCAAGGTGCGCAGATTCCAAAAATGCAATGTCCGTCCGCCGTACGCCGTATCACGTGTACCGGCTTCATTTATGGTCTAAAAAAGTCGTTCTTTCGCACACATGCTCCAATTGGGCCCTAGTTGTGTCCCGAAACTTTGCAGCCCGATCGGAATATACCCAGGGGTGCTATGAGTGAAAATGTGTATAAAAATATGTACTTTTTGTGTTTTAGTAACATGTTAGTAACATGAGCTTTTGAGATATCGTTTTCCATGTTTTTGGGGACGAGAAGACCGAATATGAAGTCGATTTTGACCAAAGAGTGGATAATTGATTTCTACCAAATGTTCAGCCCCCAAAATTGATTTTTTATGAGTGAAAAACCTGGTAAATCGTCTGAAATCACCATAAATTTGTATAATAACACTGGGAAAAGGGTCAACACGTGGATCAAGACGATTAAATGGCACTACCACTGATCAAAGATAGTTTAAAAAAAAAAGAAGAAAAAAGCGTTTTAGGGGCCAAAATAGTTATTTCAATTATTGCACATGGACGAAACAATAAATGAACAGCCAGCATTTCTGTAGAGATAGGTATGCATAAGACAAGTGGTGAAAAAACTCGATGTCCTGGTGCAATGAAACTACCGAGATAATTATTATTCTAGATATCAGAGAACTACGAAACATGTGTTGACTCAGCTCTATTCTCGTAGTTTTCATAATACGCGTCTTCCGTTTGCTCTGGAACTGGGACTGGGACGAGCCGTCAAATATTTTTCTCTCGCTCGCCTGTTTTCATTTCGAAGTCCCGTCTTCGAATCCATGGCACAGGTAATGGACGGGGCTAAGGACTGGACGATAGAAGCAGTTAAGTCCCGTGTTGTCTTCCCCCATGAGCGTTGACTCCGGCTGTAATAGAATCTCAGAGGCACTCCTGGGAAATCTCTGTGTGGGTTACGTTTCTTCCCTCGGCCAGCCACAGCCCTCACGCTCACCCACCCGCCGTTCGACAAACACAAACTCGGTTATATTTTTGTTAACATTTCTCAACAACTCTCTCCCGGGTAGAAATCAATCCCATTGCAGCATATATCATTTTTCGATCCTTCAACTTCGTCTTGTCAGTTGTCAACCGCTTCCCCTACTGAGGCATAACATAAACTGCAGTCCTTTGAAACCACATGCATACCTAATAGCGTAGAGTTCCAAAAATATTTCCGGAAAAACTGGAAATATCTCTGTTAATATTTAACTGATGATGATGAATAAGTTTTTATTTATAAGCACGGTACGATATATAAAAAAATCTAAATATAATATTTTAGATGAATTCTAATATTTGGCGAGGGCAATGCCAATGTTGCCGAATAAGAGCAGCATGTCCCAGCATAATATTCAGCATATTCCAGATTACATGAGATCTGCGTATAACAGGGAAGGGTAGGGCTTCATTGTGCAAAGCAAGAATGATTTACTTATGCAATTATTATATTAATGATTATTGCAAGGTACCTAGGAGGTGAAGAGCTGATCGTATGATAGGATAGAGTAAGCTAAACGTAAAATACACGTCTGACATATTTTTTCGCAATCAATTGGGCCAGCTCTTTTTCATGACTCTCTTTTATGGGACAATGGAGATTTTAACATAAATTAATATTATTCAAACTTTTATGGATTATAAATATAATATGAGCTGGGTTCTTTTTGGAGGATTCCAATCTGGTTATGGGGTTATGCACATCACCAGCTCATACAAATCTAGTCAAACGCTCGTGGAAGCTTTGTTGAGCCATAATATGGGAGGGGGGGGGGGGGGGGTTATCATGAAACATAAACAGGCTTGCACGGCAAAAAAAAGGTTGTTTTCCAGACAAAACATGATATTATCCTGAGTGTGATCACCACTAAGGAAAAACGCTGGAAATCCCAGCATAGATAACCCGTTTATAAAATATAATATGTACTATTCTATACATAGGTATTATGTAGATCGCAGACCCTCCGAAGGTTAGTACCTAACCCTGTACTCGTTACTAGGTACCTATCTAAATCACGAGTTAAATGTTGCTAAAATATTTCTGTCTATGACGAGCAGTAACTAAAACGGCAAAAAGAAACGCAAATAAAGAAGTTCTGAAGGAAAACTGTTGATGTGGAGTGAAATAGATGCCCCGTCTGCGTAGATCACTGTTTTCTGTGGTCAATACCTACCTTCGTGGTCAAGTATAATGAACCGTTGTGTAATAACTTGCCCATCAATAATACTTCACGGTTGTTCAAGTTGCAAAAGTACCGATCAACAAAATCCAGCCCCTTCTTGGTTGATGAACCGTTGTGTAATAATTTACCGTTGTGTAATAATTTACCGTTATGAAATAATTGACCGCTGTGTAATAATTTACCGTTGTGTAATAATTTGCCGTTTTGTAATAATTTACCAATGTGTAATAATTTACCCATCAATAATATTTAAACGTTTGTTCAAGTTTCAGAAGTACCTACCTACCAACAAAATCCGATAGTCCATCACTTGTCAAATGAAATAATATCGCAGAACAACCAACTCGACTTCATACAGCCATCCTTGTTTGTAATCAGGTGCTCCCTAGTGATGATTATATGGGCCGGATTTATACCGTTTGATTTGCTTTTTGGTGCATACGAACGGCTGGACGTACAATGCTCCGGGTGGTCTCAAAAAATTGTTTACTCAAGACAAATTTAATAACGTAAAAAAAACCATACCCTTCCATCGAAAGTTTTCGAGCTACGGCGTTCTGAAAATTTCAACACCTATTTTGAACCTCTTAGAGATGACTGACAGTAACGTCGAGCTTCGAGGACCAACTAGACCCCGAACGGAACCTACATATTATAACCCGAATTTCATCAATTTTGTTTCATGGTAACTAAGGAAAGTGGCCAGTACGGCGTACGGTGGACAGACAGAAATATTTTTTATTGCAGTTTTGGATTCTACATACCTTGAAACGTAAACCATCAAATTTTGAGGGGGGGTTAGAATTTTTTTTTTCATTCTCGATTCCAATGGTTCATTATTGAAAATAATAAACCAAAAGGACAACTCCAGGCGATACGCAAGCGACAAGACCGATTCACGGCAAAACTAAATGCAAATTAATAATTATGACCTACAAAAAAATCGTTTAGCAAAATTTGAGTTATTTTCCTTGAGCACCCAAACTGACCCCCCCCCCCCCCTAACCCGCAACGCAGGCGTACTGACGCGATAAATTGTTCAGTACTCTTTACGTTGTGTTGTTTCCCAGTGGTAAACAGCCCCTTCATCTGTCCAGTGAGGAGTGAAAGGCATCGGCTTTGGGAGGGGAAGAGAACTTGTTTACGCATATATTGCAGGTGCAGCGAAGGGTAGCAGACGAGGCGCATGATACTACGCTGAATGATTTAAGAGCTTCAGCGAAGGCTGCTTACAGGCCCGAGCTATGCCCGCAAATTAACGTGTGAATTATTGACACCTACGTTCGCGGCCCGCAGTCGCCGACATACGCAACCGGCGTTTCTCGGCCGCAGCAACCAGATGTGAATATGAATTAGCCATTGAACAGCGTGTTTCGCTTCCACAGGAATGGATACGTGCCACTCACATAGAGCACTTTGCCAATGAGCGATAAATTAGCCGAAGTGGGCTAAGGACTGATACCATACCACCTGCAAGTAAGTTTCAGATCAAATGAAAACCTTCTTGTTCCTGTTATATTGAAAGGTGTCCTCCTAAAAAGTCTGCATACTTACAGGGTGTCCCAGAAATATCCCCTCCCCACCACTTATTTTCCTTAGGAAGGGGTTTAATTTAAAATATTTCAAGGTAGAAACCCCACCTAATTATGTTTTATCATTTTCAATAATGAACCTTTGGAATCGACCATGAAAAACATTTTTTAACCCCCCCCCCCCCTCCCGTTAAATTTTCATGGTTTACGTTTGAAGGGACGTAGAATGCGAATACCGAATAAAAGCTATTTCCGTCCGTCCGCCGTCCACGGCTTTTTCCGTAGTTCCCATGAACCAAAATTCACGAAATTTAATATATGGGTCCCGTTTGGGATCTAGTTGGTCCTCGAAGCTCGGCGTTGCTGTCACTCAACTATAAGGGGTCAAAAACAGGGGTTGAAATATCCTGAGTATCCCTATCTCGGCAAATTTTTATTTCGAGGTGTGGATTTTTCGAATTTTTGAATAGTTGGATTTTTTCTGAATTTTTGAGACAATTTTGAGCATTCTACGATGTTGCCATAAAATTACCCTGAAGAGCAGGGTGTATGCGGGCATCAAGCTGAGTTGAGAGCGTACATCTCTGTTCCATCGGCCAGGTTGGCGCTGTAGCGCAGCAGTTTCAGTGACGAACTGGAACGCCAAAGCTCCGAGATCGAAACCAGCCGGACTGAATATTTTTCACTCCACATCAACAGTTTCTCTTCAGAACTTCATTTGCGTTTGCCATTTTAGCTAATGTTTGTCATTGATAGAATTATTTTAGCAACATTTAACAAGTACGGGGGTTAGTTACTAAGCTACGGAGGGTCTGCGATCTACATAAATAGAAGGTGTTATCTGTACAAAGAGCTGTGATCTGTCATAGAAGAGTGTTCTATACAGAGAAGGTGATCTGTCATAGAAGAGTGTTCTATACAGAGAAGGTGATCTGTAATAGAAGGGTGTTCTATACAAAATAATAAACCGTTGTGTAGGGATTTTCAGCGCTTTTGATGTAGAAACCAATCTGAAGTCAAATATTCGATGAACAGTTTCTTGGGCGCTAACTTCTCAACTGGACAACTGATCACGCTATAACCCTTCAGATCAAATTTAGGTCCTGCGATTATCAATAAATAAAATTTTCGTATGCGGCCGAGGTGGTAAGCAGCAAAGCAACACGTTCATGACGGCTGTGTTTCATAACAATTATTCTACTCCAATGGATCTACAATGAGCTCTAGTCCTAAGATTTAACCAGGTGTACCTTGTTCGGTGGGATACAAAATTGCCTCGGTCCAAATTTGACCTCCAATATCCAAATTCAAGATGATTAAGTCGTCTAGTGGTTGGAAACTAATCAATGAGACCCCCGCATTGAGTGAGAACTGCTATAAGGAACAAGGATCGCTGCAAAAGAAGGTAATTTGTAGAGCACGGAAGAGGTAGGTAAGCGGAATGAGGCAAAGTAATCCAGGGCAACATGCACATCTCCTTTTGTGTTCTTCGCCTAATAGAGCGCGCGCTCTCCGCTGTTAATAATCCGTGCTGTTCTTTTCTTTTACCTAAAACACAAAAGATCTTTGTGAGTTGTCGGCGTTAAAGACGCCTTAGAGGTTCGTTTCCTATTTCCAACTCATATGGGCCGTTCCGTAGAAGCTGAAGGAGGGAATTGTCATGCTCTCCCGTAACAGCTCTGCCTTCTGGTTTCCGCGCTGGGATTTCTGAATAAACGTTTGGAACGGCGAATGCGCTGCTATACGCGACGGCCCTTGAAAGCTCCTTCTTGCTCCGTTTACTCAATATGTAGCCGTTAGATACAATCCCCCTCTGGTGGAGGTAGAATTTCCAATCGACTGGGTCTCCTTGATTTCGGTTTGGATGGTATCAGCGGTGAGATTACCAAGCGCATATAAAACACGTTTGTTCCAAACGACAGAAAATTTAGGGAACGGTGAAATGAATCATAGGAATTGGATGAAACATGAAAAATAGTTATTATAGTGAATTCCAACTTGAATACACGCAACCATCGAAATTGTGAGAATGGACTATTGGAGAGAAGGTGGGGGAAACCGTTATGATCGTTGTAAAATGGGTACCTATTTGTACGATCCAACTTGAATAAATAGTTTCATGATTAACACGGTAGTTCAACTAGAGCGGTAAACCGACTGAAGTGAAACGGAATGAAAAATAATTTATCCTTGTGAAATAGGCCATTTGCAAGCAATAAAGTAGAAGGTAGTCATGGAATAACGCTGAAATATTATTATGTTATCTAATATCGATCATGATGATTCTGTCTGTGAGAAATAATGATAACGTCGAAGATATATCCAAGAACTATTGGCATTCCAGTTCAAACCATTGGTTATTCCAACGTAACTCCTTGATACTGGCATTGACACTGGTGTATAACACTGATTAGTAGAGTTTGAAAATGCATGCAGTCACCTTATCGATCCTGCATAATGGCTAGATAACGCAGTGAGATTGACGTGGTATCCATACCTAGTATTAAGCGTTGTTATCACTGATTTTAAGATAACTTGGAAATTGAAGAAGAAGACAATCAGCACTTTACATAGGTACTTGTTACTAGGTACTCTTCCTTATTATCCTGAAATTTTAGTAATTTAACTACTAACTTTAATCATTTTAACTAGTTTAAATAGTTTTAACTAGTTAAGTAGGACCTACACTATAGGTACATAATTTATTGCCTTTAGAAGGTACTTTTGTGTGCGTCTAGTGTAAATCTATTGGTACAGACCTGATTTACCTTCACAAACGATTGTTTCAAAAGCAATAGCTTATCGGTTGAGGGTAACATTTATGTATTATATGTATGTATTATATTATATAGCTCAGTACCTACCTACTTTGCTACCATAAAAGTGAATGATTAGAACCTACAATGGCCGTAGAAACGTTTGCGTCACCTAATTATGCTGCAATAGTTAGATTGTTGCGAATCTCTCGATGATGAAACATGGAGGGTATCATTTGAAAACGAAAGCTCATTTGGGAATTTTCTTCAACAATTCCAAGCAAACGCGTTACGTTATACTTGGTCATAATTACGAATACTCCCGATTTACAAATTACGCCAACTGAGGTAGTTGTCCTATAACTACTTATTTTTTTCAATTTCTTATTTTTAATGATGAACTTTTGTAATCGAATATTAGGATAAAAAATTAACCCCCCCCCCCCCCCCCCCCTCAAAATGTGTTAGTATGCGTTTCAAGCTAGCTACGTGGAATCCGAAAATCAATAAATTTCTGCCCGTCACCTGTTCATGAGTTTTTGTTCCGTGATATTATTTCATTTGAAAGAATAATGGTTATTTTGTATTTTGTTGAAAGGTACTTTTGCATCTTGAACAAATTTGGTTCAGTAATACGCATTCGCAAAAGCGAAATCTGAGCTACTCAATTCCTCATTAACCTATGACCCGATTTTGATAAAATTTTCAGGAACTTTTCTTCGCACTGCGCGGAGGAATTTTCCCTCAACCTTTTTTTTTTTTTTTTTTTCAAATCACACATTATGAACTACAAAAATAATATTGATAGATATAGAATTCTTGAATCCACCGCCATTTATGAACCTGTAACTGCCCGAAAGCCTCCATTACTCGATTGATGTATTTCCTGGGGAAAGCACGGAAGTAGGTATTGACCACAGTGTGTAGCTGTACATAATAATTTACAGCGTTTTTCACCTATTTGTTGATAGGTGCTTACAGGCTTGTTGTTCACGGCCAAACGAATCATTCAAATTAGGTGAACACTTGGGAATAAGTCGAGGGCCCTACTTACACGAAAATTCAGATTTCAATGGGCATTAGCTTTAGCTTTTTATAAGCCAGTTGTTTGCATATCCAAGAGCGAGGAGGTTTTTTGGGGCTGAGGAGGTTTTTCTTAGCGGGTAAATTTTTACAACATGGTTATATTTGTGGTGGTGGGGAGATATCACATATTTTTGCAATGATGCAAAAAATAAATTAAAAGAAATAAAAGAAATACGTATGAGAAATAAAAAAGTTTTCCCAGTAAAAATGTTTTTCTCCATAAAAATTTATTCCCAGTAACAATTTTTTCTTAGTAAAATTTGTATTTCCCAGTAAACATTTTTCCCAGCAAAAAATTATTCATTGCTTTCCTTGAAAATTTAAAACAATTTTTTTGTTCAAATTATTTCATAATTTTCTTTAAAAAATAGGTAACTACCTATGTAGTTTTATTTAAACACTATTATTTACGGTGTTTTTTAAAACTTCTTTTCAACTCTTTTTAAGAAGCACTGCAGGAACGTATAGTACGCGGAAATCACTTACAGCGCTCCAGACGTGATGTCGTCAGTTAGGTTACGTAGTTGACCATAATTTGCAGCGTTTTCGGTATATTATAACTTGGCTTCTACCGATCGGTTTCATATTTTGAACACTTCCTCAGTGATCCCCATTGAACAAGTGTGCCACATTTCAGCTCTTAAAAACCTCTCTAACCTTCGCCTAGAAACTGCACCCCTCACCCACCCAACAAATGTGGTGAAACGGTGGGGGGGGGATGCACAAAAGACACTTTGCTGCACCATAAGAAATGTGTGTGCAAAATTTCAGCTGGATCTGTTCTGTCTCTGACGCTGTAGCCCTGGCAAAGAAGAACAAGAAGTAGAAAACCTGAAAAATGGCTATTTTTCAACCTTCCATAACTCCGGCACCTAATGGTACCGAGGTTTGAAATTTGGTACACGTCCTCAGAGCCCTCGAGAATGGGTGTACGAAAAATCAACACCAGAGACACCCAGGGGGCCGAGTTACCGGGGGGACCTACATAATTGTTCTGCCGTGTAAACAGTGCTCTTGGTCAGTTTCGAGTTTTTAGGTTTCTTGGCGAGTGCGACTCTCCCGCGTCCCTAGACAAGTATACAAAATTGAATCCAACCAAATGACTTAAATACACGTTCGTGATATTCATCATAGTAGTTTCACAAAACCTCTGGCCCTCTGCTAACCTTCCTTCAGCCAAGTTTGTGAGTTATTGAAAAATTATACAAAAGTCCGAATGGTAAACAGACCCTCAGAAATCGGCGAATTATGAAAATCGCCCAGACGATGACGAACTTTCTTGAAGCTATGATAAACAAATTGGATAAAAATTCGCCTCGTTGGGAGAGGGCGAAGGTAATCAAAAAGATCGATACACCGGATTCCGTTCCGTGACCAAACCACTGTTGCGGGGTATATCATGAGCGCAATTTCTTCAGGGGAGGGGTTGGCTATCCTTCTAGGTCGATGTGGCCTATAATCATAACTGAAAATGAAGGGGTTGGCCGTTCTCCGTAGAGGAGGGGAACGAGAGAAAAATAACATTCACTGATAATGTTTTCGTTTAAGTTATTCGTGTATCCTAATGACCGATTCGGGTAATTGACGAGAGGGGCTATTATGACCGGATGGTATTCATGAAGGGTGTGTCTATAATTCTGGACAACGAGAAGTCGAAAAATGTGGGTATTCGGCGTTGCATGATGATTTGTTTGATACTACAGCGAAGCGGAGGTAAAACGGTATGGATAATTATATACCTGTGCGATAAGTGATTTTTCATTCACGCTCTTGTCATGTGTAATTTCACCTTTCCGGTTCAGGTAGAGTTGACTGAATAACTTTGGAATTTGGTTCAATATAATGTAGGACCATTCAGTATTATTATAAACAAGATGGCTCTACCAACCATGGAGTGCGAACACTTATTCAATGACAGAAGCAAGGGACTTGCGGGGGTGGGGAGGGGAGTTAGACTGCTTATAGGTAAGTACTCATTGAAAAAATTAGTAAAGAAAACAATCAAGCACCCTGTCGTGGTATCCTCCCAGAACCACTTCATGTATATTTACTCTTATAAGATTTCGCAATAAAACCAGGGAATGGAGCGGCAGACACAGGAGACCCGGAGGACCTGGAGGGGATCCCCACCATCCTCCACTAGTATGGAGGATGGAGGGAGATAGTCCCAGGGACTATAAAAACTCGGCTCCTTTGCCTTCCAACTCATTCTACGCTCCCCTCAAGTCGATGACTTATCTCTCTCACCTCGCTCCTCCTCTCTCCTTACTCTAAAATATCCCAGAGTGGTGTTAACCTTATAGGTGGTAAACACTAGGCACATTCCTCCTGACGCCTTAGTGGTGGACACCTTATAGGTGGTAACCAGGGGCGTTAGGTCCGCTACCTCTTCCTACCTCGCCCCTCACCTATGCATCCACCACACACCCAATACTACATGTAACACGATGCCGAAGTACCTACTTTCAGTTGAATAGTTTGTGTGTTATTTTTGGAGGGGAAACGGGATTAAAGAATTCGGTTCGAGGTCTTGGGCAGGACTGGTATTTTATTCCATGTTCAGGTTATAACCTCAGAGTTCATGGTTGACAATAACAATAATGTAAATTAGTAATTACACTTCTGTTACACTGTCCCAATACGATATTCAGACGTAGTGCCCACTACTTGAAGTCCTAACGATGAATGAACCTTCCTCATCAATCTCACCGCGACATAGTGGCATAAGAGTTCGTGATCCAGCGCGTTAATTCACTTGTGGTAGACGAGCGGTGCTTACTAATTCAACACAGTAACATCACCCGTAAAACCTCCCAAAGGATACAGGAGGAGAAAGGAGTTTTCAAAATTCGATGACGGTCCACCGCAGTCTCTTCCAAAACTTGTGACACTACGTGCAACTTCAAGATAATTGTCGGCTCCTACTCATTTCCTGTTCCCCCCTTGTCGGCGAGATAACATCCTCGCAACAGAGAAACTCCTTAGGGAACTAGGGATTCCTTCAAAAAGTTCCCCATTCTGTGAGAACGCTTTTTAAAACTTCCAACAGACCCCAAGTTGTCTACTTTCTACTCGTACCAACGGTATAGCGATCGCGACATGTCCAAGAACCGTTGTGAGGGAGTAAACTCCTACGAAACAGTCTTGAGAGAACCCTTGCATTCTTCAGCGAAAACCCATCAATCCTTAAGCACTCCTACCCCTAAACGCGGCCTTGGTATTCGCTTCCCTCTTTTAAAGGTATAAAAACTCCTTTTCTGAAGAGCCCGATAAAGGTTCTTCCACTTCTTTCTTTTCCCTTCCCTCCTCACCCTTTAAGAGGTCGGAGTTTCTATTTTTACGGCGTTAGTAAATATTTTAACGGTTTTTACGTTCCGAAAAAGAGAGTATTGTTGAGTGGGGGACATAGAGGGGAAAGTAGGGGTGGTTGGGGGATAGCTTTTACTTTTATTCGGTAGCGCCGATCTGAAGTACAGCTATTCACGGGGAAGTGATGGGAAGTTGACGGATAATGATGCCCGTGAGTACTATACAGTGCTATAATGCTGCAACGGTGCCTCTTGAGTGTGGCCTTGAGAGGGTCAAACACCGCCGGATCATCTTCTGATCTTTCCTCTTCATCTTAAACTCCTTTGAGAATAAATTCATGGAGAATAAGGCCCCAAATTTTTTCCACAACGGTTGATTACTTTCTGTATAACCTTCTAAATAAGCAGAATGGTACTCGAATACTGTAAGAGATAAAACGGAACGTAAGGGCTGTTCAGCAGATGGTCACTTATATGAATGTCAAAATGTTACAGTAACAGCATGTCCTTAAATTAATGTATAGGAATGATGAGGTCTCGGGATGGTCTCATCAACTTCCCACATAAATCAAAGGCAGTTTGTGGATTACACTAGACAAGCCGTTTTTCTTGATAGGTATATGTCCTACTGATTAATTTTCATGATGGGGGCATATATTTTTGCTTCCTCACTACCGAAGATAGGGAAGCCTTGGGTTCGTGATTGAGTAAAAAAAATGTAAGTTCTCCAAAATTTACATTTCCACTACCACATTGCATTTCAGACATCAAGGAACATTTTTGGTTCCGTTTCTGTCTGTCTGTCTGTCTGTGGTAATTCCTTGCAACGCCCATAACTGCCCGAAATGATGGTAGAAATCGGCTGAAATTTGAAGAGAGTAGGTGTAGACTGGGTCACAGATGGTCCCACACAAAAATCATTGAAAAAGTACTGTAACTTTCGTCTGAGTATGTGCAAACGTGAAATACTTGAAACGCTCATAACTACCATAAATATCGTTGAAATCAGTTCAAACGTATAGGGTCGATCAGGAATAACACTTTGATAGCTCCGTATTAATTTCATTAGAAAGTACTGTAACTTTCGTCTGCGCATGCGCGAACATGAAATGTTGACCATTACCTTGTAACGCTTCTAACTGCGCGAAAAACAGTCGGAAAGAGCTGAAATTTTGAGGGTGCGCGCGGGTTGGATCACAGATGGTTCCGCATCAAAACGAGCCTACCCAACTAGTCTATACGTTCATGTGATTCAAGTGAGGAAGCTATACTGCCTACTCGAATAGGCAGACGTTTTTATATCGTCGATCTCTAGCAACCATGACATATCTAACTCGTCGCTTATATAGATAAAAGCACCTACAAACCGTAACCCTGCAAATCCTTCCACAGAGAATCATAATTTTCTGTATAGGTAGGAGACTTTAGAAGTTTTTCATGTTTTGTTGGCTTATACTGTGAATCATAGTACCTTTGGGAAAACTTTGGCATGTCAACAATAAGCATTGCTACATAGAGGCAGTGATGGGCCTCATTCGGAGCAGAATTTAATATTGTCTTCAACTTTTCTTGAAAATGCCAGTTTGGTGCCTATGAGAACATTCAAAGCTGATAAGCTATTTTAGGTATCGGAACTTTGGGCACAATCAAAATCAGAGCAAGGTTTCCCTATGAATACAGTGAGGAGCTTGTTTTCGCCACGGTTTCCCAGTGAAAGCCAAAAGATGAGTGGATTTGAATGGACCATTCTTTTCCGGTAGTATCCTGGCAATGACAACCAAGCATGACGAAAAACCCTAGGCCTGTTGAAAGTTAGCAAAATTGAAATTGTACGAATTAAATCACTCGCGATGAACTGTGGTAACCAATCTAAAATAAAAACTTTGTACATTATTACTTTCTGCGTAGATCACTGAATTCCTGTTAGTATTATTGCGCTCCTGTTTTCTGGAAAGGGCCGGGGGGAAAAAACATAAGATGGGAAAGGTCCTATCCAGCAAGAATCGAAGGCCCGGAAAAATTGGGAGCAGGGGCGCAAAAGAATATTCCCCTTTATTTATTTATAAAGGTTTTCCCCAACACCACGAAAAGGAGATGTAAGGGATTTGCTCATATAAATTCTAAAATTGGAAAACATAGGAGGAAACCCTTTCATTTTGTTACTAAAAGAAAATGTCAATATCTCCCTAAAAAATGAACGGATATAAAAGAAAATTTGACCTCAGTTAGCAAAAAATAATTAAAAGCCCATTGCGCACAAAAAATACTTTGCCAACAGACAAAAACTACCAAACCGGCGTCTCCAGTCCCCTGGGGATAAATTTTAACGAGCCCCACCAAGACTCTTGAAAAAATAAAAAGGACAATTTACGCCTCACCGTAGGCCCGTGATTCGAAATCCTTTTCCACGCACCTTTCAGGGGGGAAAACACGGGTACGCGGAGCAGTACTGACTCGCACTATATAAAAGTTGGGCCGGGGAGAACTCACAGACACTGGTAGCGCGATTGGTGATCGGAGGCAACTAACTGACTGCCTTTCTCCCAATAATTATCATGTATCGGTATTTTGGTCGAGGGTCTTAAGAGTCCACCGTCCGGTGCTTTCTTTACGGACGTGATAGTATGAGACGACAAAATGGCGTGTTACATGGGGGCGGTGGAAAATGCATTATTTATTTAATTCTAATTTCTTATACTTCGACTCTGGAGGCATTTTCGTCGTGTTTGCGTGTAACTGTGTATGCGTGCGTGGGTGGGATACAGGATACAGAAAATAAAAATAAATAATGTTAAAGAAAACAACATTGAAAAGAAAGGATACCTACAGGAAAATAAACCGTTGTGTAATCATTTCCAGCGGTTTTTATTTTTCTGAAAATCTTCCACTACTCTTCAACTCTCGGAAAGGGGCAGGATGTTACTTTCAACTTTGATTTGCCGTTTCAAGAGTATCGAAGAAGAAAGTGCGGTCAAGGTGGAATACCTTGAGAAATTAAAGCCAACTCCGCCCTTGAATCCATTTGAACTCCGGTTTCAAACAGGTAGGGAAGTAGGAAAACACTAAAAGCTCCAGAATTAGAATATTTATCCAAAGGCCAACAGGAATAATTGGTCGGTAGAGCCCTAGCAGAGGTTGGTTTTATTACTTAGCTAATGAAAACTCGGTACGGCCACAATGGACCACAGATCCCATTATTGCTACTCTCGCCGCTAAGTGGGATTGCAGCTGTCCATTCCGCTGGAAATTAAAGGGTCGGGAAAACGTATAGCGCAAAGCCAAGTGCCCAAGTCTTCCCTGCTTTCAGCGGTTTTCATTATTTTCCGCAGCGGCTCTCAATCATTGGGCGCGTGCATTAGGGCTGAATTATGAACAGGTTGATACATTTCAACAGCGTGAAATATGCCAGAAATTCAAAATTGATTACTACATAATATTACGGCATCATGCCTACTGAACGTTTAATTCAGTTGGACACCTACTTACTGACAGGTTTTAGAAACCCATGGTCTATGAAAAAAAATTTAGAATGTTACGCAAAATGTAGAATTAGGATAGTAGCTTGGTAGGTACCTACTGATCTTAAATACCCACTACGACTGGGAGCCCATGACTGAAGACATAGGCATGATCTAATTAAATGTATTTAAATGTAAGGTCTTAGTTATTGCTTGCAAAAGGTTGTAGAATTGAATTGAATTTGATAACCGTAATAATAGTATAGGGAAGCATAAATTCTTAGTCAATTCCTCGCAATTAAAGAGGAGAGCCTGGGTTTTACAGTAGACTAAGTGAGGGAAGCAGTGAGGGGCCTGTACTACATTAATTTTAACGTTTAAAAACTGGCCACGGCTGGTACTGTACCTTATTAGCAACTCGTCGACAAATTCAGCTTAATGAGAATGGTAGTTAAATGATGAGAATACGAAAAAATGCAAATAGATTGGTACGATTCACAGTTCACCATATCATTCTTCCCCCATATCTGCTTTGAATTTAGGTAAATGTACTATGAAAATCCTGATTTTTTTAGGCAGTGTTCATTTAAGAAATAATAAAACATTTACTTCCCCACCAATAATTACGAATAATTATTGGTAACATAACTGGCATTTATGTTACTTTTTTCATACTAAACCCTGCCGCAGCTGAAGATGTTGATAATTTGGCTAATTATATTATTAGTTTGACTAATTTGATGCACCTTCTTCTGTCAAAATCGTAGAGAGCTTTAACCCTTAACTTTTTCATTCGCAATATTATTTTGTGTACCTAATAACTCATAGAGTGGCAGAAATTGGGAACTACAAGTTGTTATTATGTTCTGGGTTCCATGGGCCCGTCCATCCAACGTAAATACAAACCTGACACCATACAGTCGTTGATGTTAATTTAATTGAAAATCACTAAATTTCAAAAAAAAATTTTGCCTTTCACTAGGGTTTTCAACTTCACTTTTTCTAGGGTTTTTTTTGTGATTTCAAGTCATAGCAATGCAGGATGAAAATGTATTTACAAGCTTGCGGAAGAAAATTGAATCCCATGAACATATTGATCGTTCCATGAGGTAAGTACATTTTGAACTCAACGTGCTTAATTTAGAAAACCTTTTTTAGTTTATTGTTTTCAATAATGAACCTTTTTGGTATAAAGCATGAAGAACAAATTTTTAGCACCCCCTCGAAATTAGATGGTTTCCATTTCAAGGTATGTAGAAGCCGAAAATTCAATAAAAAACGCTGCAAATTATTACACGATGGTTTATTATTTACCTATAATATACTTAGATGCCCCTTCTGCGTAGATCACTGTTTTCTGCGGTACCTTGAGCTCCCCCAAGGAAGACCTAAAAGGAGTACTAGAGCCGACCCGAGAATTAAAGTTTCATGCAAATTGCAGTTATTCATGAAGCATAAGGTGTATAATAAACCGTTGTGCAATAATTTACCTGTATAGATGCCCCTTCTGCGTAGATAGTATAATGAACCGTTGTGTAATAGATTGCCCATCAATAATACTTCAACGGTTGTTCATGTTGCGAAAGTACATATCAACAAAATCCAGCCCCTTCCACGTAGATGGTATAATGAACCGTTGTGTACTAATTTATTATTGTGTAATAATTTATACATCAATAATGCTTCAACGTTTGTTCAAGTTTCAAAAGTACCTACCAACAAAATCCAATAGATCCATCATTTTTCAAATGAAATAATATCACAGAACAACCAACTCGACTTCATACAGCAATCCTTGATTATAATCAGGTGCTCCCTAGTGATGATATCTGGGCCGGATTTATACCATTTGATTCACGATCGTGTTGACCAAGCTTTTTGGTGCAAACGAACGGCTGGTCCTACAATGTTCCGGGTGGCCTCAAACAATTCTGTAGTTCAAGATCAATTTAAAAACGTTAAAAAAAACCATACCCTTCTATTGAAAGTTTTCGAGCTACGGCGTTCTGAAATGTTCAACCCCTATTTTGAACCCCGAGGACCAACTAGACCCCGAACGGAACCGATACACCGAATTTCATCAATTTTGTTTCTTTTTTTTTTCATGGTAACTAAAAAAAGTGCTAAGTACGGCTTACCTACAGCGGAAAGACAGACATTTTTTATTGCTTTTTCGGATTCTACGTACCTTGAAACGTAAACCATCAAATTTTGAGGTAGTGGGAGGGGGTTAGACTTTTTGTTTCATGCTCAATTCCAAAGGTTCATTAATGAAAATAATAAACCAAAAAATTTCTGTCCATCCGTCGCACGCCGTACTTCTCACTTTTCTTAGTTACCATGAACCAAAATTAATGAAATTTGGTTCGTAGTCTACTAGTTTGTAGTCTACTAGTTGGCATTGGTCTGGAGTCTAGTTGGTCTCGAAGCTCGGCGTTACTGTCAGTCATCTCTAAGGGGCGAAAAATAGGTGTTGAAATTCTCAGAACGCCGTAGCTCGAAAACTGTTAATAGAAGATCATTGCTAGAGATCACTTGATTATAATCACGGATGGCTGTATGAAGTCGAGTTGGTTTTTCTGTGATATTATTTCATTTGAAAAATTATGGATCTTTTGGATTTTGCTGATAGGTACTTTTGCAACTTGAACAAACGTTGACGTATTATCGAGTAAATTATCACACGGCGATACATTATTACACAACGGTTCATTATTAGACAACGGTTTTTTATACTATCTACGCAGAAGACGCATCTACACAGGTAAGTTATTGCACAACGGTTTATTATACACCTTCTGCTTCGTGAATAACTTCAAAAATTAATGACTGAATTATTGAATTCCACGCATTTGTATGAAACTTTAATTCCCGGGCCGGCTCCAGTGCTCCATTTAATGCTTTCGTGGGGGAGCTGATGAGTACTGACCGCAGAAAGCAGTGATCTACGCAGAAGGGACATCTATACACGTAAATAATAAACCGTTGTGTAATAATTTGCAGTGTTTTTTGACCCGAAATTGAAATGGTAATTAAGCATATATACAATTCAGAATCAAGGAAAAGATCTACTAATTTTCAATTGGCCAAGTGTTATGTAGCTTCTTTTAAAAGTTGATGCAGCATTTTTACTTATCACGAACACTGTGAAACTTGAAGCATGATTATTGTGGCAGGGTGGGATGGCTTCTATAACAATGAGGTTCCTTACTATGTGACCTTACTTCTTACAATAATTGATTAGTTTCTGATATTTATAATACAGTTTGATGAAGCCCTAGAAATCGATGGGTACGAATCACCACACTAATCACGGTTGTTCATTCTTTCAGTGACAGCAATCTTCATAACGACCAGGGATACCTGAGAATCTGCAACGTTCTTCATGATTTCATCTACTTCGACTTCTGGACTTTTTTCCTGCTCTTGACTCCGTTCTACGCCTTCAAGACAATGGGTTACGTGGTAGATAGAGGCATAATATACGTCGCCCCTTACGTCGCAGCTTTCGCCATGATTTACTTCAAATCATTCGTGTATGTCAAGGACTGGGTGGTGAACAAGTGGTTTGACTACAGAGATTTCTAAATTATAAAATTCGAAAGCAATTGATTTGTTTCAGGATCATGTTTTTCCTTCTTTTTATCCAGTAATAACCTACCTAACTTATATTATTAGAAGCCCCCTCCCCTGCAGCATGACTTACGTCTGGTGCAGTAGTCTTGAGTAGTACATACTGGTACTGCAATATTATTTTACAGTTACGAACCTCCACCATATTATGACATAATATATATATCATCATTTGAACAATCATTTCTGGGGATTGTCCTCAGTATACATTTTATTTACTGAATAAGTCCAAGAGGCACTTGTCACACGCTAATTAATTACCACCACTCACAATCCCGATACTCAATTCAATCACTACGAAGGATATTTCCATCAGATTTGAAACTGGGAAAAAGCTTCAGAATTAGAGGACGAATAAATTGCAAAAACATAAAAAGCGAAGTTTTAATTTGTCCAACATTTCTAAATTTTAGATTTGGGGTGCTTAGTTTATGGAAGGGGAATTTGAAATACTTTCGTTCACATCAATTTGACGGCTATATAACAGTACCTACCTACAACCCCGTACTCCTCTAGTTGAAAATCAGTACAGCCGTTCGAACTAAGTCTGGGATTAGTTTTGCACTCAGGTGCTATAATTATTAAGAAAAAGGATCCATCGAAGGGCAGGCAACTTCATTCAGTCAACTTCGTAGTCAATCTCAAACCCATGTAGCTAAATGAATGTAGGCTGCAGAAGCCTATCATCTGGAAGCTAGCTTCTGAGGGGTGCCCCTAAAAACTAAACATACTTTTTTCCGAGCATATTGTGGATCGTCAATACATTTGGTATAAGCATCCACCACATTCACTCAGTTCATATGAAAATGAAGGAGATCTGACACAGAAGGCGCAGAAGGACCGAAACGGACAAAAAAAGAATCGCAATATCGGGGCGAGTGTCGAGGAAAAGAGATGGGGTAAGGGATGCCTGCTGTGAGTATGCAGGGCCCGACAAATGTCTATATCCAGAAAACCTCAAACCCTTTTTTCCCAACATGTAAATAAACCCGCCACCAATATCCTTCAATCTCTTCTCGGGTTCCCCTCCCCTCGCTGTCCTGCTTTGCCCTCTTCTTCCGCCTTTCTTCTTGCATCCTCATCGCAAACCTTCTCCAAGTCCCAACTGCTTTCCCTATGGTTTCCGAGCTCCCTTTTATTTCCGTACGTAGTTCTCTAGACCTTTAATAGTCTCGCCAGCTGTGTCTGGGGTCGCATGGACAAATGGTCCCAGAGGAATAAAATCCGGGGAAACCTTCGACGCGGTAAGGGAATAAATGACCAGCGGCTATCTGAATGCTCAAGACGGACTTTTACGCATAGAAATCTCGATCAGTAAAAATGGGCGATTCGGGAGAGTTGAATAAGTGCGTAGGTACGCGGTGAACGTTTTGTCTTGGTCGTGAAAGAAGAAACTGCTCGGAATTCTGCGGAGAATCATAACCGAAAAACGCTTGGTAACGGGGAAAATTGTACACCCTTAGCCTTGGGGTATGTTCAGTGTGGTGATGCGCGTGTTTGTGCGAGTCACCAATGTGAATTGAGGAAGGTTTGGGGTCACCACTGTGATCCAAATGTTTTGCGATCACAGGCGCTGGTTAAATTGTCTCCTATTGTCGGGACGGGAGGAACCTACTGCTAATACCCCGTGAGCATGAACCACAGCGAGTATTAGTTGCTCCTTGGGAGTCTTTTGCTAGCCCCCCGCGAGAATGAATCACAGCGAGTGCTAGATGAAAGGTAGGGACCTAATACTAATACCCCACGAGCATGAACCACAGTGAGTATTAGCTGCTCCGTTCGAGTCTTTTGGAAAGAGGGGACCTACTACCACTTAATACCCCACGAGCATGAACCACAGCAGGTGCTAGATAGAAAAGATGGACCTAGTACTAATACCCCGCGAGCATGAACCACAGAAGGTATTAGTTGCTCCTAAGGAGTCTTTTACCAGCACCCCGCGGAATGGACCACTGCGAGTGTCGGAGGAAGGGGTAGGAAAGAGAGAAGTCGCAACTCAGGAGTCGGATCGTCGAAGGAAGAGCTGGGCCAGAACGGCTACTTATAAAGGGACCTTTCCACCCGTCCCACCGTCCACAATCGGCCGTTATGACCGTTGTGGTCGTTGGCGGTTGGGGAAAACCCTCGGTGTTGCCTAGCTCAAGGTTCTCCGTGTGTATTTGGTTAAATATCATAATATTACAGGAGTGGTTACTGTGAGGAAATCACGACCTTCAGAATTGGGTCAGATTTGAGGATGATAGCTCGAGATAGAAGAAGACGTTTTCGACAGTCAAACCAAATTTTCATTTTTTCCAAAGAGAAAGATGCAAAAAGTCGTTCAAAAAATGTAAAAATCCAATCTTCGACGTCGGCCACTCTACTGCATTTTAAAACTGTTCAACTTCTCTACTGAAAAATATTTTTTATTGGGAGTTTTTTATAATTACGATCACTGTTTACCGATCTTCGTATCATCTGACTTGTTATCCTTTGTGACACTGGGTTTCTGAATCTTATCGCCGTCAACTTTTTTGTTTTTATCTTTTTTGGGCTCCGCACCCTTCTTTGCTTTGCCGTCCTCTGAATCCTCGGCCTTCGGCTTCTTTTCGCCTTCTGCTTTCTTCGCTTTGTCGTTCTTCAAATCCACTGGCTTCTTCTTTTTGTCGTTCTTCAGTTCATCAGGCTGCTTACCATTGTCACTGTCACTCGACATATTTTCAGCTTTTTTGTTACCCTCCTCCAAATCCAGGCAATCGTCTTCGCCTTTCCCTTTCTTCTTTTTCTAAGGGCAAACATCATCAACAGTCAAGTAATTGAGCCCTACTAAATAGCGTTGGGAAATTTGAAGAAGAATGTGTATAGTCAAAGTTTTCTTTCAGGAACTTTCTTATATGGACGTTGTAGGTCCACAAGATGAACAGTATAGCAATAATAGGTAATTAACTATTAGCCTAGCTTCTATGGGGTGCCCTAAAGAGTGTAAACCAAATTGATAGTATGAATGAAACGAAATAGGAATAGAATTCTAACGATGATATCGAAAATTATATTAGTAGGTAGGTTTGCAAGCTGTATCCTACGACAAGCTTAGAACCAATCTCATGAAAAGGTTTTTACTTTCTATCCAATGCAGAGATAAATCATCACTGGTGAAAAAATAAGGAAAGTGGCGAAAATGAGTTTCTTATAAAACATGGTGCCCCAGAAGTGCCCCACCCACCATTTATTTTCCTTGGGATGAGTTTTTTCCGTCTAAGGAGAGCATCCACCTTATTTTGACTGAAACCGAATCTGAAGTCAACATTAAGTACAAGGTATCGAAAAACGCGTTCTTCGATCGTAAACCGCAAAAGACCTACCACCTCAACTTGAGAACCCCCTCTTTTTTTTTCTTTTTTTCAAGAACTAAAGAATCGCACAGTAAAACCATTTTCAAACGTCAGAAAATATCCGCTACTAAGGGAGTACCGACTCATCAAAGTTGGCTAAAATGGACAAAACTTCACTAAAACACGTTATTCCACTTCTAACTCGAATTTCTCCCGAAAACCCTGAAAAGCTGGTTTAAGTATCGCAACACGAATTAAAGTTGTAACACGCAACTACGAATGTAAAAAATCTATAACTGCTTAAATCTACTGTAAAGGTTTTATTCAAAATAAACTTCTTATCTGGTTTCCCCGCATCCTAAAAATTATAGGTACAGAATTGGTGCTTCAATGTCAATCAACAACTCAAGTAGGTACCTATTGCTTCCTAGTCTACCACGGTATGTAGCGGAAGCTTTGTTTTCACTCTTGAGAAAAAACTGTATCGTCTCCAAAATCAACTCGCGTTTCACGATTTCAAGCTTTCAGAACAAACCTGGTTCGGCCTCTGTGCGTCAGTGTTCGAAAATCCTTGCCACACGCATCAACTTCCTCAATTCAAATCCGATTTGGCTGAAATTTTCAGGGATCATCACGGGGGACGAACAGAATTTTATTATTCCATTTTCGGATTCTAGGTACCTTGAAAAGCAAACTGTCAAATTTGTAGGGGGGGTGGGGGTTAGTTTTTTGTTTGTGGTTTTTTCCATTGCTTGATTCTAAAGGTTCATTCATGAAAATAATGGACGGACAGACCAACATGTCTATCCGTCGGCTGTACGCCGTAGTTCGCACTTTCCTTGGTTACCATGAATCAAAATTGATGAAATTTGGTTTGTAGGTTCCATTTGGGGTCTAGTGGGTCAGCGAAGCTCGGTGTTACTGTCAGTCATCTCTAAGGGGTGAAAAATAGGGGTTGTTTCATTTAAAACGCCGTAGCTCAAAAACTGTCAATAGAAGGGTATGGTTTTCATGAAGTTTTTAAGTTGACTCCGAACTTCTAGGTTTCTGAAACGCTGGGGAAACCATCCGGAGCACTGCAAGCAGGTCTAGCCGTTCGTTCACAGTAAGGCCCTGAATTTTTTATCGAAAAACTTCGAGTGTGAATCATAAGGTATACCCAGCCCAGATATAAATAAATAACAGCTGACTATAATCACGCATGTCTTTATCAAATCGAGTTCGCTGGTCCGTGGTATTATTCATTTAAAGAATTATGTTTTTTTTGTTTTTAATATAGCCTAAAAATTTGATGTTCACAGCCAAACGAATCATCCAAATTAGGTGAAAATTTGAGAATATGTCAAGGGTCCTACTTTTAGGTTCAGTGACAGTCGGAATTTCAAAAATTACGCGGTGGGGGGTGACAGTCGGAATTTCAAAAATTACCCGGTGGGGGGTCCGTGGGTCCTTAATAGCGCGTTACAGGAGATGAGGGCGGTGGAAAAATATCCCGGAAGGGCATGTAACTGGAACTGCCCGGCCGGGCGAAGCACGAGGGTGGGTGCTGACCCCAAAAAACAGTTATCTACGCAGAAGGGGCATCTATACAGGGAAATAATGAACCGTTGTGTAATAATTTGCAACTTTCGATACACCAATAATCCGGGTTTGATCGATTTATTTTCAATTTCCTTTCGAGTTGGATATGTGAGAGCTATTATTAGTGTTGTTATACTCGTACTTGTCTTATTTGTCGGTGGACGATTTTTAGGAAATTAAAACTAAGTCGTACAAATATTGCCACAAAGTGATTGCAGGTTTGTGAAAACCACCAGAAGAAGCGCCGGTAACATATAATCGGGTTCAAGCCCCAGGGATCCAACACAGGGATGTACATGTCAAAATAAAGGAAGGAACCACCTCCCATTAACATGCAATGGTTTGTTGGCAACAGTTATCCTTACATGTGGAGCTTGTGGAGCCGCACGATAACATTGATTAACTCAGTTCAAAATTATTTCCTGGTATCGGGGAAACAGGTTTCCACCCCCTGAAAAACAATTTAAATGTGACCTAAGGGGATGAAGCCAATTGCTGGAGTCACCCGTTCTCAGGGTTTAATACAGCCCTCGCTTGGGGAACAAGCTGATATTGAACCTTTAACAAGGTAACCTCGCACACCGTCTCATTTAGGAGGTCTCAATAGAGCGCTGTTCGGCGAGAAATTGCCTCATCCGACGAACCAGGGTGGTGGACGGAGACCCTTCCGCCAGCGTACGTAGCATGTCCCTTCCGAGCAAATCAGGCATCCTATAAATACCCTGTGCTCCAGATGGGCTTATATAAGTTGGCCTTGTTTCCCTAATCTCAATCCTCGAAAAGCTGATTCAGTTCAGCTCAATTATATAGGCAGGTACTAAAGATCAACTAACAAAGTTCGTAGGAGTACTAGCAGCAGCACGTACTAACGTGCTAACGAGCAGGAACGTACTAACAACAACTCGTAGGATAACAACACTAAGAGGAAGTTCGGTAAAGACGGGCTACGTTTTTAGTCATACCTATCTCTATTGATTGGAAAAGTATGAATAAGTTCGGTAAATAACATTCAGGAACTATCAATATTTCCATGGGCTGGCAATCCGCAGTGCCAGATATCTGTACCAGGGAAATTTAAAACGGTTGTTATCTAAATATGCATGAGGGAAATAGGCATTGTGATCTTCTAAATGTGCGCTACAGGATTCATCATTATTATTCAATCTCAACAACTTCGGTGAAACAACCAAACTTTTATTGCAAATATGTGATTGTGGAAGTTCCAGTCATTCAGCATGAGCGAATGTTCGAAGTTGGCGACTTAGCTATTTTTGACGATATTTTCCGGTATTTGAACTAGAGCTTAGTCAACTTTGTTTCAGAAAAAATACTTTAGGCTGCTTATTGAAATAGTCTTTCTTAGTTACGACTACTTGTGGTGATTTATATCGATGTTTGGTAGTTTTAGCCCCCTGCTAAATCAAGAGATATTCAGAATACTCTAAAACAGTAAACAGCTCCCTTAAAAATACATGTACCTACTAGAATTCCTTCGGGCGTCAATCCATTGCGCACGAATACCAAAAAATGCATTTGATTGCGTGCCGGCTTGTTCCACTTACAAGAGAGAAAGTTATTTCTCTGTTGTTCCATTGCGCGTAGGTACATCAAATAATTACATAGTGGCAGGAAATCACACTTTCACAACAGTAAATTGTGATTTCCTACTAACATTAAGAAACCGCAATTTCACAAAATTCAAATTGTGATTTCTTACTAAAAAAATTAATAATCAACTACCTATGTAATTATTTGATGTACCTACGCGCAGTCAAAAATCTTGGTGGCGCTCAATGCAAAAATAGTGAAATAACATTATTTCTTGTCATCTTGGCTGTAACGGAAATTGGCCTGAGTCAAAATCCTGAGTGAGAAATTGTACAATTTTTCAATGAGACATTATAGCGTCTTCTTCCTTGAAGAGTACGACTTCGCAGCTTCTTGGCGTCTGATAAGGAGTTGGTCAAAATCGAAGTAGAAGCTTGTTGATCGCAAAGTGCCAGCACGAATGCGAATAATTCTAAGCGGCTTTCCATGTTCACTTGACATGCTATCCATATTGACTGTCGACTGGAGTAGGATGGCATCGTTCCTCGAGGTCAGCTGATATGAGCACTTGCATTTCATCTTAGCTTGGCGCGCAGTGGAACACTTACTTGCAAACAGCCGGCGCTCAATCGACAGACACGTGGCGCTCAATATTGATACGTTCTATTTGTAAATATCACGAAATCCCTTTTCTTCGATAATAATTCGCTAACAATGATCTAGTAGGTAGAGAATAGCCGTCCTAAAAATAATCGCATGACTCGATTTATGCTCAAATGGTGTTAGTGGTAACCCCCTCTTTTTTCGGGGGGTGGTTACTGGTTACTCCTGATTTTCATTGTCTCAAAGTTGTATGTCCACTGAAAGTGCCTAAAAAATTGCATTTGATTATTGGGATAACGAAGTTTTGATTCGACTTATTAATAAAAATCCTGTAACAAAGACCTTGGCAAGGTTAAATATCGCGAAATACGGGATTCCTCGAGGGATTAACTGATGGGAGAGATGAATAAAATGATACTTAGGGAGCTTGGCTATTATGCTCGTCTCATTGAAATCAGACAAGGCCTTTGTTTCTCAATGACCTCTGACGTTTATTTTGCATTTGTGCTTGGGCTGTCCTAAGTCAAAATATGGGGGAGGGGGGGGGGGAATTAAGAAAAAATCGATTTCTATTTTATTGGCTCTAAAAATACTGCATGAACTGCTGAATCGTTTGATACCCATATTTTGAGAATTTGGAGCAGTAAGTAGTGGTAATAGCGCTCAAATTTGGGCACTCCCGTTCCTGTATCGGACGTTTAGCAGCTCACCCCTGACGAAGATAAATATTTTTGAAGGCCCTGCTTCACTCTATTCTGCTGAGCTTCTGCTCTCGATTCTTTCTTTGAATGTCTGTACAAGAACTGCTATTGGGTGTGAATAATAAATGAACTATTATAAACATGACGTATATTTATAATAACTGTAGTCACTTGCTGGCGTATTTACTTCAGGGAGAACAATCGAAGAGTGAGGAGTTGGAGACACAAAGCTTCTAACCCTTTCTGATACTGTATCTGTTTGTTCACTAGTTTCATCACCACGCAGTTCTTTTTTCTTCCTGCCAACTTTCCCTTTCTGATTTTTAAAAATCTATTTTCCTATTAGGTACACGAGGAATTTGGGAAACAAAACGAAAACTACCTGCTAATCAAAACACTAAAATAGTTGGATTAGATAACCATAATTTTTGTGAACTCATATATATATATATATATATATATATATATATATATATATATTGTACGATTTCCGTTGTTGTCAACCTTGTTCTTGTTGTTGTTGTGAGGAACAGTTAACTACACACTGAGTCGCCTAAATTTCAGGAAAACTGGAAGACGAAACTGGGGTTTAAGGAAATGGGCATAAAAACTACAAATTATTATTATTGTTTACGAAAAAACTCATTAAACACAATAGATCCCGGATCTAAAAAAAGAAGAAAAAATTGGGATCCTCGGTCATACGTTCCTAAAAGAAGAGACAACTTTACCTAGACTTGGGAAGGCCAGTTTTAAACGTATTTGTCCTATGTAATTCTGATTTTTAAATGGAAATTTTGAGCTGCGGCTATCTCACATTCCCATTACACACCTACTGATTCCACATCAATAACTATCTTACCATTTCAACTGGATTCATTTATGGTTCTGGTTCATAATGAGCCCTGGATGTGGGTTGAGCAGATTTTTGTGTCTAGTGCCTATTCCTAGGGAACATGCACTCCATGAGTTTACATTTACCGGAGCCCATAAAGCCATCTCGTTTACGCCCTACAACCTGTTTCAAATTCACGACCAATCGTCCATCGAGATATTTTGATCACTTTTTATGTAAAACGATTTATCTTACTCCTTTGTCGCATGGAGTAGTGAGGGCAAGCTGCATTTCCCTCTCGCAGTTTTGGTACGACATCCCGATCGCTATCCCGAATCCAGCCAAGGTCGCTCCCTTCGTCGAGACTGAAAGAAATAATTATTATATGTGATAGGCATTGAGAATCCCGGATGCAAATAGGATTTCAAGTTTGCACATGCGCAGATCTACCGTAGGGTGGAGCTACACAGATATTTTAGGTTAGCTTACAAAATTCATAAATTTGACTACAGCTGATTTGTTGCAGATTGTTAGGATGGTTTAGATCTTTAGATGGTAAGGAATCAATCCAGCTGATTCTGTTACCCGTCCATTGATAAAGGATCGAAGTACTCACCATTATTCACTAATAATGCGATATAACATTGAGAATGTAAAATAGGCGTAGATCCCTTAAGAGGCCAGATTGTTGGCGAAAGTACCTGTATCCAATATCAGTAAAGAGACAGGCTGGATTAAACAAACTGCTGGCTAACTGAACCAGCTTCATTAAACAATCGCACAATTACTAATATACTTGAATGAAAAACACTTGATCAAAACACTTCAACACCTTTTTAGGATTCACATTCTCAACTACATACCACGATTCTTCAAGAACATTTTCGTTCCGAGTATACTAAACGCTGTTGCAGCAACTGAAACGAAATAATCATTTATTACGTTCATAATAAATTATGTTGGTGAATTTACAGATTTTTTGTTACCTTGAGTCATTTATGACTATGTTTCGGATCAAATGTAACCGCTTTCTGATCAAATGAAACCTCTTACCGATCAAATGAAACCCCTCTCCGATCAAATTAAACCACTTTCCGATCAAATTAAACCTCTTTTATTTCATTTAAATATTTGGTTTACAGATGTATATTATTTGGTTCCTGACGTATGTGTGCATAATAAGTAGGAAAAAAGCTAAATGAAAAATTACGCGAACGGTGGAGAGATAGCGACTTCGATTACGTAACACATCTCTGTGCTCAACGATATTAACCACGGTGAGTTTCATTTGATCACAAAGAGGTTTCATTTGATCGGAAAATGCTATATTGTTATGGCTCTCAGGAAATCCCTTAGGTAATAACTGAATAATTGTTTCTTTTAATTTTAGTATAGTAAAAGTGACCGTTACAAATAAAATGTAGGTACAGAATTAAGTAGGTAGGACCTATATGAGATAGGTATCTCTATTAAACTACATCGTGTTTAATAGTATGGTAAGGTACCAGTGATATTGTTTCGGTAGTTAAAATTGATCATATTAATTTAATAAGCAACATGATGAGACACACATGAGTAGCACCGTTCATAATTTTATGGTATATGATAGTTCAACCAATAGGTGATTGTTTGATCTCCAAAGGTTGGCTCGTGCTTTCCATGAAGGGAAACGGAGGGACATATTATTCCTCTGCACGAAGAACAAGCAAGATACTTTAATTCATATTTGACAGTTTCAAAGCTACTTAGCTAAATCATAACCTACCTCTTGAATAGCCACGTTAATACCCTACAAGCGTAGGTGCATCTATTAGCCGAATCGATATTTATGTAGGTAACCTTAGTAGTATTATCAACATCATGACTTGGCAGTGAGTTCATTCCAGGGGATTAACGGTAGGTACTCGTATTACACCCGGAATCCTGTATTCAATTTTCGATTAAGTACAAGATCAAACACGGAGCCAAATTGGAGGCTTCCCGCATTTCACTGTTTCTCGCCTCAGCCTTAGTACTAATTTTTGATCAAAGATAACAAACACATCATCCCCTTGTATCGATTATGAGAAATAAAGTTTCCATGATGGCGCATTCGTCGTGTCCATATTATGATGCAAATCTGCACCAAATGGCATATTTCGGAAAACCAATACAAAATCTGGTGATTCTAATATGTTTTATTACATATAAGTGGAAAGAATTAAGATTATATTCTTGATACCTACACATTATTATAGATAATTTTGTACGGAATGATCCAATGGAGGTAGTCTTGGATGAGTAAGATCTGCTGGAATTGCTCATAGTTAAAAGGAATATTACGTTTCTCCTATTCGATGGGATATAATAAAATGGGTATTCTTTATTACAAAACATTTCACCCTTTTTACGGTTGTTTTATATGCGGAAACCATTAGAGCTAACGACAGGAGGCGCGAAGGAAATCCCTACAAAGATTTTCGTTATCCTTCCCTCACATCTGTGATTGATGGGGAGCAATAAAAAAGAAATATCTCTTAATTCCGGATCCGCAGTATCGGCACGCCACCCACCTTCACTCCAACCCCTAGCGATCCCCTGTAGGCCCGGGCCCATAACCTTTTAATTTCCTATCAAGTTACGGGCCTTTTTCTGACTTGATAATCGGCCGTAACGGTCTGAGGTATAACGCTAACTTTGGCGAAACTGCGGTTAAAGTGTTATTACAAAGTGATTCAATTTCCTGAGTCGCCCCGCCCTGAGGGAAAATCTGCGGGTGATGGATTGAAATATGTAGGTGGATGGTGACTGAAGGGATGGGCTGTCCCATCTATCACTTCAAGTCTGGCCAGGACATGTGGACATTGAAACCTTGAGTTATAATAGAAATATGAAACTTCTCAAAATATTAAAAGAATATGAGATCTCTATTGCTTCACACATATATAATTATATATTATATTTCAAGTCCTGATCTTTAGCTGTTCCACAGCGTGGGAAAAATAAAATTTGGGGGTTGAAAATTTGGGCTCATTGAATAACCTAAACACGTTTTCCCTAGTTCTACTCATAGTGGTCCTCTATTTTACTGAGATACTTGGATGAAGATGCTGGAACCCAGCTAAGAGCTCAGCAGCTGCCTAAAATTGTTCCTGTTTTTTTTTTTTTTTTTCAATCAGGTACCTAATTAAAGGATGAAAAACGCTGCGAAGTCCTTGTCACATGGGTTTATTATTCTATTGGACATACCTACAGAGATGTCGGCTGTTCGTTTGTAGTTTCTTTCATGTGCAACAATTGAACTAGCTATTTTTGATAGTTTCCACAAATTTTGGCCCCCAAAAGCACGAATTAGGCTCCTTTTTTTTAACAAATTATTTTTTATCATTGATAGTGCCCTCTAATTTTCTTGATTCACCTGTTAAATTTATGGTGATTTCAGACAATTTCCCGGGTTTTCGACCTATAAAAAATGAATTTTGGGAGCTGAACCTTCGTTACAACCTCAATTCTTCACTCTTTGGTCAAAATCAACTTTATATTCGGTCTTCTCGCCTTAAAAAAAGTGAGTGAGTGAAAATGGGAATAAAAACAGTGTCATGAGTCCCTCCCAGGAACACTCCACCAACAACTTTAAGCTCTCACCAATATCCTCATGTAAAACTTACTTTCCGCTAATAAACTACTGAGTGGGGAGACAGGCAACAGAATCCAGGGAACACAACCTGGGCCCCCCCCCAAAACTCCCAACAGGGGAGTTGGAGGGAGAGGCCTCCAGTTCCTATATAACCCTGGATCCTGGAGCTTTAGCTTCATTCGACACTTCCTCTAACCAGCTCTCTCTTCTCTCTCTTACCTTCCCTCTCAGATGATCGGTTGACTACAGCCGCCTGAGAATTTACCTCCTCTCCTCCTCCTTGTCTAGATGATCGGTTGACTACAGCCGCCTAGACCAGGGACCTCTCCTTTACCTAGATGATCGGTTGACTACAGCCGCCTAGGTAAATTCACTCATCCACCTCCATCTCCTTCCACAGTCGTAGATGTTTGGTTGACTACAGCCGCCTGCGACTTTTCCTCCTTTCACGCCACCGTGATGAAGATTCTAAATTCATCACAGTGGTGAACCCGACGTTCATCCAACCTTCTACCTTCTACCCTCTTACCACCTCATGTGTCGCCCCAGTCTAGTTCGGTGTCCCAAATTTTAAATTCAAATTTAAACAGTCAGTGTATAATTCGCAATTCTTGGCCCAACCTCACCGCTCAACTCCAGCTCTCAACACACCTCCGCTCCCGCCGTTTGCGAATTTCAAATTCAAAACTAACTCATTTTGAATTTTAGTTACAGCCATGGACCCGAAATCACCGACGCCGCCGCTGACCGCTGCGACAACTAACGCAGCCGACAACCCCTTCACCAGCCTCTCGCCGCCCGGCTCCTCCGCATCCGTCGCCGCCGCTGCAGCTGCGGCCGCCGCACACGCCGCCGCCGACGTCATGTACACCTCCTATGCCGCCGCCACCACCGCCGCGGCCGCAGCACACGCCGACGCCGACGTCACGTGCACCTCCTCCGCCTAGCCGACACGGTGCACGACCTCGCCGCCGCCGCCAGCGTCGGCGAAATACGCAACCCCCGCACCACATCCCCTCCACGACGACACGCCTCGACGTCCCGCGGCGGGCCCCCCTCCTCGCCAAAACGGGGGGGACCACCTCCCTTTTCCCCCCGCCCGCATCAACTACACCACCGCCGCCAAGGCCTCCTACACCTCCTATGCCGCCGCCACGGCCGCCAACCTCCCACCAGCAACTCGCTGCGCCACCAAACCCCTTCCCCGGACGCACAACGTTCCCCCACCCAGGAACGGCAACCCCTCCACCTCCCCTACGGCCGCGCCTCCCTGCGCCGCCACCAACCCCCGTCCCCGAACACAAACCGTTCCCCCACCCAGGAACGGCAAAACCCCCACCTCCCCCACGGCCGCACCTCCCTGCGCCGCCGCCAACCCCCGTCCCCGGACACACACCGTTCCCCCACCCAGGAACGGCAAAACCCCCACCTCCCCCACGACAGCGCCTCCCTGCGCCGCCCCAAACAACACCACCTCCCCCACGACAGCGCCTCCCTGCGCCGCCCCAAACAACACTGCCCCTCCCACGCCGCCGCCACGGCCGCCAACCCTCCAACCGCGCCTAGCTGCGCCGCCAAACCCCTCACCCCACCACCAACCGTTCCCCCACCCAGGAACGGCAACCCCTCCACCTCCCCCATGCCGGCGCCTCCCTGCGCCGCCCCCAAACAACACTACCCCTCCTACGCCGCCGCCACGGCCGCCTGCCCTCCAACCGCGCCTAGCTGCGCAGCCAAACCCCTCACCCCACCACCAACCGTTCCCCCACCCAGGAACGGCCCCTCCACGCCCGCCACCAGGGCCACCAACCTGCCGGCCGCACCTCACGGCGCCGCCAAAACCCTCTCCCCACCAACTACCGCTACCCCACCTCCAGACAACCCCCCCACCGTTCCCCCACCCCGAGACGGCACAATGTCAACCCGCGTCGCTTTCGCAGGGAACGGCGGACTTCAACACCCCGTTCCAATCTGTCCACCCCACCCAAATTTGTACATACCAACCTTGTAAATAACAACTTTGTAAATACCACCCTTGTAAATACCAACCTTGTAAATACCAACCTTGTAAATACCGACCTTGTACATACCAACCTTGTAAATATTAGTCTACTATCTCATCATCATCATTGTAATCATGTCAGCTCACCTACACCACTACTGTATTCATTGTCAATATCACTCACCTACACCACTACTGTACTTATCTTACTTATATCTCATATCACTTATCCTACTTACTATGTTACTACTACCTATGCTTACTATACTATGTTACTCATATGTTACTCCTACTTACCACTTACTACCTACGCTTACTATATTACTGCCTCCTAGAATTAAGTCAGACCTATCACGTTTCTGCCTTCAGCACCCCGATTGTTTGCATCCGCCCTCAGCTTCTGTCACCTTGCGCCTTCAGCTCCACCTTTGTTTGCCGTTGCCCTCAGCCTCTGTCTCCTTGCGCCTTCAGCTCCCCTTTTGTTTGCCGCAGCCCTCAGCCTCTGTCACCTTGCGCCTTCAGCTTCTCAAACATTGGTTCGAACTGGGGGGACCTCTGTCGTGAGTCCCTCCCGGGAACACTCCACCAACAACTTTAAGCTCTCACCAATATCCTCATGTAAAACTTACTTTCCGCTAATAAACTACTGAGTGGGGAGACAGGCAACAGAATCCAGGGAACACAACCTGGGCCCCCCCCCAAAACTCCCAACAGGGGAGTTGGAGGGAGAGGCCTCCAGTTCCTATATAACCCTGGATCCTGGAGCTTTAGCTTCATTCGACACTTCCTCTAACCAGCTCTCTCTTCTCTCTCTTACCTTCCCTCTCAGATGATCGGTTGACTACAGCCGCCTGAGAATTTACCTCCTCTCCTCCTCCTTGTCTAGATGATCGGTTGACTACAGCCGCCTAGACAAGGGACCTCTCCTTTACCTAGATGATCGGTTGACTACAGCCGCCTAGGTAAATTCACTCATCCACCTCCATCTCCTTCCACAGTCGTAGATGTTCGGTTGACTACAGCCGCCTGCGACTTTTCCTCCTTTCACGCCACCGTGATGAAGATTCTAAATTCATCACAAACAGTTAGGTACTTTTTGTGTTTTAGTAACATGTTAGTGAGATGAGCTTTTGAGGTATCGTTTTCCATGTTTTTGGGACGAGAAGACCGAATATGAAGTCGATTTTGACCAGAGAGTGGAAAATTGAGGTTCTAACGAAGTTTCAGCCTCAAATTTACGTTAAATTTTGGTCTAAAATCGTCGTTCTTCCGCACACGGTTTGGGTCCCCATTTGGGAAAACATTTGGGTCCTAGTTGTACTCCAAAACTCGGCAGCCCGATCGGCATACACCCAGGGGTGTTATGGGAGAAAAATGAGTGTAAAAATAATGGTTTTCGAGGGATGTTTGAGGTTTTAGTGAACATGAGCTTGTGAGTTATCATTTTCCATGTTTTTTAGGGCGAGAAGACCGAATATGAAGTTGATTTTGACCGAAAAGTGAAGAATTGAGGTTGTAACGAAGGTTAAGCTCCCGAAATAAATTTTTTATTAATCAAAAACATGAGAAATTGTCTGAAATCACCATACATTTGTATATTAACACTAGAGGTAGTATCAACAGGGGAATCAAGACAATTAAAGGGATCAATGATCAAAAATAATCTGTAAATAAAGGCCGAACCTAATTCGTATTTTGGGGAGCCAAATTTGGTTGAAACCATAAAAAATAGCCATTTCAATCATTGCACAAGATGAAAGCAATAAATGGAACAGTAGAATAATAAACGCATGTGACTTCGCAGATTTTTTGGAATCTACGCACCTTGAAACGTAAAAGAAAAAATTTTGAGGGGGTATTATAAAAACTTTTTGCTGAGCGAACACATAGGTGAAATTATTCACAGAATAATAAACCAAAAGAAGTCCAGAAGCTCAGGCAGTGGGTTCCCAATCAGATCCTGTCAGAACTTTTTTCATTTTCATTTCCACACATTCTGGTCTGTTTTCCAATTAATCATAGCTGCCTATATTATTTGCTGATACCCAATGACAAGCCAGGTGGAGTGGAGGTGGAGAGTGATTTCCTTGAAATTTCTAGTTGGCTCTGCTACGAGTAATATGGCCATTCTACAGAAAAGTTAGTTAGCTAAGGAATGTTATTTCTACCGCAGCGGGTCGTCTATTCGCCTTACTCGATGTGTAGGGTAATGTGATCTGCAACTTAATCGGTTCCCCAACTTTATCAAAGTAAGTTTTTTATGACACACCCTCTGAAATTATTTATCATTTAGAATAATTTAACGTGATGTACACCCCAAAATACCACCATTTTACCCCAACCACTGTACACGATTAATGAATTGTCAAATAGTTGGGCAAGCCCTAGCATCATGTGGATCTGGGAAGAGATTTTTTTTACTAACCCTTCAGTAAACCTTCTATTTTAGTCAATATTACGGAATTCATTTTGAACTCTTATAGTAGAACTTTCCTATGCGTATTATTAGATCCTCGGGACCCTTTTCGCGCGCGAATATTTGTTGTCACCTTCGAACTCTTTTTGGTTCATCACATCTACATATTTTCCTTGTTTAACAATTCTTAGCAATTTAGAGCTCATAAAAATTGACCTGCTTTTAGAAGGTTCTCCACATCATCGTGATCCAATTTATCACCTAACTCATCTTTAACTTTTATAATTGTTGACTTCTTGACATATTGCAGGACCTCTTCCAAGACCAAATTTAACTAAATCCGGCCAGGGTACATAGGTACTACGTACTAAAGCGTATTTGGATGAAAAACCTTTAAACTTCCAATTTCCACTGACAATTTTACTCTGACGCTAATTGCAATTTCTAAGTGCCTTATAACGTTTGGTTAAGAAAACACCCTCTTCAACATGAAGGAAGACTTATTTGACACAATAGTTCAGAAAACATTATGCTTATAACTGAAAACCTTTTCACTTGATCCTCATGATTAAAAATATTTTTCCTAAGTACGAGAGGATCTACCTATTTTGGTATCTGTTTTGCAGTTTACCAAAATCTCTCTCTGGTCAAGACTATCAAGTTATGGTAATTCCTTTGTTAATTACTATTTCTACGGACATTTGCGGGCGAAATGCGACCGTCTCACCCTAAAGGCGGCACAAGAGCGCTCCGACTAGAGCTGTGTTATACAATACCCGCAACACTCATGTGTATTGCTGGCTCACATAGGATTTTAATTTACCACTATAATTATAGGCATTCTCAGAAAAAAATTAAATCGGGCCATATCTATTCCAGGTGGACAAACTACTGTTCTAGGTACCTGAAATGTTCGAAATCGACGAAGTTAGTTGTCTAAAAAGTTAGATGGTAGGGTTGGAACTTATCATAATGAATAGAGATTTCCACGAGAATATATCAATAACTGGAAAAGAACTTACTGCCCTTTATCACGATATCATTCAAACAGCGAGTAAACCTCCACTTGACTTGTTCCTCGAAGCGACTGGGTGCAGCCATCATGAAACCAAATCGACTAATTCACCATCCAATACCTAATCACCATCTACAAACTGTGTAGGCATTCAATAAAATTTCTCATTAAAAATCACTTTTACGAATGTCGAATATTTTTCTCTATCTATGATACTACACTCCGTAACAACTTTTAAACATCAACCATTTTTCGCCTTTGAAAATTGCGTACCTATAATAAACTATAGAACATACAATTTGTAATTTGATATCAATTTTTTCTTGAAGCCTACAACATAAGAAAGTGTACACCAACGGGTAATGTAATATCTACTCACTTAATAAACTGTCAGTACTTATAATGTGTGAAACCGTGTTAATATTACGACAAGCAAATGTTTCTGTCATGAAGCCAATTGATGAGCGAACCCTTGAGCGAATTTTTAAATGAACGTCCCCACTCAATATTTTATCGATTATTCGCATACAAATACTTAGGATAAAATACTTCTTAGTCTTCTCAAGTTATCCTTCGTTTTAGGTACACACTCCCACACCCATTTGCACACCCGCATGCACCCTGGTGGCACCTAAAACTATTGACCGAACTATGTGTGACGGTAGGTATTTTTGGAAATCCCGTCCAATTTTAAACTGGATTCGGGCTCTTTCCCGATCTTTTTGATCAGGCCTTTTGGGAAGTAGTGTGAATTACTCTTCAGAACCTGAGAGCATTGCGTAACAATTTTACCAAAAAACTACAGGATAAAAATAGAAATAGTTTATTTCCACGTACCTAAAACAAAAAAAAAATAAAAAATAAAAATTGTACTGATGATGGTGTACCTAACATCCGAAACCGGTCTACAATTTTTTACAATTTAAAAAAAAATTATTTTTTTATTTTTTTATTCTACGTGGAAATAGGTAGACTATTTCTATTTTTATCCTGTAGTTTTTTGCTATGGATTTCCACTACTCCGCCGCAAGTGATCTAAGTTATAATTTTACCAATGTCTCTCTAGGGGTAGCTATCACACTGCCTCCCTACCTTTTATGAGCTCTGCAGAGAGGGGGAAAGATGTTGCATGGCAGCTAGTTTTACCCCCTCAATAAAACATAATTATGATGGTAAAAGTAGATAATCCTCAAAAATAAGATGTAAGAGATGAGACCCAAAATTCGGTTTACTTTTCAAGAAGCGGCGCTAAAGCTAATTCCAGCTCCTGTATTCCTATAGTACTACAAGCGCCTATTTACCTAAGGGTGGTGACCACTGGGAATTCCCTGATGAAAATGTCACGGTGTAAGACCCAAAATTAGGTGTTATTTGGATTTTGTGGGGTCACAAAAACGCGCAGCGCCGCTGCTCCCTGACACCATCGTGACAACGAAAACTATAGGTACCAGAGCGAACTGCAGTGGTCTAACGAGCATACCTTCAAAATGTCAAGTCATAAGATCCATTTGGAGGGTCATTTTTCACGGAACAGACAGGCAGACAGTCGCCGTGACAAATAAATGCTGCACATTCGTTGGGCCAGGATCCTTAATCGTTGTCTATAACATAATTATGCAAAATCAAGAAGCATAGAGGCATGAACCTACCCAGCTTGTCCCCATCTACCTACAGATTTCTCTATTCTTCCTGGACTTGAAACTGTGAGAATCCAAAACACCAGCGGATCTCACCTATGCATAGTGAAGTCGAGCCATCAAACCCTATAAAAAAAATGAAAGTCGAGCCACCAAAGTCAAAGAAATCTCTTGTACAATGCCTGAAATGTCAACATTTTGGCTAAACAGAAAATTAGTGTAACCGGAGCCCTCATTGCGTCAAATAATGTGACAGTAAGTACCCAATAGATTGCTAAAACAGACCATCGGAAGCTACTCCTCCTATTGCAAGGTATCTACACGCCTCAAGCTACAACAGGTAGGACAAGACGTCCATCAAAACCTTCAAAAAACTCGACACAACTTTTATCGAAAAATTTGATAACCGAATCCACTTCGCAAATCCATTATTTTATTCCTCCCTGTATCCACGCTAAGTACCTAATACTCTTATTTAGAATTAGAGTACCTACTTCTTCGCCGTCTACTTTATAAGCAAACGCTTGTGATCTTCCGTCGATCTCTATCGAGAATATTAGGTAGGTACCAACCCACAAAAATATTCCAAATTATCTACCCACCAAACTTTCCTCGTAGGACTCCGAGTATCTTACAGATACTCGGTATCCTGCGATAGAAACAACAAAATCGATTTCTTCAAACCATGAGTGGGTTAGTCAGCTGTTCCCAATGAACTACCTACTGATAACTGGGTTGCGGTTACAAGTTAGTACCGCTTGATTCACCTATAATGATTAAATTATTCTAACACTTTTTGGTTCAAACTCCAATCCTTATTAGCAAACAAACGGCTGACCATACAAGTACAATGTTTCAAATAACATGAGCGCCTAAGGTAAAACCACCAGTAGTCGACAACCCCAACTATAAGTGAGACAAAAACGCTGCAAAGTCCTTGTCACATGGGTTTATTATTCTATTGGACAAACCACCAGAAATGTTGGCTGTTCATTTATTGTTTCTTTCATGCGCAATAATCGAAATAGTTATTTCTGATGGTTTCCATTAATTTTGGCCCCTAAAACACAAATTAGGTATAGGTACGCTCTTTTTTTTTTTTAAACTATCTTTGATCATTGGTAGGGCCATTTAATCGTCTTGATCCACGTGTTCACACTTTTTCTAGTGTTATTATACAAACTGATGGTGATTTCAGACGATTTCCCAGGTTTTTCACCCATAAAAAATTAATTTTGGGTGCTGAACATTTGGTAGAACTCAATTTTCCACTCTTTGGTCAAAATCGACTTCGTATTCGGTCTTCTCGTCCCCAAAAACATGGAAAAAGATATCTCAGAAGCTCATGTTACCAACATGTTGCTAAAACGCAAAAAGTACCTATTTTTACACACATTTTCACTCATAACACCCCTGGGTATATTCCGATCGGGCTGAAAAGTTTCAGGACACAACTAGGGCCCAAATGGAGCATGTGTGCTAAAGAACGAATTTTTTAGACCGCAAATGAAGCCGGTACACGTGATACGGCGTACGGCGGACGGCGTATGGCGGACGGCGGACGGACATTGCATTTTTGGAATCTACGCACCTTGAAACGGAAAAGAAAAAAGTTTGAGGGGGTGTTATAAACATTTTTTGCTGAGCTAATACATAGGTGTATTATTCACAGAATAATAAACCACACTGAGAATGACGAATGGACTTTCTTTTGGTTTATTATTCTGTGAATAATACACCTATGTATTCGCTCAGCAAAAAATTTTTATAACCCCCTCAAAATTTTTTCTTTTCCGTTTCAAGGTGCGTAGATTCCAAAAATGCAATGTCCGTCCGCCGTCCGCCGTACGCCGTACGCCGTATCACGTGTACAGGCTTCATTTTCGGTCTAAAAAAGTCGTTCTTCCGCACACATGCTCCATTTGGGCCCTAGTTGTGTCCCGAAACTTTTCAGCCCGATCGGAATATACCCAGGGTTGTTATGAGTGAAAATGTGTGTAAAAATAGGTACTTTTTGCGTTTTAGCAACATGTTAGTAAAATGAGCTTTTGAGGTATCGTTTTCCATGTTTTTGGGGACGAGAATACCGAATATGAAGTCGATTTTGACCAAAGACGCGGAAATTGAGTTCTACCAAATGTTCAGCACCCAAAATTAATTTTTTCTGGGTGAAAAACCTGGGAAATCGTCTGAAATCACCATCAGTTTGTATAATAACACTAGAAAAAGTGTGAACACGTGGATCAAGACGATTAAATGGCCCTACCAATGATCAAAGATAGTTAAAAAAAAAAAAAGAAAAGCGTACCTATTTCATGTTTTGGGGGCCAACATTGGTGGAAATCATCAGAAATGGCTATTTCAATCATTCCACATGAATGAAACAATACATTTAACAGCCAACAAAAATCTCTAGAACTCCAATAGAATAATAAACCCATGTGACAAGGACTTTGCAGCGTTTTTTTGCTTCCACAATACCGAAGGTAGTTGAATTCGTGACTGAGTGAAAAGAAGTATGCCCTCCAAAATGAAAATTTCCACTACCATTTTGCGTTTCAGACATCGAGGAACGTTTCTGGTTCCGTGTCTGTCTGTCTGTGGTGATTCATCGTAACGCCGATAACTACCCGAAATAATGGTCGAAATGGGATGAAATTTGGAGGGTAGGTGAAAGTTGGGTCACAGATGGTCCCATACCACAATCATTGAAAAATTACTGCAACTTTCGTCTGCGCATGTGCAAACGTGTAATACTTGGAACTCCCATAACTACCCTAAATATCGTTGAAATGAGTTCAAACGTGGATGATTGATAGGGGGGGGGGGGGGGATGGTCACTCCAGATGACGTCACGCGTTTTTTCTTTAGCACATTCCCATCAAACTACTCGGATTTCCGAGATGAAAATTGGGATACAGGGGTTTTCGGTGCTGAATCCGATTCTGAGGTCAAAAGCAGCAAATTCCGACCCATGTTCATTTCCTATTTGAGCTATATTACCGCTCTCTCCGCCAAACTAGAGTCATCTTGAACACCTTCTTGAAGCAAACTGATGATTGTGGTAACAGATAAACTGGCGGGAAACAAGTGATTTGGGCCATGGAAGGGAGAGCAGCTCGCGTTCACATCGCCGCCTTATCAAAAACAAGCTGATTTCTTACGAAGTATTTTCTATTTTGGTCAAGGAGCCTCCCCAAGGTAGATCAGTTTTTTTCCTAATTCATTTCTGGATAATTATGGTCCCATTGTTTTGGATTATTATTCCGTGATTAAGCGAAAAATTTATAAACACCCCCTCAAAATTTTTTTTCTTTTACGTTTCAAGGTGCGTAGATTCCAAAAATGCAATGTTCGTCCGCCGTCCACCGTACCACGCATAACTACTTCATTTTCAGTCTAAAAAATTCGTTCTTATGCATACATGCTCCGTTTGGGCCCTAGTTGTGTCCCGAAACTTTGCAGCTCAATCGGAATATATCCAGGAGTGTTATGAGTGAAAAATGGGTAGGATAAAAATAGGTATTTTTTGTGTTTTTGTGTTTGAGTAACATGAGCTTTTGAGGTATCGTTTTCCATGATTTTTAGGACGACAAGACCGAATATATGAAGTCGATTTTGACCAAAGAGTGACCAGAGTAGACCAGAGTTTTGGTCTGAAATCACCGTTCTTCCGCACACAGTTTGGGTCCCCATTTGGGAACAAATTTGGGTCCTAGATGTGCTCAAAAGCTTGGCAGCCCGATCGGAATACACCCAGGAGTGACATGGGAGTAAAATGGGTGTAAAAATAGGGGTTTTCGAGGTTTTTCGAGGTTTTAGTGAACACGAGCTTGTGAGGTAGCGTTTTCCATGTTTTTTAGGGCGAGAAGACCGAATATGAAGTTGATTTAGACCACAGAGTGAAGAATTGAGGTTGCAACGAATGTTAAGCTCCCGAGATTCATTTTTTATGAGTCATAAACCTGGGAAATTGCCTGAAATCACCATAAATTTGTATAATAGCACTAGAAGTAGTATTAGCAGGTGAATCAAGACAATTAAAGGGATCAATGATCAAAAATAATCTGTAAAAAAAAAGGCCGAGCCTAATTCGTGTTTTTGGGAGCCAAATTTGGTTGAAACGGAGCCGAGATCGTGTTTTTGGGGGTAGAAACCATCAATAATCGCTATTTCAATTATTGCGCTTGAAAGAAACAATAAATGAACAGCAACATTTCTGTAGGTATGTCCGACAGAATAATAAACCCATGTGACAAGGACTTTGCAGCGTTTTTTACTTGTTATTGATTAATTATAGAAATAAACTTCTAACCATTAGCGAATTTTCAAAGAAAATGAAGCTATTGCAATGGCTTCGAAATTTAAATAATATAAATTTTTGGAAATTTTCTTCATAGAAATCCGTTTCAGACCATTCTAAAACGATTCCTGAAATTTAACACTTTTTTATATGTATATATATATATATGTGTCACTCCAGACGATAACTCTCGATAGAATTGAGATAAACAGCTCAAATTTGCACAAAAAATCTATCTTGGCAATCGAAAGGCTAAGTTAGAAGATGGGCGAAATTGGCCTACTCTAAGGAGGGTTTTGGCGCATTTAAAGTGCGCAAAAATTACCCAAAAATCCCCAAAATGTTATTTTCCAACAAGTGACCCCTCATTTTAAAGGTTTTTGCACGCTGAACACGATGGTGGAATCGGATTTTAGATATCTTGATCCGTTCTCAAATTAGAGCATTTAAAGTGCGCAAAAATTACCCAAAAATCCCCAAAATGTTATTTTCTAACAAGTGACCCCTCATTTTAAAGGTTTTTGTACGCTGAACACGATGGTGAAATCAGAATTGCGATATCTCATTCCGTTCTCAAACTGGAGCACTTTGAAGATTAAGGAACGTGGTTATTTTTTTTTTGTTTTTCATGAAATTATTACTGTACCGTAATTTTGGTGTGTCGTCTTCTGGTACAAATATCCAGCCCATTTATCAGTAGTTACTTAGTCGACGGAGAGCTTCGACTACTGGAGCACCTCTTGAATCTAGGTAGGTACTGCTTCCCTCAACATCCCGCTATTTCCGTACTTCTTCGCTATAGTTTAGCGAACCTACTCGATAATATCAACATAATCACTTCTTAGAACCAACCTTCTTCTATTATTGGTTGGATACCTACCAACATTTGTTTTCTATCTATTTTTAACACTAGAATAGGTAGTAAAATAAATAATTCACTTTGTTTTTTGTTTCACTAATTCAACTGTATGTGATGTTAAATAATAATAATAAGTGACAATAATGATATTCAAAGCAAGACTGATTCCTATGTATACCCAAGTCCACCCTTTTAAATTGAAACTTTGCTTAGTAGGTACCTACGGTGTTTTGAACATTTCAGCTCTTCCTGTTAGCTAATGCTTCTAGGATCATCCCCGGCCTCATCGGAGCATGTAGGTGGGTAACTACAGCCATAGTTAATCTTCCTATTCATCTAAAATAATGTTTTCTCTCTCTCGTATAAAACGGATTAAAAGGACGATATCCCCTGACCTTCGACTCGGGTTATCCATATCTTGTTTGCTCAGGCGGTCGTTGCAAGATACAGAATTTTCCGTTCCAGTACAAGATTTGATAAGGGTCGATCCAGTCTTTGGCAGTGCACCAACGGATTTTTCCGAAGGGATTATCGAGAATCGAGGTTAGAGTAATTGTACTTCTAGTATTATTTCAAAGTAGGTAAGGTTCTTCTGTTAGCTAGTGCAAAGTAGATACCTACATCGGTAGAAATGCTGCATAATAAGTTGGCCTGTACGAGGTGCGGTAGTTCAATCTCCTATAGGTACGTAGGTACTTCTTTCAATGTTAGGCCAACCTGTGGACATCTAAACGTAAACTGACTTCATGGGACGTATGTGTAACCATGCAGATATAAATTCATCATCGAGATCAAGACAGAACCAATGTTGAAACATCACGTCATTTAGACTTAGACACCTACCTTTAATAGAACCTTTAATAGAATACATTCACCTTCAGCTACCACTCTGTGTGCTACCAACCCTCAATGATATATTGATATATGTATGTATACTGACGAAATAGGATTGTTGAGTAAGTAGGAATAAATTAGTCTAAATCAGTCCGTATCATAAACTTCTGAATCCAACATGAAACACGAAAATTAAACTATTGAATTTTTTTTACTAGAGTTTCTCGAAAGTCATTGTACCTAATTTTGTCCCTAGAAGTTATTGGTTTATTTTATAATGAGCTTTTGGAATCGGCATAAAAACAAGTTTTAGTACCCCCCCCCCCCCCCCCCCACACACACACAGAAAACGTTGATGGTTTGCGTTTCAAGGTACCTACCTACGTAGAATCCGAAAATGGAATTGAAAAAAATTCTGTTCCTCCGCCGTACACAGCACTTTCCCCACTAACATGATCTGAAATTGATGTAATTTGGTTTGAAGGTATATGGGGCCTAGTTGCTCCGCGAAGCTCGGCGTTAGTCAGAAGGGGTGAAAAGTAAGGATTGAAATATTGTCAACACGCCTTAGCTAGAAAACTTTCGAAAGGGTATTATTTTTATGACGTTTTTAAATTGATTCCGAACTTTAGGAGTTTTTTTATAGGTACCACCCAGAGCATAAATACGTCCACCCATTCGTTCACAGTAATGCCCTGAAAACTTTAGTTTGAGCCGATGTTTGAGCTTCATCAACAGGAGTGTGAATTATACGGACAGCCCATATATCATTGCCCGGGAACAGCTGATTATAATCACTCATGACTTTATGAAATCGGGTAGGTTGCTCCGTGATTTCATTTGAAGAAAGATGTTATTTTGCTGATAAGCCGTTTTGCAGCTTGTCCGCAAATCGTTGCCGCACGCATAACTTGTGCATGCACAGACAACGTTGCCGCTAGACTTGGAGTAAAATCGCAAACCTCCACGTACCCTCGAGATTTCAGCTCGTTTGGCAAGTTATTTTCGACAAGATGTGGTGGTTACAGGGCAGAGTACACGTGAGTTTGACACAGAGTACAGAGATAGACACGAAGACAAATTTGTTCCTTGAAACACAAAATGCAAGTGGACGCTTTGATTTTGGAGGATCTTTCCAGTTCATATATATATATATATATATATATATATGAATACAAAGTGCCTCTACCTGCGGTAGTGGCAAAGCAGAAAAACAAAATGGAATATTATAGGTATTATAGGATATTATTGATGGTCGAATCCTGCGACACCCCAAAAGAAAGGGTCCAGGGTGCCGCGTCACCACATTCTCGGTACACTGGCCTCAATGAACGAGGTGCTTAGTAGGGAGATATATACCTGCCTACCCGATGAGGACCGCTATAGTACTAGGCCCCGGTCTGTCTTTGATAAGAGCGCGATTTTGTCTCATGAACAGTCATAGCACCCTTCGTCTTTACTCCTGGTGTTTGTCATACGCAGATCGGCAAATTCGAAAACACCATTAGTTGACCCACTATCGCCCTATTGAACTTGGCAATGCAGATGGAGAAAGCAGATCGTTGACCAGCTGGCAGCATCTTGATTTTAGGAACGTTCTCTTTGGCTGAGTCACCAGATTCCCCTCCCCAGTCGTTGGTGAGAGGCTCAAAACTCGTTTCCTCATTACCGTCGCTTCGGTTTGAAGCGTCAATCGCCACCACGAACGTTTTCAAGTGTATGTCATTTCCGTGCTAGGCAGTTCCACTCCAACGCAGGTGAAGCTTTGCTGCGGTCTATGTCTGCGTAGACTATTAGTATAATTTCATAAACTGTGAACATTCAGTGCAGAATTTCGGTTATTTGGTGAGCTATAAATTTGTATCGGATTATCGAATTATATTCAAACGGTTTTCGGGAAGTGTTTCATCAGCTCGGCCTCCTTGCAACACACTAGATAGGCAGCAGGTAGAGTGCTGATGATTACCTATTCTAAAAAGGAATATGAAACCTATTTTACCGTCTGATAAACGGTGAGCTGGTCACGCGCGTGGGTCAACGCTCGTTATAGAGCCTCACACCACCATTTTCTAACACGTAGGTAATAGACTAATCGACTTATGTCATTTAGCTACCTGCAGTTAATGTCCAACTGCAACACGTTAGGTTTACTGGACAAATCAGGAAGTTCCAGTCATGCAGCATGGCCATAAGAGCGAATTTCCAAAGAAATAGTCGTGCTATTGTGTAAAAAGACGATTTAGCGAGAGATTATACCACTTTTCTTAAAATTACATCACTTTTTCGTGATTTCAGCCATTTTTACCGATTTTTAACCCTTACAGTAAGTCAAATTTAACCCAATCTTTTTGAGAAAAATATTTGTATCATCGCAATAGTCCCTCTTTCTGTCGTGAACACCGCACGATTTAGATTAAATTCATACAATGCCATCTAGAGCCCGAATCGTACCTACCCACTAAATTAAAGTTCACTCGTCATAGTCAGGGGCGTTGCAGGGATCTCTCGTTTGCGCATGCGATGACGAAAGCCCCAATCCGATTTTGATGAAATTGATACAGGAACGTTTCGGGCCCAACCGTCACCAACCACCCAAATTTCAGCTCATTTCGATCAATCTTTCGTGTACCGTAGAATCGTCGAACTTTGCCCTAAAACATGAAGAACTTCTTTGACGTCATGAAGTGAACTGGGCGGATGGTTTCAGCCATGTGTCCTGGATTTTTGCAACGCTGGCATCCCTGGGTGTTAGTTGGCTAACTTTGCCGCCTCTTTCGCGAGGTTATCATTGTTATTAATCTCATCAACTTCTTTGTGGAACACGTATTTTTTAGTATGAAAATATGCCGTTTTTCACATTATTGCAGAAGAATTACGAGACAAGCACATGTTCTACCATAAAGTGTACTAATTGACTAACAAAATGAGCTAATAGAACACCCAGATAGGTACATATCATTTCTTGTGGGTCTAATGAGGAAAATACTACAAGAAGGTATCTTTACCCCAAAATCGTGCATCTTTGCCCCAAATACTAAAAGACTGTATCTTTACCCAAAAATCATGGACCTTTGCCCCAGTCACTTTTGGTCAACAATAGGTGGGGCAATATTAGCCACTGCTTTTTTCAATCATTTTCAGTAATTTTAAGGGTCATTTGTACCTTCCCAATAATATAGATTTTTGGAGGGTATAGTGTGCTGTTTTTCCTCTTTCAGAAACTCATTATGGGGAGGACAAAGAGAAAACCTTTGGGCACACTTCCGCAACAGAAACCCATTCGTCTATTTGCATGGGTCACAAAAGCGGTTTACATTATTTTTTAAATGAAAGTAGATTCCATTCTGAGAATTTTGACACCAACCACACTGTTCTATGATAAGCAGTTGTTTTTCTATGGTTTTTCAAAATTGCCATAACTTCACGCGTTGCAATAAGGGTTTGTGGGCACATGGGCAGACTTAGACTCAAAACAAAATTCGTTCAGAAATGTCTAAAGCACCCGCGAACGGATCTTGAGTCCGAAGGAAAAGCTGGGAACGAGAGTCACAACAACTGCGGAGAAAATGCCGCATTTTGAGGAGAAGATAATTGGCTCAAATTAACCAAAAACGTTGGGCGCACATGCAAAAAACTGCAACAAGGCTTTTAGACCCCAAAATCGGTAGTCTTATTATCAAATTTTGAGACCCAAGATCTCAAAGCCCTTCAGATCGGTACAAATCAGGTACCTACTTAGGTACATAAAGAATAAATTTCCACACGTTTCTCATACTACTTGTTGTTACCAGAGAAGGGCCCCATCTCCACCGACGCTCCTCGCATAGAACAATCATTACCTTACCTACGAACTAAATCACTCGCGGAGATATTGTGGAAACCCATTTTTTAAAAACAGAGTTATTGAAACGTTGTCTATTATTGTCACTAATACACGAAAAAACGCGGAAAATACACTGTTATACCGGTTTCGGTGATCGAGCCATCGTCAATCGGTTTGATTATCGAAACCGGCAAAACAGTGTTTTTTCGTGTATTAGTGCTGGAAATAATAGAAAACGTTTCAAGAACTCCGTTTTTCTTTTTAATCATTACCTACCTACGTAGGTAGCTGCAATGAAAAATTTATACCATTATGAGCGTAAGGCTATTGCAAAACTTGATATATTGCGTAATTTTTCAAATACCCTTCTCAATTTTACAGGACATCATTCGTAATGAAGGAAGTGGCGTTTTTGCTGATAGCGGGATGCGCAATGATTGCGTCCGCCAATCATCTGCCCTATGACCCCATGTCAGACGAATTCATTGATTACATCAACTCCCTCAACACCACGTGGAAGGTAAAACACAAAGTCTTTATACTTGTGATTTTATAATTAGCTGACATTTTTTACTTTTAAATTTTAAACTCGACAGGCTGGAAGAAACTTCCACAAAGATACGGACCGGCAGTTCCTTAAAGGTCTGATGGGAGTAGATAGAGACTCGAAGAAGTTCATACTTCCACGGAAGAAGATGGACAACACTTTGCTCACTTTAGCAGTGCCCAAAGAGTTTGACGCCAGAAAAGCCTGGCCCGACTGCCCCACCATAACAGAAATACGGGATCAAGGCTCATGTGGAAGCTGTTGGGTATGAATCTTGCTCAGTACCTACTACTACTAACTGTATTATTGTATTCAATTGTCAAGGGTAGGGAAAAACTGCCGTTTTGTTTTGGTTAGGGATCCCCTCAGTCCAGACAGACGTAGTACACACGTATCCTGTTAACAAGCATGCACTTCAACTCTGACAGGCATTTGCAGCTGTTGAGGCAATGTCAGACAGGCACTGCATTCACTCCAAGGGGAAAGTCAATGTAAGGCTGTCGTCAGACAATTTGGTTGCCTGCTGTCACACTTGCGGCTTTGGATGCAATGGAGGTTTCCCAGGGGCAGCTTGGAGGTACTGGGTCTCACATGGAATCGTTACCGGAGGCAGCTATGGTAGCAACCAGGTAATACGTTTTCAAATCATCAGCCTAGATTGATCTAAATTACAGTTCAATATGTAATACGAAACACCTAATACGTATTATTCATTTATTACTCTTAAACAATTATTTAATGTCAGTGGATAATTTTTGTGACAAATAACCAGAATGTCAAGCAACATTTTCTATTGTTTGAAACGTTAGATCCGACCTACACAACTGTGCGATTCCAATCATCCCATTTTCAAAAATTCATAAATAGACGGACCTATTGTTCAGTATTTCCAACAAAATAATATTTTCAGGGCTGCCAACCATACGAGATAGCTCCTTGTGAGCATCATGTCAACGGAACCAGACCTAGTTGTGAAGGGGAAGGAGGTAGAACACCAAAGTGCGAACACAAATGCAGAGAGGGTTACAAGTTGGGGTATAAACAGGACCTACATTACGGTAATTCCTACCTATATTTTTTAACGTATGGTGTCTAACCAACAATATTCAATGGAGCTATATTGAACAGCCATGGAATTAGTGTACTCATCTACATGAAAGATTTTCTAAATAATGTATCTTGAAAACCGAGGTCAATGAGCCTAACTAAGCAGAGGGATAGACCCGGGACACACTATAGTCCCAGGCACGAAAATGCGAGGTTGGCTTAGTGAGACTCACAATGCAATGCCTAAAGGTCATATCTAGCATTTTTTACGCATTGTTTCCGCATTTTCTTATTCCCGAATATGAAGTGGAAAAACTACACTTTTTCTGCATTTTCTCAAAGCGAACTGTGCGCATCCCGCCGAAGCAATATCAAGCTCACTGAGATATTTAGGACAAGTTTTAATTTTACCTACGATACCTACCACTTTCTGCAACCCTTGGGAAGGTAACATTTCACAACTCTGTCAGTAGCAGTAACCCCGTTGTCACCCTCTTCATTTTCCAGGTTTGAGAATTAATGATATCCTTCTGTCATTCTTTGATACTCAAAGACTGATAATTATTTTGTTCATTCTTCCTTCTGTTACTCTGATAATGTGAGACGCTAACATTGCTTCAATTTTTTTTCTTTTTTTATGCCCTTAACTGACACTAGTGACATAAAGTTTCATTGTTAATAAAACTGCATTCTGCCAGTATGTGTTGTATTTGAGATTTAGAGCACTTATTCTTCTTCAACATTCATGTTTTTTTTTTTTTACTCCTCTTGTTGCTCGTTTCGAGTTCGAAAATGCAGAAAAACTGCTCAGTGTGATACCGTCTTAACCAATACGACCAACTGAAGGACTTACACAGCTTTCAAGTTCATCTTGCTTCTGAGTCAATCAAGGTTGCAGAAGCCTTTGTAATCACTCATGTGTACCAACAAAAAAAGAAAAGTTTGTCCTCCAAAATCGAAATTTTCACCAGCACTTTGTGTTTTAGAGCTTTCAGAACAACATTTTGCGCCTGCAACATTTTTAATGCTCAACCCGCACTGCATAGCTCAGCCGGGCTCGTATTTTGGTTCATTATTTTCAATAAATTAATGAACCATAGGAATCGACCAGGAAAAAATATTTAGCCCCCCTCAACATTTTATGGTTTACGTTTCAAGGGATGTAGAATACAAATATCGAATGAAAAAAAAATTACGCCCGTCCGCTGTACACCGTCCATGGCTTTTTCCTTAGTTCCCACGAACCAAATTCACGAAATTTGATATATGTTTGGGCTTTAGTTCGCCCTCGAAGCTCGGTGTTACTGTCACTCAACTCTGAGGGGGAAAAAATAGGGGTTGAAATATCCCGAGTATCCCTATCTCGGAAAAATGTATTTTGAGGTGTGAGTTTTCTCGCATAGTTCAATTTTTTTCTAAATTTTTTATACCATCCAGAGCATTCTACGATGTTGCCATAAAATTGAATTTGCCCTAAAGAGAGGTATATGTAGGCATCAACCTGGATTGGCAGTGCACATCACATACCTCGTACCCATGTTCCCTGTAGCTCAGTTGGGTAGAGGCCGGAATCCAAAGCTGTAGGTCGCAGGTTCGAATTCTAGCCGGGACCAAAAACGTATTTTTCTCTCCACATCAACAATTTAACTTCAGAACTACATATATCTGAATTTTGCTATTTCACATACTAGTTTTATGAAATTGTAATTCCCGAGGTGGATCCAGTACTCGATTTAGGGCTTTCCTGTGGGGAGCTCAGAAGGGGCATGCTACAGAGGCCAGACCAATTAGTTATCCTGAAGTAAATGTCAAATAAAGGTACTTGGACAGGTATATCTACTTATCTACCAAAATTCAAATTCTTATTAAACTCTATCTAATTCATATATTCAAGTGATAACGAAGAAAATGTATACAGTAAATTATAAACTAGGTGAAGGATGGGGATCTTGAGGTTCGGTCCAGAAATAAGATCAGATGGTTTTAGGCCAACGTTTCGATGTATTTGTAAATCATCTTCAGGGCTTAGGTATCATATGCCGTTGTTAGTTAATTAACCACAACTCAGTCATCATTGGGAACAACGGCACATGATACCTAAACCCTGAAGATGATGTACAAATACATCGAAACGTCGGCCTAAAACCATCTGATCTTATTTCTCGACCGAACCTCAAAGATCCCCATCCTTCACCTAGTCTGAACATCAACGGTCAAAAACCCAAATCTCCTGTAATGTATAAATGTGCCAACAAATCCAATGCGTTAAAATAGTAGGTATGTCATTTTCACAGGAAAGGAATCATACGCAATTGAGAATGATGAAGAAAGAATCAAACAAGAAATCATGACAAACGGGCCAGTTGAAGGAGCTTTCACTGTTTTTGAAGACCTTGTCCAATACAAATCAGGTAAATTCCATCGAGTATAAATTTAATAACAGAAGGACCATTACCGGTGTTTCCTACCCACAGATGAATGACAGCACTTTTTTTTAACGAAGGAAACAGTGGGGAAATCTTGAAAAAGACGACTGTCGCTTTTGAGGGTCCGCACTCCTCAGTAGTGTGGGGTTTCACCCACTAACCCTTATCCTTGACCTAATCCACACTGGAATCACTTGTTTAGCATTACTTTGGGGTGGGGTCGATCACTAGGCAATGTCACGCCCCCACCGAGTGTCTTCTTCTGGCCTCAGAGTTTTCTTCACCTGAGGATCAGGTGGTCCAGCTTTTTTGGCGTGAGGATTTGGGACTACGTAGGACACAATCCTATCTCAAGTTTCCTGGCTAGAGATCATCTTCTCAACCACGTTGTTTGGTTTGATTTCACCCGGCTCTTCTTCCAGTACCACCCTTTCTCTGATCCATCTAGGGCAGTGGAAAAACACATGATCAGCATCGTCATTCAGTGCGCTTGGCAGTGTCCGCTATCTCCCTCATGTTCAGGTAAGCCCGGAAGAAGTATCCATAGTATGACAGGAACGTTGTACTGTAGAAATCCAACTCTCCACATCTCCTGTCCAGCCATGGGCACACCTCCAGGATGAGCATGTGGGTCCATGCTCCCCAGCTATCAGAGAGAACAGTGTAGTACCAACAGCTTCAACAGGAATATAACTATTAGCTTGGTATCCCACGAAAGCCAAATGATGGAAGCAGAGTGCCTGAACTAATAATAGTAGCCCTCCAGGTTTAACACACTCCAAGTGTATTCTCCAAATTCCACTTTCTTTTAACCATGGAGGTTGTATAAGTGGAGACCATGAATCCACTCCTCCTCCTCTCCATTCTCATGAGATCCGAATGGAGACCATGAATGTGGAACCAACCAGCCGCCCTTCTTTGATGAGGCTCTGGTTCACGAAACTAAAACACTGATTGGACACTCCAGACCCCAACTATACACAAGCACTCAGTGTCACTTGAAGCAATACCTCCATGGAAAGGTCTCAAGCATGTCACCAATCTCCTGGAACTCTCCACATATATATAAAACTGTACTCTCTCTACACATATAAACTAACACTATATTATTTATAACTTCATCATAATCATCATCGTCTCATAATTATCTTGTACACAACCATCTTGTACACTATAGCCAATCCAGTAGGCAGACTGTTTCAGTTTAGTTGTATGATAATGAAAAATAACTTTCAACAACCTTGTACCTTATAAGGTTCTTGTACCATTTTTAGGGGTTTACCAGCACAAAGTCGGTAAGCGTCTGGGAGGCCACGCCATCAGAATTCTAGGCTGGGGAGAAGAGGAAGGCACACCTTACTGGCTCATTGCCAACTCCTGGAACTATGACTGGGGTGACAATGGATACTTCAAGATTCTACGAGGGGAGGATGAATGCGGCATTGAGAGCGAAATCTCTGCTGGTATACCCAAGCAGTGAAATTACGTCTAGAGGTCTCCTAGCTAATATTTTGAAATGATACCTGAGTCGTCCAACTCAGGAGAGTAAAATAACTTGGCAGTTTTCAATAATTACTTTACAAGGTTCTCTTTTGATCGCAATTATGAATTGCAATTATGAATTATGAATTGCAATTGCGCTCTTTGCTGAAATGATTTGCTCCTACCAGAAACTTGCTAGTAAACATACATCACTGTTGTTTTGTAGCTTTTATTCGAGCTGCAATGTAATTTATTTACACAGTTTCTGTTTATCACGCTGAGTGAGAGAAAGATCTTTACTGCCCAATCCAAAATAAATCTAGATCATTTTACACAATGTTTTTTGTTCTATCACTGGTCACTGATCAGACTGTATGTACAATAGAAAATATAGATCAGTAATTCGTCAAATGCTTCTAAAATTCCTGATTGGAAGCGTAACATTATATAAATAAATATTTGATTTCTAATTCTCAGACAAATATGATACTACTCAGTTTTTTCCCAAATGTACAGCTATAAAAATTTGTGTGGTGCTCACCTACACCACCTTACCCTCCTCACTCACTCCCCCTTCCCCAGAGATTGCTGTATCACCAACAATAGACACTGACCAAAGACAGTGCAGGTCTACTGTTCAACAAATTACATCCTTGCACTGTCCATCTCGAAAGTACTGACATCCCTCCATCCACTGCTGATGGCAGTTATAGCTAATAATAATTACAGCGGTAATACAGGGTAAGGCGCAGTGCTTCCCGTATTGATGCCTGACAGAGGTCAGCAAGAGGGGGCAAAGTTCAGAAGCCTGTTCAAGACCAAATGTTGGTGTTCAGCTAAGGGACAACGGAAAATTTTCGTGGGTGGCAACTTCTCTTCTTCTGGTCAAATTCTGTTCGATAAGACTTTGACCACATAATGAGGTATTAACCTTTTGCGGTCGTATGGCTTACGGGTTCAATAGGCGCAGTGGTCTTAGTGCGGGTGCCATGATGCCACCCTGGTCAAATTGCTGTGTGCTCTGACGAGTTAGCCTGGTCGTCACTGTATTTTGAGGGATCTTGGAGTTTTTGTATCATCTCAAAAAAATTGTTTGTGGTTCCAACTTAGAAAATTTTTATGAATTTTCCGACTGATTTTGGATTTAGAGAAGTGATATGTCAGATCTAAACATATAAATTTGACAATTCCTACCCATCTGTATACCCAACTTTCAGCACTGAAAAAGCCCCCAAAAAAATTTAAACACGCCAATTTTTGGTTTTTTGTTCCTTTTGTACTGTACATGGGGAACATTGTCAATAAATAATTATTGGATGCACAGAAAGAAAATACTGAAGCTTGAAGTGGATGCATGTGGCACGTAAGCTAGACCTAGACCAGAACCGAAGGACAACAAGTACATGTCACATGCAACACAACTGGAAAGCATTCAATACACGCAATAACTGACAACCAGGTTAGCTCCAGTCAGGCTGCATGTGACACATACTACGACCACAACACGTTAATGTCGAAAAGTCTAGGCAGAAAACGAGTGTGAAATGTGAATTCCTGAGTACCTGCTAGAAATGAACGTATGAGGTAAACTGTGGTGTAGTTCAACTCAAATCCCGCTTAGAGCTCTAGTGCATAACTTTAAACTATGTGCAGTAGCGAAATGGATGGGTGGATGTAGCCACATATTTATAAATTCGCTTTATTTATAAATCAAACCAAGGGGAAGGTTCATGAAGTTTACCAAGAAGGTTTACAATTTCTGATGTTGGGTTGTTGGCAGCATTCAGAATCTTCGCCTCCGAACCTTCGCTCCACCACCTTAGGCCAACAGCCAACCCAATGTCAATAGACTTGATATCTCATTTTTTGTCGCATTTTTACTTCTAATAACCCTCAATTAAAATATTACGTTTATTTCTGAAAACAGGCTTCAAACTTCCATTTTTCCAAGAGTTCTAAATATTAAAAAAGGCGAGAAAAAATTTACGAAAATTCCCCCTTCATTACATTACTAATGGTAAAGGGTTTTCCTCAGGTTAAAAGGAATTCAACATGATTATATATGAGAAAAACAAAGTTTATTGACTAAAAACGATTGAAAAGGTGCAATTAATTATTGCAACAGAAGGCAAGGAGCGTGTTGAATACAGAGGGATTGTATCCATCAATGACTGGTTTGGAAGAGAAGTACTCACAACTCTCATAGAGGCTTTGGACGGGTAACGACCAATAGAAATTGCGCTTGTCGGTCTCCGAGCTGTCTTTCACAGTGTTCAGCTGCAGGACGGCAAAGTGGAAGTCTTTGGCATCCGTGTGAACGCACTGAACAGTCACGGGATGGGGCAGAGTATCTGTCGCAGACTGCAATAAAACATAAAACTACCAGCGTTAGAGATCCCTGCAAATCACAGGTTGTGATTATAGGTTTGTGGGGATTAGGCGGGGTATAATTTTCAATACCTAGGAGATAGGAACATGAGGTTTATAGGGATCAACAAAACAGACAGTGATGACCAGCCCATCGCCAAAGAAAGCTGAACGGCGCGAAATTTCTATTTATCTGCCCACCAAAACTGGGCCAGTGGTTGGTAAGAAATTGATCTGTGCATGCGCAGTGGCCATACGAATATCTGCAGACTGACCAAATACGTTCAAGTTGCTAAAGTACATAACTACCAACAAAATCTCAAATAACCACTTTTCTAAAAATGGAATAATCACAGAACAACCAACTCGATTTCATAAAGCCATGCGTGATTATGATCAGCTGTTTCCTAGCAATGATTTATGGGTTGGATGTACATAATAGTGATGGGAAATTCCCAATGAATTTAAGAATTTTATAATCAAATATATTATATTATAATCGACGTCAACATAAAATTTTCCCTAAAGAGAAGGCATCAAGTGTATGCAGGCATCAAGCTGGGTTGAGAGCGCACAACAGTTGCCTCTTGGCCAGGTGGCCACTGTAGCAGAGTGGTCTAGGCGTCGGGCTCTTAACTTGAAATCAGATGTTCGAATACCGGTCCAGGGACCGAATATTTTTCACTCCATATCAACAATTTCCCTTCAGAACTACATTAGTGTTTCTTTTTGCCATTTCAGCTACTGCTTGAACATTCAATGCATGATATTAATTTATAGTGGCGATAAGTACTAAACTACAGAGGGGCTGTGATCTATACAGAAGGGTTATCTATACAGAGAGCTGCGATCTTTAACAGGAGTGTTTTCTATATAAAGTAATAAACTTTTGTACTGTAGGGATTTGCAGCGTTTTCGAATGACATTTGAGACCCCCCCCCCCCCCCCCCACAGATCTAAAGCATCAAATAAACGAATATAGTACGACGTCAAAATAAGGGACAAATAAACAAAGATATTCATTTACGAAAAAACTCTCATATGATTATTTGAATGATTCCGCATTCGGACTTTCAACGGTCGTGGAATGGAGCGTTGTAATTTTCATCGGAATCGAAAAACCATTCGAACTATAAATTATTTACAATAATCAATCTTGTATTCGAATCTACGAATGAACTCAGCAACTGAATACCGCAATCGATTTTTCATCCGAACTGACCATCAGTAGTACACAGTATGATTCACACCCATACTGACAACCCTTAAGTACTGTGAATCAACGTCATGAACACCATTTTTGGGCTGGCGTTCTGAAAATAGCACCTTATTTTCCACTCCTTAGAGATGACTGACAGTAACCCGATCTTCGCGGATCAAATACACCCCAAATGGGACCTACAACCGAAATTTCATAAATCATGGTTCATGGTAACTGAGGAAAGGAGGTACGCGTATAGCAAACCGACAGGATTTTTTTTTGATTTTTTTTTAATAACCTTGGATTCACTTCATTCTCGTTAGGTATGTATTCCCCGGGGAGCTGTTTCTGGTTGAACGCTAAGACTCTTACTAATTTGTTATTCAACCTTTAGTCGACAAAGGCTTCACATGATTCTATCAGAGGTGAAGAACTAACCTCTGGTCGGGCACACATGCAAGCTTTTCGAAGCTTGTATTGGTGCCCACCCGAGAACCAGACGCCACGAACTTCATTATTTTCAACTTTGGAATCGAACATGAAAAACATATTTTGAATAGTCGACTAGTAAATTTGCATGTTACCTACCTCGCATGTTATCATAACAAAACAAACCATGATTAAGCGACTAGTTCGGATGATCAGATTGAGTTTGTTTAGATTACTTAGTGTAGTTTAGCTCACTTCCTACTGTGGTTCAAGATGTTCTGTGCCCACCGTGCAAAAAAGGGTGTATTCCACATGTTACATCACAGACTTCAGTAAGAATTTCATGCTGGATAACACTATGCATAACAGTTACTCGTCGGCCCCTAGAGGGGCCAGTGACAGTCCCCACCGCATCGAGCTCGAGACACACCTCATTTACAAGGAGACGCCGAACTGTCTGTAACTTTGGCTCATTGCAGGGGATGTAAAATTATGGACTAATGGATAATGGAATCTTGGTCTACGAATGCTGACCAACTCACCCCATAACGACGCCTTGCCTCTGCCAATGCAAAAGCGTAAGCCTTCATAAGAGATCTGCTCAAGAACTGGTCACGTGTGACGTCCACATCGTGAATGTTGGCCGTTTCAGTAGAATTGTAGTGGACAATGGCAGTGTGAATGTTGCACTTACTGAAACCATCTCCAAAAGCTGAAACAGTAAGTAAAGTCATGAAAGCAAAGGAGACCAACAAGTCATGAAAACGTAAGGTAATCCGAAATGGAGAGTGATGAATCCTCTGCTGATTTAAATTCTTCAAATGAGACTAGTTTCGGGCTACCTCACGCATCATCAGTCAGAGATGTTAACTGAGTTGTACTTGAGGTTATATACAATTAACACCTCTGCGTGAATACATGTTGTGAGATAGCCCCAAAGCAGTCATAAATGAAGAATTTAAATCAGCACAGGATTCGTCACTCTCCATTCCTGATTAGAACGCCCTTCTGCACCTCGGCAAACAATCAATATTAAGATGGAATTTTTGGCATTTTTGACAATAATTAGTGAACTGTTCAGGCTTTTGTCATTTCCATAATATATCGAGACCCTGCCAGCTATTTGTCAGACCAGTTGTACCAAGGCCAGTTAAGAGGGCTTCTACTGTAAGTATAATATTTCTGTATATTTTGAGTATGTAAGATTTATTCAAGTTTGGGTTTGGAAAAGTAGATTTTTTCTCAAATTTCTGTAAAGTTCAACGCTTTCAATTCTTCCGAATACATAGAGAAATGGTGCTCCAACATACCCACTCTTCATACACTATGTCGGCCTGTGACAGCGAATGGATTTGTCATCTAGTCACAACTGTCATTGTTTCAATAGAACGAACATAGAAAGATATGTCTCGTAATAATATTGATATAGACACACGAAAATCTGTACATATTTTAAACTATAAATCAATATTTTGAACCAGTTTTCCAGGGGAACAAAAAGAAACACTCCTGAAAAGTACGTTCAAGTGGGGAAGTTGAAGTCCGTTTTCCAAGACCGGTCATAACGACCATGTTGTGACCTTCTTACTGAGATAAGTAAAATAAAATGATTACGTAAGCTATCCACTAGTTTATCCACAGGTGTTATCTCCTTGGTCAGAGAAAGGGTGGAGAGGAGAGGGTGCAGGTTCGGGACATCTTGGTCTTTTTTGTACTCGTTGATGTCAATCGATGCAGCGGGCGCCTCGAGCTCTTCACTGGACGTAATCAGGATGTCTGCTCTCAGAGACAGAAGGACCTTTTCCCCATCCCTTTTCAAAGGCACTTTGAAAGCGGCATCAAAGAGCGTCCTTCTATGAGCCAACAGTTGCGGGTTCAAAGACGAACAGAGTTGGACCATTCTGTTGCAGAGCAGTAAGCTGCAGACAGAAATAAACAATTTTTTAGAGTTAAATTAATCCTGAATAATTTAATTCAACATAATGGTGAACACCAACAGAATTTTAGAGACCAGGAGTAACGTTTACAAAGCAATCGTCATTAAGCAATATCCGCCATGCAATAGGAAAACACGGCACTTCCTTGTTTGAGCAGTAGATAACCCTACAGAGACCCAGTATAATGTGGCTATGATATTCCAAGTACACACATCAGTTTTGACTTGCACCCTTTCCCTTGTACAGTAGTTAAGGGGGACTGTGCTACACCTTGGTAATCTTGCTCATGATGTAGGTGATAGGTACCTACCTGATCTATTAGTCGCTCATAACTTGCAAATGTTTGAAATCATTCTCCGTCGTACCTCAATTGACCAATGTGCCCCCAAAGGCACACAACTTTACCATTTTGATGGTAAACCAACTTTTCGATTTTGGTTTATTGTGATAATTGATTGATCATTAATGAACCTTTGGAACGGAGCATGAAAATAACACAATCTCCCTAAAAATTTGATGGTTTGCGTTTCATAGTACCTACATAGAATCCGAAATGGATTAAAAATCACGCATTAATTTCCTCAATTCAAATCTGATTTTATCTGCAATTTTCAGGGATCATCACTGGGGACGGACAGAAATTTTGTATTCCGTCTTCGGATTAACGTCTACGTACCTTGAAACCCAACTTTTTTTCATGCCTGACTTCTAAGTTTCATTATTGAAAATAATGAGCCAAAACTTCTATCCCTCCGCCGTACGCCATATTTCGCACTTCCCTTAATTAACATGAACCAAAATTAATGAAATTTGTTGGTCCCATTTGGGTCTGGTTGGTCCACGAAGCTCGATGTTGCTGTCAGTCTCTATGGGGTGAAGAACAGAGGTTGACATTTTCATAACGCCGTAGCTCGTTAACTTTCAATAGAAGGGTATGGTATTTATTTAATTGATCCCAAACTTTGGTATAATAATAATAAGCCTTTATTCTGCTGGGTACAAGGTACAGTACATAGTGCAGACATGAATTACATTAAATTTCGAATTAAGAACAAATAATGACGGCAGTAAACTATGAGTTAGGGACAGATTAAAATATGAATTTGGAGGCTATACAAACAAAAACAAAAATAAAGTTATGGGCTAATTATAATACATATTTACATATATAATACAATATATATATTATGTAAAGGGGATGAAAAGGGAAGGGGTGAGGGGGGGAGGGGTGCATGTATATCCAAGATTTCATCTCTCAGTTCTGAAATGGTCAATGAGTGCCAACCGGAAACGTCCGAGGGTGGGCAACGAGCGTAAAGACTTTGGAAGGGCGTTCCAGATCCAACCCCCTTACACCTGCAATGACTTGCTAAAATAAAGTCCCTCATGTGACGGAATTAAGTAGCCTACAGATCGCTCAGAGGAGGACCTGCAGAACAATGAACGCAAGTATGGAGGAGTGGAACCTTTCAAAAATAAAAACATAAATTTGAGAATTCTTAAATTAAAATAATCGTCAAGAGGCAAACAAAGAATGGAATATCCACGAACTGAATGGCGAGGCTTAATGTCATGTACATAGCGAATACAAGCATTATGTGCAACTTTTAGTTTATTACAAAAAACAGTTGAAAGCGAACATGAGATGAACATAGAACAGTAAAGTAAATGAGGGAGAACTAGGGACGTGGCAAGTCTTTTTTTGAGGGAATGGGGAGTGAATCGAGACAGGCGCCTCAGGCTATGCAGCGCTCCGTAAATACGACTGCATACATGAGTCACGTGATGTTCCCAGGATAAAGTGCTGTCAACGTAAACTCCAAGATTTTTAACTCGGGATAAGTAGGGTACAGGCACACCATCAACAAGTAAAGGTGGAATGGGGTCAGTAGGTATTTTATGCTTGTACACAATGATAGCCTGAGTTTTCTTTGGATTAACAACAATTCCATTTCTATAAGCCCACCTAGCAACCTCCAGCAAATCAATGTTAAGCTGATGCACTGACTCAATCAAGTGCTCACTCAGTTTACTAGGTAAATAGATCTGAAAGTCGTCAGCAAACATATGATGTCGACAAAATAGCAGGACATTTGGTAAGTCGTTCACAAAAAGTGAAAACAACAAGGGTATTCTTTTTCAGACCACCCGGAGTATGTCCCGGGTATGTCTAGCCTTTCGTTCACAGTAAGGCCCTTTAGTTTGAATAGAAAAGCGTCAACAACATGATTGTGAATCATACGGTATACATTTAACTCCAGCCCAGATCTATCACCGACTGTACCGTTGTAAAAGAAAATGGAGTTACGTCAAACGAGTCGGGAGTTGTGCTTTCAAAGGCACAGTGGTCAAGTATCTATCACAATTGAACAATTTACCAGTGTTATTACCAGTATTTACCATCACACCTGACCATTTCTGTCGGGTTTATTTTATTATTACCTTTCTTACTACTTAACTGACCTTACCAGGTGGAATAAACCGGTTCCCGTGAGATCACCGAAGTTAACGGCTGGTGACCTGTGGTGACGCGTCCAAGTATAACCCATGCAGCTGTTGGGCGAACCCCTCCCCGCTCAAGGGTGTGAAGCCATGAGTTGCCAAGTAAACAGCGAAATGATCAGATCGAATTCTGATCCACTCATTGGAGGATAGCTGATCACGCCTGTGGCACTGGAAGGCAGTCGGACGAAAAGCAACAGGCCTGGAATGGCTGTTTAATTTACCTACTTGTTTACTTTTATGTTACAGTAATAACAACGTGTAAAACCCCTCTAATGGTCGATTCAACTCTGAAACAAAAATTCCAGATCCAGTATGCAAAAACTGGTTTCCCGTTCAGGAACACATTCCAAGCATTTTTTCACTATATAGCATTTTATAGCAGTAGCATTTTCAAAGAATATATCCCAGTACCGATTCCTACAGTCAAATTTTGGAAAAATCAAAGCAATTTTTCAACTACATGAACCTCAAAATGAGAAATTAATAATCTCCGAAAATTCTCGAGATAAAAAGTTTTTTCCTGGGTATTTCGATAATTTGGATATTTATGGGAATATCATTATAATGTATTATTACCTACTGTTGCCATAGTCAAATTCCAGTCAGAGCTTACATAGCTTGCTGGTTTTTCACTTACTTCCTTCGACGGTCAGTTAGTCCAAAATCTCGAGGAAAGTTCCAAGCAGGTCTTTCAGGATCAATGCGCTTGGGAAGTTTCTCCTGGTATGCGTCATAGAGCAGAGATGACTTGATGCACCTACACGGAATATGAACAGAAACTGTACCCGTCTGCTCAATTTCCAGAGGTTTGGAAAGCTCTTGACAGTTTCTTATATAGATTTACCAATAAAAGAACGTAGAGCCGACATACAGAAACAAATTATACGAAGAATCACACAAATATACTATCAGAAGCTATTCAAAACAACAGTCCTGGTTACGCTCCACATTAGGTACCTAACTATATAATTATGAGCGTTCCCATCAACTCCAACATTAATATTATCGACGTTCTTTAAGGCTGTTTATGAGTAACTTATTCATAATAATTTGGTGTGATGGACTCACAGGTAATGTGCAGTATGGACTTCAGAACTGACTAAAAAAAAGCTATAATCTCCATTAAATTTGCAAACATACTCTGATATTGAGATGATTCTGTATTATACCTAGGTAGACTAGGTATTATCTGTCACAAAAATTAGACTAGGTATAAGTTCTGTCACACAAATTAGATTAGGTATTACCTAGCCATAAGTTCTGTCACACAAATCTGACCTTGAGCTGTTTGCTTGAAAAGCAGGATATACCCTGCTCTCGTTTACCTTTGGTTACCACGCTCCATCTAATTTTGAAACATGGGCCACTCATCAGTTCATATTGTGTCTGTGCAATGGGAAGATCAATCAAAGAAGATCGTGCTGCAGATATTGCTCTTTACCGCAAAGGTAAGTCAGCAGGACAGATTTCAAATTGCTGAAATCATCAGGATTCAATCGCCGTTTCATTTATCGGACCAACGATCCGTTCAACGAGACCCAGGGGATCGAAGACAGGCTTTGGAAGGGTTGCCCAAAGTCGGTTCGGACTGCAGCAAGAATCAAAGCAGTAAGAAATTGGATTTCGAGAAATCCTTTGTGTGAGCAAAGTATGATGTCACGAGAAATGCATATGTCTGCTCATTCTCTTTCCCTACTCCTCAGAGAAAACCTAGGACTCACAGCGTACACTGGGCACGTCTTAACTCTTAAGTTTGAAAAAATGAGAAAGGAAAGAAGCAAAGCGCTCCTCAGCCTGTACGCTGATGAAGCTCATCGTTCACAGGCAAGAAAATTTGCAGTCAGGAAAAATTTAACCGCCAAAATGATAGGAGTCTACACTAGAAGTTCTCGATCAGAAGTGGTCCCGAGAGTTCTAAGAGGACACCATCCGGCGAGTGTGGAGTGTGATAGTTAGGTGGGGAGTTTCCTGGAAAGGTATGACAAAACTTCATTTTTGTCAAAAACCACTGCAAAAGTGTAACAAGACAGCGTCTTACAAGTCCTGGTGCTTCCCCTGAATGAACAGTTGTTCAATGGAAAGCACTGGGTGTTCCAGCAAGATTCTGTGCCGGCTCAAAAGGCCAGAACCACGCAAGCTTGGTTAGCAGAGAATGTGCCTGAATTCATTAGTGCTGACGAGTGGCCCTTGGCTAGCCCAGACCTTTATCCACTGGATTATAAATTATGGTCACAATTAGGGGCTACGGCCTGCAGAAGAGCTCACCCTAATGTCGACTCCCTCAAACAAGCACTTCTGAAAGCAGTAGAAGAAATTCCTATGGATAAGGTGCGTGCCCCGATTGACGACTGGCCAAGACGGCTTAAGGAATGTGTAAAGTCACATGGTGGACATCTTGGGTGAATTTAATTTTTTTCCTACTCCCAGGTACTTCCACATCCGAAAAAATTCGAAAAAAAAGTTTTCAAGGAAATGCTAAGTTCAGCATTGTGTGACAGAACTTATGGTTAGACTAGGCACCTATGATGGATTGGGTCCTACTCCTATGTGGACACCAAAGTGATATATAAATACACTGACAAAGTTACTACATTACTTTGAATGAATGAATGAATGAATACCTGAATGAATAATGGATGAATGAATGAATAACTTTGGTGAGAATCTTCAAAACAAGAATTGGAATTAATACCTAATGTGTCCTGGAACGTACCTTTTCACTAAATCATGCCGTGAGAATTCGGAATCCCCGATTGTCAAGTTCAAGGACTCCGGTCGGATCTCTATGGAATTCGTGAAGAGTTTGGCTTGATCCAGACCGAACACCAGGACATTCGAATCGTCGAAGCTGAGATGCTGGACGAGTTCGACAGCGCTTGGAACTTCCACGTAAGACAGCGGCTTCACAGGCAATCTGCGCAAACGATATCACCAACAATCAAACACCAGTACTATAAGACACGCAGTGAGCGATACGTCTCTTGAACAGTACCTATGGAGTGCAAGTGACTGTTTTTCTCTAGGAGAATCAAGTTGGGAGCTTCGTTGAAGATTTTATTTCATTTGTACTTTGTTGGTATCATGTAGCAACCAACACTGTGGTCTTATTCACCCGAAGGGCACTTAGTAGAAATAGGAACTGAGAGGTCCTCAACGAAATAAAACTATTCGACATAGCTCAACTCATGTAGTCAACCTTTATATTCCATGAAAACATTTTTTAATTCGGTGGCACTTGTAAACCAAATTTGTTGGAATTTTTGAATCAAATAGGTTGGACTTTGGAATTTTTATCGCGTCGCCAAGGTCTGGTGTTGTTGACAGGATTTGTATAATGCATGGGTGTATATTTATATTGGCATCTCAATGTATAGGTCGGAGTCAGTCAACGATCTGGAAGACCGACATTTGTTATGGTCCAATGGGCTTGTATCCTCTGGGCTGTAGCAGAGATTGAGATGAGATCAAACCTATTGAGCTTCTGCACGAGACATGCATAGTTATTTTGAAAATTGGAAAGATGCGGTGAGGCAGCTCCTAAGCTCTAAGCAGTCCTTCCGTCAAAAAAAGCCAAGGAGAACCTTGGTTAAAGCATATGGATGAGGAAGGATAAGCGAGCAAAGGGGCCTCCGCAAGCACAGCCATCGGTTGAGCGCCCAAGTGAAAGTGCCCAGGCCATTTTTGAGACCAGATAAATATATCTCTAAGAACCACTTCATTTTCTCCCATAAATAATTATCAATTTAAAATGGAATTCTATAAAAGGAATAGGTCAATTTCTGACACATGGGAATTGCTGCTGAAACGATGCAGCTATGTAGCTACAATGTAACGCAAATCCTTGACAAAATTTGACTATAGTTACAAAAAAACGAAACGTAGCCACAAACAAAAACTAGTTATCAGCACTTCGTATGTCTAAGGTAGTCAATAGGCTATAGATGCCCATGTCTTTCCCCATGAAGGAGAGAATTTGCGTTTGACAAATTTAATAGTGAGATGCATTGTAGGATTTTATAAACATGCCCAACTTTTTCAACATAATAAAATACGGATGGATGCTGAATTGTTTCCATTTGATTTGCGTCAAAAAATTTTCAAAAATTCCTATAATATAAATTAAAGGCCCCGTTGAAATACCATATTATTTTCTTCGAAAATTTTAAGAAAAAAAAAGTATGGCGTTAACATAGTTTACAATATTCAAGTCGTAAGAACCAAATAATGAAATGACAATATACACACCGAGGAAGAACAACCTTATCGCTGATTACGTCCAGAGCACTTTCAACCTGAATGCCTTTTGCATTGAGATATTTGAGGGCACCGTTGTCAAGGATTTTCCTCCGCCCTTGTAATTTCCAGTGAGCTCGAAACATCCTCCCCGAGTGCTGTTGTAGTAATACTTGTGTTGGTCTCATTTTTATGTGAGAATTGAAGGTATTTCTTTAATATCCCTGAAAATGAAGGATTACATGTACAGGAATCAATTTTGAAAGGTACTTGAAACAAGAAACTAGAATACCCCATGTAAAAGGGAATTTTGGTCAACTGTTTTTTGTTTTTGTTTTTTCAATATTCAGGACTTTCGGAAAAATGGTTGTTTGAAGCCCGTTTTCAAAACCAAGTGGTATTTTTTAAATGAGGGTGGTTGAAAGTAAATAATGCGGCAACAAAAGACGTATCACGTCTATTGACATCTTATTGGCTGTTGGCCCAAGGAGGGGGAGAGAAGCTTTGGAGGCGTAGGTTCTCAATGCTGCCAACAACCCAACATTAGAAATGGCAAACCTTCCTGGCAACCTTCAAGAGCCTTTGTGAACCCCCCTCAGTTTGATTTTGAGGACATGTTTTCTAATTTATTTATACATATGCGGTTGCATCCACCCATCCAATGCGGTTCTGTACATCGCTTAAAGTGATGCACTAGCGCTCAAAGCCGGATTTGAGTTGTTACTCAGTGAGTTGCAACTTAACTTCTGTTGTTGTGTCTGGTCGTTAGTCAGCGATTTACCTGATACATACATCATTTCTAGCGGGAACTCAGAAATTCAAATTTTTCACTCGTTTTCTGCCTTGACATTCCGACATAAACACCTCATTATGTGTCAATAAGTACTAATTTCTTTATTGAATAAAATTTGGCAAAAACAAGTGAGAATTTGTAACCCACGAAAACTGCCCATTCGTTAGGTACCATTTATTATTATAGTGCGCCAACCAGGAGTCACTATGCCTAGAAAAAATCTACTAAGAACTTACGTTAAATAACTGGCATTAGTGGCCAGGCACGCGGGGTTGCCACAAACAACTTGACACACTACCTACCTATGTTACCAATAATTAACTAATAAAAGCAATAATTGAGAATTCTGAAAGCCAGAACAGATGATACCAAACAAACTGGAACTCTTCCTGGTACTATAGAATTGTCCCACCAATAACGGCAACGAACATTGTCAGGCGTATATTTGAGTTATACAGGGTTTACACTATGAATTTCAAGTCGTGAGGCACAAATGTAACGTAAGTTTTTGCCTTTTGCGGCTAAATTGCCGCCACTTCGGAACCGTCGGTACAAGAACTTATAGGACAGCAAATTCTGATGGTCCAACTTTCAAATGTCTAATACTTTCAAAATAAAATGCCAAAGTCACAAGACTCGAAATTATCTGATTTTGGCAATCGCCCAGCTATATGCCCAGCAACAGGGCACCGCAACATATAGGTACAGCGAATTCTAGTCATCGTCGGGTTTTCTTTTTCGTTTCAAGGTGCTTAGATTCAGAAAATGCCATGTCCTTCTGCCGTACGCCGTTTCATGCTTAACTACTTCATTTTCGGTCTAAAAAATTCGTTCTTTCGCACTCAGGCTCCATTTGGGCCTTAGTTGTGTCCCGAGACTTTGCAGCCCGATTGGAATATACCCAGGGGTGAAAAATGGGTGTAAAAATAGGGTTTTTTAGTGTCTTAGTAAAATGAGCTTTTGAGGTATCTTTTTCCATGTTTTTTCAGGGCGAGAAGACCGAATATGAAGTCGGTTTTGACCAAAGAGTGATGAACTGAGGTGTAACGAAGGTTCAGCTCCCAAAATTCATTTTTTATGAGTTAAAACCTGAGAAACTGTCTGAAATCACCATCAATTTGTATTATAACACTAGAAAAAAATGAGAGGTGACTCAAGACCATTAAATGACACTATAAATGATCAAAGATAATTTAAAAAAAATAATAATAATAAAATACGAAATCTAGCGTAATTTGTGTTTTTGGGGGCCAAAATTGGTGGAAACCATCAGAAGTAGCGATTTCAATTACTGAACATGAAACAATAAATGAACAGCCAACATTTCTGAAAGGTATGTCCTATAGAATAATAAACCCATGTGACAAGGACTTTGCAGCGTTTTGAGTAAATGTACTCCTTTGGCCCCCCTAATTTGCTGTATAGTTTATGGTGCAGTGCCAGGGAATGGTGCCACGTTGCCACCAGTGGTGCCATCTATCAGAAAAATGTGTTCAGACCCCCAGAATTCGCTGTAATGTTGAGGCCACCATATTGCCGGGAAACGGCGCCACGCTGACACCAGTGGTGCCACCTGTCAGAAAAATGTGTGTGTGTGTGTGTGTGTGTGTGTGTGTGTGTGTGTGTGTGTGTGTGTGTGTGTGTGTGTGTGTGTGTGTGTGTGTGTGTGTGTGTGTGTGTGTGTGTGTGTGTGTGTGTGTGTGTGTGTGTGTGTGTGTGTGTGTGTGTGTGTTTGTGAGTGTGTGTGTGGTATAGTTTTTCATGTTTTCGAGCACGCAGAATCGAATGGAATAGGTAACTCTCAAGCTAGGTTCACATGGAGACGCAATTCCGGACGGCAATCCGGCACGGCAACGCATTTGCCGGAATTTTTGCCGCAGAGGCGTTCACATGGCAGCGGAGTCATAACAAAATGCAATCGCAAAAAACAAACAATTGCTCGAACTCGAAACCGCAATATCAACCACATAAATGTCGAATTTCAATATGGCTGAACAACCAAACAAGAGAGGTGTGCGCAGTAACCTCCGCGCAGATCCGGCAACGCATCCGACAGCGGAAAATATCTGGAGATTTTGATATAGTATCCAAGGCACTGCGTTGAAATAATCCATTTTGCGTTGGCCAATAGCATTGCAGAACGCATAGCCGTGCCGGGCTACCGTCCGGAATTGCGTCTCATGTGAACCTAGCTTAAAAGCTCTTTCATTCTTACAGCGACTGGTAAATATTTAGCCATAAAATGTTACGAAAAACAGATTGATAATATTGAACGTTTACATGAGAGAATTTGAGCCAGTTTTCAAAAGTGCGTGAGGCACTTAGTCAGCAGACCCACTAGTTTAAAGAACATCTGATCCCTGTCGTATTTTCCCTGCCGAAAATCCGGGACAATGTTTTATAAATTTATAGCATTTTTGTGTGACTTATCAAGGTTTTGACGATTTTCAACTCACAAAACTTGAATTTAATCACATCTCTGAGGAAAAATATTTATGGCTAAAGAAATAGTAGGGTATGCACCTACCTATTTTTTGGCCTCGATTCACCATTCTATAGTACCACTTTAGGTGGTTTTGTACCAATATGTGGTGAATTTCGCTGTTTTCACTGATTGCTGACCCACTAAATTGGACCCAATTTCGGTGGTCGAACTGGTTTTCTTTGCCATTTTGCAGAATTTGGAATTTTTGATCTCGTAGCCCAATTTAGGTATTGTCAAGACTGACACAAGTTACATAAATAAAATAATAGGGATAGTTTCATAATGTCCAATTCGCATTTTTATTCACTGGTTCCTTTGTTTTAAACTGCATGTTGGCATTGGTGTCACCAAACAGCCATACATGAATAACTTACAAAACTGTTACAAACGCATTTGTATCGAGAAACTGTTCAAGAATTCATACAGGTATTTAAAAAAATGTTGCAATGCATTTCCTATGCGATGAGACACCTGTATTGCATCTGTGATTCGCTATCGTATTACGATTACTTTACCCTATATTAGGTACGAACATAGTTCTCCAAGTAATTATGTCAACCAGTTCGGGTCTTACGAGTGGAAATTCGGAGGATGAACCTTGTGATTATGGTAGGTACTTCAAAAATTCACTTTACCATTTTTAGACGCTAACTAGCCTGAATGGTGCCAATAATGGCGCCAGTAGGAAGAATTTGAACGTGATGGGTTCCTCAATTTTTCGAATTTAACCCATATCCTAAGTTATACGAGATGGTATTTTCTATTCTGGCTTTCGCTGTTTTGTTGAATTTGGTAACATGTCAAGTTTTAAATGTTGTAAGTATAGTTTAGCCTTTCGTTTATGGCATCGGTAAAAGAAGCTCCTGAGGAGCGGACTCGCTGTTGTACCGAGTGGCAGAGCTATGTACAAAACAAGTACCTAGTAGGTATCAACCTCAACTTACCTCTTCAAAGCACATAAGACACTCGATTCTCGTTCAAGACCAACAACTCCTGTGTACCCCAAGAGGAATATAAAGTGTTTCAGTACGTTAGTACGGCCTGTGTACCATGTTCCATTCCAGCTCTGCAAAACCGCTTCGAAACTTCTTGAATCCACAAGTTTGTACAAAATTTGTTTAACCTAAAATTTGAAGTATTACATCAGTTCGATGAACAAATCACTTAAGTAAGATAATGTCTGTCTGCACTTCTGCAGCATCAAGCATCAATCTGCAAAACGAAAAATAACCTGAGCTCGTATTTATCAGGATCTGATAAGAAGTACCTACTTCTTCTTCGCCCTTATTTTTGGCTGAAGACTTCAAGCGGCCATAGGTGAACAGCTACAGAACCAAACCAAACCTCAAAACCTCGAAGAAGAGTGGAGGAAATTTCCAAACATCTGTGACACCTCAAGCTCAAAACCTTCAAGCTAGAAATTTTAGAGAAATTTCAGAACCTCAGAGAAATTTCAAGAGAAAGTGTGACTGGGTTGGAGAGGGTGTGTAAATTAGATTGTATTTATAAAAAACGAAAAGACACTAAACACTAAACACACTAAACAATTTGCCATTGCTAAATCAATCTGAATCATTTATGATAATAGGGGACATAAATATCGATATATGCAAGGAATCTCGACTAAACGACAAAGATGCAACAGAATACCTTAATGTCATGGGCTTCCATGGACTGCAACCCTGCATCAATATTCCAACAAGAGTTACACAACACAGCAGTACCTGTATTGATCATATATTTCATAAAATAAAACTAAAATCAATACGCAACATATTATAGCAACAGGTATTCTAAAAAACCAGTCATGCAGCATGACTTAATGAGCGAATTTTCAAAGAAATATTCGAATTAATGGCTATGGTTTTGAATAAAGGAAAACTTCGGTCTAAAATTTGGTTTTCTATGTATATTCTCTTCGTATTTATTTTAATTTGTACGTTTTGTCCATCCTGATTCTACCGTTTGTTATGAGTAGATTCCTTGTTCCTTCTGAATGGCCTTTCCTCTTGACTACGATTTCAGGCCTGGTATCTAAAACCAGTTCAAGATTTGCTCTACTAGGTAGGTAGATCCTTCCTTCTTCATTGATATTATTTTTATCATGTTAAGTACCTACCTACCTTTGAATATCAAATATTCGTATGATACTGATGATAATAAATTGATAAGATACCTACCTAACCTTCTTCCTCCTACTGTTAGTACCTAAATTGAATAATTTGAAATAGATTTTTTCTTTCGTCTTCCTTCTAGTAATACGTGGGCCGGTACTTGTCTATCTATGAAGGTATCATAACAATTATATGTCAAATGGGAAATTCAAGGAGTTGTACTAATCGTTTGCCTCCCCCTTTTTTGCTTCGAACTCTCGTCTTCAATTAATACTTCTCACATTTTTCAATCTGACCACTCTAAGGGGGTGGGGGGGGGGGGGGGGGTAAGAGTTTAAAGATTATCCTAGTTTTGGGTAATTTTTGCGCACTTTAAATGCTCTAATTTAAGAACGGATTTAGATATCTAAAATCCGATTTCACCATCGTGTTCAGCGTGCAAAAACCTTTAAGATGAGAGGTCACTTGTTAGAAAATAACATTTTGGGGATTTTTGGGTAATTTTTGCGCACTTTAAATGCTCTAATTTGAGAACTGATCAAGATATCTAAAATCCGATTCCACCATCGTGTTCAGCTTGCAAAAACCTTTAAAATGAGGGGTCACTTGTTGGAAAATAACATTTTGGGGATTTTTGGGTAATTTTTGCGCACTTTAAATGCGCCAAAACCCTCCTTAGAGTAGGCCAATTTCGCCCATCTTCGAACTTAGCCTTTCGATTGCCATGATAGATTTTTTGTGCAAATTTGAGCTGTTTATCTCAATTCTATCGAGAGTTATCGTCTGGAGTGACACATATATATATAAATATATATATACATATAAAAAAGTGTTAAATTTCAGGAATCGTTTTAGAATGGTCTGAAACGGATTTCTATGAAGAAAATTTCCAAAAATTTATATTATTTAAATTTCGAAGCCATTGCAATAGCTTCATTTTCTTTGAAAATTCGCTAAAACTGCTTTGACCGACCACTTCCCTATCATTTATGGAATAACTACCCCTCGAATTAAATCAGGTACTTTGGCTCATAACAAAACTGTGAAATTCACCGATTTTAATAAACTTAACGAATCCTTAGAGACCAGTGGTTGGAAGGAGGTCTACATAGAGTCTGATCCCATCAAGTCCCTCAATACTTTCCACAATATCTTGAATAACGAAATTATAAAGTTCACGACAACTAGTCTAGTAGACAGAACAGGAGTGTTAAGAAAATCAAACCTTGGATAACTGAAGGGCTCGTTATATCTATAAACCACAGGGACAACCTGCACAAAGAATGGACCAAACATGCTAAATACTGTAAAAAATCTAACGTGAATGAAGACCCAGCATATAAAAACAGGTACCTTATTTATCGGAACTACCTCTCTGTCCTGTTGGACAAATGTCAAACCAACTACTACTTAAGAAAAGTCGATAATTCTATAAATGATAGTAGGAAACTGTGGAAAATTGCCGATGATATAACGGGAAGGAAAACCAAGGACCACCAGCCCATTGATTCCATAAAAGGTAAACATAATGTCACTATAGAAACTAAGGAGGAAATGTCTGAAGCTTTTAATGACTTCTTTGTTAATGTATCTGAGCAGCTGATTTTGGACCGGAGGGGAGGTAAGAATCAAAGTCCGAACGAAACAGTCATGATGCCAAATTGCAGTCTAACAGTCTTTAAAGAAATCACTACAGAAGAAATAGAAAATCACATTAGCAGCCTACCTAACAGCTCGTCATATGGCATAGATGGCCTCAGCATATTTACTCTAAAATCATTACGTAAAACTATAGCTGAACCCCTTAAATACATATTTAACAGCTGTTTACAGAAAGCCATATTTCCCGATCAGTTCAAAGAAGCAACAATAACACCGATTTTCAAGGGCGGAGATCGATCAACTATATCGAACTATAGGCCCATTGCCATTCTCCCACATTTATCAAAAATCTTCGAAAAGTGTATAAAAAGTAGACTCATGGAATACTTGGAACATAATCATTTACTTACTCCCTATCAATATGGCTTCAGAACTGACATGACTACAGAACAAGCAGTAAACACAGTACTTTCCCAAATATATGATGATCTCGACCAAAATAAAAAATCTATAGCAGTCTTCCTCGATATCCAAAAAGCATTTGACACCGTTAATCATATGAAACTACTCCAAAAAATGGAAAATATGGGTGTTTCGAAGCTATCTATCACACAGAACCCAGAAAACCAAAGTATGTGATGTACTAAGTGACTCAAAACCAGTCAAACACGGAGTTCCTCAGGGCACGGTTTTGGGGCCAGTCCTATTCATTATCTATATAAACGCTATGTACAACATCTCAATAGAAGGAAACATGGTAGCCTACGCTGATGACACTGTTGTTCTTGTGAATGGGAAAACGTGGGAGGAGGCGTATAGGAAAGCCGAAAGTTGTCTTGGGGAGATTAATAAATGGCTTAGTAACAACTTATTGTTTCTAAATTTTAACAAAACCTTTCACATGTGCTATAGTTACAAATTATCAGGACAGCCACCTAACAACCTGAATATCAAACTTCATTCATCTGATTGCTCATGCATTAACCCTAAGTCAACAAACGTATGTCATCCTGTGGAGAAAGTCGAGTCGACGAAGTACCTTGGCATAGTAATTGATTGCTTCCTTCGATGGAACGCCCAAACAGAAAAACTCTCTAACAAACTTCGTTTTCTAAATTATCAATTTTCCAGACTCAGAAGAATTTTCTCGATTGATAAACTCATGATATTTTATAATGCATTGGTAAAAAGTATACTCTGTTACTGTATCACATCTTGGGGGAAAATGAATATAACTCTGCTCACAAAATTAGAAATCTTGCATAAAAAAATCTTAAAAATTATGCTCTTCAAACCGCGTAGATTCCCCACTAACGAACTCTTTGAATTGTCTGGCCTACTCAACTTACATCAAATCTATGCTCAACAAGTAATTAAATATACAGTAAAAAATTTTAAAGTCTTTGACAGTAACAAATATCTTAGAACACGAAATGCAAAATCTTTAGAAATTCCCAGAAAAAGGCTTCACCATACTCCAACACACATAACTTACATGGGTCCCAAATTATACAATGACTTCAGAAAATATTACGCCTGTTTCCTTGATAGCCACTCTCACCCCCACAAGAAAATTAAAAACAATATTATTAAAAATTGGTTTTCGAAAAGCACATTTGTCCACCACATGATCCTTTGACATCAAATTTCCTCAAATTAAAGGAATTCAAAATGAATGAAAATTCATTGCTATATTACACTGTGAACAATTAATAATACCTACCCAAATACCCTTTAATAGCAGTTCCCTCACAAATAACTTATTCATTTTCATATTAAATTTTTTATATCGTACAGATTGTATTTTATTTTAGATGGTGTTTATATTATCTTAATTAAAAAAAAATAAAAATTTAAAAAAAATTGTTTTAAACACATTGTTTTGAAATTTAAGTAAGGCAAGAACGTATTACGCCTAATCCATATATTTTGTCCGCGGACAGGCATCGCCTTTGCGGATTCAATGTGGCATAATCCAATATTTAATAATATTTTACAATAAGATTTTACTTTGTTTTAGAACATGTCATTTTAGTACAGTTATGCAGATCTCTTAATGAATATTGTATGTGCCTGCGTTGAATAAACCAATCGTTCTCTCTCTCTCTCGAAGGAATAAAAAGAAAAAGATCATCCCTTATCAGCTTATCCCAGCCAAGACAAGTAACTGGGAAGAAGAAGAAAAAGAAGATCCCTTATCAGCAGTGTTATCGTCTCAACTTTATTTTCCTAACCTCGTTTTCCAGATTTTCCTTGTTGGCTCTGATTTTTCCGTCATTCTATTTACCTTTGCATTTTGCTGAAATGTTAATGAGACTACAGTTTTCGTAATTATGCATTTTCGGATTTATTATGGTGGTTTCGCTAGTTCCCAACTGTTATCTAAAAGTGGTTGTCAAAAATGTTACCGGCACACGACCAGAAAAGTTCACCAGAGTTTAATATCTGTCGTCAGCTCTCATCTGTCTCAGTGGGGTGTCACATCAAGGGAATGGGCCGCCGGTAAGTTCTTGAACGGATCGTCAACATTTCATTCAGGGCAGTCCAACGTTTTGGCGCGCAGGAACAGGACACCTGCGGTGATCGCAAACAAATGTTTTTGTAGGTTCTTCTCGGATAAATCACCGGATGTTCAGACGCATTGCAACGTCGGTACGATCGGGCATGTTGACCACGGAAAGACCACGTTGACGGCTGCCTTGACAAAAGTCACTTCCGAAGTTGGCCTAGCAAACTTCGTGTCGTACGACAATATCGACAAAGCTCCAGAAGAGAAAGCTCGAGGAATCACAATAAACGTCGCTCACATAGAGTACAGTTCAAAAAATAGACATTACGCCCATACAGATTGCCCAGGACATGCTGATTACATCAAGAACATGATTTCCGGTGCTTCGCAGATGGATGGTGCCATTCTGGTCGTAGCAGCTTCAGAAGGTCCTATGCCTCAAACCCGGGAACATCTCTTGCTCGCGAGGCAAGTTGGAGTAGAGAAGATCGTCGTTTTCGTAAATAAATGTGACGAAGTGGACCAGGAAGTAATGGAGTTGGTCGACTTGGAAGTGAGAGACCTACTGACGGATTTTGGTTTTAACGGTGATGATTCACCTGTTGTTTTTGGTTCAGCTTTGATGGCTCTGAAGGGGTCTAAGGACGATCTGGGAGAGCCGAGTATATGGAGATTACTGGATGCTCTTGATTCATACATACCCACCCCCACTAGAGATTATACTTCACCTTTCATTCTTCCTGTGGACAATTCTTTCACTATAACAGGGCGAGGAACTGTCGTCGTTGGAACGTTGAAAAGGGGAAAGATGAAAAAAGGGGACGAAGCTGAACTCCAGGGTTTTGGCGTTCTACAGAACACTGTCGTTACTGATATACAAGTTTTCAAAAGGTCCGTCAACGAAGCCAAAGCTGGGGACAACGTGGGCGTCCTTGTCAGGAGTATCAAAGGTAATATGGTCGAACGAGGAATGCAGCTGGTCTTCGCTGGCAGCCAGGAACTCTCGAACTCTTTCGAAGCTACCATCTACTTCTTGAGCCGTGCTGAAGGCGGAAGATCGAAACCCGTCACCTCCAAGTACATCCAACTACTGTTCTCCAACACTTGGAATCTAGCGTGTCGCATCGACCTAGTAGACACTGCCATGATCATGCCAGGTGAGCACAGCACAGTTCGTCTTACTCTACTGAAGAAAATGCCAATGAATCCCGGACAATGTTTCACTATCAGGGAAAATCAGTCTACAGTTGCTACTGGTATGGTGACAAAGATTTTACCTGCTGTGCATTTCAAGCATCTAGCTAAACTGAAAGTTGAGATTTAGTTATGGTTGCAATCTAGTTAACTAACTCGTTTTATTAAACATTATATATAAATGTTACAGATGTTGACTGCATTTTACTGTTCCTATTGCAAGAAGAACTGCCATATTACACTTCATTTTCATTTTAGAAGTGAAATTATCTTCTAAATGATTCTACGTATTGGTAAACCTACATAAACATCATGCTATTATAGTAAGAATACGTAAACGGCACATTATTGGTTAAACTCTGTAAACTACATCGTCCAGTCTTAAGCCCCAATTACACCTGCCGAGTAGCTCGGCCGAGTAGTCCGTCGAGTACTCGGCCGAGCTACTTCGATGGGCGAGTAGGTGATTACATTTCAGCTGGGCAGAGACGAGACAGTTGCGTCTTGTAGTCTTCCGCGCAATATGGCACAGCGAAGTAAAAAGAGAAAACGCTGCAAAGTCCTTGTCACATGGGTTTATTATTCTAATGGACAACCTACAGAAATGTTGGCTGTTCATTTATTGTTTCTCAAAAACACAAATTAGGCTCCTTTTTAGCGAATTTTCGAAGAAAAGGAAGCTATTGTTCTCGGTCCAAAATTTTTAAAACTCGAATTTCCGAAAGATTTTTATACCAAAATCCGTTTCAGACCATCCTGAATTCACTGCCGAAAGACACCAAAAATTATATGTATATTTATATATTTATATATTTATATATTTATATATGTATGTGTCATTCCAGACGATAACTCTCGAAAGAATTGAGATAAAAAGTTCAAATTTGCACGAAAAATCTGTCTTGGCAATCGACAGGCTAAGTTCGAAGATGGGCAGAATCGGGTCACTCTAAGGGGGAGTTTTGGGGGGGAGGGGGGGGGGGGAATTACCCATAAATTCCCAAAATGAAAAATTCTGACAAGTGACACCTCAATTTAAAGGTTTTTGTACGCTGAACACGATGGTGAAATCAGAATTGCGATATCTCATTCCATTCTCAAACTGGAGCACTTTGAAGATGAAGGAACGTGGTTATTTCTTGAGATGTTCTTCCTGGTTCGTCTGCTCTAATCTGATAACGGAATGGGATACCGCAATTCTGACTTCACCATCGTGTTCAGCGTTGGAAAATCTACAAACCGAGGTGTTACTCGGCAAAAATGGAACAAAAAATTTGTTACGTATCCAATACCTACTCTTCTGGTATTCAAAACATTTTTGATTTCCCCCTCCCCCTCCTTCCACCCCAAATTTTACTTTGCGTAAAACTACTCCTGTTTTAATTTTGTATGGTATCAAGTTGGAAAAACATTGGCCGAAAATTAATTTTCAGAAAATTTTAGGCGGAGGAGGAAGATGCCGAAAACTTCGAAAATTCGCTCTTATAGCCATGCTGCATGACTGTTTTTTTTTTACAAATTATCTCCCATCATTGATAGTGTAATTTAATTGTGTTGATTCACCTATTAATACTGCTTGTCGTGTTATTGTACTACTTTACAGCGATTTCAGACAGTTACCCAGGTTTTTGACCCACAAAAAAAATTAATATTGGGAGCTGAACCTTCGTGCAACCTCAATTCTTCACTCTTTAGTCAAAATCAAGTTCATATTTGGCCTTCTCGCCCTAAAAACCATGGATTACAATATCTCACAAGGTGTGAACAAACAAACAAAAAATTATTCTATTTTTACAACCATTTCCCCCCTCCCCCATAATACCCCTGGGTGTATTCCGATCGGGCGGCCGAGCTTGGGAGCACAGCTAAGACCCAAATGTGTTCCAAAATCGAGACCCAAACAGTGTGTGGGAAAACGACGATTTTACACCAAAATTTAACGTAAATTTAAGGCTGAAACTTCGTTAGAACCTAAACGTGGAAAGTTTTTGGAAACAACTAGGGCCCTAGAGGAGCCTGCATGTTAAAGAACGAATTTTTTAGACCGAAGATGAAGTAGATATGGATAGTACGGCGGATTTATGGAATCTACGCACCGTGAAACCTAAATGAAAAAATTTTGAGGGGGTGTCATAAAACATTTTTGCTGAGCGAATTTATAGGTGTATTATTCACAAAATAGTAAACCAAAAGGCGCGCTCGCCCGCCAAACCTGATTACACTAGCCGAGTGGATGGGCGAGAAGCAACTGAGCGAGTGGATGAGTGGTGGGGGGTCCCTACTCGGCCGAGTAAATAGAACACGGTTCTATTCACTGACTCGCCCAAAATCACTCGCCCGTTACTAGGCCGAGTACTGTCTGGGCCGATCACACTGCGATTTACTCGACCGAGTGCACTGTCTCGGCCCAGTACTCGGCAGGTGTAATTGGGGCTTTAGAGTCCGCTGACTAGGTGCCTTACGCAGTTATGAAAATAGGGTTAAATTCTGCCTATTTACCACGCTTAACAATACCATTTAGGTTTATTATTCTGTGAATAATACACCTATGTATTCGCTCAGCAAAACATTTTTACAACAACAATTAAATGGCAAACTATCAATGTTCAAAGATAATCTGTTTTAAAAAGGGGGGGAGGTCGTGGGGCCAAAATTGGTGGAAGATTGGTGCCATCTACGATAACTATTTCAATTACTTTGCATGAAAGAAACAATAAATGAACAGCAATATTTCTGTAGGTATGTCGGGTAGAACAATAAACCCAAGTGACAAGGACTGCAGCGTTTTTTCTTAACTTTTTATGGCTAAATATTCATTAATTGCTGTAAGGAGGATGATCGATAGAGCTTCAAAATTATTCCATTTGATTCAGTATGCTGGAAAACGTGAAAAACTACCACACTCACATTTTTCTGACAGATGACACCAGGGTGGCGCATCTCCATGGCATCATCGATACACCAAAAACCATACAGCGAATCCCAGGGGCCCAAGGAGTATACTGTCAAAATACCCAAAACTGGCTGGTAGAGCAGCTAGTACATATTTATAGTCACCAGCAAATGTCGCTGAAGTCTTTTGGCAATCTCCCTGGAATCGTCAAAAACCAAACAGCAAATTCCATGAACCCAAGGAGAGAACTGCCAAAATACTCAAAACTGGCTGGTCACCCGCAAATTCCGCTCGTCTTTTGGCAATTAGTGTTTGTCCATATTCAATTGGTGCAAATGTCTGTGGGTGAGGCGGATTTTTGGATTCTTCCCGTTCAGTCGGTATGAAGAGCTTTACAAACGTAGCACCCATAGATTCTTTGTGCTATATTCTTGGACCACTATCTAGCACAGCTAGGAGTTAGATTCTTGGTGAAGATAGCTTTATAACACGCTATGGTCTCAAGAATCTAACACGGCTTTCCATGAGGTCTGAACAACCCCACATCACTTGATGGCAGTGACCTTGATGAGATGTCAGCAAAGGTGGCCAATCTCCACTGAGTAGTACCTATGCAGTCCTAGGTTGTTCCTCAGGATATCGGAGAGGGAATATGCTGTGGGGGAGTGCTGACTTCCTTCCATTTAATCAGTGTGACTAACTTTATAAAAAACCACAGTCATGCAGCATGGCTATAAGAGCGAATTTTCGAAGTTTTCGGCATCTTCCTCCTCCGCCTAAAATTTTCTGAAAATTAATTTTCGGCCAATGTTTTCCCAACTTGATACCATACAAAATTAAAACAGGAGTAGTTTTACGCAAAGTAAAATTTGGGGTGGAAGGAGGGGGAGGGGGAAATCAAAAATGTTTTGAATACCAGAAGAGTAGGTATTGGGTACCTACGTAACAAATTTTTTGTTCCATTTTTTGCCGAGTAACACCTCGGTTTGTAGATTTTCCAACGCTGAACACGATGGTGAAGTCAGAATTGCGATATCCCATTCCGTTATCAGATTAGAGCAGACGAACCAGGAAGAACATCTCAAGAAATAACCACGTTCCTTCATCTTCAAAGTGCTCCAGTTTGAGAATGGAATGAGATATCGCAATTCTGATTTCACCATCGTGTTCAGCGTACAAAAACCTTTAAAATGAGGTGTCACTTGTCAGACTTTTTCATTTTGGGAATTTATGGGTAATTTCCCCCCCCTAAAACTCCCCAAAACTCCCCCTTAGGGTGACCCGATTCTGCCCATCTTCGAACTTAGCCTGTCGATTGCCAAGACAGATTTTTCGTGCAAATTTGAACTTTTTATCTCAATTCTTTCGAGAGTTATCGTCTGGAATGACACATACATATATAAATATATAAATATGGTGATGGTGGTTGTCGACCGTGTTGATAAATATCCGAATTTCAGGTTGTTGAGGTTCGGTCGTAATAAAATGCATGGGTCCCGACGTTTCAACGGTTTATTCCGTCATTTTCAAGGGCTACAACAAACAAGCAATTTCTATCTCTTGGACCGAAATTTGTAATCCCAACAACCACCAATGAGATTCCGATTGACCAAATAATCTGTGACATTGAGTACTTCATTAGTGAAAATGTACAGGCAGAGCACAGTGACACTGTTAGAGGTAAATGTGTCAACATTATAACCAACTATCTCAAAAAACAGCATCTTCAGAAGAAACCTTCCACATTTGAAAAGCTTTCCAGGAAAACGAAATCTTTCTTGAAATTGAACCCAGATATTGTAATCACAAAGACAGATAAAACTAATCAAACAGTGGCCATCAATAAAGCAGAACTCGTACAGAAAGTCGAAACACTTCTATCAGATACCGAGACGTACAAGCCATTGAGACATGATCCTACCAAAAAAGTTGAGAAGGAGCTCAATCAAACACTGGACGTGCTGCGGAAGAGAAAATACATAGACCACTTCACTCATGCTCGATTACATACAAACAACAGCGTTATTCCCAAAATGTATGGTTTAGTGAAGAATCACAAAACTGGCAATCCTGTTAGGCCAATAGTGTCTAGTGTCACATCCCCAACGTACCAAACGTCCAAATATCTGGCGCAAATTCTTCAAAATTTGAACAGTAACAAGTACAATGTGAAGGATTCATTCGAATTCAAACGAAAAATATCACAAACCAAAATTCCTGAAGGCTACGAAATCATCAGCTTGGACGCTGCCTCCCTCTTCACCAATCTGCCGATTGACCTAATTTTTATTATTATTTCCGACAGGTGGGATGAAGTCAAAGCGCATACGAAAATTCCGAAGATCCACATTTTCAAGCTCCTAAGTCTTGTTACCAAAGAAAGATCTTTTCAGTTCAATGGACACATTTATGAACAAAATTTTGGATGCCCTATGGGTTCACCTATTGCTCCCATATTAGCTGATATATGTTTAAACTATCTGCTTGATACAGTCATCCCAAAACTCCCCTTCAGATTAGTGTTTGCCTTCAAATACGTGGACGATCTACTTTTTGCAGTTCCCTCAAATACCATTCACATTATTCTGTCTAAATTCAACAACTTCCACCCAAGGCTACAATTCACTGCGGAATTCGAATGCCAGAAAAATACCATTCCTTTCCTAGACGTTCTTGTAATAAGAAGTCATAGTGGATCCATCGACACCAAATGGTGGCAGAAACCCCAAAACAAGGGAAGGTACATCAATTTTCGAAGCCAGTGTCCCTATAGTCAGAAAATCAACTTCGCTCTTAATTTGATTAACAGAGCCAGACTCTTAAGCTCCACAAAATTCCGCAGAGATGCAGAAAATAAGATCGTTGACATACTCATTTTAAATGGATTCCCTCACCAACTAATCTGCAACCTTTTGAAGAGGAGTAATGAACCTAAGTCACCAGCCACTTCCTCTCCACCGCAAAAGTACTTCTCACTTCCGTATGTGCAAAACCTTTCCGAAAAGCTCAGTAAAGTCTTAAAAGCTACCACTGACTCTTCCAGAATTGCGTATAAAAGCCACAACACCATAAGTAAACTATTTTCAACCATTAAAGATCCTGTCCCTAAAGATATGAAGTCTGATCTAGTCTACCACATTCCTTGTGAGTGTGGGAAGTGCTACATTGGTCACACACATTCGCACCTCAAAACCAGACTGTACCACCACAAACATAGCATAGATACTCTTAAAAAATCACCAAATTCAACAGATTGTACAGCACTCAGAACTCATGCAAGGAAAGGGCATACCTTTAAATTCGACCATACAAAAATATTGGCTTATGAAAGGAACGACTTCAAAAGAGAAATCAAGGAAATGATTTCAATAGAAGAACACAGGAATACAGCAATTAATAAGAGAACAGATGTAAAAAACCTAAGCAAATCCTACAACAACATTATACATAAACAAAAAAGGAGTCGCCACCCTTCCCCAAACAATTATCCACCTTCATAGTTCATTGCCCTCACTGCAAACCATTTAATCCCATGGCTTTCTCCAGCCCCTTCTCCCCCATCCCCCTCCATCATTCTTCATACTCAACACAAAATTCCCCAAACGAACTCAGTTGATCAGCAGCCACCAAAACAGTCAACAGTGCTCTACCTTTTTCGAATCTCGATCTCTCGAATCTCTCGAATATCCTGGTGCATTTTGTGTTGGTTCACCTCGTCTAGCTCAACTCAACAACTGTGAGTACCACCTAAACATAGTTTTCAAAAAAAAAAAAAAAAAAAAAAAAAAAAGGTTTCTCGGAGATCTCATTAGGTACTAGTGTAGGTTGTAGATACAGTTTTATTAGCCTAATTACTGAACCACTATTGTTCCTGCTGTTTGTTGTAGCCCTTGAAAATGACGGAATAAACCGTTGAAACGTCGGGACCCATGCATTTTATTACGACCGAACCTCAACAACCTGAAATTCGGATAAATATATAAATATATATATAAATATATATATATATATATATACATATAATTTTTGGTGTCTTTCGGCAGGGAATTCAGGATGGTCTGAAACGGATTTTGGTATAAAAATCTTTCGGAAATTCGAGTTTTAAAAATTTTGGACCGAGAACAATAGCTTCCTTTTCTTCGAAAATTCGCTAAAAACGCTAAGTCTGTCAGAGCTTTTCAGGGGGTCTGAACAACCCCACATCACTTGGTGGTGGTGATCGACGAGATGTCAGCAAAGGTGGCCTATCTCCACTGCAGTCCAAGGTTGTTGTTCCACAGGATTTCGGAAGGGAATCCTCAGGAAGGGAAGGCGCCATCTGGAGCACTCACCCTATGAATTAGCTTGGCCATTGCCTGGAGCAATAACTTAGGTCTGTCACCTCCCCTTTGCTGAAATTCTGTTCTGGAAAGGGGAGTGTTTGTTGTGGATTGTTGACATTCTCCCATTTAATCGGCGTGAATAGCTTTATAAAAACGCTATGATCTCAAATAATCTAGCACAGCTTTTCGCAGCCCCCCCCCCCCCCCCCTCATCGCTTCCTAGAGGAGGGCTCGTCACACTGACTAAATGGGCTGAAGTCAACAATCAGCCGCACAGGCAAATTTGATTTCAGCAGCTTGATACACTGACAGACCCACCATACTCAGGTGTACCCTCAATTTCCAAAAATAAAAAGACAATTACAATAGTTGTTTCCATTGTGGTGAGTTGTAAGTTTGAGGTTGAGAAAGTGAGGTTGGATGAAGAGAGGAGTAAGGGAGTATCCGCACGGGTTCTCACTATCTTGGATATTTGAGGATAGGAAAATATTCGTCCAGTTCTCACCATGTTGGATATTGGGATAAGAAAATATCCTTCCAGTTCTCACCACGTTGGATAGGTGGATAAGCACTCGTCATGCTCTCACCACGTTGAGTGCTGGGAAGGAAATTCTCATCCGTTTCTCACCACGTTGAGAATGTAAGGAGAGAGTGAAGTAAGGTAAGAGAGAGAGAGAGGACTCTGGTTTGAAAGAGATTGAGTTTGAGTTTGAATATATTTATTAGTAAACCTGTACATAATTAGGGCGATACCGCCCTCTCTGCCATTAGGCACAGGAAATACAATTCACATAAAAACTTATTCACATTAGTCAGGTATTATATATATATACATATATTAATGCTCTCGTAACAGCTCCGAAACACCTTCGCAAACTTATGATACATACCGCGCGAACAGTTTATCATGTAAAGCCTTCTTAAATCTAGCCAAAGAGAAAGTCATGTCAAATAGATCCACATTTTCATTATAAAACCTAGCACCCTGCACTACAAACGACTTCTCATAAAAAATTGTTTTGTAGGATGGAACATGCACCAACTTTGCCGCGGATCTTGTCTTCACATCATGTAATACGCTCCTTCTTTTGAAATGGTCAAACAAGTAAGCAGGTGTACCAAACTTCAAGATTTTAAAGACCATAATACCGAGCGAATACAGAAACCTTTCCTCTATTTTCAACCAGTTCAATTTGATGAAGTACTGGGTAACATGTTCATCCGGTCTTGCGCCAAAAATGAACCTAACTGCCGCATTTTGAGCACGCTGAAGTTTTTGCTTACGCTCACCTGTCAAATCGCAGTAGGCCAACTTTGCGTAATCAATTATAGGGAAGAGCAATGACTGGACTAACATAGCCCTTATATGCGTTGGAAAACCCACTGCTACCGCTCTCAGTTGGTATAACCCTGCATAAACTTTTTGGCATACTTTCGAGACTTGGCACTCCCAGCTTAAAACAGAGTCTATAAAAATCCCTAAACTCTTTACGTCACGCTCAGTAGGTATCAAGGTAGTCCCAACCGAAATCGCGCGCATATTATGGAGACAGCGCACTTGTGCCATTCGTCTAGATGATCCCACCACAATGGAGGCACATTTCGATGGGTTGATAGGTAAACCATGCGCCTCACACCAGCTATGAAGCTGCGAAAGATCATGGTTCAGCCTGGCAATCCCCTCATCGATATCATCCACCGAGGTGTCTATAAAGATTTGTAAATCATCGGCATACTCGTATATGTGGTAGTTCGAAAAAACCAATACATCTGAAATGCCATTGATATACAGACTGAAAATCAAACTAGAAAGCACTGAGCCCTGTGGGGTACCTTTATTCACTATCATTCTTTCTGACCTTTCACCACTACCATCCTCAACACATTGCGCTCGCTCATACAAATACGATTTGAACCATGCTACCGCCTTGTCACTAAAATTGTACGACTTCAGAATTTTCAACAAAATATCATGCTGAACGTTGTCGTACGCACGAGAAAAATCAATTTGAACAATAATTGTAAGTTTTCCATTATCCATATTTTTTCTAATTTCATCTGTGACAGCAATTAGTGCAGTTTCTGTTCCATGCCCGACACGATAGGCCGATTGCTTGCAATTGATCATTTTCTGTGCATTAACATGGGAAATTAGTTGTTCGTAAACTATCCTGTCTAACACTTTTCCTGCAGCACATAACTTGTTAATTGCCCGAAAATCCTTAGGGGCCTTAGGCTTGGAGACTTTGGGTAGCGGCAAGATCAGGGCTTCTTTCCAAAGTGCAGGATAGTGGTGAGTGGTAATTGACATATTATAAATATGGCAAAGCACAGGTAATAAAATTTCTATACCCACTTTCAGGGCCTCGATCGGGACTCCATCAACACCAACACACGATGACGTAATTTTACTCAAAGTCTTTTCAACCTCATTCTCAGTTATCTCACCAAAATCGAACGGTAACAAATCCACTTGCCTGCTAAGGTGTTTTTCTATGGAACCCGATGACAATGATCCACGACTTGTCTCGCAGAAAAAGCTGTTTAAATCGTTTAGAGATAAATCTACACTATCAATTCGAATTCTGCTCTTCCCGAACCCCAGTGACCTGAATATTTTCCATAATTCTGTGGGTGTTTTTGAAGAGACGAACAAACTCGAAAAATGATTATATCTAGCATTCCTTAGTAATTGTTTTACTTTATTTCGCGATTTTTTATACACGGCAAAATTTGCATCAGTTTTATCTTTTATATATGTTTTATAATTCTTATCTCTTGTTTTCATGAACTGACGAATGTCGTCTGTTATCCAAGGTGCTGGTGGTTTCTTACATTTAACGGTTTTTAAGGGACATACTCTGTCATATAACTCGTACAGAATATCACTGAACAATTGCACCTTAATGTCAATGCTCGGTGCATCCATCACTACTTTCCAAGATTGATTTTGCACAGCTTCCAAGAATTTGCCATTGCTAAGCGCCGTCTTGTTCCTGTACGTAATAGTACGACAGACATTCTTACTTCTACGCAAATTTAACGTACACCAAATAAGATCATGTCTAGATAATCCTGGTGCATTTATCTGTCCAAAATTTGACACACGACCCCTGTTACTTACAATAATCAAATCGATCAACGTACTGGACACTGCTGTATGGTGGGTTGGACTCAGTGGTAACAATTCCAAATTAAAACTCTTCAGTTGGTTAACCAGTTGATCAATATTATTTGAATCCCCGCTAGACCTGTTAGCGTTTTGCGCTAAATTAATGTTAAAGTCACCAAGTACATACACATCATTAGATATAGCTAATAATTTGGAAACTACATCAAAAAGCTTATTAAGCCCTTTCGCCTTTGGAGGTCTATACACTACACCTAAAATAACTTTTCTATTCTCAGCTTGAACTTCAACGAAAATAAATTCAGGCTCATGTGAGTACTCTGGCTTTGATTTATACAATATACGATATTTCAAAGAATTCTTGATAAACAGACACACCCCACCCCCTTCCTTATGCAAACGATCATTTCGCAATAAGCAATATCCCGGCAGTTCAAATGACGAAGACTTAATTTGAGGTTTGAAAAATGTTTCCGAAACCCCTATAACGTCCATGACATCTCCTCTGAACATATCACAAAATTCACCCCAGTGCGTGGGAATATACAGTCTCTCGGCATTGACATGTGCTACTCTCAGTGTATTTAAACTATTACCACACAAATGGTGCAATGACTGATTTACAGATAACGCCATGTTAGCTGATTAATCGATGTTATACTAATATATTGTAATATCATACCTACGGAAAAAACGCAAATAAAATAGCAGATCTACATAAAAGGAATAGCAAGCACCTGTCTTGAAACAAAAATTTAAAATACACCTTTGCCTTGGTTACTGAGAAAAACAAATAATTCCTCTCTTTTTGAAAATTACAGTCCCATGTTTTCTAATTACCATCATCACTTCTTTTTGGTAAGGCCGGTCTTCTGATTCTGCTTCTTTCTCTCAGCGCCGACGGGTTTCTGACTTCGTTCCTCTGCTGCTTTATCTTTCAATTCTCGAAGTGTGTCAGTAGATGTTATAAGGATCGATGGGCAGTTGATATCATCTGTTTTCTTTACGAATACTCTTCCATTACTCACCCAGGCGAATCTGTAGTTATACTCTTTTTTGAATTCCTTCGCCGCCTTTAAAATCTTACGATTTGCGTAAGTCAGGCTATGATTGACATAAATAGGAGAAACCTCTTGTGCTGTACCATCTAAAGCTCTCGTTGTAAACGGAGATTTCATTGCTTTAACAGCGGTCATAAAACATTTTTTGTCTATTAGACGAACAAAATCTACCACGATTATGCCTGGAAGATTCAGAGTAGGATTTGGACGTAGCCGGAAGCAATCATTAACCATGCGATCGTACACTTGAAACCCCACAGCTCGGAAGATGTTCTCCACAGTCTCCACTATGTTTTCCTTATCTTGCATTGGTACTCCGCAGATTTCTACGGTATTCGCCTTGCAGAGCTGCTCTACAAAATCTGCTTTGACTCCGACCTCGTTAATCCTCGTATCCATATGAGCGTAATCCGTTTTTATATCCCCAATTTTTGAGATTAAATCATCAATTGACGTCTTTACATGTTTTATACCTTCACTGTTTTCGGTTATAATGTCGGAATATTTATTGAAATTCTCCACGAAGCTCTGATGTTCCTCTGACAGGGTTCCAATCTTGTTTACAATATTTCCGTTAGAAGCTGAAATATCAGCCCGTAATTCCTCGATAAGTTCAAAGATCGCTAGGTTGCTACCGCTATCAGTTGTTGCAGATGATGCCATCTCACCTTCCCCACTATCGGCCTGGGCGGGGCTTCCCAAGAGGCGAGAACGTCGTTTATCCCTCAAACACGCCGAACAATTCCAAGATTGACCATTATCTCTCATGAATAAATAATCATCTCTGGCTAAATTCACACATGGAAGATGAAAAGCTTTCTCGCATTTTGAACACAATGCGCGGTACTCGTTATTACGGAACCCGAGAGCACAACTACCACACTTATTGGCCATTTTCAACGGACTTCCGCGAGACACGATGTTATTCGGTTGAGCGCTCGCACCTGACTGATAGATTGGTAGAATGAGAAGGTAAGGTCTGGGAGAGAAGGCACTTATTGGAGAGAAGTTGGAAGTATGAAGAGCTGGGCGAGCCGGGCGCCTTATAAAGGAGCCTCTACCCTCCCCCGGTCCACCAACAGCAGTTGGAAGCCGCTGGGGATCGTTGGAGGGAGAGCTACCTGGCTTTGCCCCTTGCATCACACAGCTCGACTTCCCCGTGTCTTTATTGGGAATAATCTAAACTATTTACAGGAATGGTATATTTTAAGGGTACCATGACATCCACTATTGTATGGTTTGTACCTACCTGTCTCACTTTGGAACTGTTGTCTGTTGTTGCCTGGAACCACAGGAAGCTCTCATGAAAACTGCTGTTTGTTAGTATCGAGATAACTTTGGTGAGCCATCTGCCTTTTTGTGGTCAGAGTGGATACCCTCTTTTTGTGGTCAGAGTGGATACCCTAATAGTGTACTGCCCATAGTGGCCATTCAGCACGGCATATCAATTGGAATACATGTCTAGTGAAGGAGAAAGCTACTGGTATAACTTCGTCTAACCCCATCGATTTACGATTCATAGTCCTGAAAAGACCAGGTGATGGAATTATCAAGTCCGCTCTGGACTGTTTGTTTGTAAGCCAAGGTGAGCAGGGAACGCCAAGAACAGAGCTGGGAGAGGATTTGGCTTAGGAAAAGTACCTATTATGATAATCACTGTTTCCAATTACCTCATTGCTCAAACTTTTAGTTCGATATTCCTAACCAATTAAATTCTGGAACCAATCAATGACGTTCAGGAGAACATTTTGTCGTAGACGTAAATCAAAACAAGGGCTCATGGAAAAAAGTGTAATTCGAATTATGTAGCTACCTGTACGATTACGAACATTGTTTACTGAGTCAATCAAAGTCGAAATTACCAAAAATTGAAGCAACCCGTGACAAGCATTAGCCCTAAACAACTAAGAACAGAAAAAAAATCAACAATGTGCTGATGCGGAGTATCGCGTAAATCAGCTTACGTCCAAAACCCTAGAAAATTTCTACTGAATATCATTTCTAAGGTAACAGTGAAGAGAGGAGGATTTTTATGAAATTTTATGGAGACCTACTTATTGTTTATTATTTACATGATCCATGGTATTGGCTGAATAACTACTATACAGTGGGGGCCCACAAAGGATTGGTAGAATTCCTGGTAGGAATCATTGTAAAACTCGGAAGGTTCAGTACGAGACGAGGGCTTTCGCTCCAGCTGGTGGTCCAAGGTAGTATCTGATGATCATACTTGACCCGCGGTTCAGCTGGCCGTTCATAGCCAAGTGCTGACGGCAGCTCCACCAGCTTTTGTAGATGGGCATGTTGGGTGGAATTCCAGCTTGCAAACTGCAAATGGGGGGAAAAATGCTTTATTAAGATGAAAGCTGATATCAATGAACGGGAACATTTTTATAGGCAAAGTTTTACTAATGAGGATATTCGATTATTGATAAAATTGGTCAGGGGTTATCTCTTGTATTTATGTTTCAGGCATACAGATTTGTTTCATGTGAAATAATAACTTTACGCGGTACGACATTCATTTTTTTGTGCCATTTTCCCTACAAAACACATAAAATTTATAGTGAATCAGATACAGGCACTGAATACAATGGGGAATGCCCATGGTTCTGGAATCGCTGATTTTTGTCCAAATTTGATTTTCGTGTTGTTTGTTGATGGAAAAATCAAATCGGTTCGACGGAGTAGGTAGCATTATATTTGTTCAGTTTCCAAGATTACATAGAAAGTGGCAATGACGTCATTTTTGCTGCCTCTTCCTCCAAGCTGCTGCATATCAGAACAGACACCACCACTTCCGGGCAGTACTGTGGCTAGGCGAGCACAGATATGCTCACGTCAACGTCGTGGATTATATAAAATAATCGTATCCATAGAAAGGCGGCAACCAAAAATTCCACATTTAATTAAAAATTAACTAAGTACTTATGTCACGTCCAAATGAGAAATATGTACCATCTCATCTCATCTCAGTGTCCACTGTCAACTTAAAAAATACATACCTAGGTATTCCCCGTTCTGTACGAATAAATTATAAAACTGCTTATTAACAATAAACTTATTAGTCGGACCAGGAACCAAATAGTGTAAATATCTATATAGGAGTTACTTGCAATTTTATTTTATGCTTACCCACAGTTGTTGACAGACATGCACGATGAAACCACATTGAAATGATAAACCAATGGGCTGGTTACAAACTGAAACAAGAATATTATACCTAGGTAATTCAATTCACTCAAATCTTTCTACATTATCACCAATTTTTATTGTAGCTTGGAAACTTATTAGGCGGTTTTGGTTTATTTCACGTTTTATACGTTTGGTTTATTTTATTATACGTTTCAAGGTAGGTATGTAGAACACAAAAATGTAAAATGAAAAAAATGTCTGTCCGTCCGCCATATCTAGCACTTTCCTTAGTTACTTTGAACCAAAACTAATAAAATTTGGTTAGTTGGCTGTCTCCAGCTTATCTCAATGTCTACTTTCAAATAACAAGAAAAAAGTCTGCAAAGTTTAATGGAATATCAATAACATGATTGTATCGATAACATGATTGTATAGATCACAAACATTAAAGGGGTATTCATGGTCAGGAAGTTACGACGTCAAAACGTGTTAAATTTGGTGAACTTCGAGGAAAACTGTCGAGTGAAATGAAATGAACAAACGCTGCAAAGTCCTTGTCCCATGGGTTTATTATTCTACATTCATGTAGGACATACCTACAGAAGCGTTGGCTGTTCATTTATTGTTTCTTTCATGAGCAATAATTGAAATAGCTATTTCTGATGGTTTCCACCAATTTTGGATCCCAAAAACACGCTCCTTTTTTCTATTTTTTTTTCTTCAAATTATCTTTTATCATTGATAGCGCCACTTAATTGTCTTGATTCACTTGTTGATACTAATTCTAGTGTTATTATATACGTTTATGGTGATTTCAGACAATTTCCCAGGTTTTTTACTCATAAAGAATGAATTTTGGGAGCTGAACCTTCATTAACATTGTCTAAGGACAGTATGTTAAATGTTGAATCGAAACCATATTAAAGCCTGTTATCATACAAAATGGCTAACAGCTGATGCCATGAGCCCATGTCTTTTTAACGTATTAAATGTTGAATCGAAACCACGTTAAAGCCTGTTATCATACAAAATGGTGAACAGCTGATGCCATGAGCCCACGTCTTATTGTGTCTTATTATTTTGTAGTTTATCTTATTTATCTACTTGTGTGTTATCGGAAGAAAACTTGGCAAGTTTTCTTCCGATAACTAACAAGTAGATAAATAAGCTACTGCTCAAACAAAGAGAATAACCTGCGCATGACATGCCTATCATGTTGTTGTTGTACTCTCTTTATCTGCATTTACAAGTTGAGCATAGCAGACTTCAAGGCTATTCAAGAATTCGATCTATAAATTTGATCTGATGCATGGAGCATAATATGTGCAGTTTGGCAGTTCCTCCACGTCATTTGAAGAAAAGTTCTTGAAAATTTCACCAACATCGGGCTATTTGTGAGAAATTGAGTACAACCTCAGATTTTGCGTTTGCGCAAGTGCAGTGGCCAGAAGAATGATCTGATCGCCCCTGAAATTCATAGGGGCCCATCTAGGAGCTACACCAACTACAAATGTAAGCAAAATCGGGCCAGTGGTTCGTAATAAACAGAGTGCTGCAGACTTTGCAGATACGGAGTGGTTACACCAACCACCCGACCGTTCTGAAATTTATAGCGGATTATCTAGAAATTAAACCCCAACGACCCACCAAATTTGAGCAAAATTTGGCCATTGGTTCATTAGAAATTGATTACCATGGGTTTCGCGTTTGCGCACGTGCAGTAGTCATAAAAATGATCCGAGCATTTCGAAATTCACGGGGACAATCTAGAAACTACAGCCCACCAAATTTCGGCAAAACCGAGTCATTGATTTGTGAGAAAATTTAGCACCTTGAATTCGTGTTTGCGCGGATTTGAATTAAGGAAGTTAGGTATGGGTGTGGCAAGTATTTGTGGACACGCAAACAGACACCGAACCAAACTTGTTCAGAAAGCTCAAAACGAAAAGCGAGAGCAAATTCTCATTTTCGACACAACAAAATGTTTTCTTCTCTGAAGTGAATACAAAGCTTTATTATCTTGGAAATGTCAACTACCTACTGCCCCAGAGAAGTGAAATCTTACCTGGACAATTGGTGTAGTTAGCGATCTCAATTCGTTATCGGCAACCAGGTAACTATTGATTCCATAGATGAATAGAGATGAGAGACTAACGTAGAGAAGATCGCCCACCCACCGGGGCATGACTCCACTGAAAAACCCTAAAATCCCCTGCTCTCGGAATATCTCACGGATCGACGAGAAAAATCCGCTGTGAAATGAAACATTCATAATATTTAGTTCACTGGGACAACAAAGTGGCGGCTCTGGTAGGTCAGACATGGGTAGGCAACAGACAACCAAAGCTTTGATAATGGGGGAGCACGGATGTACCTACTACCTTCACTCATAAAACTATCGACTGACCAAAAAACACTCAGGTCAGACAACGTTGTGATTCTTATGAATTGACAGTATGAGCGTTTTTCATTTCAATTATTTAACCACTGATTAAATTTTCTGGTGTCCTTCTTGGTGTTCTTCCTTCATTTTACTAAAATGGCCATTAGTGTTTATGAAGCCAGGATCCGCTTGAAGGTTTGAGGAACCTGCTATTTGGTCCTGCTCCGTACATCTTGCAAATGGGTGAACGGGGTGATGGGTAAATTCTTCGAGCTACCGCAACCAATGAAGAGTTCTTGACGTCACATTATTTTATGCTCGAGTTCAATGCATGAAATGAATCGCTGAAACTATTCAGCTAGGGGCGCATTAGCGTGAAAACCAATAATGTTAATAACGTGACGAGTGCCAGTGATGCAGATTTTACGGGTGTCAGACAGAGCTCCAAAATTAGGGAGGTTACGAATGGTTACCTTTCTAGTTCAGTACAAGACCCTGCTCCTGGAAGAGTGCAGAAAGTACATGAACTCAGTGCAATACCCGGTAGAACACATTTAAGCCAAACTTCGTATGAACTCAAAACCCCTGGAACACATCACACATGTTTAGGGCGTCTAATAGATGTTTCTGTTTCATTGTCACAGTGTGCAGAATCATTGTCAAAGTAATTGTTTCCCCATCTTTCTCTTTTTGATTCCACTAATACGAGTATGTTTTCATCACCAACAATTCCTAATTATTATAATATTAGTATAATAAAAATGTTAAAAAACTCTTTTTTTTTCAAAAAATTAGCTTTGATTACTGGCTACTGCCTACCTTGCCAACCCCCACCAGCCACCTGTGGGATAAAGTTATTTGAGAACAAAAAGGTAGGTTACATAAGAATAACAAGAACAGTAAATTAGTAATTATTACCATCGGGTTGTAAAGATCAGGTACCAAGATGATTTTTGTAAGGAGCAGTTCCAAGTACGAGTAAATTCAGGACGAATAGTTATACAGTTGTGTTATCGTTACAGTTATATAATTTATTGTATCGAAACCAGTTTCTCACAAATGATCCGCCAAGTCTCAACAATCCTCCACTGATATTCACGATTCAACAAATCGGTAATATTTGTGCGAGGGTTGTAACATAGGACGATAGGGCCATTCAAGTACCTAAGTATGCATACCTTCAAACACATCTATTACATACAACATATCATGTACCTAAAGAAATCATAGCTGTCAAGGAGCACTCGGACAACAGACAGTAAAACGATAAATCGCCAAAAGAGAAAAGGTTTGGTATTAGAGCAATGAGTCCAAGGGCAGAAGATGTAATATGAACAGGCGGGATATGGTAGGCTATATTGCATCATGGCAACATCATATTTTCCAACCAGCGCTACTTGCTCAGTGTATCGAGTAGCCGATTCATAAACCTCAGAAAGCTATTTTGCCTACGTTGAGAATAATCGAGGACTGACGGTCCATCCTCAAAGAGACCTATTACTGATGTATAGACTCCATTTCAATCTCCTTTCATGGGACGGAGAAGTTTCAGCTGACATCATAAGGCCGATCCTCCTCCTCTGTAATTGATACCAAGCAATCAGGCGATGGGAGGCGACTCTGAGGAAGCGACACGAGGCAACTGAGGTCCTCCATTAGAGGGGACTGAACACGCATAGTCTAGCAGCGCAGTTTCGAGGAAATGAAGTGCGGGGTTGTGGTTGTGGACAAGGGACGACGGGATAGAGAGCTGAGGTCGCTTGAAAACGCGACCAATCCCATCCGAACGGGATCCGTTGCTGGTTGCTTGGTATCGACCAAAGTCCATCGCTCAAATACGCGTGCAGTGGAGGCCCCCTGATTTACTTTACCATAACATCTCATCTTTTTGCAATGATCAATCCTGTTTGCGGCTGAGCAGGTTTTTTTTGGGTGGTAAATTTTTACAACAGGGTTGTTTTTGGGGGGGCACTTTGCTCGTTTATGGACAAACACGGGACCGCTTGGACGCTCGGTATCGCTCCCGGTGAAGGGCCGGCCTAAGAAGCAACTCTTTCTTGACTAGAATGTGTGATGTGTTGAGCTGCTATGAACAGCTGTATGATTTGATCAAGCATGCATATGACGAGCGTTGTGAATACTGTTGGCCTACTCAACAAGTTGGTAAAGAAAGAATCATCACAATAAGTACAGCTTAGTAGAGAGTTTTTGCAGCTGATCTATTAAGTTTTACATTTTAATCGAATAACCAACAGACGATTCGCTAAGGAAGTTTGTTAACGTCCTTGAGTCATACAATAACTGTATAGACGTTGACCCCCATCAAAAAGTGTCGCTTCTTATTCAAGGCTCTCCAAACTCTATTGATGAGTCAACTGTAGCTGCTTGTGTGAGGTTCAAAGCTTAAGCAGAACAGGCAATAAATTATCGTGTATGAGAAAATCCAATCCATTTTTCTGTCACTGTTTTGTTATTTGGAATGAAATAACATGGTTAAAACGAACAAAATATTACATCGTTCTGGAGTGGAGAAGACTTAGACTAAAATCTCAGCCCTTTGGATAAAACACGGCATTCCGAAGGCTCTGGAGGAACCCTGCTCCACATCACAAAAATGAATTGAACCGTGAAAGAGTGAGCTGTGATTGCGATGAAATTTTTTTTAACATTTGATAACACGAAATGTGAACCGAAACCTAAAAAGAAGATTATTACAACTCATGCACTTTTTGAGCTTGCGTGTTGTTCAGTTGACCTCACTGTACGGGTTAGCCAATGAGACGACACCCTTTTGCTTGTCACTTACCACCACTGAACAAATCTCAATATTTCATACATTTTCTAAAATTAAGGACAGGTACAATGTTTTTGTCATACAACTTCATTGTTTTTTATTTTCATTACCTTTCAGTAAAAAAACTTAAAAATCTATGAAAATTGCCTGTTGGTCATTTACTGGGAGTCACACAGGCTACCAATAACACTGACACGCTTTTTGGAAGAGTGGGAAATGTCAGAGCAAATGGTTGCAATGTCACTTAGTACAGTGTGTAGTTTCCACTCTGTCACATACCTCACGTGCAAGTACAAAGAAACATGCAGAATCTTTCCACACGACATCCAGGGGATGCAGGAAGGTCTCTGCATTGCATTCAAATCCACCAGTTCTCAAAATGGTTGTGACCATGAACTCTTACAACAAAATCATATGTTCGCTTAGTTAACCCACCTGTACGAGTCTTCACCTCCAACAAATTGGGCCATCATTCGATTAGATATGACGAGAAAAGGATGACTCACAAACACGAGACAGGTTCTTCCAGTAATGTCTTTCACCAGCGTCGATAGAAAGATTGATACCCTACAATGATAAAATCCTTGCGTTAATGGAAAGGAAAACAATGTTTATAGTAATAAGGTTACTGGTGAACGGCGATATTATGCGCGATCCTGGCTTCCCAGGGGTGGGCTCCCTGGGGCGGTGGTTTCGTGGAGAGAAAAGAAGAAAAAACAGCGTCGTGAGGGGGTTGTGTGTATTGGTGGATACCAGTTTCAACAAAAAAGTCTTCTTAAGTCTCAATTCTCTTCCACAAAGCTAAAACCAGAACCAGTCATCTGCTGTTCTCCCCAACCAGAGCGGCTGTATGCATGGATCTCTAGGGACGTCTTCATCAACTCATGCTGATCCAGGGACTTATGCACAAATAATTTCCACAGCGGAAACACGTCTAAAAACAATGAAACGGATATAAAATTATTAAAACGTACGAGAAGAATGTTACCTCACTTGTATAATTTCTTGTTCCCTCGGGAAAGAGGACTGTACAAAAGAACACACCCAGAAGTTGGTATTTTGGACAGAGATATATATATATTTCTAGCCGTACTTTTCGTACAACAATACTTCAGTGTCTTCAGTAATCATGTACATAGTACATAGGCGGTAGAAATAACAGGGGGGGGGGGGGGCGAGAGGGTTTAATTAGGATGCGATTGGAATAAGTATCGAATTGAATAGGTTGAAAAGAAGGATATTACTGACCTATAGGGCGCTTGGAAGCAGAATGGCTCCTCTCCGTCAGGTTGGTGGTGAGATAAGGAAGAGACACCAACTTACCTATGGACAATGCCCCTTGTTCCCGCGTGGCGGGTGACGGGGTCCGGCACAAACGGTAGACAACAAACTGCACTCATGCCTCTCTGTCTTTAAATTGAATTGAAAATTGAAGCTGAAACTGAACTTAAAAACAGAGGGCATGTGAGCAATTTGTTGCCTACCGTTTTATTAATTTTATAGCAATTTCATTGTTTTAGACGTGTTTCTGCTGTGGAAATTATTGGTACATAAGTTGCTTGTAGGTATCCCTGGAGTATGCATCAGCATGAGTTGATGAAGACGTCCCTAGAGCCGCTCTGGTTGGGGAAAATAGCAGATGACTGGTTCTGTTTGTAGCTGTGTGGAAGAGAATTGAGACTGAAGAAGACTTTGTTGCCAAACCTGTATCCACCAATACACACAACCCCCTCACGACGCTGTTGGCTTTCTTTTTCCTCCACAAAACCACCGCCGCAGGGAGCTCGCCGCTGGGAAGCCAGGAGCACGCATAGGAAAACAATGTAACTGTAACTCGAATAAATCCACAGATCATCGTTCATCGAAATGCTAGGACGTTCGAGACTCACTTATCATCTTCTGGCAAGTCTTTCAGCTTAGGCTTTTCGTCATCGGGTAAGTTTTCGTCCTTTGCCGGTTCTAAGTAACTGACAGCACTAGTGGCCACGACGGACCCGATAGTTCGCCCCATCAATTTAGGAACACATCCCCGAAAGCAACCGCTTACCCCGTCCATTTTCTTTATATACTGAACTAAAAGGTTTGAAGACACAATAGGAATTGATAACATACTCTTATTTGAACTAATATTGCACGCATAATGAATTTAGCAGTTGTGACACAAAGTACGGTACCGTATTTGAAGCAATTCGGTAGACCCATGGTCGGTCGTCCAAAGATAGTCCTGGTCGGGTAAGGTGGAAGAGGTTCATGGCCGATCTGCAACCCCAGTAAAGCACTGGGTAAGTATTCACATCGCCTCTAAGTAAACTGAATTAGATTCCAACAACAAACCCAAGGTACCATTCAAGTTCGAATAAGTAGGTATATGTTTATACCCACACTATCATAATCCATTTTAATAAAAGGCCAGTTGGAAGAGCAAATAATTTCCAAATAGTATTATAATATCATATATAATAGGTTCGCTCGCACTGGTTTTTTCTGACGGTTAGCTGACTCCTAGAAAACCGTAAGAAACATGATCCATTATCATCTTGATAAGCGTTTGACAAGGATTTGAATTTGCCAAGGATTGAGAAAAACTGGATAGTCAGAAAACACTGCCAACAGCCAGTCATGGATATTATTCACAGCTGAGTTACATCTAGCAATTACTGAACAAATTATTCAGTAATTATTGACACAACTATTACTCAGCTGAGAAAATAGCTGTCTCGAGAACATGTTATTCAAGTGAGAAACCTCTACTGCCTACTCGAACTGGCAGACTTTTTTTCAGTATGGTGCTTCAAGTCCATGCTTCTTTTTTATTATTTTTAGATCTATCTTATTTATTATTGTGATCAATAAACTGCGGCATGAGGCACTGAGTAGTATATGTGATTATTTACATATAATATACATAATAAGTAAGCCAAAAAATTTCGCCCTCACCTAACAACCAATTGATAAACGATGGCAACCCCAACAACACTAGGTCATACCGACTCAGGTGGGCGATCTAGCGTGGCCTAACAATTTGGTGCAGTAACTAAGTATAGCATCCCATGCTGTCACAGGTGCCAAACTTAATTCTAGCCTACAATTACTGTGAAATCACCATTATCTAGGTATTTCATCTACCTAGACCTAGATTAATATAATATACAACATTTCTGTTCGGGATGCGTCAAGTGACCAGAACTAATAACTTGTTCAGGTTGTGATCCTGGCAGCATTGATGGCTGCGTCGGTTTGTTTTCACCAGGGCCTAATTTACTTGTCCGATTGTGCATTTGTGGGAGCTGTACAACTGTTTCGTTCGTTTCTATGGATTGGAATTATATTGCAGTAGTCGCTTCATTTATCGTGAACATAGGATAAAACAGTTTCCTAATCATATTAAAACGCTATCGGATACCGACCTGCTGAGCTATGAAGCGAAAATTCGTATTTGTTAACGGGTCGACCCTTATGTGCCGGGGACCGACGTCCTAATGGACATCTCAAAAGTTACCAGAAAAGATTTACGTTGTGAATTATCTAGTGCTCGGGCACAATTTCTTCACACTAAAGCAACTAAAAAGCCCTTAAAGCGCGTGATTTTTTTTACATCAAGGCTTATAAAGTAGGTCACCATAAAGAGAACATCGCCGCATCAATTTCTGCCTTTGGAAAGGTTAGCAGAAACTTGATTGCCTACTCGTAAGATAGGAAAATCCTTAGATCGCTTTTTTTTAAAGTTATTACTCCTAGGCAAATAGTAGAATCTCGAGTGCATAGGAAATAACTGAATCTGCAGAATTATCTACAGAATCCTCAGTTGGAAAATAGTCTAAATAGGGAGGAATCCCTGGTAACCGATCTCTCACCATTCAGCCAACTTCCTTTTTTCGTATATATTATATATTTATTTTTTTTCGACGGGTATTTATTCTGCCGACTTGTTTATCGTTTTTAACCTTCACCCGCTCGCCTCTCCTGAAGTCACACTTCCGATCGCGTGGGCGGCAAATTGGCCGCCTTTGATTTTTCATAATTTTCACTACTTTTCTTCGTTTTTTCCAAATTAGTTTTGACCAGGGAACTCCAGCACAACATTACAAGCACATTTTTATCATAAATTCTTTATTCAGATAATGGCAATCACAATAAGAACGTAGATATATATCAAAATCACATTTTCAATCTTTGAAGGTTTTCTGCACTAAAATAATATTCTGCAGTTCGCAACTTTTTCTATTGAAAGGAGGTAACAAAAGTTTGAATATAATCATAATAATACGTACTTCATTTCGACAAATAACTAACGTGACAATAAAATAAAACGAAAGCTGGCTAGAACAAAACTAGAATATCCATAGTTCAAAACATTAGAACTTTAGTAAAAAAAAAAAACTTTACAAAAATACAAAAATTATACTCAGGAAGATGAGTTAAAACTCAAAATACTTGAATCACATTGGAAAGCTGGCTAGATCAAAACTAGAATATCCATAGTTCAAAACATTAGAACTTTCCAAATCGAGATGCAAAACATTCATGTTTCAGTTCAAAATACAGCAGAGTACGACAAGAAATATCGATGAGAAGCCCTACACATATTCTAGAATACTGTGAAACTAGTACAGTTGAAAATACATGCGAAAGGAAAATTAATATTTACTTACATTTTCAAAATCGTGCGATGCGAAAACTGCCACGTTACCGCTCGCGTAGGCGGCAAATTGGCTCGAACCTGATGTCCCCAACTTTGGAGCAGTACTGACTGGGCTGACGTGTCCACCACGATCGGAAGTCAACGTAGTCTAGCAGGAAAGATATTAACTAGAGAATACATGGCGCTCTTGGGGCTATCACGATACTTTGAGCGAGCATACACGGGAAAATTCGAAAAGGCGGCCAATTTGCCGCCCACGCGAGCGGATGAAGGTTAAGGTTCGGAGATTCTAAGGAGATGAGAGTCATCTGCTTTGCTCGATTTTTTTTTAAGGTTTTCATGTTATCACTCAAAATGATTTATGATTGTCGGCCGGCAGAACAACCCCCTTCCTGTTGCAATTCTCTCGAACAATTGTAGACTGCGCATTATGAGCATCGTGTTTACACTTCACAAAACAGAAATATTCGTTCGTTTCTTAATAGAAACTCATTCAACCAAGGCTGAACAACAAAGCTGTTGTGGAACTTGATGGTGGATGTCCCAGTTTCAGCTGTTACTAACCTCTTGCAGGTCGATCATGACGTCACGTCGATACGACCTATAGTAGTTCGATATTACTAATCAGTGCTTCTGAGCTCAATCTAGTAGGGAGATGATAAAACTATTTGCACCTATTATTTTCTCCTCAGGTGTCATCAGGTTTTCATGACAGAGCATCCTCCTCACCTGATTATTCCATAACTAAAGCCTGGTTGACAAGGAGAAGCAATGCGTTCGTCAATGTAACTGGATATGAGCCTCGACTGCGCAAAGCCATAATTTGAACAAAGTTCAGTAGTGGGATTATTATTTAGATTCTAGCAAACCTAAAAAGAAGAAACTTTTCTCAAAAATCTCAACTTGGAGCATACAATCATGTCAAGGTTTATTTTTTGTGACTCACTTTAACTGGATATTTTCAAAATTGAAATATTGGTTTCATGGAATCAGACGGAAGTTGTCAAAGCATAGGAGAGGTAGGTAGGTAGATGGTTCTAGTTTGAAACAGTACAGATCACCATCAAGTAAAGATTTCAACTATACAACTGAGGAATTATTATTGCTCAAATTTGCTTTATAGTTATAACACCGTTTAATAGTTATAACTTCCCACGGTTTAATAGTTATAACACCGTATCATCAGCAACAAAATAATTAGTTCTGGGATCCGGAATAATTTATAACATTCAGTAATAATTAGATTTAAGGAATTAGGTACCTACTAATCTTACTAAGTTCCTTGCGGTAATCAGCCGGTTATGGGATATTGAACTGACAATGGAACTTATTCTGGTGATTATGAGAATGGATTTTGGTGTATGTAGGTACTTAATCATGGAAAATAAGTAGACTACCTAAATACGCTTTACAGCGATCAATTTAATTCAAAATGTTCATTAATACTCCATAGTTTACAGTATCGCAAGAGCGTTTTGGAAATCAAGACAGTTTAAATGAACTACCACCTCAGGTACAACCTCATTCAGCTTTTCAGAAATGAAACTGATGGCATATAAGATTAATCTCCGCGATAGTTTGTCTTTCTGAAACCTATTTAGTAGATAATTATTATTTATTAATGGCTTCTAATATGGTGGCCAGATGAGGGAGTAGCTTTATGAGTAACTTCACTTAACGAAGTTAGGTTTTTCGAAACTTTAAAATAATACAATATTGTTATCACAGAGGCATTCCTAAACTTTAGAGACACAAGAACAACCCAGAAGTGATTTCCGCCTGGTGCCTGCGTGTGATACGTGGAACAGGTAGGTAAATCAAAGAATAAACTCCAATAAAGAACATACCTGAATCAAGAACTTCGCATATTCAAGAGGGTGAGTCAGAGTATCTATGCAAAGTCGGAATCCCAAAGATGACATATAAATTAGCGGAGAACCACTGCTCATCTTGCGAGAACTTCAGGAACTCAATGGAACTTGAAGGAGCCGATAATGGTCGATGCTGGAGGCAGTAGATTCCAGTAGAGAAACCACAACAGGGTATCAAGCTATTTTTTAAAATACAGATGAACGATGCTCTCACTGGTATTATATAATAAAACTAGATGACCATGAATTTATTAATTCTACTCCACTAGAGAACGTGAAACGTGAATGATAAAAATGAAAAATCACGGATTTCTGTTATGTGTTATCACCCACAGAAAACATTCTTATCAGCTTCATCTTCTAACTTGGGGTCACTAATTGTAGATTGCTATTGTTGGTGGGGGTCACTAATTGTAGATTGCTAAAGAAGGTGGGGTACTTCTTATAATTTTGTGGATGAATTTTGGTTTATTATTGTCAATAATGAACCATTGGAATCGAGCATGAAACAATAAATTCTAACCCCCCCCCCCCCTCAAAATTGGATGGCTTACGTTTCAAGGTATGTAGAATCCAAAACTGCAATAAAAATATTTCAGTCTGTCCGCCGTACGTCGTACTGGCCACTTTTCTTAGTTACCATGAAACAAAATTGATGAAATTCTGTTCGGGGTCTAGTTGGTCCTCGAAGCTCGGCATTACTGTCAGTCATCTCTAAGGGGTTCAAAATAGGGGTTGAAATTTTCAGAACGCCGTGTCTCGAAAACTTGGGCTGGCAGTTGGGGTAGATATGCGGCCTCTACTCCCCAGCTCCCAGTCTCACCTTCCCGCGGTCCCGCCCGTTAAGGGAGCAGGTCTCCCGAACTGACGAGAAGGGAGTGTGGGAGTGTAAATTCGGCGGGTGACTCTGCGTCTCCCTAGCCCTTACCCTCTTATGTCCCTTCCCTCTTTCCTTCACCCTCTACCCTCCACCCGTTCCTTGGTTTCCTGTCTTTCACCCTTCTTCTTTTCTCTTGACCCGCCACCAATCCAAGGTGGAACAGCTGTGCCAATGGATGTGTGACTAAGGGTGAGCTTAGCCATTAACAGCGAACTCCGGGTCCTGGCGACGCCCGGTTTCAGTAAGTGCCGGTCTAGGGCAATCAGGGTGAGCTCTAAGCATTATAGAACCCTGATCTTCTAAACTCTATGTCTGAAGAAAACTATAACATCACAAATCTTTTTTATTCAGGTGGAAGCAATTTCACCACTGAGGATGAAGAGAGACTCCTTAACCTTTTCTCCCCGAAGGGGTTGCCTCCCACCGCAAGGTCACCCTCCCGGCGCTTGAGCCATCAACTTGTGAACACCCAGGAATTGTGGGAATTTTCCAGTCCGCCGGGCGCTCACTCCCATATTCTTCCTCTCTTATTTTCGCCCACTTTCACTCAACATTATTTCTCAACTGAATGATTTTTGAGTTTGTTACATACCATGACATTACACGAGAGAAAATAGATACCAAAAACAACGGGAAGAAAAAACGCTGACACCTTGAAAGGCACAAAACGACAAACTGAAGGGCGGAAAGGAGGGCTGACGTGAGAGAGCCTCCATCCTCCATCCATCCCCCCCCCCCCCCCCCCCCCAAAAAAAAAGAAATCCTCCTTGAATGAAAAAAAGAAGAAAACCACAACAAAAAAAATCATCCTTCAATGAAAAAACAAAGAAAAGGCTTCCAGCGAGTGAACAGGTCGCCCTCCACGATATCGCTACTGCCGCGAAATCTGTTGGAAGAGGGTGAAAATGAAAGATGAACTTCTCCCGTACACATGGTAACAGAATGGAAGTGATTAGTTCAAACATAGGCCCACAGATCGCATCAGAATGTCGAAAAACTACGATACGGCGAAAGGCGTCTGTCGGGACCGTCCAAGCAGTGGGAGGCAGACGCCTAATGCCGTCTGTAGGGCCCTCAAAACGTTGCTCCCCACACGCCTTTATGCGTCTGTCGGGGGGAAAAGGTTAATAGTCCTCCATCTACAGGTGTAGTAGAAGCAATGGAGGTTGCGGACGGCAGCTTGGGTGTGGCAACAGAGGCCCCTTGGGGCTCGACGCTGCCTTCAGCTGGGAGTCAACAGGCCTTACTGCCTGGGAACCCTCCCGACCAGCGGCCTGAATGGCGGAAACAGCTGTTGGCGCTGAGTGGAGCGGGCAAGAGGCGCTTCTCCTGGCATTTACGCCAGGGAAAGACACCTGAGGAAGCAGTGGTGCTGGCCCGCACACACGTGCCTTTCAGCAAAAAGCAAGGAGCAGCATCAAATGAAAGGGGAGATAAGAGGAGGAGAACCTCAGCTGACGCTACTCCGGACAGCCAGAAGGCAGCCACTAAAAAGAAGAGGGTAACCTTTAAACCCTCCGAAAATCGTGGCTCTTACAGCACGGCAGCTGCTGGGTGGAAGGTCGGCATAGTTGATGCTGATTTCCCCCGGACACTGCTAACTTTCGGGCAAATGCACGAAATTCAGGAGTTTATCCTGAAGCGATCATGGAGCTGGATGAGAAAGGGCCTGAGCCCTCGTTCCTGGACTCCAATTATCGCAGAGGATGGCTCTCCATCACCTGGGACACCAGGGTGACAGCTGACTGACTCAAGGGCCTCTTCGGCGTAGGTCCTCCCTGGCCGGATGCAAAGCTGAGGGTGGTAGAAGGAGCCGAGCTCCCACACCCCCAAGTTGTGATGGGATACTTCCCTGCCAGCGCCCACGATGAGGATGCAAAGATTCTTGCCCTCCTGCAAGGTCAGAATCAAAGCCTTCACGTGGATCACTGGCGCATCCTGTCCAGGAAAGCGGGAGCCACAAGTGAGACACGGGAACAGACGGGGAGGGTGAGGGCAGGGAGACCCATGGGACTGTACTGGAGCAAAGCACGGCCTCCCAGGGGGAACCCGGGCCTGTTCCATCCACGTCTGGGACGGTGTCCCCAGGGCTCAACGCTCCTAGGAGCAGAGAGGTTCCCTTGACCTCAGGTTTCCAGAGGCAAGATGCTCCATCCACCTCCGGGATGCAGAGGCGAGCATCTCAGGAAACCTCCAACACCCAGAGGCAAGACACCCCACTGACTTCCAACACCTAAAGGCCTTGCACCTCAACTGAGGGAGGTGGGGGGCAGCAGTTCAGGCCTGAGCTTCATGGTTCGAAGAAGAGAAAGCCTGGCCGCCCCCCAGAAGAATGGCGACGTAAGGGAAGGGGTGGCAGGAAAAGGCTATGAGCCCCTCATAAGGGCTGAGTCTCGTCCAGGTAAACCTCAGCCGCCCTCTGTGGGTTCTTTGCCAGGAGAGGACTAACATAGCCCTGATACAAGAACCGTGGGCTGGAAAAGGAAAAATAAAAGGAAGACCTTCAAGCTCAGGTAAGTTGATATACTGTAGGGAAGCTGAAAGGTGTAGAGCAGCAATTCTTGCAGATAATAGTGTATCCTATATAGCTATGCCAGATTTCACTTCTAGGGACCTTATGCTAGAGGAGCAAACTCCATCAGGAAGCCGAAGAATTGTGCTGGTGTCGGCTTACTTCCCTGGTGAAGAGGTACAAGCTCTACCCCAAGAAGTGAAATGCCTTGTCGATTTTTGCCAGCAGAGGAATCTCCATTTCCTCATAGGGTGCGATGCGAATGCTCACCACACTGTATGGGGAAGCCCCAACACAAATGAACGAGGTGAGGATCTGTTAGAGTACATGCTTGCATGCCAGGTGACGGTTCTCAACAAGGGCAATGTACCTACCTTTGTTACTAGGTCACGACAAGAGGTGCTTGACCTCAACCTAGCTAGTTCCTTTGTAACTAACTATGTGACTAACTGGCATGTATCAGACAAAATAACCCTGTCTGATCATAGGTATGTTATGTTTAATTTTGAGACTAACCAGCCACAAGTAGAAATATACCGTATTCCGAAGAATACTGACTGGTCACTCTATCGGGACATCTTAAGGCAGAACTTGATGGACTCGATGGGGATATATGCACGCCGGAGCAGCTAGACTCCTCTGCACGGCATATGCATGCGGCCTTTACTCAAGGCTTGCAAACAAAGCTGCTGACATATTACCAAGAAGAGCAACCAAGATGCTCCATGGTGGAACAGTGAGCTGGTAAGACTCTGTTCCTTAGCGAGGAGGTTCTTTAATAGGGCTATGAGCAACATTGAATGGGACACCTATAGACGATACCACACCAAGTACACAGTCTCCCTGCGAAGAGCAAAACGGTCGTCCTGGAAGAGCTTATGTGAAGGACTGGAGGGTGTCTCTGCCGTTGCCAGACTCCAGACAGTTCTATCCAAGGATAGACCAAACCCAATTGGGTTACTTCAGAAGGCCAATGGAAGTTATACCAGTGACATGAGGGAGACCCTGGAGTTACTCATGGGGGTACACTTTCCAGACTCACGGTCATGGAAGGGGGCTACAGCCCTGATGTGCAGGATGTCGAAAATGCAAGCCGCCTGCTAGACAAAGGCATCCTGAAACAAGCCAAAAAGATTTTCACTTCCAACAAGGTTAAATGGGCAATTAACTCATTCAAACTGTATAAGTCTGCACGGGGCGACGGCATTTTCCCGGCACTGCTTCAACAGGGCCTGCACATGCTGGCTCCCCTCATCATAAAGACTTACAGCGCAAGTTTTGCACTTGCTTACATCCCAGAGGTGTGGAGGAATGTGAGGGTGGTGCTTATACCGAAAGCGGGCAACACCTCCTCAACACTGCCCAAATCGCAGAGACCCATCAGCCTCACATCCTTTCTGTTAAAGGCCATGGATAAGATAATTGGCCAGATGATCAGAGATGACCATCTCTCAATTAACCCTGTGAATAAGGCCCAACATGCCTACCAATTAAGGGTAAATCAACAGAGACGGCTTTATCCAATACTGTGATGTTGATTGAAAAGGCTCTAGAAACTAAAGAAATAGCCCTCTGCTGCTTCTTGGATATAGGGGGTGCTTTCAATAACACCAACTATGCGTCCATTGAAACCGCCACAATAGCCAAAACACAGGTAGTAATGGCTTCCACGGCATAAAATGTTCAGGGTATACTAATAGCAGTACTGTATGAAATTGCTGCACAGGTTTTGCTACTATGACAGTGCCAGTCGGTGCCAGCAATGGCGCCGCAAAATCCAAAAACATCTAATTTGGGGTATGTACACGTTGTATTCGTTTTACCTGTAGGAGATACGCTCTGTCCTCCAAAGTAAAAAAGCCGTAGACTCGATTTTTTTCCAATTTAGGGATTTTGGTATGGCTGGATTCGTATCTCAAACACCTATTTTGTATCTAGTTGTAAAAGTTGGGAAAAGTTATCCAAGGAAAACCGTCTACGGTTTTTCGAGTTTTTAACCCCTAATGTCCTGAGATGTCAATTTTTTAGGGAAAAAAAGTTTTTCCCGTCTTTTCATCTCTTAAACAGGTAAAATAACGTAGAAATGAAGTGAAAAAAAAAAATTCGTGCATAATTCAAATTTTAAAATTTTGTTGCTCTGAAGCAACATTAGGATGTGGGACGGAAGGGTGTGGTGCTGCTACTTCACATAAACGTAGGATAGACTGGGTTTCGAAACGTTATATTTCATCAAGCACAATGAGCTTGTATGTCATACAAAAATAATTTGAAACATCACATTTTCACCAATTTTAGAGCTTTGGTAACAAACATTATAAAATATTCATAAAACATATTAGTAAAAATAAAATACTTTTTGTATGTCATACATAAATAGTTTGAAACATCACATTCTCACCAATTTTAGAGCTTTGGTAACTAACATTATAGGATATCCATAAAACATATTAGTAAGAATAGCTGTTTTTCATCTTCTAAAATTACCATCATCAAGAACATTCTAGTTCTTTTCGAGATATTCTAAAATTACAATTACAATTAAAATCAAAATTACAATACAATTGTTTCTAAAATATTTCTCTCAAAATCACGTAAGACATCAAGCATTCTTACCTATTCAAGTGACTTAGGCATCATGAACAAAAGGAACGAGTCATAAAATTGTGAGATAAAATTATGAGATAATATTATTATGTCTAAAATCATCATTTCTCATCAGCTTTCTCATCTTGTGCAGCAGCGTTTAAGGCAAACATAACTTGCTCCGCCCTGGAGGTAAATATTGGCTTCTGAAAATGAATTTAAAAAAAAAAAATACTAGAAGGTATTTGTGAACACAGGAAACTAAAAAAGAAGAAAATTTCCATAATTTTAGATTAGCAAGCTAAAAAACTTCTAGAAAGACTAGAAAACATTTTTGCTCGCCAAAGAAAGAATTTCATCAAACACCTACGGCTCCGTCATCCTACTGTTGCTCTCAAGCATCATCGGTTCAGCTGTAATCCTGCTGTTGCTCTCTAGCAACATTTGTTCTAACTCTCATAGCTACATGGAAACCGGTAAACTCTAATATTCCATATGATCTTCTACTTATTCAAAGTGTAAACAACAAAAGTGAAAAGAATTTGGACAGAAAAAATTATAATAAAAGGCTAAATCAAAGGCTGAACTTACCTTCCTCCGTTCATCTGCCATCGTGTCGCTGCCGCCACAAAAAGTGAGGGAAACAAGTGGTTATCACTATTACCAGCAGTCAGAACCGCGCCAGGTGAGCAGGGATGCCAACTTACACTTCACAGTGTTGACAGAAATAGTGTTTAACGATGAGAATTCACCCGCCTATTTTTGAAAAATCAGTAAAGTTCATGTTGCTCCAGGGCAACATCAGGACGTTAGGGGTTAATGGTTTTCCAATGACAAAACGCAGTAGTAGTTCTTCCAACAGATAAAAACAGCAGATTCCAGACCTACGGTGTTAATTCATTGGAACATTGAATTGAATTTAATGGTCATCAGGACAGTACTGTTTTTCTTGTTGTCTGAATTCATCAGGTGGTACTGTTTTTCCATTTTGTGGTGAGGCCTAAAGCTTCGAGCGATCGACTGTAGATGGCTTCCACATTGCGGTAGGTAAGTCGTATTTTACGAGGAAAAATAAAGGCATTGTTTTTCTCTTTGGGAAAGGGGTGAAAAACTCCAGCAACTACAGTGGGAAACAACCATAGCATGAACGTCCAACGAAGAAAAGCAGTGGCTCTACTGTTGTTTGAAGCAAAATTTACCTCATCTTCTACAACGGAGAAAATGAGTTGCTTACACAAATTTGTGTGTGTTCTTCCAAAATTGATGCGCCTTGCTGCTACAGACGTAGAAACTAAATTTGGATCAATGGAAAATATTGAAGAATGCCCATTTTGCAGCCTAAAAACTTTACCGGTTCGGAGATGTGCAGCTGACAAATAATGAGCTAGCCTATGTCCGCAAATGAAGAGGACATCGGACGACATCTAAGCTGGAAAAATAGAAGAAGAAGAAGAAGAAGCTCTAGCGTCGGTTTCTGTGTTTTGTGTTTAGTCGATTTTCTTATGGTGTTCGTTTGATACTTTATTACTTACACTCTTTGGGTTTCATACAAGGAGTATTATTTATTGAATAACGTTCAGTGGTAACTGGGTTCGTTATAAAATATATGAGAAGAATGTGAATGACTTCTGTCGGCTGCACCGTTGGATCGGTCTTCCACATTTTGGTAAATTGAGATACAAGTTTTTATTTATCGGCTATTTTTTCAAAGGTGTTTAATATTCTATGATAATGACGTCGACTGAGCCGATGGGCGTAAACAAAACATGGGAACTTTCCCTGTACGAACTGCATCGCACGCAACAAGATGCGATCACTGACAACACAGAGATAGCTGTGTCCCCTCGAAGCCTTCACAGCGAACTCATGTGCCCCATTTGTTTGGATATGCTGAAAAAAACAATGACCACTAAAGAATGTCTCCACAGATTCTGTTCGGACTGCATCATTACCGCTCTGCGTTCAGGGAACAAGGAATGCCCCACTTGTCGGAAAAAACTCGTTTCGAAAAGGTCCCTGAGGCCGGACCCCAATTTCGATCTGCTGATCGCCAAGATCTACCCGAGCAGAGACGAGTACGAGGCACACCAAGTGCGGGTATTGGAGAAACTCAACAAAAGCCACAGTCAGGCGGCTTTGATGAACTCGATCAACGAGGGAATCAAAATCCAATCGCAAAACCGTCTCCAGAGGTCGAAAAAGAACGTGAGCGACGTCGATATAAACACGGGAAATTCGTCGCAAGACTTCAACGATGCCAAATCCGGGGCTTCGGGCGTCGCTGGGACTCCGGTGAATAATGTGAGCAAACATGGGATGGTGAGCGAAAACTCCTTGTCGTCTTTTGCACATCTGTCTGGTGAGGATGTCAAAACCCACAAGAGAGCGAAAACTGAATCGTCCTCCGAGAGCAACGATGACGGAGAATCGAGTGACAATGGCGGTCAGGGATCTGTCACAGAAGGTAAGCGGCTCTTTCGGTCAGTTGGTTTTCAGACCAAATGATCCAGTTACTTGATGATGGATAATCTTTATTATATTATTTGATTTACTGTAACATTTCGTATAAGAGGATGAATATTGGGAGGATGATATGTACACATCTCATCGTGGACAGCCCATTTGCTGCAGACTCAAAGTTAACTAGGTCTGGGTCATTCTCATTATTACCCAGGGGGCCTATTCACTAAAATAGATAGTGGAAAGAGATTATCTATTTTGAAAATCTCCCTCGAGAGATAGTCTCCCCCGGGAGACAGTCTCTTCCAATGTCTCCGGGGTTTATTATACAGGGGGCCTATTCACTAAGCCAAAGAGACATCTCTTTCAGGTCCGACTCTCTCTTTGGGCCAAATAGATTTTTATAGTATCCATGACAGGGTTATTCAGTAACTTTTCAAAGAGAGAGTTGGCGGCCATCTTGGCATTCTCGATCTCTTTCAGAGAGACACCTAATTAGGTGTCTTCCCTCAAAAGAGAGAGTCTATTTCTCGTTTGTTTCACAGTGATCGTGTAATATCCTCCTTCATCCGTGTAATATCCTCCTTCATCCGCAACCACATCGGTAGGTACTTTTGATCGTGTATTCTTTCATTTCATAAAGGTAAGTCAATTTAAATTAAAAATATATACATAATCATTGATTCATGAGTAAAAACGTCCAAGTACGGGTTGAGGTAGGTACCTACCTACCTAAGAGGTTCATTAGGTGTAGATATAACACAAGCATTAAAAGCCCCCTAATTCGACTTTTTCTGTTTATAATTGAGACTTTTCAATTTCATTTAAACTTTTATCCGATTCGTGAGTAAAAACGTCCAAGTATGGATTGAGGTAGGTAGGTAGGTACCCATTGAATAGGTATTAAGAAATGCGTTCATTATTAAGGAATTGAACTCCCAGGGGCACGAACATCTCGCACTTCATGGATACTATGGCATTTTCGTGTATTAAGGATCCATATCTCTTTCTCAAGGTCTCAGGAGCTATTCTGTAAAATGGACGAACCCGGAGACATTGGAAGAGACTGTCTTCCCGGGGGAGACTATCTCTCGCGGGAGATTTTCAAAATAGATAATCTCTTTCCACTGTCTATTTTAGTGAATAGGCCCCCCAGAATAGCTCCAGTGACCTTGAGAAAGATGGATCGTGATGCATGAAAATCCCATAGTATCCATGAAGTGCGTGATGTTTGTGCCCCCTAGAGTTCAATTCCTTAATAATGAACCCATTAGTAATACCTACCTATTCAATGGGTACCTACCTACCTCAATCCATACTTTGACGTTTTTACTCATGAATCGGATAAAATTTTAAATGAAATTGAAAAAAGTCTCAATTATAAACAGAAGAAGTCAAATTAGGGGGATTGATGCTTGTATTGTATCTACACCTAATGAACCTCTTAGGTAGGTAGGTACCTACCTCAACCTGTACTTGGACGTTTTTACTCATGAATCAATAATATGTATATATTTTTAATGAAAATGGACTTACCTCTATGGAATGAAAAAAATACACGATCAAAATTACAGATGTTGTTGCGCATGAACGAGGATATTACACGATTTATCACTGTCAGACATACGAGAAATAGGCTGTCTCTTTTGAGGAAAGACACCTAATTAGCTTCTCTCTGAAAGAGATCGAAAATGCCAAGATGGCCACCAACTCTCTTCTAGAAGTTACTGAATAACCCTGTCATGGATACTATAAAAATCTCTTCTGCCAAAAGAGAGAGTCGGACCGAAAAGAGATGTCTCTTTCGCTTAGTGAATAGGCCCCCTGATGTTCTGAAGACGTATGCCAAGTTATGTGGTTCGTAGTGCTCATTCAGCTGGTCTGGGTATCTCACTATCCTGTTATTCATAACTCATATCCAGTTGTACCAAGGATGCCTCACGCCAAATTACAGCGTGTTAGGTTGAATATTAGAGAAACCGGCGACAGAAGCACACATTATTTGTGACATTTTTGTCTGGGTAAGTCTTCACAGAAGCATGTGCTGTGTTAAAATTTCATTTGAACCCTGTTCTATGGTACTGTGGGATGTTACTGCACTTTTTGGAAACATGCTCCTACCTGTGTATGTTACACCCTATTTGACAATCAAATTTATGTTTTCTTAGTTTTCCAGTGAAACAATGTACATTAATAACCTACCTAAGTTAGCATCAGTGTTACATACGAAAACGCTACAGGGAGAGAGTCACTTCTCTTGTTCAGTTTTTTGTATGTCTGCTAAAACGTACCTACCTAGGTCGGTTTTTGTCTGTAAGTTCCAAAACATCAAAGGAGATCATACAAAGTTTTCTTCGGATTTTTAGAAAATAGCCCAGCCATTAATTTAGCTGGAAAATATTCAAATTCAAATGAGATATATTTCCGTAGGTATAATATAAATACGAAATAAAATGAAATATACTGAAAATCCACACGCGATGGAGAAAACCAAATATTAGCAAATATTAATCAAATCAAATGTTAATTTGCTTGGTAAACGCCTCAGTTTCTACAAATATAACTGGTTAGACAGTAATAATCAATTACTGAGGAATTGTGTATGGTCGACGTCGGTCAGGAATTGAGCGGGTTCAGGAGTAAGGCCAGTCCGGTGCCTTCCACATTTTCTAGGGTAGGTTGTTTCCACACTACCGAAGATGAGGAAAATAGAGAGAGGTTCATGTGCAGGCGAAACAGAATGTCCTCGTAAATCAAAATTTCCTCTCGCATCTTGCTTTTTAGACATTAACAAACAAAATGTGGTTCCATGTCTATTCGAAATTATTCGTTGCCACCCTATCGTATCGAATAAACATTCCAAACGAGTTGAAATTGGATGGTATGTGTGGGTTGGTCCACAAATGGTCCCATATGAATTTTATCAAAATCCGGCAGGAACCAGCGTCTTCACAAACATGACATTCATCCCATAAACATTGTGGAGACGGATTTCAGTGACGCTTTTCTGAATTGTTAGATCCCGACCACCTACTCAAACGTTGTGTGTCGGTGTCTCAAAAAAGTGTCGGTGTGGTTTGTTGGGAATAGTTATTATGAATAACTATTGGATCTATTTAAAGGTGTATTTTTTTTTTAGAAAAATCAGTTTTAAGAAAATGTTACGAAAACTAAAGTTTTCTACCAATTCAAGTCCATAAATCTGGTATACCACAATGGCCACCCATCAAATTCACATATTATTGTGTTCAGTACATGTATTGTATTCGTGGAATTTTCATGGATCTTGCAAACTGGGTCCCTAATCTCGGGTCCTATGAATTTCATTTGGAGTTTGATGGATACCTAATTGGGTGGTGTTCTTCATCGGTAGTACGGTATAGTAGGCATATTTAATGATAATAATGAGGGTACATGGTCTGATGGTTCCAGTGAGTCTCAAATAAGATGATTTTTGGCATATTTTAGTTCAAAAGGAATTTCAATGCAATATTTTTGATTTTTAATTTTACAATTCATTATTTCTTTCCCAACTGTGAAAAGAACGTAGAGTGTGGCGAAGGTGATAATGGTGTAATATAAGGAAAAAGTAAAGAAATAAAGATATCAGATATTGAAAAAGCGCGGGTCCTACATCTGCGTCGCGGCTGTGCGTCTAAAAGTGGTATAATATTATAGTATCCATAGGGATCTCAGCCATCACGGTCTCTGCTCATTCGTTTAATGTTACTTAATTGTTCAGGAGAGGTCAAGTAACGTTAGAGGAAAGCTATTATATTAGTTCCACCTTGATCTTGTTTATTCCATTTTAATTTGTCCCAAATACTAGTAGACAGTGAATTCCTCAAACTGTCCGTTGTAGGCAAACAAGCGTTGTTCGTACATCCACGGCAGGGTGATTATGACTGGTAGAAAAATTCCAACACCTATCTACTGGAACCTGGTTCACATCTTTCCCTGGAGGGTAGTACTAGCCATTTCAAAAGCGTTTCAAACAAAAATTCAGTAATAGGTAAAATACCTATATTACTGCTCCACAGCCGAACACAGTCATTGCTTGTGACAGAGTGTGGTGGTGGACGTGGACCTTCGAGAGTCCTCCTCCTAGACCAGCAGTATTATCACCGGTTAAGAAGGGATATCGATTAGGCTTCCCCAAACGACCCCGTCTCCACTGGAAGAAAAAAATGGCTCGAGAACAGCCACACTGTTACAATCCTCCACACCTGTCATACTTCTGGATAGCAGAACTGTGAGAGGGAAAAGGGGGATTGAAAAGTCGTATGAACCTCTGGTTCAGGAAAGGACATCTGAACAACTTCACGGCGACTAACCTCCATCGTAATGGTACTAACTCAATAATATTTACTGGTGGAGAACAAAGCTCCTACCTGCGAGTATTGGGGGAGAAAAAAAAGTTGTCAGAGGTTGTCGTCCAGTGAATTGTGCTCATCAGGGCAACCTGTAGGTGATCAACCTCAATTGATAGGATGGAACAACTATTGGGACTTGTAAATTGGGACACGGCATTGCTCGCTGTCAAATGAGCTCAATATATTTTAGTTATATTGACACTCTAAATGTCAAATCATGTCAAATGGGGGTGGGGAAGCCAGTAGATGTATGTATTATCAAAGGGACAAGGTGTTTGTAAAGGAATCCTTCTGGAAACCTGTGAGCTTATCCTTCTGGTAAGCCCACAAAACGTGGATGGAGTATGGTGAATTACTCAGTGCATGCTACCAAACCACCATCCTCTGCTACGGTGGGCGTGGACCCTCGAGAGTCCCCCTCCTAGACCTGCTGTATTATCAACGGTTCGGAAGGGATAACGATTAGGCTTCCCCAAACGACCCCGTCTCCACTGGAAGAAAAAATGGCTCGAGAACAGCCTCACTGTAACATGCTTCTTAGCTTATCAGTGCATAATAAAGGTGGGAAACATTCTGACGCAGCTTTGCCAGGATGAGATCCATAAACATTGTTATGGGAGAAAAAAATTTCACTACAATCCATTACTTGAGATATCAGCTGATCAAGGTGGAGGCTTGCTGAGACATCAGCTGATCAAAGTCCATGCTACTGCGATGGCTAACTCGCTTGTACAGCAGTAAACTTGATGGCAACTCGCAAGATGTCCAAAGTCCATTCTATTATGAGGGAGCCGTTGTCAGCTGAGTCGAAAATGAGGCTCTATGATAATTAGGAATCTGAACAGCCTCCAGCATGCAAAAGCATGTTCCATGTTCTTCTGTTTCCAAACTAAGTACGAAGCTGATGTTTTATTTGTAGTTTAAGATTAAAAACAATCATAATAGTGATAAAATAATTATGATCATGTCCTGGTATTGTGTGAATTCGTCAAATAACGGATCAATAATACTTATTGCTTCGCTATAGTAGTGATGGTTTCGATCTGTTTCTATATCGTGACAATTCCACAGGGGAAGGAACTTCCGAATCAGCGCTGGACGAGATCGAGTTGGTTTTCAAACCCCATCCAGTTGAAATGTCGAGTGACAATTCGTTGATGAAAGCTCTAAAGGATAACACCACGAGATACATCAAGACTACAGCTAATGCCACAGGTAATATTTCGGCTCAGAGTTCAAATCTATAAAACATATCAGCATGAGGGTTAATCTGATGGCTCAAACTTAAAATAGGGAGCAGCGATTTTTTGTGCTGTATATCATCTAACTAATCGGTATTGCCCCTGCTCGAGATGTGTTCAGTTCACTATGAGGTCTGTCAGTGTAAATGGAGCAAACAACCTGATAAAAATAATGATGTCTTGTCATTGTGTTGTCTTGGAGGCACGTCTGTATTTCTTGTTCTGTTAGACAATGTTTCTTACTTGTTAGGTTGGATTATTCAGCTCTGGTACCTACTAAATTATACGTGTATGTCTCAGGTGGGTTTTCAAAGCGGAAAATCATTTGGTAATATCATACCTGTGGCGCCCAGGCTTCAGTTGGTAGGTAATCCCTGCAGCTCTGCCATAAAAATGAAGAACTCCCCATCTCTTGAAAATCTAGTTTTTCAGGGGTCGTTCACCTCGTCCAAACACCCGAACTGTCCAGTTCGCCACAAAAACGTAATTTCCACACCACAAAGTCGGAGTGATCTGAACATATCGTTACCAAATGATAGCAAAAAATGATAGATTTATCCAGTCGCTTCTCGCGGCGTTTTATTAGGTCTTGACGGAGCTATCTGCTCATAGCATTGCTCTGTGTCCATTCACCAAGTTGAATCTAAAATATGATTAAACTGTATTTGAGGTGTTTACTGTTCAGTATTTGGCCTTTTTCTATTGAAAGGACTGAGAAGAGGGGGTTTAAATTTGAACACCACAATTTTTCTCGTTTTCTTATTGTACGAAGAATTTTTGTCAACTTTTTTTCTCCAATTCTGAACTCTTGGAAAAATTGTAGTTCGAAGTACGTTTTCAAAAATGAGCGTTATTTTTTAAATTAGGGTGATTGAAACTAAAATCACTGCACAGAATGGCGTATCAGGTCTATTGACGTCTGATTGGGTGTTGGCCCAAAGAGGTGTAGCAAAGCTTTGGAGGCGAAGTTTCTCACTGCTGCCAACAACCCAACATTCGAAATGGCAAACCTTTTTGGCAACCTTCAAGAGCCTTTGGTGTCACCTTTCCCTCGGTTTGATTTCGAGGACGTGCTTTTGTTTATTATTCTGCGAATAATACATCTATGTATTCGCTCAGCAAAACATTTTTATAGCATTCCCTCAACATTTTTTCTTTTACGTTTCAACGTGTGTAGATTCCAAAAATGCAATGTCCGTCCGCCTTATGCCGTTTTATGCATAGCTACTTCATTTTCGGTCTAAAAAATTAGTTCTTTCGCCCACAGGCTCCATTTGGGCCCTAGTTGTGTCCCGAAACTTTGCAGCCCGATCGGAATATACTCAGGGGTGTTATGAGTGAAAATGGGTATAAAAATTGGTATTTTTGTGTTTTACTAACATGAGCTTTTGGGATGATTTTGTTCCATGTTTTTTAGCACAAGAAGACCGAATATGAAGTCGATTTCGACCAGAGAGTGGAATTATTGAGGTTCTAATGAAGGTTCAGCCTTAAATTTATCTTAAATTTTGGTCTAAAATCTGGGTATAAAAAAGTCGTTCTTCCCACACAGTTTGGGTCCCCATTTGGGAACACATTTGGGTCCTAGTTGTGCTCCGAAGCTGGACAGCCCGATCGAAATATACCCAGGGGTGTTAAGGGAGAAAAATGGGTGTAAAAATAGAGTTTTTTGAGGGATTTTTGAGGACTTTAGTGAACATGAGCTTGTGAGGTATCGTTTTCCATGTTTTTTTTAGGGCGAGAAGACCGAATAGGAAGTTTATTTTGACCAAAGAGTGAAGAATTGAGGTTGTAACGAAGGTTAAGCTCTCGAAATTAATTTTTTATGATTCAGAAACCTGAGAAATTGTCTGAAATCACCATAAATTTGTGTTGTGTAATAAAACTAGAAGTAGTATTAGCAGGTGAATCAAGACAATTAAATGGCACTATCAGTGATGAAAAATGATCTTTGGGAAAAAAAGGAGCCTAGGTCGTGTTTTTGGGGGCCAAAATTGGTGGTCACCATCTAAAATAACTGTTTCAATTATTGCGCATGAAAAAAACAATAAATGAACAGCCAACGTCTCTTTAGGTATGTTTGATAGAATAATAAACCCAAGAGACAAGGAATTTGCAGCGTTTTTAAAATGTATACATTTGCGGTTCAATCCACCCATCCATTGTGGTTCTATACATAGCTTGAAGTGATGCACTAGCGCTCTAAGCGGGATTTGAGTTTAACTACTCGGCAATTTACCTGATACGTCGATTCTAGCGGTAACTCAGAAATTCTAATTTCATACTCGTTTTCTGCCTAGACTTTCTAAGATGAAAACATCGTTATGTGGTCAATAAAAATGTTAGTGTCTGTTTTTGAACGGAATTTGGCCAAAAAAGGAGAATTTGTAACCCACGAAAATTACTCACTTCCTGTTTTTGACTCTACCGTTATCAAGGTAAAAATTGTGAGAAGTACCTACGCGGTAACCCCAATTTTAACATGAAATTGATGTTCTTCCTTTTGGCTACTAACTTTGCAGTAAAATCGTATTTCATCTCGCATTACCGTTGAGTATAAAATTAGAAAACCCTTGAATGACAAATATGTACGAAACAATTCGCAGGGTTGGCTTGGCTCACTTTCCATGGGGATTTGGAATCGCTGGTGCGGCGACACGTGTTGTTTGACACTCGAACAAATAAGCCCTCTGTCTTAGGTATATCTCAGAGCGCCTGTTCATCCCTAACTCGATATTACACCATCTGACACTTGTTTTCTCGTCTTCTCCACAGTGGACCACCTAAGTAAATACCTCGCAACCCGGTTCGCCCTCGACTTGGGCTCTGAGCTCCCCGAACGCATCCTCAACTTCACCATCTACGTCTGCCCGACTTCCGGCCAGTTCGTCACCCTCAACGGCAACCACAATCTCCGGATTATCAACGAAAAGTACTGGAAAACCAACAAACCACTTGAGATGTTTTACTCATGGAAAAAAAGTTGAAAGTATTTAGTCGTCAGTCTGCCCAAAATTGTATTGCCTGGGTATTCTGAGAAAGAGTGATTTGGTAATACGATTAAATTTTTTTTCATTCTGAGTCCCCTTTTTTACTGCAAATTATCACATTTTTCTTTTGAATATTCTTTTAGAATATTAATTAATTTAATGTTTGTAGTTTTTATGGCGTGTATTATGATAGTTGACCTGGGGCTATTTGAACAGTTTATAATACGGTAGGGCGCTTACTACTGTGAAGAACGTTCTGAGATTACTGGATAGTCAGTGTTCGAATTGCTTCCAATTGAAGCATTTTATTTTGATATGGTGAGCTAAATTATTATCGGACGAGGAGGCTTAATATTGCTTCTCACGAAGCATTATCAAAGTCTTCAAACTGAGTAGAATTAAATGTAATTATAACCTAGGTACCTACTCACCTTCTCGAGGATATACATTTCATGATAAGATCGATGATCTAGGGTATTCTGTATTTGAGAACACTATTTAATTTTTGATTGCATACTTTACTACTGTCGATAAAGGATGTCGCGTTATTAAAATTGTTTAGCGTTAAATAGCTTTACGCTGAGTTATTTCACCTGTTTAACTAGAAATTAAAATAGCGTTTATTCGTATGGAATTCGTTTGGGTATTTAATTTATATCCCCGTTCCCCGCTGATGTAGGCGATAGAATGTCCTTCATGCAGCTTGGCCTACTGAGTGAATTTTCGAAGTACTAGTGCATCATTGCGTGGATCAGCGCTCCCGTCCTTTACCCGCTGAACTTTCGATCATCGAGACCCCCTTACCCAATGTGACGTCTCTTATATGCGCGAAACGTCTAAAAATCATAGGATAAAAATTGGGCACATGAAAAATAAAATTACATTTTTCAGACCTCAATAATCATTTTAGCGTCCAGTCCCTTCATATTTAATAAGTTATTAACGACTCTGGCTCTTCCTGTTTTCCTCCACCTTAAGTCATTTGGAGCCATTCAATTCAAGTATTTGCCGTGCGTCAGTGAGGCTGTTACTTGGAGCCGAGCGAAATTTGCGGGGACGATTATGTATGTACGTCTATACAGCGCTACAAGCCGCAATTTTAGGTATTTTGACTTGACATTTTGTGGGTATACTCCTTAGGCCATCCAGTGATGTAATCTGTCAGAAAAATGTGTTTAGTGCTCCAGAATTTGCTGTATAGTTTCTGGTGCCAGGGAACAGCGCCACGCTGGCACCAGTGGTGCCGTTCGTCAGAAAATTGTGTTAGGTATATTTTTCATGTTTTCCAGCTCGCCTAATCAAATGGAATAATTTTCAAAGCTTTATCATAATCGAATGGAATAACTTTCAAAGCTTTATCAATCAAACTTACAGCGATTGATACATATTTAGCCATAAAAGGTTCCGAAAAATAGCTATCAAATAGCGTGGTACATAGGCAGAGTTTGAGCCTACTTTCAAACTTGCGTGAGGCGCCATCAGTGGACCCATTAAGTAGTTGGTGCCTACCTAATAAACTTGTGTTGTGCACATTTGAATTTCTTATTATTTACTGCTCCCTTGTCGAATAAATACTAAAAATATAAATAAAAACCTACTAGTTCAGCGACTACAAACCTCGTAAAATACGTAAAACAAGAAATTATCATTCTCGATAGATCGTAAAAAAATTAAAAGTTAATTTTACGAAATCCCCCCCCCCCCCCCTTACGTTCCAATATTAACGATTTTGCCGATCTCAGATTCAAACCAGCAATGTTCGACAGATCGGACCATCTAAGTATGTAGGTACTTTGTCACCACCAAGCACGAATCTGATGATCTCAGATTTAAACCAGAAGTCCTCTAGGCACGTTCTCGAACCGTCATTGAAACCAAAACACCTAGGCGGGTATTTTGCCACTATTAGGCAATTTTCCAACCCCTCCCGTTCCGGTTTTGGGAATTCTGACAGTCGCAGACGGATACAAATCGAGATAGTTGTGTCGATCGTCTTCATATGGCGCAAGACGAAAAATAAAACATGAAAATGTAGGTACATGTAGAATTATTTTATAAATATGGATAGTTACACGTGAGCAATGAATAAAATCTAGGAATGGATAAAGAATTTTATTCGAAACTTCGCTAAAATTCATCGTTGAACCATAATGATTACTGAGATGAGAATTGCAGTTCGCAATAACAAATAAGGTATGTGAAATAAATAATTTGTAAGTACGTATATAATTTATTTACAAAACGATACAGTAAAAGGCTTTTCATATCAACGCATCTTTTTTTCGAAAAGATTACATCATTTTTTTCCTATTGTTCTGAGTCTTAATAGAAAAACAGTTCATAGCTTTGGCATTTCTAACGAAACGTACCTACAATGGTCGCGAGTTGTGCTGAAATGTATTCACATCTTAGTTTACATCGAATAACAAGAAAGAGGCCGCATCAACGCAGATTAGACTTTCAATCCCACGAGAAAAGATTAATTTTGGGAAATAAAAGTTATGAAGCCGATATTCATTAAGTGATATGAGTAGGTATGATTTGTATGTGACAGGCAAACAGGTCCGCCGCATCCGAGAGGAATCTAAGTAGCGAATGATACGAGTAGTTTATGAACGCCACGGATATAAGAAGAAGGCCTCGCAAAGTTTATTTCATGATTTTTCCCCATGATCAAAGAACAGTCATTTTGTTTTCTATAATAAATGCCTTTTCGGTTATAAAATATCCGAATAAAATATATATATGAATCATGCAAGTAATAACGTAGGTACTATATGAAATCTGTTTATAGATACAACATGAAAACTATGCTAAAACGTGAATAGCAAACACACGTGTTTTTTTGGAACACTTTTATAGAAAACAGTTTGTTTTGAGGAGTTGGGAAGTGTAGAGGTTAACTTCCTCACAACCTCTGTTGGTAACACGTCTGTGGATCACATTGCCGCCAGGCTTCATCTCTGTTTATAGAGCTTTTTATGAGAAAATGCTCTTAATTTCGTGTTGTAAAGTTCTTTAGCTCCTCGAGCTGACTTATTCGGTAGGTAGGTACATTTATACTCGACGTAAACTGATTACGTGTCTATTACATTGTCCTTTTAACGAGAAATGGAAGGGAAACCGCAAAGTGTGCGAGGGGAGAGGCAAAGACGACGGTGGCGCCACCGACGAGGGGGTCTCTCGTTGTGAAGGTTTGGACGGGCGAGTAATCGCTGAGACCTGCGTTGTTCCTCGTGGCTACTCTGTAGCTGTATTCGGTGTATGGCTCCAGGTTGTGGATGACGTAAGGAACTCCATTGCCTGCGAATCAAGAGAAGCATTTTCCATTTCGGTTACCTGCCTTTTCCAAAGCGATCGGGAACAGACATCCATTTATACGATAACTACCAGAGTGAAGTTAACAGACATGTACACAGTTGTGGGGGAGGATCCAGTCATGCAGCATGGCTTAAGGAGCGAATTTTCAAAGAAACCGTTTGGGGAATTAAGAATTAAAATGAATGGTCATCTGCCAGAGCACTCGTTACGGCCTGACTGGGCACTCATTAAGACCACAGTGGCACTTCGTGCAGAAAAATTATGTCAACAAATCATTTATGGGTGTTCTGAACCAAAAAATTGTTATTCTGATCACTCGATGCAGTCTGAACATGATGAAACCAATGGAAATCGATTCAGCGACCAAAAACACATGGCAAGTAAAAGACACTTCGCAGCCCTATCGGAATTATACCCACGCGTGTTATGGGTGAAAAATTGAGTTTTTGGTGTTTTAGTAACATGAGGTTTTGAGGTATCGTTTGCCATGTTTTTTAGGAAGATAAGACCGAATATGAAGTACATTTTGACACCAAGTAGTGGAAAATTGAGGTTCTAACGAAGTTTCAGCCTTAAATTTACGTTAAAATTTGGTCTAAAATCGTCGCTCTTCCGAAAACAGTTTGGGTCCCCATTTGGAAACACATTTGGCTCCTAGTTGTGCTCCGAAGCTCAGCAGCCCGATCGGCATACACCCAGGGATGTTGGTGAAAAATGGTTGTAAAAATAGTTTTTCGAGGTTTTTTTTAAAGGTTTTAGTGAACATGAGCTTGCGAGGTATCTTTTCCATTTTTTTAGGGCTAGGAGACCGAATATGAAGTTGGTTTTGACCAAAGAGCGAAGAATTGAGATTGCAACGAAGGTTCAGCTCCCAAAATCCGTTTTTTATTAGAAAAAACCTGGGAAATTGTCTGAAATCACCATGAACTTGTATAATAACACTAGAAGTAGTTGCAACAGGTGAATTGAGACAATTAAAGGCACTATCAATATTATGATCAAAGATAATTTTTTTGTTTAAAAAAAAAAATTGGAGCCCAATTAGTGTTTTGAGGGGTCAAAATTCGTGAAAACCATCAAAAATAACTATTTCAGTTATTGCACATGGAAGAAACAATCAAGTAATAGCCAACATTTCTGTAGGTATGTCCGGTAGAATAATAAACCCATGTGACATGGACTTGCAGCGTTTTTTCCGTGTTTCGAAGTACCTCTAAAATCGGGAAACTCCCTCAAAGTGCACAGTAGGTAAAATTAAAAATGAGGACACCGTTATTTTAAAAGTTAAAAACTCACGAAAACAATTTTAAAAGTTAGAAACTCACGAAAACAAGGGGTTAAAAAAATTGCGAAGAGGCCCTTTCTGTCGGAAATGATCTGCAGAATCGATCCCTAGGAGGTTCAAAACCAAAAGTGTCGACACCCTGCATAAAAGCAATGAATTGAATGAATTCAAACTTATCAGACTGGTGTGTCTTGGTAAACAACACTGAGATTTGTTTCCAGATATATCACCAACAATCACTCACTGGTATATACATCTTGGTAGTCGCCGTTTTCTATCGATTCCCTGTTGGCCCTTTTCACGAACTGTATTCTGTAGCCGATGACATGCTCTTTGCTCACAGCGTGAAGGTGAAAATGTGCAGAGTGGACGCCAACTCCTACCACAGAGACTCGAATGGGAGGCGATGGTTTGGTGCCTTCCAGCAGCTCCACCACCTGTTGGTGAATCAATCAACTATTATCTCCATACTTAACTAATCATCACTACGACGACCGAGTATGGGCAACAGGCTTTAGACTGGTTTTTGTTCAGTCAACATGCAACAGCCAAAAAGTTCCGATACCTACAGAAAAATTCGATAAATTAGTACGTCTACCAATAAATCCAACTGTTGTAGCAGGTGGTAGGTGCAGTCTACAGCTAGTTTCTAAGCCAACAATTAAACTAACTTTCCTTCCACCGAACAATGGCAACCAAAAATATGATAGATTTCATTTCATTAACAATTTAAAAAAATTCAATTTCAATAGCAAGGTCCTACCATGAATGAAAACGAAGGCAGGCGCCTATTTCGATAACAAAATCGTCATCCGAATAATGAAACGTTTCTGGTGAATAATGTGAATCTTATTATGGACACCACAACGACCATCTCAAGAACAAAAGCGTAGTAAAATTCCTTGCACATAGAATCACCTCTATGGAATTCACCACAGGGAATTCAATGGATGATGGGACCCAGAGCTGTGTGTATGGTAAGTATTTTACGACTGCGCATGCGCCGAAGAAAATTAGCTAGACAGGGGCGGACATAGATATATGAATTCGCATCGCAGGTGGTGTCTGCTCATCACAACCATTCTGTCGTCAAGTTATGCGAACAAAGATTTTAATTTTTTTTTTTAATTAAATAAACAATTTCTGAACTAAACTGTAAAAAATCTGAACAATTTTTTTTTAAATGTCAAAAAATGTAAAATATTCATGCACTAGAAGAAAATTATAATTTTGGTGTGGGGGGGGGGGGGGGTCAAGTTTGCTCGGAAGTAGCCGAAAGTTAGGTACGGTCTGACTTTGGTGCAGTTCATACATGGCCCCAATTCTTTTGGCCCCAATTCGCACACTCCCTCTAAACTTTAACTCCCGGTATTATAAATGAGTCTTTCTTATACGTTTAAGTTAATGCGCGTTGCAAAGTTTTGCTGGCAGATAGAAGAACGGCGGACAGAGACGGATTTGTTTGGGTTTAGAAGGAAGTAGGTAGAGAAAAAACAGATGCAGAAGTTGTGGGTTTCATGTAGATTCTTGAGTTATTTGACATTAACTGTTTGTTAAGTACTTTAAATGCTTATCGCATTATAGAGCTCGGTAACAATATTTTTATTATTGCATTGTTTTCAGAAGTTTGTTACACAGCCAGGTAGAATCTACCTATAAGCTCAGAGACCGACAACTCAGTCGTTGGCAAAAAGAACCATTAGGTACTAGATGAGTCCCAGAAAATGTTTTTTGGGATTATTACAATAATTTCCCGTTACCTTTGGGTTTGGGTAAGGAAAGTAAAAATTTGATAACAATAGTCCTGGACAGGACATATAACAGCTGTTCCTCAAGCCTAGAAGCCTAATCACCAAGCTTCTGAGAGGTGTCCACAGAGAAACACAAGGGACAATGAGCTGCAAACGCGGAGTGGATTTTCTTTGAAGGACCGAAGCCTAAAAAGCGGGTCTGCCCCCCGTTAAATACGACATTTGGTCAATAACATATTAACATGCCTGGATTATTTTAGCCACCACAAACGAACCTTTCTGATCTCGCCCAGAGAATTATTGGCAGTGCACTCGTAAGGCCCAAGAACGCTCTTGTCAACCATGGAGACCTGTAAACAAAGAGAGAATTTTCTAAGTGCGTTTTCAACCAGATTCATCAGGCAGAGTATAAAAATCCCCTAGTGGCATAGGTATATAGAAGGAGAACATGCATTTTTCATGAGCAATACCTGGCCTATGGACTCGAACATCACAGAGGCAAGACTGTTGACAAGAGGAAAGTAAACACTTTCTCAATTTCGCCGGATGAAAGTTTGCCGGGGATACGTTATTATACCAAACAGTTGGAATTTTTTATTCCCATTCCGGCCGATCAAACAAGAAAAAATATGTTCTACTTCGATCCAAAAACGACTTACTGAGTCTTCCTTATCCATTTATATACGAAATACAAATAAGTATCAACAAATTCATAGCATTCAATGGGTGCTATGATGCGTCAACATATTTTTCTTAATATTGTAATATTATTTATGGATACCAACTATTGAATCAGTTGAAAATTTTGGCATTTCAACTCAACCATTTCTTCATTTCTCCAAAAACTACAGATCAAAACCACGTCAAATCGTTTTACAAACGTTGGAAAAAATGAAGATGGAGTGAATCAATTAAGTAGGTAGGTAGTCTCCTCATTTTTCAAAATTTGAACCAATTCACAAAAACGCCTTATTTCTCATTTTGAAACAGAAGTTTCATCAAAACATTGAAACCCAAAGAAAGCTGTAATTCCAGCTCAAGTTATGCGCTATCCCAAAGTTACAAGCAAATTATTTCTATCCTACCTACAGATGATGGTGATTTATAGTGTATTTTTATATATCAAAATACCGTTTGCGGTAATATAAATATATGACGTAATAGTGTGCTGAATTGAATTTCTGTATTATTTGCAGTATGTTTACTGTGTTTACTGTATGTTTACAAGCCAGTAGGTTTCGTAGGAGGCGACCTCTGAAGAGTTTTACAGACTGAAACATTTTCAACCATTTTTTTGCCACACAAATAAGTAGGAATGGGATGGGAGATGAGTAAGTAAGGAGGAAAACGTGCGAATTTCCAAACTCGTAAGAAAACTGCGAATTGGTTGAAATTCTCTCGACTATGGGATGGGTAGAATACCTTAAGTTAGAGAATTCGTTGAATTTTCTCTAACTCCGAACAAAGTAGGTAGGTTATCTATCCTTACCTACTACCTTAATTCAACAAACAGTAAGTTTCTACATCTTCAAAAACGATTTTCCCTCGTTTGATATACAGTTATATCCAGTTTTTGGAAAACAGTGGGGTTCTTATCTGGAAGAGAAAGAATCAAAATTTAATACTTTAAAACACATTTGTCCAATTTCGTTTGGGATTCTGCACGAAATGGAGTGGGATCGCCAACTAAAAGTTTCCTTTTTGTAGTTTGAAACTGCTGCAAAGCTCACAACCAACACGAGTTTTATTAATTCAACAATGAACCTTTGAAATCGAGCATAGGGAAAAAGTATTATATCCATATAGAAAGTTTAAAAATGTAAAAAAAACTCAAAATTTGATGGTTCAATGTTTCAAAGGTAGGCACGTGGAATCCTAAAATGGAATAAATAAAATTCTGTTCGCCCACGGAAATTTATTTTGGTTTATTATTTTCAATACCTAATGAACCATTGGAATCGAGCATGAAAAAAAATTCTAACCCCACCCTCAAAATTTGATGGTTTACGTTTCAAGGTATGTAGAATCCGAACATGCAATAAAAAAATTTCTGTCCGCCGTACGCCGTACTAGCCACATTTCTTAGTTACCATGAAGCAAAATTGATGAAATTCGGTTATAGGTTCCGTTCGGGTTCTAGTTGGTCATCATTTCTAAGGGGTTCAAAATAGGGGTTGACATTTTCAGAACGCCGTATCTCGAAAACTTTTGAAAGAAGGGTATAGTTTTTTCTACGTTATTAAATTTATTTGAACTAAAGCATTTTTTGAGACCACCCGGAGCGTTGTACATCCAGCCGTTCGTGTGCATCAAAATGCTTCGTCAACACGATCGTGAATCCAACGGTGTTAATCCGGCCCGGATATCATCACTAGGGAGCATCTGATTATAATCAAGGATGGCTGTATGAAGTCGAGTTGGTTGTTCTGCGATATTATTTCATTTGATAAGTGATGGACTATTGGATTTTGTTGGTAGGTACTTGTGAAACTTGAACAAACAACGTTGAAGTATTATTGATGGGTAAATTATTACACAATGGGAAATTATTACATAACGGTGAATTATTACACAACGGTACATTATTACATAACGGTAAATTATTACACAACGGTAAATTATTACACAACGGTTCATCTACCAAAAGGGGGCTGGATTTCGTTGGTAGGTACTTTTGCAACTTGAACAACCGTTGAAGTATTATTGATGGGCAAGTTATTACACAACCACTTGACCACGAGGGTAGGTATTGACCACAGAAAACAGTGATCTACGCAGAAGGGGCATCTATTTCACTCTACATCTACAATTTTCCTTCAGAACTTCATTATTTGCGTTTCTTTTTGCCGTTTTAGTTACTGCTTGTCATCGACAGAATTATTTTAGCAACATTCAACTCGTGATTTAGGTAGGTACCTAGTAATGAGTACGGGGTTAGGTACTAACCTACGGAGGGTCTGCGATCTACATAATGTGTATAGAATAGTACATATTATATTATATAGACGGGGATCTGCAAAGAAGGGTATTCTGTACAAAATAATAAACCGTTGTGCAGGGATTCGCAGCGTTTTTATTGCATTTTCGTATTCTACATACCTTGAAACGTAAACCATCAAATTTGGAGGAGGGTAAGAACTTTTTTTTTCATGCTCGATTCCAATGGTTCATTATTGAAAATAATAAACCAAGTGATCTTGATCAATGCATTCTTCGACGTCGTCAACCATGATGGCTCGTTGAAAAGATGAGACTCCTATTCCGGAGTTGTTAAGCTTGAATCTAGCTTCAATCATCGAAATAATATTATATTAGCTTTGTGCCAACAGACGCGAGATTTGCAATGAGTTCTACGCACAACCCACTGCGCACAAAAACTGTGTTCCAACCAAACCGAGCAACGTTCTAACTATAAACTTAGGTTTTTATCGTAAACTGCTCCAATCGCGACAGGTTCGGGAACCGTCCGAGTTTTGTAACTTTTCGCACCCGATCGGGGATGGGTTTTTTACCAACAGAACTGGAACCTTCCCAAAATCTCATTTCCCTCTTACGGATCTTTCTTCTCGGTGGTACCTACTCAGCAATTTTTCGGCCCTAAAGTCATCGCAGTTGTTTGGCGCGTTACCAAGGTTTCCAGCCTTCAGCTCCGACCTTCAGAAAAGCTTAGGTTCCTTCTTGGTTTTGACACTTTTTAAAACTAGTTCTGGTGGCTGGAACGTACCTGTTGCCTCAATAAACCAATCTATTCGTCCATCTATTCTATGTTTGAGGGGATATTTTGTTGTTGACATTTTTGTGATGCGAGCGCTGAAGTTGTTAGCGTGGGAGGGTTACTTATGCCTACTTATATGTAACAATAAAAGTGTTCTGACCTGTAGCACAGATCGGTCTACTTCGTCTATGACGGTGACAGTCGCATTATCCAAACTCCCGTTGAATCTCGTCCACGTGTAGTCTGCCTTTGGGCGAGCGGAGGCGTGGCATGTTATGTTGGCTACGCCTTTGAAGTAGCCGTAAGCCCGATCTTGCTCCGAATAGTTGATGTGTACCCACCTCGGTTTATCTGAAAAATGTTAGTAATGTTAATACGTTAGATTCCACAAGTCGCTGAATTTGACTTCCATTGAGCATTGAAACAAAAAACAGTCATGCAGCATGGCTATAAGAGCGAATTTTCGAAGTTTTCGGCATCTTCCTCCTCCGCCTAAAATTTTCTGAAAATTAATTTTCGGCCAATGTTTTCCCAACTTGATACCATACAAAATTAAAACAGGAGTAGTTTTACGCAAAGTAATATTTGGGGTGGAAGGAGGGGGAGGGGGAAATCAAAAATGTTTTGAATACCAGAAGAGTAGGTATTGGGTACGTAACAAATATTTTGTTCCATTTTTTGCCGAGTAACACCTCGGTTTGTAGATTTTCCAACGCTGAACACGATGGTGAAGTCAGAATTGCGATATCCCATTCCGTTATCAGATTAGAGCAGACGAACCAGGAAGAACATCTCAAGAAATAACCACGTTCCTTCATCTTCAAAGTGCTCCAGTTTGAGGATGGGGTGAGATATCGCAATTCTGATTTCACCATCGTGTTCAGCGTACAAAAACCTTTAAAATGAGGTGTCACTTGTCAGACTTTTTCATTTTGGGAATTTATGGGTAATTTCCCCCCCCCCCCCCTAAAACTCCCCAAAACTCCCCCTTAGGGTGACCCGATTCTGCCCATCTTCCAACTTAGCCTGTCGATTGCCAAGACAGATTTTTCGTGCAAATTTGAACTTTTTATCTCAATTCTTTCGAGAGTTATCGTCTGGAATGACACATACATATATAAATATATATATAAATATATAAATATATGAATATATAAATATATATATATAACTCGGCCCTTCGGGCCTCGCCAGGGGGCAAGCCCCCTGGACCCCCAAAGGGGGCTCCGCCCCCTCGGAACGGCTTCGCCGTTCCTCACCCCCGAAGGATGTGTTCTTATACTTCGTATAACAAAGGAGAATTTGCTATGCAATTGCAGATACCAAATTCAAACGAGCCGTTGCCAATACGGGGCCAATTTCCATAGAAACACATTAAAAAATGCCAAGCGGCGCCCGTTACCATGAAATGTAGGTAACTAGTTATTCATAGGTAACAAAGATAACGTTGGTAATTCTTTATCACATTCCTCTTTGTGCTCATCTTTATCACATTCCTCTTTGTGCTCATCTTTATCACGTTCCTCTTTGTGCTCATCTTTATCACATTCCTCTTTGTGCTCATCTTTAGCACATTCCTCATTGTGCTCATCTTCATCACATTCCTCTTTGTGCTCATCTTCATCACATTCCTCTTTGCGTGACGCGTTTTTGTGACAGGATATTGTGACAGGACATTTTTTTTCACATGACCCCCGGCGTTAAAATTGCATAGCAATTAATATACATATAATTTTTGGTGTCTTTCGGCAGGGAATTCAGGATGGTCTGAAACGGATTTTGGTATAAAAATCTTTCGGAAATTCGAGTTTTAAAAATTTTGGACCGAGAACAATAGCTTCCTTTCCTTCGAAAATTCGCTAATGGAAACGCGACGAACTCGACTTGAAACCAACTGAAAATTCGACTTCCGATGAATGAAAAACTTTAAATTTATTTACGGAGAGTTTAAACAGTTCAACAGAAAATTGAAACTGACATGTAAATTTTATTTGTAGGCCCAAAATAATGAACGGTAATTCAATTAGCAGTAACCAATTGAGTTTAATTTTGAATTACTATAATGTAGATACTCATCATGTTATTAGCGGTGGATTTTATTGAAGGAAAAAAGAAGAAACCCCGGAAATGAACAAAAAGAGCAAAAACAATTTCATAAGTGCAGTCGGGGAGAACACAACTGGGGACGGCAGGTGGAGGAACGCGTGTGAGGAAACAAAACTATTGGGAACGCGGATAAACAACAACTGGGGACGCGAGGTAAACAACGATTGGGGACTCAAAGTACACCGTATCGACATTATGCGAAAAACGCTGCAAAGTCCTTGTCACATGGGTTTATTATTCTATTGGACAAACCTACAGAAATGTTGGCTGTTCATTTATTGCTTCTTTCATGTGAAATAATTGAAATAGCTATTTTTCCACCAATTCTGGTCCCCAAAACACAAATTAGGTACGCTCCTTTTCTTTCCAAATTATCTTTGATCATTGGCAGTGCTATTTAATCGTCTTGATCCACGTGTTCACATTTTTTCTAGTGGTACCTATTATACAAATTAATGGTGATTTCAGTCGATTTCCAAGGTATTTGACTGATGAAAAATAAATTTTGGGAGCTGAACATTTGGTGGAACCTCAATTTTCCACTCTTTGGTTAAAATCGACTTCATATTATTAGGTCTTCTCGTCCCCAAAAACATGGAAAACGATACCTCAAAAGCTCATGTTACTAACATGTTGCTAAAACCCAAAAAGTACCTATTTTTACACACATTTTCACACATGACACCCCTGGGTATATTCCGATCGGGCTGAAAAGTTTTGGGACACAACTAGGGCCCAAATGGAGCATGTGTGAAAATGAACGACTTTTTTACACCAAAAATGAAGCCGGTACACGTGATACGGCGTACGGCGGACGGACATTGCATTTTGGTTTATTATTCTGTGAATAATACACCTAGGTATGTATTCGCTCAGCAAAAAATTTTTATAACACCCCCTCAAACTTTTTTCTTTTCCGTTTCAAGGTGCGTAGATTCCAAAAATGCAATGTCCGTCCGCCGTCCGCCGTACGCCGTATCACGTGTACAGGCTTCATTTTAGATCTAAAAAAGTCGTTCTTTCGCACACATGCTCCATTTGGGCCCTAGTTGTGTCCCGAAACTTTTCAGCCCGATCGGAATATACCCAGGGGTGTTATGAGTGAAAATGTGTGTAAAAATAGGTACTTTTTGTGTTTTAGCAACATGTTAGTAAAATGAGCTTTTGAGGTATCGTTTTCCATGTTTTTGGGGACGAGAAGACCGAATATGAAGTCGATTTTGACCAAAGACGCGGAAATTGAGGTTTTACCATTGGTTCAGCTCCCAAAATTGGTTTTTTTTAAGTCAAAAACCTGGAAAACTGCCTGAAATCACCATCAATGTGTATACTAACATTAGAAAAATTGTAAACAGCTGAATCAAGACCATTAAATCGCACTACCAATGATCAAAGATGATCTGGGGGAAAAAAAAGTGTACCTATTTCATGTTTTGGGGGCCAAAATTGGTGGAAATCATCAGGAATAGCTAATTCAATCATTCCACATGAAAGAAACAATAAATTTAACTGCCAACAAGAATCTCTTGAACTCCAATAGAATAATAAACCCATGTGACAAGGACTTTGCAGCGTTTTTGGAATCTACGCACCTTGAAACGTAAAAGAACAAATTTTGAGGGGGTGTTATAAAAATTTTTTGCTCAGCGATTACAAAGGTGCGGATTATTCACGGAATAATAAAATCACGAATCCGGTAACGAGTTCAGTTACTGTACCTATATAACTAACTACGTAGAAGACGATAGTCAGTTCCCTCCTTCACCGCGGGCTAAACCTCCCGAAAAGGATTGTCCCCGAACGACGAATGGAGCAGAAAGTTTCCACAGCGATTTCAACAACCAGTTACCCAACGACAGTCCGAATATTCACCTCGTTGTAAATGTTTTGAGGCAAATTCAAGCTGAAACGACGCTGAAAATAGCAAGTATTAATAAGGGACGGTGTGGAATTGTCAAAAAAACCCAAGATAGCGTGAGTTTTTTAGTGACCTGTTGGAATGATTTTCAACAACAACGCAATACATGTATTGGACTACCTGGCAAAAGTGAGGCCTTCAACCTCGGTGGCAGAAAAAAAATAATATTAATAATAAATCGTATTAAATATTGTATTAATAATAAACATTCTGGTTACTTGAGTTTAGCTATTTTTATTTGATGTTATGGTTATGAAATGGCATGTTTTGTGAATGTTTTGACTCAGAATACAAACATTATTCGATATTTGATGTTATGGCAATGCAATCCCCAGTAGTGACGAAAATCTGAAGACCGGCGTCCCAAAAGTAGCAATCTGACGTCCCCAGTAGTAGTGTAAAACTATCCCCAGTAGCGCCGCAGTTCACCTCAAGTCCCCAGTCGTGCTTCCCCCGTGCAAGTCAGTTAGTTCACAATCGCAAGTATTCTATAACTAGGTGGCACAATTTCAGGAATTTGCTAAGCTGAATCACGTGGCGATGTCATTTTTCGAAACGACTCCATCCAGCAGCAACATGGTACCTATTACCAATTCACGTGATAGTGTAGAAAGTGGAAACTGCGGCTTGAATAGAATCCACTAGGTATTTTTTTCTTTTTCATTTTCCGCATCATTTGGATGAACCTAATTGAACCCCTTCTAGCTTCTAGCATTCCAAACGAGCTGTAAATTTTGGCTTTTCAATCAAAAGGTAAATAATAAATCTATTCTCCTACAAAATGTTCCATCATATTAATGAAAACGCTGCAAATTGTTACAAAACAGTTTATTATTTATCATTACAGATGCCCCTTCTGCTTCTTTTCTTTGGTCACTACCTACCATCGTGCCCCCCCCCCCCCCCCCCCCTACAGGAAAGCCCTAAAACGAGTACTGGAGCCAGCCGGGCGATCAAATTTCATAAATATGCGGTGGAATCAAGAATTATTGCTGTATCATTAATTATTATTATTGCCATTCATGAAGCATAACTTTTGCTTAATTGAAAAGTACAATCAACAGAACGAAAAATAACCACCATTCTTCATATGAAATAATACTCAGATATAACAAACAACTCGATTTCATTTAGCCATGCGTGATTATAATCAGGTGCTCCCTAGCGATGATATCTGGGCCGGGTTTATACTGTTTCATTCACGATCATGTTGACGAAGATTTTCGGTGCAAACGAAAGGCTGGTCGTACAATGCTCCGTGTGGTCTCAAAAAATTCTTAAGATGGAGATCAATTTAAAAAATAAAGAAAAATCATACCCTTCTATCGAAAGTTTTCGAGCTACGGCGTCCTGAAAATTTCAACCCCTATTTCTAACCTCTTAGAGATGACTGGCAGTTGCGCCGAGCTTCTCGGACCAACTAGAACGCAAATGGGACATACAAACGAAATTTCATTAATTTTGGTTCATGGCAACTAAAAAGTGTGGGAATTACGGTGGACGGTGTACGAGGAACGGAGAGAAATTGTTTTTATTCCATTTTCGGATTTTACGTACCTTGAACAGGAAACCGTCCAATTTTGAGGGGGGGGGGGGGGTGGGTGGGTTAGTTTTATTTTTTTAATGCTCGATTCCACAGGTTCATTATTGAAAATAATAAACCAAAAAGGAACACATCCTAGACCAAATTCAGTGAGTTAAAAAAACTTTTTTCAAAAGGGATCATCATATCCAAAACATCCGAACTGCAACCTGGTGTTACAGCAACCAAATTCAGATTTCGACATCAAATCCGATATAGGGCAGGCAATTTGTGCAATCAGATAAGCACATTAGTTGTACGCATGTTTCCTCCTCACCTTCGAGTTGGGGACATCGTGATTTTGTCCTCATCGTAGTTTCTCTATCCATTGCGCGTTTTGGTTTATTATTTTCAAAAGTGAACCTTCGGAATCGAGCATGAAAAAAAAAAAAAAAAAAAAAAAAAACGAACAGAACGCCGCAGCTTGGAAACATTCAATAGAAGGGTATTAGTGTTTTTTATATGCTTTTAAATTTATCTCGAACTAAAGAATTCTTTTTCGGATCATTGTACGTCCACTCGTTCATTTGCACAGAAAAGTTTCAACAACATGATCGTGAATGAAACTGTATCAATTCTGCCCAAAAATCAGGGAACACCTGATTGTAATCACGGATGGCTGTATAAAGTCGAGTTGGTTGTTCTGTGATATTCCTATTTCATTTGAAGACTCTTGGGTTTTGTTTATAGGTACTTTTGAAACTTGAACAAACGTTATGCTTCATGATAACAACAAATAATTAATGAGTGAATCCAGTACTTGAGTTAGGGCTTTCCTTGGCGGTGGGGGGGGGGGGGGGGGGGGGGGCTCGAGGGTAGGTATTGACCAAAGAAAACATTGACCTACGCATAAGGGGCATACAGGTAAATAATAAACCGTTGTGTAATAATTTGCAGCGCTTTTTATGTTCGAATAGGTTTTGCAGTTTTTAATCGATTTGGGTTGTTGAAGGTGGATATTTCACGTTTATAATTCTATATTATTCCACGTAGGTATATTCGTTCGTATATTTATATTACACATATTAGTTCAAGTATTTGGTGATATGAAATGAACTATTGGAGTTACACGAAATCGTCACGAAAATTTCTGATGATTTTCGCTTACAACCGATTCGTTGCTACGGAACTTTATCTTCGCCAGTTATCATCGTACAAAAATCGTTCACCACTCGTTGGATAGCTCTCGATTTACCTAACCATACTACGTTAACCACTGCGGACTGCGTGGCCAACAAGCTGCGGTATGAGCGTGATTGTTTAAATGAATGTTTACGTACATAATACAGTGGAGTCCGGCTAATCCGAACTAATTGGGACTGAAGGCTGTTCGGACTAGGTACCATTCGTTGGAAATCTTGACCAAAACAATTAAGTACGAAGTACTTGGTGTGGGTGCGGGAGGGGGCGCTAAGAAAAAAAATGTCCCTCGTGGTTGCGTACTTGTACGGTAGCTGTACCCACCGTTTGTGTTTTTCATTTCAAGCCTTAGTTCGTACAGTTACAACATACAGTACAGTAGCATATAACATACAAAGCAAAATAAAGCTTCCGATTCTTTCAACACTCAAGTTTATGACGTTAAATATAAGTAGCTAACCGAACAACCTAAGGCTAATCGAAAGGTACTTGATGGGAGTTTTTTGTTTTGTTTTTAATGTAAACTACTTTTGCGACCCATTGGTTTCAAACTGCCCAGAATAGATCATTTATTTATCGATTTATTTATTTATATTTACCTATTTTTATATAATACCGGAAACCTGTTGGTTTTCACCTCTGAACACTTAGCTTTCCCTGAACAATTCGTTACCGCGGGTGAGACAGCGGGTGGAGCAACGGGGCCGAGGAAGAAGAGTAGGACTACAGTGGGAATCACAGGAATACAAGGAAGATGGGGAAAACGCTGCAAACTATTACACAAAGGTTTATTATTCAATCAAAATAGCACATATTCAACATTAAAATGGTAACTTCTCCTCTATTTTAGGATGTAATATGTTCACATTGTGGGACATAAGGCTATAATTTGTTCAAGGCTTTATTCGAAAAATACGGGACAACTATTCCATGTTAGTGCAATTCGTTTTTCCACTCCATGAACATTTTTCGAATGTGAATAAAAAGCCTTTTGAAAAATCACTCCTCAACGTAATCACTAATCAACGTAAATAAAATAATACTTAATCAAGCTAGCTATCTTCCATATGCCAGTAAGGAGGAACCAAATAGTCGAAACACGGTTTCAAGCCGGATTAACCTTCTGCTTGTTCGTTTGCTTCCCTTTTAAATAATAGTAATAATGAGCAAATTTCAGTTACTTTTCGAATTCTGGAGAGCGGAAGAAGCGTAGGTAATAGTACAGGCTGAGTTATTTTTTAAACCACAACATGATCTAGGTATCTCGGGAAACAAGGGCTCGGTATCGGGGTATCATTTTCTTGGATGATCAAAGCGCTTTCAAGAAGGGAGACCGGGCTGCTTGCCCATTTCTTAAAGGACAAAGGGTGATAGTGAGGGGAATAGAGCTCGCATAGCTTCCCTCAGTAATATTTCTGCACCCAATCTTTTTACGAGAAAAACTTTAATATTTTTCTCTCCGTGGCTCCCACGAAGGAAGGCCCGAACTCCCACTTTAAGAAATTGAGGAAGTTTCCCTCGGGTTTCGTTTTGTTTATTCGTTGGGTGAAAGAGGATGAATAAATTATGGTGAGAGTTGATTCAGCATAGAGTTGAGTGGTAAATGCGGTTATGCATTTAGTATTCCACAAGTAATGATCTTATGGGAAAACGGCAGTCGAAATTTTGTTGTTGTACCTACCCTCAACACAACTACAGGAATTTTCCAGTTTTTTGTGTATAATCCCGTTTTCTTAAAACTTAATCCACTTGACCAGGTACAGGTAGGTTGACTAGGGATATACTGAGTCGTGTTTGACGTGTGCAACGCGACATGACGCGATAGCGCTACAATTATTACGAAAGGCAATCAATAAAAATAATCTAGACGTTAGCTAAAAACTGTGCTGGTATAGGATGTCCGAAAACAACAGTTAATGAGCAATATGTGGTAAGTAGGTACTCTTATAACCAAAAAATCTAAATATAAAAGAGACTTCACTGTACATTTGAAGTGCCTGCCACTCTACAGAAAGACTGAATAGCTACTGATCTTGCATAAATGCTGCTATGTTTCAAAATAAAGTCAATATTGGTTCCAACTTATTCTATTTCAGATGAAGAATTAAATCCAGCCAGAAGTTGGTTGGTACCTAGGAAAGTAGGTACCTAACTAACGAATGTTTAAAGATTAATAGAAAAACTTATAGGTACCTACACCAGGAAAACTGATGTAGATTTTACAAGGTATTTTATAAAATAGTAATTTACTTGTGTAGTGCATAGACAGAATATTTTCTCTGCCTGTATGTTTGACCTTTCATCACAGCTATACGTTGCAGAAGATGGGGGTTGTGAAAGACTGTATAAACTGTAGCAAAATACCTAGGTAGCAAAATGCCGATTTGAACGAAACTTGAAGAATGTGTCTAGATAATTCAGTTTAAGGTCTGGGATAATCAGAATCATAAATATTAGACTGAGAGAGGGGTTGCTGTGGGAGGGGGCAGGGAGAGAGGATAACTTCCCAACTGTAATGAAGTTAAACTGCCTGATGTTTTATAGGAGATTGGGTGGACGAACGTTTTAGTCAACGGGTATGTAAGGTACAACCTACTTACTTACTGGTTTGATCCAATTTTTATTTAAAGCTATCAGTATAACGAAAATAATTCTATCCTGTGCAACGCACGGGTAGCCAACAATTATTAAATAATATATTTGCCTTAGTGAATATCCGGGATTTAGGAGGGACTGTGTAGATTCTGAGTGTATGGGGACGTTATCCATTCTTCATCTCCCTCACGGACGCTTCATCGGCGTTGTGGGCCGTTGGAGTATTACAGCAGTAAACCTACGTACAACCGAGTTTACGACCATATCCACGTTTATTTTATAGAACGAGATAAGGGGTCGGCTTTATTGTTTAGTTCCTAGTTACGCCATAGCGGCTATGAAAGTAGAAACGTGGGATGTTTGGCATACGCTCTCTCCGGAAGTGGGCTATTGAATAAATCATTGACATTTGGTATTTTATGAGGTTCTACTAGTGGGATAATACGCAGTTACTGTAACAAAAAATATTATAAACAAGAAATCGGCCAATAAACTCCTTCAGGAGTCTGGTGCTCCACGATAAGATAATAAAAAAAAATTATTATAGTAATAACAACGGTTCGAGGCTAGGAAATTGAGCCAATCAATTAGAAACACCCCCTAATGCATGATCAGGCTACTTTTGTTACGTCTTGCCTCCAAGTAAGCCGAAGTTACGGTTTCTTCATGCATAATTTTATAAGTATGAAAAATTGAGGGTACCAGCGAGTTATATGAGTCAAAGTGACCTAAGTAGATTTGAGGTTGGTAGCTCTACTGCCCAACCACTTGGCAGAATATAACTTATATCACTTGCGGCGGAGTAGTGGAAATCCATAGCAAAAAACTACAGGATAAAAATAGATTTTTCTATTGTGTACTGATGATGGTTTAACAACCGATACCGGTCTACAGTTTGTTAGTGTTGTGGTTTGAGAGATGATGAGATGGGATGGTAAGGCATGGGTAGTGCCCAGTGGATAGACCAGTCTGGTATATTTTAGGACATGCCCAGTGGATAGACCAGTCTGGGTTCTTTTCAGGACATGCCCAGTGGGTAGACCAGTCTGGGTTCTTTTCAGGACATGCCCAGTGGATAGACCAGTCTGGGTTCTTTTAGGACATGCCCAGTGGATAGACCAGTCTGGGATCTTTTCAGGACATGCCCAGTGGATAGACCAGTCTGGGTTCTTTTCAGGACATGCCCAGTGGATAGACCAGTCTGGGTTCTTTTAGGACATGCCCAGTGGGTAGACCAGTCTGGGTTCTTTTCAGGACATGCCCAGTGGATAGACCAGTCTGGGTTCTTTTAGGACATGCCCAGTGGATAGACCAGTCTGGGATCTTTTCAGGACATGCCCAGTGGGTAGACCAGTCTGGGTTCTTTCAGGACATGCCCAGTGGATAGACCAGTCTGGGATCTTTTCAGGACATGCCCAGTGGATAGACCAGTCTGGGATCTTTTCAGGACATGCCCAGTGGGTAGACCAGTCTGGGTTCTTTCAGGACATGCCCAGTGGATAGACCAGTCTGGGTTCTTTTAGGACATGCCCAGTGGATAGACCAGTCTGGGTTCTTTCAGGACATGCCCAGTGGATAGACCAGTCTGGGATCTTTTCAGGACATGCCCAGTGGATAGACCAGTCTGGGATCTTTTCAGGACATGCCCAGTGGGTAGACCAGTCTGGGTTCTTTCAGGACATGCCCAGTGGATAGACCAGTCTGGGTTCTTTTAGGACATGCCCAGTGGATAGACCAGTCTGGGATCTTTTCAGGACATGCCCAGTGGGTAGACCAGTCTGGGTTCTTTCAGGACATGCCCAGTGGATAGACCAGTCTGGGATCTTTTCAGGACATGCCCAGTGGGTAGACCAGTCTGGGTTCTTTTCAGGACATGCCCAGTGGATAGACCAGTCTGGGTTCTTTTAGGACATGCCCAGTGGATAGACCAGTCTGGGATCTTTTCAGGACATGCCCAGTGGGTAGACCAGTCTGGGTTCTTTTCAGGACATGCCCAGTGGATAGACCAGTCTGGGTTCTTTTAGGACATGCCCAGTGGATAGACCAGTCTGGTATATTTTAGGACATGCCCAGTGGATAGACCAGTCTGGGTTCTTTTCAGGACATGCCCAGTGGGTAGACCAGTCTGGGTTCTTTTCAGGACATGCCCAGTGGATAGACCAGTCTGGGTTCTTTTCAGGACATGCCCAGTGGGTAGACCAGTCTGGGTTCTTTTCAGGACATGCCCAGTGGATAGACCAGTCTGGGTTCTTTTAGGACATGCCCAGTGGATAGACCAGTCTGGGATCTTTTACGAGAGGAGGAATGAGGCAAGGAGAGAGAGAGATAAGTCGGCGACTTAAGGAGAGCGCAGAATGCCTTGGAAGGCGAAGGAGGCGGGTTTTTATAGTCTAGGGACTATGCTCCCTCCATCCTCCACTCCATCCTCCACATGGTGGGGATCCCTTCCCACAAGACCCTTCCAGCTCTCTCGAGCTGCCTGCCCACGTCTACCAATTAATTCAAGAGTTTATCTGAGAAATCTTTACAATACAAGGAGTGATATCACGACAGTTAGTTTACCTGGAAATTGACTATTCTATTTTTGTCCTGTTCACTTGGCAGAAGTTAAAAAAAAATTGTTATTGCTAAGATGGCAAAAGGTGAAGAACGGTTAGAATGGTGAGTTTATTAGAAAATTACACAGGTTTTTCGGACATAATCCCAGAACTACACTAACTTTCCTAATTTATAGCACCCGTTTTTTGCATAGCAACCAACACATGATGATTGCCATGAACGTAGTAGCAACTTTTCTACATTATATACATACATATATGTGGTGATAGGGTAGGGTTGGATTGGATAAGTCGGAGGAGGTCTAACGCCCCGCGGTTATCAACACAGCAGGCGTTAGTTGGGGAGGAGGCTAGCACCCCGCGGTTATCACCACAGCGAGCGCTAAAGGTATGAGAGGCGTCCCATGGTTATCACCACAGCAGACGCCGGGAAGAAGGAGGCTAGTACCTCACGGTTATCACCACAGCAAGTGCAAGGAAGGGTAGGAGAGAGAAAGGAGTTCGAGAGAGAAGTTGCAAGCTGGAGAGTGGTCGGTCAAATGAAGAGCTGGGCGAGCCAGGTGGTATAATATAGGTGCCTCCACCTCGCCCCTCCCCCCCCCACCGTTTGTCAATGGCCGTTGCGACCATTGAGAACCGTTGGAAGCTCGATGGAGGGGACCCTTCTGGTCGTTTCCCCGAGGCGTCGCTCAGCTCGTCGTTCTCCTCGTTTATTTGGTTAAATCTTATATTACATAGGAGTGTAGAACTTGAGGGGTACCACGACAATATATATATTCTCTCTCTTTTATCACAAAGATATCCATACTGTTTTGGCCATAGCACATAAAAATATAAAAGGACCATAACAGAAAAAATCACTCCATTTCATTAATCAGATCATGAAAATGTATAATTGCACTGACACTCAGGTGAGGACTGACTGATCACAGTCTAATTAGGGCTAACTCTAGGGAAAGGATAAGCCATGGAGATTAATTTATTCAACAACATAAGGAAATATCTTCATAACCACCAAGCCATTGAGCATTAATACATCATGCAGTAAATCGAAAGGTATTTAATTACTAATTTAAAATCAAATGAACGGACAGTTTCGCGATAACTGGAGCCGTTTATAGTTGACAGCTTCATCTTCATGAGCCGTCGTAATTCGTTTCCGTATATGAACTCAATGTTTATCAGTTTGTGCCGTATCAAACCTCTGTGTGGGAAGATTCGTTAGTCCAGGTACAATACCGAGAAATCACAACGCTCTTAGGTACAGTATCTACTAACACTAAGTATACCTCACGAATACGGATCAATATTTGTTCTATGATTTCTAAAACGCGAATGCGATTGGATATATTGATTTGATAAACACAAAACATTTTTTGGGTTCTGCGTGGATGTTTATAAGGATGTGAAGATAGTTAATATCTTCAGGTTGACGAAGCGAAACATGTTACCCTCAAGTAACGTATCACGAAGTACCATGATGAATATGTGTGGAAAACTGTTCAAACTCATTATGCAGTAATAAACTTGAAGGATTCTTTACAACACTTGGCTTACTTGTCCTGCAAAAATCGCAAAAAAATTTAATAATTATATTATGTCCCCCACACTTTTCCTCACACAGTGCGAGTTTTCGTTCATGTTGCTAATCACCTTTTGGTAGAATTCGGTAAGACGACTGCGACTTGCACAAAAATAACAAAAAAGGGGGTTTTAGGGGTGAATAACAAATTATACGTGATTGTAAATGTAGAAGAGCGAATTATTGGTTGCGGGATCAACATCGTCCGTCATCACTAGCTGGTTGAGTATAAACTGGAGGCGAGCGGTTTCGATGTAAGGACATCATCATCAGGCCGTCGAGAGGAGTCTCCTTGGGTACTCAACCAGCTAGTGACGACGGACTCCTCCGTAAGGTATGGTAATATTACTTCTCACTCTAGCGGGAATAACCCTTTAGATTTAATCCCTTGGAGTTCAACGCAAGCCTTGCGTCCGGAGTTTCCACAAATCTCAGGGGTATCGCTTACGGTAAGCGGGAACCGACTTTTAAACTTCTTAGTTATTTGTCATAACGTCAACAACTATGAGAAGGTACTAGAGTTGGTAATTGAAAATCTGAATATTTTTTATGTGAACTCTTCAGGCGAATATAATATAGGTGTGGTAGATATGCCTCGGAGCAACATACAAAGCTTTAAAAAAAACTAGAAGATAATAATAGAAATAGTCTATTTCCACGTAAAATAACAAACTGTAGACCGGTTTCGGTTGTTACACTATCATCAGTACACGATAGAATGAAACTACTGGAACTTGAGCTCCTATTTATACAACTCGAGTGACTGGTAGTGCAATCTCATTGGCTGTTGAGGCCTCCTGACCTGAGACCTGACGATGAAGTGGACCACTTCTACTCATAACTATATTGTATAAAGGTATGTGGGGGATTTGACATATAACTATTGGTGGTGGTGTCAGGTGCCCCAAAACGTAGGATTAACTACGTTGGGGGAGCTGACAAACATGACATTGGGGGAGCTGACAGTGTAATTGGGGGAGCTGACCGGAACCCACAGAAATAAATCGATCAAAGGTGAATGATTTTGGAATATTTCATTTACAGAAGAGCCTAACTTATGAATTTTCAGTATTTCCAATTGTTCCAAATGCATCCAGTTTCGAACCTTTATTACAAAGATGAACTATCTCAACTGATGAATTGTTCCTATCAACAATGAAGTTAAATCCATGACCCTCCTTCGGCAAAAGCCGAATTACCAGAACCATCCCTAAAACATCGTTGGTGTTCCCGTAATCTTTCCCTGAATTTACGTCCCGTTTGACCACAATATTATAATATAATTTCACACAATATAATTTCATCAACCACTCAAAAATGATGACGTAAAATTTGTTTTTGATTGTCGCTAGACTGACTGACTTACGCTGAACGTTGAGAGTGATTTGCCTCGACTCCATGCTGCTGCTCAGCTTCGTCACTTGGAAAGCTCTACATTGGTAGACGCCCTCGTCCTGATAACTCACGTTTTTAATGTAGAGACCGCCCACCATAGGAAGAAACCGATCATCTGCGGAAATCGAAGACGAAATTGATCAATACATAGTAATAATAAACAGTGTTTAGCGAGTAAGTACCTACCTAGTTCTGTGGCAGAGTGTGAGGAGAGTGAAGGTGAACCCTCGAGAGTCCCCCTTCTAGTTTAGCGATAAGGGATAGCGATTAGGTTTCAGCCTGACCGCCCACATCTTCACTGGAAGCGCAAAAGACACGAGAACTGCCCACCGTCACAGTTCAGAGGAAGTCACCCGTCTGCGATATACACGGGGGGGGGGGGGGGGGGGGGTGTCCATAAAACAGTATGAGGTATAATGAATGACATCTCTAATGAATGATGATCCGGGGGAAAACATAAACCTTGAATTGATTATCTACAGCAGGCGAGAAATAACATTAGTAGAACTTTTGGTTTTTCTTCTTCTTCTCACTTTGATTCAGAGAGTTAATCCAGGGGCGCGTACACTGTAGTTACATAGGAAGGCACCTAACATATACTTTTTATAGTTTCTGATCATTCACACTTTTCTTTCTTCCAATAATGAACCTTAGCTATCGAGCGTTCGAAAAAAAAAGTTGTACTCTAGCTCAAATTTGGTGGGTAGCTTCTAGATGACCCGCTATGAATTTGAAAACGCTCGGACGTTTTGTGGTATTTACTTGATTTTGGGCTTTCCTGGGGTAGCATGAAGGTGGGTAGGTACTGACCACAGAACACTATGTGACCTACGCAGAAGGGGTATCTATACAGGATAATAATAAACCGTTGTGTGATAATCTGCAGCGTTTTTGTGTATCTAGATGTTTAAAAAATATAAAACATTTAAAAAAAGAATTTAAAAAAAGTACGCAGAATAGTGTCAGGACGGTACAAAACTACTAACCTGCCGGAAGAGCTTTGCCCTTGAACTGCCAAACGACCCTGGGTGCTGGATCCCCGCTGACTTCACATTTGACAGTAAACGATTTGGATTCAGTCGCATTTTGAACGATCTTTTTCACAACGTCCAGTGGCCCAGCAAAAGTTATGGGTCCTGCAACACACGCATAAACGATTAATGACAATATCATTTATTTAGGGACATATTAGTATAAAAGAGACATGAACGATCAGGCAACATGTCGTCCAGAAATTAATCGTTCTTCATACCGCTGTTTCATAACCGAATGCTGAAGATCTGGTGGCCATAAAAACTCGGTTCTTCCTATCTTCCGTTAATAAGACTGGATAATAATTGATAATTATAATAAATGCGAAATAAATCTGTTCATTGGCGCTTGGAGTTAGATCGACGGAAGCGCGCCTGTGGTGGATGTTCCCATCACTTACTAAGCAACGGCCGTCATTGTTCGTTCACGAGGACCAGCTCGCATCAGTCCGAAATTTATTTGTTTATTTTCATTTAAACAAAATAAATAAATAAATTAACAGTTCAGATTTGTGCAGCTTGCCCATCTCGTGTTGCGAGGTGATGACGGGGGGGGGGGGGTGTTGGAAGCTTATATATACCACCACCACTTCATCCTGAGTCCAGGGAAATGAGCCGAGCGCCGACGAAAGGTAAGCAAATTTTAATCTTTCTCCAAGATATGCTAATTCTGACTCATATTATATTATTATGTTCTTTTGAAGCTAAACCAACCTTCGCACAATTTATCGTAAATACAGTCCACTAGATCCATCAATTTAAACCATTACACACTCAATATAAAAGCTATCTAACAAAGACAAAAAATGGAAGACAAGAATGCAGCAAAATTATCCAACACAAGCTGGATGACCCGTGCTTTACATTGGAAAGAATAATTATAAGAGAAACGTAGAGACATTGGATCACATTATGAATCACAAACTGTCTTTGTGTCAAGTTGCAAATGACCAAAGTGTAATGTATTGTTATTGACTAATGTTCAGTTCAGTTCAGTTCAGTTCAGTTCTGGGGTCCAACTCAGACACTGCGGACCTCAGCTCACGCAACTTCGCAGCAACAGTAGCCTCAACTCTTACCAACTACTTCTAACAAACAGCGAGGGCCAACTCTTAATGGGAAACAGCTCATACAACTCCCAACATACAATCAAAGTCGTACTTCTCCAGATAAACAACGAGATTCAAATGAAGCCGACGACTCAAGCAGCGAAAGTTGGGAGGATGAAATATGTGAAAGAACCAACCGCGGCCGCGCTCGAGGTTTGACGCGTTTCCTGTTATTAGATGACCACATTCCAACCACATAAGTAAGTATATTACTTTAAGTGTAACTAAAAAATGTGTTTATTTATTTATTTATTATGACACGGGCTGGGGCCCTGTTTACAACAGCAACAAAGAAGAAAACAATACTCATGAAAAACAAAATAAAAAACCAAATATCAATTAAATATTAAACAAAGGAAGTGCAAAGGAAAACTAAAATTTTGAGCAGAACGAAAATGAGATAAGGTTATTTCAACACTAGAAAATACATTATTGCGTCATTGTAAGACTTGAATCACATGCCTGCGGAACGAAGGAAGGCTGGTCTCAATGTTCATGGCATTAAGTTCTGTCTGTATCCGATTCATTGGAGAGTTTAACTGGTAGTTGGTTGTGGTGGTGCGGATGTAAAAAGTCGGCGCCGTTCGGGTCGGGTAGGGTGGAACAAAGAAGTTCAGAGCCTCGAGCAAGTTGGGAGCATCCATTAGATTATATGGGCGAGTTTGTACAGGAGCAGCATGTCTGCTAACACACTGCGCTTATCCAGAGACATCAAACCACTCACCCTCAAGGAATCGGATGCACTATACTCCAACCAGGGCGTTCCAGATTTGAAGGAGAAGAAGTGCAAAAACCTTCCCTGCACTCTCTCAATAGTACACCTGCCATTTGCATAATGAGGAGACCAAACCGCGCTAGCATACTCCAGGCATGGACGCACCAGCGCATTGTACAGGATCAGCAGGATGCTGACATCAGTGAAGTCCAAGTGAGTATCTCTTCACCATACCAAATGTCTTCGTTGCAGTGTACGTGATCTGGTCCAGGTGGTACCGAAAAGACAAATCACTATCAAAAAACAATCCCAGATCACGAATCACCAGTGGACGGGGCAGGACATGCGTCTCCAGGGAGTAGTCGTAAATAATTGGGTTGAGACTACGAGAGAAAGTGAAGGCCTGGCACTTGCTTATGTTCAGGGAAAGTTCATTTGCCGAGCACCAGGCATCCAAAGCAGATAAGCCGCGCTGCAAGGCCTCACAATCGCCCGTGTCACCAATCGCTGAATATATCTTGAGATCATCTGCATATAGAAGGCACCTCACGCCATTTCCGAAGATGTGTTGCTTACATACCTGTAAATAGACTTGAATAAATAAATTAATCCATCCGTGGCCTTAATCCATTAAGGCCATCCGTGGCCGGTACTCGAGGTTTGACGCGTTTGATGTTATTAGATGGACCACACAACCGCACACGGGGCAAACAAGGTTAAGAATCATTTTTTGATGACACAAAATTTTGACGGCACAAAGCCAAAACCGCGAATCTGCATTTTTGGACATTTTCACTTTAATGCGTCATTTAACTTGTTATCGGTCCCTCTATTCACTCCGTCGACCACAATCCTCCATCTATTGCCTAGCAGCCTAAACTATCAATGTCCGTTGCACGAGTTTCCAAAATTTCCAAATCTTGCAAAGCCAAAACCACGAATGTGTACTTTCGCTGTTTTGGCATTGCATAGCAACGTAGCATTGTGCGTTTCGTGAAACAGTGAAAACAACCCAGCTGCACACAAATGAACATTGTTCGGCCTAATTCGTAGCACAATGAGTACAGACACTGGAATTATTCGAAGAGACTCGAGAGGTAGTCACACTCCACACAACAAGCTGCCACAAGTGGAAGAACATGAAATTAGAAATTTCATCTTATCGTTCCCCACAATGGAATCGCATTACTGCAGAAAATCTACTAATAAAAAATACTTAGATGCTAATCTGAATTTAACCATATTGTACAATAAGTTCAATTCCCATTGTCAGGAAAAACAACCTAGGAAAGTATCTCGTGAGACATTCCGCAAAATATTCAGGGAGTACAATCTTGGTTTCTTTCGTCCGAAGAAAGACCAATGCAAGAAGTGTTTGGCATTTGACAGTCTGTCGTCAGATGATAAATTAAGTATGAATGAGGAGCATCAAAGGCATTTAGGACGAAAAGTAGCAGCACGTGCAGCTAGGGACGAAGATAAGACCATGGTCTTAAATAATGAGGGGTCCTGTCTCAGCTTCAATTTCGATCTCGAAGCTGTTTCGAATATCCCCAAAGGAAGCGCTGGGCAAATATTCTATTTGCGCAAGCTCGCTGTGTATAATTTAACCATTTTTGAGTTGAACTCCCATGACGGACACTGCTATTTATGGGATTGAAACTCATGGTGCAAAAAACAGTCAAGAATGTGCAGTGTGAGTAACTGAATTACGTTAACATTTCGTAAATTGAAAAAAGCCGTTTGGCGAAAGTCAGATGTTGATGAGAATGTCACAACGCCAAAACCACGAATCGGCTCTCAAGACCCAGATTTTGAGTGCAGATCTGAAAAAACGTTTGGATAGCCTAGGAATGGTCATTACGAATGTCACTGAAGTATTTCTTCGTTTGTAATGGAAAAAGTCGATTTTTCGCTGACCTCCGAAGCTTTGAAGCCGTTTTTCTCAAAACTACAATTTTGCAGATTCGTGGTTTTGGCTTTGTGCCCACGTAAATGATCTAATGAATAATCTACTGAATATCAGTCTAAAACTTGAATGAGTTTGGAAGAATATAATAAAGTATATTACTTTAAGTGTAACTAAAAAATGTGTATGTTGCTTACACACCTGCAAGTAGACTTGAATAAATAAATCACTATAATTAGTAAGAAGTGGAAGTGGAATACAAAGCGTAGCAGTAAAAGACAATAAATAAACTTAACGGAAAATTGAGAATACAACTTCAAACGTTCTGGATTGAATTATTTAGATTACCTACACAGAGGTAAACTTGTTGGCCCAGCAACGTTAACCGAGCTGACGAAAATGAGGATGTGGTTTGAGAGGCTAATCAAGTGAAAATATCCGCGACCTTATTGTCTCCGTGTCTTCATAAGGACTAGAAAAGAAAGCGGCGAAGAAGCTGTAAATGATTCCGGACTGCGGTCATTCATTATTCCGTCGCTTAGGGGGAAAAAAAGAATACCCGACCGCATTAACCGAGGATATCTCTCTCATTTCTCTAATGCGACCATGGGGGGGGGGGGGGGGGGGGGCCTTGGGAACCCATCAGTTTCTCGCCCTCGTTGCAGAAAAGTCTTGGAAGTAAAAAACCGTTGAGAACAGAGTTGTACGCGTTACAAAGAATAATAAAAGGTCCCGTCGTGGTGAGTTTGTGGGGGGGATTGCTGTCGCTGAGAAGCTAATCCTGCGGGTCAGGGGTTAAGACCGCCTTCGCCTTTCTTTTCTCCTCTCATAACGACTCTAACGTCGTTACTTGAATGACTTTTAGACCTTCCCTCACATCCCTCCTATGGGTTCCTTTAGTTCGGTTGAGAAGGGTCTCGGATTTATTATAAAGCGATACGAATCATTCCCCCCATCATCAGGGAAGGTATACAGGGGGTCGCGAAAAAGAAAATCCCCCCCACCTTCCCCACCAAACCAATGTTTTCTCATATCAAAAAACGCTGCAAAGTCCTTGTCACATGGGTTTATTATTCTATTGGACATACCTACAGAAATGCTGGCTTCTTTCATGCGTAATAATCGAAATAGCTATTTCTGATGGTTTCCATTAATTTTGGCCCAATTTATTTTTTATTTTTTTAAACTATCTTTGATCACTGGTAGTGCCATTTAATCGTCTTGATCCACGTGTCGACACTTTTTCTAGTGTTATTATACAAATTGACGGTGATTTCAGACGATTTTCCAGGTTTTTGCCTCATAAAAAATCAATTTTGGGAGCTGAACATTTGGTAGAACTCAATTTTCCACTCTTTGGTCAAAATCGACTTCATATTCGGTCTTCTCGTCCCCAAAAACATGGAAAACGATATCTCAGAAGCTCATGTTACCAGCAAGTTGCTAAAACGCAAAAAGTACCTATTTTGACACACATTTTCACTCATAACATCCCTGGGTATATTCCGATCGGGCTGAAAATTTTCGGGACACAACTAGGGCCCAAATGGAGAATTTTTTAGACCGAAAATGAAGCCGGTACACGTGATACGGCGGACGGCGTACGGCGGACGGACTTTTGGAATCTACTCACCTTGAAACGTAAATGAACAAATTTTGAAGGGGTATTACAAAAATTTTTGCTGAGCGATTACATAGGTGCATTATTCACAGAATAATAAACCAAAATCTAATTTATATACTCAAAAATTTCAGGAGCGCTTGCTGGATGGTGTGTGATTACGTCGTATTTTACAGTTACTCAGACTAAATAGTTTGGCCACTTTTCTTCCTCAACTAGACCAAACCTGAACCAATTATTAAAAGGCCGAAGGATTGAAATCCGATGGGAATCGCTCCTTTATTACCGCAAAGATAAATTTTTACCTCTATATGAAACCTCCTTCACACAAGAAAGTCATATAAATTACTAAGGTTTATCCAATTGTAGTAAAGGTGATAGGAAACTGTTGAAACAAGAATAGCGTTCTCACGCTGACCAGGTATTTGACAGTTTGAGTTTATTGATCCGAAATTATTTACATTTTGCACGGTGGCATCCCCCAACGATGTTAACATTCCCGTACATTGTTGCACAACAAGACTAAAAACCGAGTCAACTGCATATAGAACCATGGAAAACCGACAACAACCGCGTTATGAGCATCGCAAACAACTGTGTTCTAACAACATGTGTGTTATCACATGCCGTTCTCACTTCAAGTTAATACATTGTTTTGGTACCATCCCTCCACTATCTGATCACGACGAGCTGTGAGGGATCTGCCGAATTAAACTGAAATATTTGGGTACCGGTATGGTACGATTTGAATGGAAATGCCAATAAGTACGTCTTGGGCAGCCCATTTTGAAATCTGAGATCACCATAATTGGGTAGGCGCATGGGTGAAAAAATCTGTTTATACTATTTCAAAATGAAAGTAGGTTCCATTCTAAGAATTTTGAGACCTACCGCACTCTCCTATGATGAATATTTCTTTTTCAACGATTTTTCAAAAAGGTACCGGCACTTCCTACGTTATACCGGCACCCCTCTCACCTGGGCGGCTCTTGCCCATTGTGAAGTAGGAAGAGCTGGAATCTTTGAAAAATCACACAAAAAGAACTATTCATCGTATGAGAGAGCGGCTGGTCCCAAGATTCTTAGAATGGAACTTACTTTCATTCAAAAAAATTAAATAAATACGTGAGCATAGCCCATTGTGAGGAACGGATCGGGTTTTATTGAATGGCATGGTTTTTGTCAAAAAATAATGGTTCGTATGGTCATGATAGTCTAATTTCAATCCGACTACGAGAACACTGGTTTCATGAATGTTGCAGAGATTCCATTTTGGACCAAAGTCGGTTTTCGATTATAGAATACGTTTAATACTGGTGAGGTTGGAACAGTTGAGTTTCAGGCGCGTAATCAAAATCCATTCCAACTACGTACAGCCGGTATAGGTAATTACGAACACAGGGTAATTCAGAAGAACCGTCATTAGCGCTCGTGATGGAGTTGCAGAAACTAAAGACTACCTAGTGAAAACCGTTTACGACACTTCAGCAGACATAACGCAATGACCCGCAGTACACAGAAGTATTTAGGGCAGGGTTGGTCTGAGCGCCGGGTCTGGAATAACGATAGAAGGGAAATCATGCTTCTCCGCCGGTTTGTATCACTTTGTTGGTGCTTGTAATCCAACATGGAAACTCCACTTCTCTATCCTATCATAACATCATTAGTGTAAAGGGTGAACCTACCACGAGAACTGCACACAGATCGATTGTAGGACCAATTTTAATCAGAAAGCGTCTCCGAGATAATAGTAATGACGGTATTACAACTCCGCTCATGTAATTTATCGCACTTGTCGAGTGTTATGAAGGGATTGAGCTGAGGCAGATGATAGTAACTATTTTCAGGATTCGCCACAGTACGTAGCTAAATTTCACTCCGCTCGTGAAGCAGGAATTTGGTGAAATTGATATTATTGGGAGTTAAAATTGTATCTTTAAGCGCTAGACGGCTGGAGAGTCTTCAAAGTGTTTACTGATACAGAGTAGTGAGGAAGCAAAAATGAATGATTCAGTAGTTTATTCTAATTTCCTTAACACAACAAACCACTGGATTTAATTATGCTGTGTTTTGTGACTGGATCGTCGGGGCTACCACTTGATTGGATTGTCGGGGATCACCAGAGTGGTGAATGACTGGCAAGCCTGGGATAGGGGAGGGTGTGATGGAGCGTGAGGTATCGGATGACGTGCTCGGAAGGTTACCACCACACCGGTTATACCCAAAGGCTTCACCAGGCAGGTTACACCACTCAATGAGATCTTTTGGAAAGGGAGTTTTTCGGAAGGTTCCACCATGCCGGTTATACCACAAGGGCCTCACCAAGGCAGGTTCCACCACTCACGAGGTCTTTTCGAGGGAGGGAAGCTAAAGAGAGAGAGATAAGTCATCGACTAGAGGTGTGCGTAGAATGAAGAAATCTGGTCCGGAGTACGGGTTATATAGGGCTTGTTCCACCATCCCCTGGCCGCACCCCCCCCCCCCCCACAGACGGTAGAGACTGGTGGGGAGAGACGGTGGTTGGACGCCTCCTGTCTCTCCTAGACCCTTTCCTTCCACTTGGTTTATTGAGTATAATCCATTACAGAATTTGAGTCATATAGATGGACCACGACACTGTGTAAATTATATTAGTACAAATAAAATTCAGTGCTACTGATCCCACTATATAACTTGGGCTAGGTTTTGCTGGAACTCTACCTTTGAGTAGATTAACTTAAATATTATGAAACGAATATTACTACTAGATGAAGCATATATTTTTCAGTTGCAATAAATAAATCAAGAAAAAAAAATTTCCCAGTAAGTAGGTAGGTATTGCTCCAACGACGGTTGTACTCTGTTCACATACAGTCCGGGTGTACTCATGTCTACAGCAGAATTGGGTATATCGTACAACTTTTTCCAGGTACGGGTGTAGATGTACAAAACCCCGTGCGGACAGCGTTACTGACAACGGGCTTACACGCTGGTAGATACATAAAATCACTAACAAGCCGTCAGGAAGCGGATGAACACGAGAGATAGGCACAGTTTGACTCCTTTGAAGCCCGGCTCTGTAGTTGCCCGTCAATTTGCGCCCTATCTCTGCCTGGTGATAAAGGCCTGACGAACCTTGTAATTTGCTCTCGTCATCTGTTCTAACGGGGCAGAATAACGCTTGCATTAGGTAACCGCTCAGGACGGAGGAAACATCAGCGATATTAGGACCGTCTGAAGGCGCTCTAAAATCTGCTACACCCCCTTCCACGTCTTCATCCACGCTACTCCCTCCAACCGACCTTCCCACTCTTCCTTCCATCAACTGATAACTCTGATGAAAAGGCAAACCGAGCCGAGGAGTCCCCTCCCTTCCGTACCCCTTCATCTGGCTTCGGGAGTAATTCGGTGGGCAACCGCTGTAAATCAATGTGGCTCACCGATCAATCTCTTGAGGTGCCAGCTTTGAAACATTCAAGATCCAATACGAAGTTTCCTATGAAACTGATTAAGAAGTTTGGGGATCCAGAGATATTAAAGGGATAGTCCGAGACGAAGTTTTCCCTTTCAGTATGACTTTCACAAACTCGTCATTGTACTATTTGTCGGAGGGTATACGGATCAGCCTATCTACCCATCTAAGACTTTTCTGGATAAATTAGATTTACAACTACCAGAAGAACGCACTTACCAGATGGAATACTGTCAATTATTATTATTATTGTCGAGAAAATAAGGGCTTTAGCAACATAAACCAATTATTCCTTAAACTGTCGATTTATTCGGAAACGAACACCTGAAGAAAAAAAGTTGAAAAAATCTATTTTTTTGCTGGACAGAAAAACATTGTATCATGGCTTTGATTCAGCTGACTAGAGAGCTCCATGTCCCAGGCATGCAGCATGGCACAATGATTTGATGCGTAAAGTCTCAAACAACTACTAGGTGTTTGTTGAATTTCTGCATGAATTTTAAAATAATTTCAATTTTTTCAAATCAATAATTTAAACGAGCGTCAAAAGCTGAGCTCTCTCCGAACAATCACTGGGAAACATGAAACACATTGATTTTGAACAAAATAAAATGATACAAATTGATTTTAAAACTTTATACAGTAAGACCGGCTAATTCGAATCTCCAAGGGACCAGTGAAAAATGTTCAAAATACTTGATTTTGGAATATGCAGTCGACATTTCGAATTGAGGAAGTGAAATGAAAGAAAATTTAGAACTATGGGGGTTTATTAATAAAGTTAAAATAATGCACAAATAAAATAAAACAGTTTGATTAAAAAAGTACGTATATATGAAATTGGTTTAAACAGGTAGGTACTTAAATAAATCAATGCAGGATTGTTTTATAACAATAATTAAATTTACTCTCCACAAAGTATTTTTGGGTAGAAGGGTTACTTATATGAGTGGAAATGACTACAGCAGAATAGGTGGGGGAAAAGGTTTGTGAATGACAACCCCACGAGTTGGGTTACTTTGAGTACTGTGGCTGCCGACGACGTCCACAGGGCCGACGAACTCAACCGTGAATTAGGCTCGAAGCAGAAGGATGGCAGTTTTCCTCTCAACTGTGACTTTTAAACGAATTAAAAATACACGAACAAAAATAAAAATAATGCCTTTGTTCCGGAACGACGGGCATGACTTGTATGAGTGTAATACTGGTAATAATGTAATCACGCGCCACATCTATGAAACTGTAAGTAGCTGGATTACCCGTCAGTTGCACAGGATAGTATTGATGTTAATAGAAACACCTAAAAACCCCTTAACGAGGCTGGGATGTAGGTACATATATGTAGTTAGGTCACCAGAACGTATCTAAGAACGTATACTGGACACCCGTTTTGGTGCACCGCCTTACACTTTAGTGTCGTTCCTACCACACCATTATCGAACTGGCTCCTTATTGAAAACTGCCAATGGTCCATGGAACCATGTTCCATATGGGATATCTGGGATATCCAAGACATTCATGAAACCTGTGTCTCGTAGTCGCATCCAAATCAGACTGTCAAGACCATGCCAACCATAATTATGGACCATTTTTTAAAGCGAAAATTCACTCAAAATCAATCAGTGTAAGACCTACTTCAGTGCATTATCTAATATATAAAATTCTCGTGTCACAGTTTTCGTTGCCATACTCCTCCGAAACGGCTTGACCGATTTTGATGAAATTTTTTGTGCTTATCCGGTATCTATGAGAATCGGCCAACATCTATTTTTCATCCCCCTAAATGGTAGGGGTAGTCCACCCCTAAATTTTTTTTTTATTTTTTAGACAAAATTTTTTGTTTTCATTTTTCCACGATCACAGCATACAAAAATACATGCAACCCTAAATTTTCACCCCTCTACGATCAACTCTTATTTTGTAATTGTTAACTAAAAAATTTAATTTTTTGCAAGAATTTTTTTATATTTTGTCATGACTTAGAATAAAAAATTTCATATGACCCTGAGTTTTTCACCCCTCTACGATCAACCCCTATTTTTTATTTGTGAATTATAAACTTTAATTTTTTGGCAACATTTTTTTTTATTCTGTCGGCTTAAAAAAATAAATTGTACTTAATAAATTACTTATTGACTGTTCATAAATATTTATTAAATCCTATGATGTTAAAAAATCATTTATTAACAGTTGATAAAGCTTACAACACCAGCTGGAGAGCATGTACGTAGATTTAACGCACCTGTTGTTGAAGACGTTGCTGGAATCAAGCGAACAAATTCAAGAAGACAATGCAAATTTGCGTGCGAGAATGTCGCAGTTACGTGAACAACGATCACAAGAGGCACGAGATGAACAAAATCAACAAAGACAACTAGAACGAAGACAAAGTCGCAGATTCATAGTCGACAGACGTAGAGGAATTGACCAACAACGCCAACAAGTTCATCGAGCATTTCTGTCAGATTCATTTCTTCGACTAGCATTCCAGTACGAGCCTGATGTTGAATATTATGCTCATTCCAAAGTGGTTATTGGTACTTTGGAGAAGGAATGCCCGCATTGTCATGCACTTAAATTTAAAAATGAGCCACTTGGGATGTGTTGCTCATCAGGAAAAGTACAACTAACCGAAATTGAAACACCACCTGAGCCATTGCACGGTTTACTTATTGGTACTGATCCAGATTCTAGCCTGTTCCTGAAGTCAATTCGCACTTTCAATTCATGTTTCCAAATGACATCGTTTGGAGCAACAGAAATAGTTAGCAATGTTGCAGCAAACGGTCAACAATTTAATTCCACGTTTAAAATCAAAGGCCAAGTTTATCACAAAGTGGGATCATTGCTTCCAGTGCCAAACGAATCTCATAAATTTTTACAAATATACTTTATAGGTGGCGAGGACTCCGAACGTGCACTTGCCAATCGCGTGAATATTGTACACTCTATTGCGCTGAGAGATTAATTTTTTTTTAAATTTCAACTGGCATAATTGATAGTAAAAATATGAATAATTATTTTTGATGTTTAGATAGCTATCAAGGATTGTAATTTAAAATATATTCGTTAATTTAATAACGATTAATTTATTAACCTAAATTAAACATACTTTTATTGTTTATACCGCTTTTGATTATAAATATATCCCCGCACACTTACAGAAGATAGTTATTTTTATTGAATTAAAAAAATGTTTCCTAGGAAAGAATGTTTCCTAATGTTTCCTAGATACATGGCAAAACAACGTTTGAATGCTTAGTAGTTGGATGCTTTAGCCCATCGTTGAATAGTTTATACGACAATTTGTTTTTTCCGGCTGCAACGCGCCGGGTAACCGGCTAGTATTAATATGTAATAGAGTCTTCAGTGTATAAAAGAACCTTGCCCTAAAGTGATGTGAGAACCTTGATGCAAATTTCAACTCCACATCCCAGTAATACGTTTTGTTGCGTTTTTATTTTGGTTATCTACAATGATAGTTGTTCCTAAAAGTTTGTAAACTCGTAGTAATATTTTTATTACTGTGTTGAAGGCTCAAAACTGTATTGTTGTACTGGTAGAAAAGCATTTCTCGTTTTGGTATATTATGGCATCTACACAGGTAAATAATAAACCTTTGTTTAATAATTTGCAACGTTTTTAATTTTTTGACGCTCTTGTCAAATTCCATTTAGATGTACCTATATAAGAATCAACTAGGAGAATGGTAACTACAACAGGCGAGGTAGATCTTAAATGAAAAAACTGGTTGCAGCAGCAGTTGTTTGATAAATAAGAAAGTAAATTCGTATCACTTGCTGAACACGCTTTCAAACTTTGCGTATTTCATGAGGCTGGAAGATGCCGCGATCTTCAGGAATCTGGTACAATCAATCAGCCAGCCGGGTCTCTCGTAAGCCGACTTTACCGCCATCGGTGCCCCCGTTATTTCTTTCGTGTTATCAAAGTTCACAGTTTTTACGTCATTTAAATTCAACAACTACGTTTACTTACATTCAACAGTAGGAACTATTAATACTACCGACGCAGACGCCCCCTCCTACTCCTCCCAAGACTGGCCGACAGTTTCCCAAAACGCCGCCAGTGCAAAACATGCCAAATATGACACAGCAGCCGAAGAGTTGAGGGGCTCTTTTACTCCACTAGTAGTATCATGCGAGGGAGCTCTCCACAAAGAATACTCCGCCTTCCTGAAGAGACTGGCACAGGTCCTGGCCGAAAAATGGGCGGGGCGAAGCCACTGTCTCAAGTGACACAGTGGGTACGGGTCAAAACCCAGATGTCGGTCATCCGAGCAGTATCGCTAAGGTTGAGAGGATCAAGGAGGAAAATACGATGCCTCGGATTGGAGGACGGTGGGATGATGCCCCTAATGGTACTACATGGATAAAGGTGACCGGTACATGGCACATGGATACTCCTCACAGGTGCTTCACGTGCCATCGCTCAAGATTAATACTACCGAATAGCAAAGACCTTCAGTGTTAGTTCCGCGCTCGACTGTCTAATCAAATTTAAAGTAATTTAGAACAAAATTGTTCCCCTCTTCTGCATGAATTCATCGATAGTTGCATCACCAGGGCTGTCCGCGTGACTTGCGTGACTTGGCAAGCATAGCGACATCGCATCTCCCCTACCTACCAGTTACCTGAGCTACATAATCGTTTTCGATGCAGAACCCCATCCCTATAACTCGTTAAATTCATGTAATATCAATATCAATACAGTCCACTCTATTGAGCGAAGGAGAACACTTGCCAAATTTATAACATTTATAAATAGTTTCCAAATGTATAAAATTTATAACATTTATAGTTTCCATAAAATACTAGCCCACTGAGAAAAAAAAGTTTTTAAGTAACCTCGACGAAGATTTGACGACGACTGCGGCCTAGTAAACTCATTACACTACCAACTCGTTTTTCTGCTTATTCAACTTCGTACCTTCTCTCCTTTGTCGGGACTCGTAGTGTATACCAAGAGGAAGGATGCTCGACTCATGGTGTATACCAATAGAAAGGATGCTCGACTCATGGTGTATACCAATAGAAAGGATGCTGGACTCATGGTGCATACCAAGAGGAAGGATGCTGGACTCATGGTGTATACCGAGAGAAAGGATGCTGGACTCATGGTGCATACCAAGAGAAAGGAAGCTGAACTCATGGTGATTACAAAGAGAAAGGATGCTGGACTCATGGTGTATACCAAGAGAAAGAATGCTAGACTCATGGTGCATACCAAGAGAAAGGATGCTGGACTCATGTTGAATACCAAGAGAAAGGATGCTGAACTCAAGGTGAATACCAAGAGAAAGAATGCTGGACTCATGGTGCATACCAAGAGAAAGGATGCTGGACTCATGGTGTATACCAAGAGAAAGGATGCTGGATTCATGGTGCATACCAAGAGAAAGAATGCTGGACTCATGGTGCATACCAAGAGAAAGGATGCTGGACTCATGGTGCATACCAAGAGAAAGGATGCTGAACTCATGGTGAATACAAAGAGAAAGGATGCTGGACTCATGGTGCATGCCAAGATAAAAGATGCTGGACTCATGGTGTATACCAAGAGAAAGGAAGCTGAACTCATGGTGAATACAAAGAGAAAGGATGCTGGACTCATGGTGTATACCAATAGAAAGGATGCTGGACTCATGTTGAATACCAAGAGAAAGGATGCTGGATTCATGGTGCATACCAAGAGAAAGAATGCTGGACTCATGGTGTATACCAAGAGAAAGAATGCTGGACTCATGGTGTATACCAAGAGAAAGGATGCTGGACTCATGTTGAATACCAAGAGAAAGGATGCTGAACTCACGGTGAATACCAAGAGAAAGAATGCTGGACTCATGGTGCATACCAAGAGAAAGGATGCTGGACTCATGGTGTATACCAAGAGAAAGGATGCTGGATTCATGGTGCATACCAAGAGAAAGAATGCTGGACTCATGGTGCATACCAAGAGAAAGGATGCTGGACTCATGGTGTATACCAAGAGAAAGGAAGCTGAACTCATGGTGAATACAAAGAGAAAGGATGCTGGACTCATGGTGTATACCAATAGAAAGGATGCTGGACTCATGTTGAATACCAAGAGAAAGGATGCTGGATTCATGGTGCATACCAAGAGAAAGAATGCTGGACTCATGGTGCATACCAAGAGAAAGGATGCTGGACTCATGGTGTATACCAAGAGAAAGGATGCTGGACTCATGGTGCATACCAAGAGAAAGGAAGCTGAACTCATGGTGAATACAAAGAGAAAGAATGCTGGACTCATGGTGCATACCAAGAGAAAGGAAGCTGAACTCATGGTGAATACAAAGAGAAAGGATGCTGGACTCATGGTGCATACCAAGAGAAAGAATGCTGGACTCATGGTGCATACCAAGAGAAAGGAAGCTGAACTCATGGTGAATACAAAGAGAAAGGATGCTGGACTCATGGTGTATACCAATAGAAAGGATGCTGGACTCATGTTGAATACCAAGAAAAAGGATGCTGGATTCATGGTGCATACCAAGAGAAAGAATGCTGGACTCATGGTGCATACCAAGAGAAAGGATGCTGGACTCATGGTGTATACCAAGAGAAAGGATGCTGGACTCATGGTGCATGCCAAGAGAAAAGATGCTGGACTCATGGTGTATACCAAGAGAAAGGATTCTGAACTCATCATCCCCAAAAGAAAGGATACTGGACTCACGGTGCATACCAAGAGAAAGGATGCTGGATTCATGGTGCATACCAAGAGAAAGGATGCTGGACTCATGGTGCATACCAAGAGAAAGGATGCTGAACTCATGGTGAATACAAAGAGAAAGGATGCTGGACTCATGGTGCATGCCAAGATAAAAGATGCTGGACTCATGGTGTATACCAAGAGAAAGGATTCTGAACTCATGATCCCCAAAAGAAAGGATACTGGACTCACGGTGCATACCAAGAGAAAGGATGCTGGACTCATGGTGCATACCAAGAGAAAGGATGCTGAACTCATGGTGAATACAAAGAGAAAGGATGCTGGACTCATGGTGTATACCAAGAGAAAGGATTCTGAACTCATGATCCCCAAAAGAAAGGATACTGGACTCATGGTGCATGCCAAGAGAAAGGATGCTGGACTCATGGTGCATACCAAGAGAAAGGGCGCGGGAGCCTTCGTGCATGAAAACTCCTCCCCTGGGACTCTTCGTGGATGCGCCCGAGCTTTCAGCGTTGTCGTGCAGGGGCCGCGACCGTCGCCTGGCAAAACGAGGGTTGCGTGGATTTTCGAGTACTCCACCGTTAGCAGCCTCGTTCCAGTGGTTTATTTTGGCTTATTGTAAGCTCATCCCGTCCCAACAGCTTTCGCAATTTATTTCATGTTGTATAGAAGCACAATTACGGAAAACCAGTGCTAATCCGGTGTACAACTGTTATGAGTCACCAGTAATTAGGTACACGAACATTATGCTACCTCCATCGTTTCTTGCAGCCCTTTAGGTTACTTATACTCAAAGGGTATACTTAATAACACATTTCCCTGACATTAGAGGTTTTAATTGTATCGGGTGGAAACACAGCCTTGTCCTCGGATGAAAACACTTACTCGGAAGTGTGAAGCCGTCGTTCATAATGAGTTATGAAGGTGCACAAGACTACAAAGCATTTTCTCATTTCCTCCCGTCCCAGCAGAACATCGTGATGTAAAGTGCGGTGTAAGGGAATTATTACATCACGAGGACGTTCGTCTAGCAAGTTGAGAAATGATGAGAGATTTTTCAGCGGTATTATAGTCAACTACAATAATTAAGTAGGTATAGTAGGTACGATAAAATCCTGGGCACGCCCAGACAATGTAGGGATAAAGTATGTTGACCGCTAATTATACTTATTGATCGTTTTTTATCCCCTTTTAATTGGAGAGGAAAATAACTTCCCTTGGCCCCACCAGCAGTTGCGAATCTTATTGAAATTTATGTTGACAAAAATCACTTTTAAATTATGATTATTTGTTCAACATAATTAGATACCTACATAGTTTTATGCAGTAATCGCCTAATACTACCTCCGGTTCATTCCAAAGTAAGTGAGTTCTAGATATTTTTGATGGTTTTTAGCAACTTGCGACTCCCAAACTCGAATTTTTGATTTACTTCATTTTTGGGAATATTATTTTTGACTATTAAACGTAGTCGTTTTTCGAGAAAAAAATCTTTGTAAGCATTGAAATATCATTACTTTGCCCCAAGCTACCACCGCTGTCCGATTCAATACCACTTTCAGCAATTTGTACGAGTAGTATTTTTATGCATTCTGACCAATTTTTGACCCACCCAAACTTGAATATGACCCAATATTTCGGTATAAAATATTTCTGACTGGTGAAATAGTTTTAGCCGCCCCAAGTCACTATTCGACGCCAATTTTGGTATACCACTTTTATTACGTAATTTAATATCAATTCCGGGTGATTTTTAGCATGAGCGAATTTTTACCTACGGAATTTCAAATGTGACAGACTTCATTCAATGATGGCACATCTTTGAACTAGTCCTTTCGTTTGCCGTTTCAAAACGCTGCAAATCCCTTTATTATTTTGTACAGAATAGCCTTCTGGTACAGATCACAGCTCTTCGTATAGATAACCCGTTTATATAATATAATATGTACTAGGTATTCTATACATATTGTGTAGATCGCAGACCCTCCGTAGGTTAGTACCTAACCCCGTACTCGTTTCTAGGTACCTACCGAAATCACGAGTTGAATGTTGCTAAAACAATTCTGTCGATGACGAGCAGTAACTAAAACGGCAAAAAGAAACGCAAATAATGAAGTTCTGAAGGAAAATTGTTGATCTGGAGTGAAATAGATCCCCCTTCTGCGTGGATCACTGTTTTCTGTGGTCAATACCTACCTTCGTGGTCAAGCATAATGCACCGTTGTGTACCTAATAACTTGCCCATCAATAATACTCCAACGTTTGTTCAAGTTTCAGAAGTACCTACCAACAAAATCCAATAGTACATCACTTATCAAATGAAATAATATGGCAGAACAACCAACTCGACTTCATACAGCCATCCTTGATTATAATCAGGTGCCCCCTAGCGATGATTATCTGGGCTGGATTTATACCGTTTGATTCACGATCGTGTTGACGAAGCTTTTTGGTGCACGCGAACGGCTGGACGTACAATGCTCCGGGTGGCCTCAAGAAATTGTTTAGCTCATGACAAATTTAATAACGTAAAAAAAACAATACCCTTCCATCGAATGTTTTCGAGCTACGGCGTTCTGAAAATTTCAACCCCTGTATTGAACCCCTTAAGACTGAAAGCAACGTCGAGCGTCGAGGACCAACTAGACCCCGAACGGAACCTATAACCCAAATTTCATCAATTTTGTTTCATGGTAACTAAGAAAAGTGGCCAGTACCATCGAAAATAATAAACCAAAATCTAACCCACCCTCAAAATTTGATGGTTTACGTTTCAAGGTATGTAGAATCCAAAACTGCAATAAAAGAATTTCTCTCTGTTCGGCGTACGCCGCACGCCGTACTGGCCACTTTTCTTAGTTACCATGAAACAAAATTGATGAAATTCGGGTTATAGGTTCCGTTCGGGGTCTTGTTGGTCATCGAAGCTCGGCGTTACTGTCAGTCATCTCTAAGGGGTTCAAAGTAGGGGTTGAAAGTTTTAGAACGCCGTAGCTCGAAAACTTTCTACAGAAGGGTATGGTTTTTTTTACGTTATTAAATTTGTCTTGAGCTAAACAATTTTTTGAGACCAGCCGGGGCATTGTACGCCCAGCCGTTCGTGTGCATCAAAAAGCTTCGTCAACACGATCGTGAATCAAACGGTATAAATCCAGCCCAGATAATCATCGCTAGGGGGCACCTGATTATATTCAAGGATGGCTGTATGAAGTCGAGTTGGTTGTTCTGCGATATTATTTCATTTGATAAGTGATGGACTATTGGATTTTGTTGGTAGGTACTTGTGAAAATTGAACAAACTTTGAAGTATTATTGATGGGTAAATTATTACACAATGGTAAATTATTTCATAACGGTAAATTATTACACAGCGGTAAATTATTACACAATGGTTCATCTACCAAGAAGGGGCTGGATTTTGTTGATTGGTACTTTTGTAACTTGAACAAACGTTGAACTAATGTTGATGGGTAAATAATTTCACAACGGTAAATGATTACACAACGGTAAATTATTACACAACGGTTCATCAACCAAGGAGGGGCTGGATTTTGTTGATCGGTACTTATGCAACTTGAACAACCGTTGAAGTATAGTATTATTATGGGCAAGTTATTACACAACGGTTCATTATACTTGACCACGAAGGTAGGTATTGACCACAGAAAACAGTGATCTACGCAGAAGGGGCATCTATTTCACTCCACATCAACAATTTTCCTTCAGAACTTCATTATTAGCGTTCCTTTTTGCCGTTTTAGTTACTGCTTGTCATCGACAGAATTATTTTAGCAACATTTAACTCGTGATTTAGGTAGGTACCTAGTGACGAGTACGGGGTTAGGTACTAACCTACGGAGGGTCGGCGATCTACACAATATGTATAGAATAGTACAGATTATCATAGAATAGTACATATATTATTATATTATATAGACGGGTTATCTATACACAGAGCTGTGATCTGTAACAGAAGGGTATTCTGTACAAAATAATAAACCTTTGTGCAGGGATTTGCACCGTTTTTGTATTGCAGTTTTGGATTCTACATACCTTGGAACGTAAACCATCAAATTTTGAGGTGGAGTTAGAATTTTTTTTTTCATGCTCGATTCCAATGGTTCATTATTGAAAATAATAACCAAAAATTGGCGGAATTTGGAACTTGTTATCTGTAGCAAGGTCAGATATAGTGTGGAGTGACAAGTAGATGTATAAGTGTTGTGATCGGCTGCTCCTCCACAACCAATGTAATGTACATACATGTTGTACCTCAGAGTGGGGACCCCCCGACCCCCCTCTGATCATGTCAGGGGCCTATAAAGAGCCGAGGGGCCAACAAATACATAACCATTCTCAAGCTAACTTTCGGCCTCGTCTGTTCCATCCTTAATCACTACAATAAGTTTAAGTTGGCATACATTTTTGTTGAAATCTAGGGATGGATTCAGAATGAATATTGAAACGGGAAAGAAACAAAAATAATTTGAACATTTATGTAACAATTTGGATTTATTGCAATAGCATATTTTTAACGAAAATTCGCTAAAAGAGAATTTTGTGGTTAGTTTGTGTTAACCCAGCTGAAGCAGTTCATCGTGTATTTTCGAAGTTAACACATATATTATCCTCCATACATTACCGCCATTGGCTTTATGCAGTCGTAAAGCGGCAAACTCACAGCCTCCTTTCACCATCCATTCTCTTCGTTATGTCAACTTCACAAGGAACTTTCCCCGGTATTCTCTTTGCCTCCGACTTTCCCTAGAAATTGCTTGGGGTAATTTTCTCTTTCCGGCAGTTTTCTCGCAGGAGGAGAGGGAGGTATTAAGATGTTCTCCACACATACCTACGAGGTTGTGGAACCGTTAGGAGGGAACCGGTAAATGTTCTTAACAGGGCCTTTTTATCCAGATGCCTCTGCTGGCGGACTGAATGAGAACTTTGGCCGCTTCGCTCCCCGTTTGAAAGGATGAGCGATGTACAGTTCGTTTCAAAATTATTGGTAATTTAGTCGCGAGCGAATGAAACACCTCAGAGTTTCAGTAGGTATTAAATAAGGCATGACATTCCCTTTCCATATATCATTCGTGCCGATGACGAAAAACAAGCAAAATAGGTGAAGTTCCGTAAGTGCCCCCATTTTCGATCACGTCAAAGTTAGTAATTTTCCCATTAATTAATTGGCGTTTTCTAAACCATTTGAACCCCTACCGCACATTCAGAAGTCCTAAACACTGAAAATACGGTAAACAGAAGAGGGAGCACGTTTGGAACTACGAGTATTCTCCTTATAGTGAATAAACACCTAATACCACACTCAAATGCCTTGAACTCTGTTTATATGAAAAGTGAGCAAACAATATTGTTGGCCAAAGAGTTGACCTTGGTTTTGTAAAAACGTTTAAAGGCGGCATTGCTTCAATTCGGAGTAATTTCAATTTGGAATCGAACATGAAAAAAAAAATTCGTTTAACCCCCTCAAAATATAACGATTCTTGTTTCAAGGTCGTAGAACCCGAAAATGGAATAAAAAATTTCTGTCCGTCCGCCGTACTTAGCACTGTCCTTAGTTACCATGAACAAAAATGAATGAAATTCGGTTTGTGGGTCCTATTTGGGGTCTAGTTGGTCCTCGAAGCTCTTCTTTACAATCAGTGAGTGAAAAATGGGGGTTGAAAATGTGGTAGTGATAGGTCCTACAACTCTCATGGTTGCAGCTGCTCTGTGTAAGGAGATGAGTGGAGTATTATAGTGTTTTCCATCAATATTCATTGATATTTTTCATTGCTTTGAGTTTAACTCATCTATCTACATATCCTAGCATGTGTTTACGCAAATCCCTAATCCGTCAATTTGGAGGCACCGGTGTAGGATACCAAGAATTCAAAAAGATCAGTTGCCCACTCAGTTTTAGGCGCATGCGTCGATTACTGGGTTTCAGGGTGACTGTTCGATCGTACTGCAGTCTGACTCGTGTTCAATTCTAAGAACAATGGCGTTTAAATTTAAAACGTCTGCCAATTCGAGTACGCAGTATAGCTTCCTCACTTGAATCACATGAATGCATAGAATAGTGGGGTAGGTTCATTTTGATATGGGACCACCTGCGATCCAATCCACGCGTACCCTCAAAATTTCATCTCTCTACGACTATTTTTCGCGTAGTTAGAAGCGTTACAAAGAAACGGCCAACACGTCATGTTTTGCAGGCGCAGACGAAAGTTACTGTACGATTTCAATGAAATTCATACGGAACTATCAAAGAATTATTCTTGATCGACCCTCCAAGTCTGAACTCACTTCAACGATATTTAAAGTAGTTATGGGAGTTTCAAGTATTTCACGCTTGCGCATGCGCAGACGAAACGATTTTCATGATTTTTAAACGGGACCATTTGCGATCCAACCCGTGTGTACCCTCAAAATTTCAGTTTTGTACGACTGTTTTTCGCGTAGTTAGGAGCGTTACAAGAAAATGGTCAACATTTCATGTTTGCGCATGCGCAGACGAAAGTTACGGTACGATTCCAGTGAAAGTTATATAGAACTATTAAAGTATTATTCCTGATCGAACCTCCGAGTTTCAACTCATTTTACGATATTTAGGGTGGTTATGGGCTTTTCAAGTATTTCACGTTTGCGCATGCGCAGAAGAAAGTTACCGTACTTTTTCAATTATTTTGGTATGGGATTGTCTGTGATCCAACCCGCGCGTACCCTCCAAATTTCAGCCCATTTTGACCATTATTTCGGGTAGTTATGGGCGTTACAAGGAATTACCACAAACAGACAGACAGACAGACACGGAACCAAAAATGTTCCTAGATGCCTGAAACGCAAAATGGAAGTGGAAATTTCCATTTTGGAGAACATACATTTTTTTAAACTCAATCATGAATCCAAGGCTTCCCTACCTTCGGCAGTGAGGAAGCAAAAAAAAAAAAAACATAAAAACTGGATCCAGCGTTTGACAGGACTGTTTGTTGGTTATTGTCTCAACTAGTTGCCGACCTCATATTATTTACCCAGTTTCCGACACCCCCTAGTTGTTCATTTCTTAGCGAACTTTCAGAGAAAATAAAGGAACTGCGGTGGCTTCATTTTTATTACAACAGAGGCTGATACTCAACAATATTAATGAAGGAGAATGACGAACCAAAAGATTGGTACAGTTTTGCATAAAAAAATATATTTATGTGAAAATGATGAACCAAAACGAGTTTCGACATTTACTTAGGTTGATGACTTGTGTGGATTGAATAAAGATTCTTATTGAACACACAATTTCCCGACTGCACCAACTATCCATCCTTTTGAGATTAATGCTACCTATATTCCTGGAGTTCGTTACTCACTTAGACCCAAAACTAGTGAGCCGATTGCAAAAACAACCACGTAAACCTGATTTTGATTGGACCCCGGGCACCGCGCACAAATTTCGCCTCCCACACAAACATACAAATCTACGCTCTGTTAGCAACTTTGGTTTTAGAATGATCTGAAACGGATTTCCGCGTAGTTGGGTATTTTTTCCCCAGGTCCCGCTCCAGTATAACTGAAAACAATAAAAGCAACTCTCACGAAGCGACGTGGCTTGTGAACGGCGTCCCTAAAAATAGCCAAGTTCACGCTAGAAACCCCTTTAAATACTCGTACCAGCTACATCGAGTCAAGATGGAATTCGCTCGCTGTTTTGCAGGGCACACGATGCGGTACAAGGTCCCGTGAGTCTCTGACATGACAAGAGATAAACAGGTAAGTTGAAGGCGGTTTGTCAGCTGCGGATCACCGGTATCTAAAATGACCTATACCGCGTATTGATAGGTGTTCACTTTTTAGTGATAGTAAATGCGACTGTATAAATGCGGGTGGAGTCGACACGCATCGAGTTTTCCACATAATGGCTCATTCAGCGCTTCACCTGCTCATCGTCTGCTGCACCGTGTCCTCGACTTTGGGTAAATTATTCGTTAATACTTTTCCTGATATCACAACAGTAAATTTTGAACTTTTGTTTATTATTTTGAATATTGAACCTTCGGAATCGAGAATGGAACCCCCCCCCCCCCCACAATGTACTGTTTCCGTTTCAAGGTATGTAGAATCCCAAAATGGAATAAACAATTCTGTCCGTACGCCGTACTTCGCACTTTTCTTAGTTACCATGAACCAAAATTAATGAAATTCGGTTTGTAGATCACGTTTGGGGTCTGGTTGGTCCTCGAACTCGGCGTTAGCGTCAGTCATCTCTAAGGGGTGGAAAATAGGGTTTGAAATTTTGAGAACGCTATAGCTCGAAAACTTTCAGTAGAAGGGATGGTTTTTTTACGTTTTTAAGTTGATCTTGAACTCAAGAATTTGCTGAGAACACCCGGAGCATTGTACGACCAGCCGTTCGTTCGCATCAAAAAGCTTAGCCAACATGATCGAGAATCAAACGGTATAAATCCGGCCCAGATATCAGTCCAGTGGTTGTTCGGTGATATTATTTCATTTGAACAATGATGGCTTTTTTTGGATTTTTTTAAATAGATAGGTACTTTATTGTGTTGTCCACTATCAAGTGTGACTACAAATCCGTTTTATACAACATCACATGGGACTTGTGGCATTAGGTCCCTCCCTTTGGAGGGTAGTGCGTTTCTACTCGTATATTAGTTAGAAGTAAGCAATAGTAAATATGATAACAGTAGTATAAATAGGATAAAAGTATTAATAGTAAGAATATAAATTTAAAAAAACATTTTTTGGATTTTGTTGATAGGCACTTTCGCAACTTGAACAAACGTTATGCTTCATGGACAAAACAAATAATTAATTATTGAATTATTGAATAAATTATTGAATCTTGCACATTTTTATGAAACTGTAATTCCAGGGGCCAGCTGCAGTACTCGATTTAGGGCTTTATTCCTGGGGGGAGCTCAAGGGTTGGTACTGATCAAAGAAAATAGTGATCTATGCAGAAATATACAGGTGAATAATAAACCTTCGTGTAATAATTTGCAGCGTTTTTATTCCATTTTCGGATTCTACGTAGGTACCTTGAAAAGAAAACCTTAACATTTTGAGGTTTTTTTTCCATGCTGAATTCCAGAGGTTCATTATTGAATATAATAAATCAAAATGCCATCAAACAAAGTATAAGCTCGCAAACTGTCGGCAATTACAGTTAAATAAATATCAATTTTCCCAACGTTTCCATCTCCGGTAACGCGCCATTACGGCCCCACGGACCCCCCAGCGAATCATTTACGAAATCCTGATGGTCGCTGAATCTAACTGACTCCCGACATACCCCAAAATGTTTACCTTATTCTGACCATTCGTTTGGCTGTCAACAACAATCTCTTAACAATAGGTTAAAAAAAGCGCCCATCAACAAAATCTGGCATTTAAACATCCTTCTTCAAAAAACGAAATATTTGTTCACACTGCGAGCCGATAGGTCTTTATTGCCCATGTTACCAGTAGGTGGGTGTGTTATTTATACATGTTTTATTTTTGAAGCAGTAATGAAGGCGAATTATGATTACTATTGAGGTTGACTTAAAGTTTTGTAAAGAGTAAACGCAAAGATTTTGTGAAACACCACACAGAGGTTTATAGGGTGAAAATTGCCTTAGTTGTAACATGGTCGTGATTCTTCGCAATATAACTGTATTCCGCCATTCAAGCTTTCATAAGTTAGGTATTAGTTGTGCTGGGAAACGAAGAAACTCTCTGAACTATTTAAAACTAGTTCTACCTCACAGAATACTTTGAAATACTTGAACTAGTTTCGAGTATTTTGATGTGTTTCAGCGTTTTCCAGTTTAACTTTTACATGATTTGATTTGATTGATTTGATGATGAGAGTGTGGTTGTCAAAATAAATAATGTGGCGCATTTGAAGCTTTGTGGAACTGATTCTAATGGGCAGAAAATATGTATTAATAAATATCGGTAAATGACACGTAAGTTATAATGAAACGATTGGTCATTCCCAGGGGCTCTTATTGGATCAGACGAACAAGGAGCTGTACGTAGCTATGGAGGAGGAGGCGGCGGTGGTGGCGGAGGAGGTGGAGGGTCAAACGGAGGCGGGGGAGGCTTTGGCTTTGGAGGAGGGTTCGGCTCCCACCACGACTCCATGGATGATAGCGGCGACGACGGAGAAGCTGATGGAGAGGGAACTGGTGATGGGACTGGAGAGGGAACTGGAACTGGAGATGGAACGGGAACTGGAGGTGGAACTGGAACAGGAGATAGTACAGAAACTGGAGAAGGCATCGGAACAGAAGATGATACTGGAACCGGAGAAGGCACTGGAACAGGAGGAGGAACCGGAATTGGAGGCGGTACGGGAACTGGAGAAGGCACTGGAACAGGAGAAGGAACCGAAACTGGAGCTGATACTGGGACAGGAGAAGGCACAGAAACAGGGGAAGGAACCGGAACTGGAGATGGTACTGGAACTGGAGATAGTACGGGGAATGGAGAAGGCACTGGAACAGGAGGAGGAACCGGAACTGGAGGAAGTACGGGAACAGAAGAAGGAACCGGAACTGGAGCTGATACTGGGACCGAAGAAGGCACAGAAACAGGGGAAGGAACCGGAACTGAAGATGGTACTGGAACTGGAGATAGTACGGGGACTGGAGAAGGCACTGGAACAGGGGAAGGTACTGGAACAGGAGAAGGAACCGGAACTGGGTGTGGCTGTCCATAAACTACATCCACCTCAGGTGAAGCAGATCTTGGATTACGAGTATTCCGTCGGAGGTGATTTCGTATTGGACGACTTAAATTGCAGCTAAAAGTATTTCTTTATGATATATTACATAAAAAATGGGTGCCTACCGCAGCATCAGATCATCACAATTAGTGGTAAGCGTTGTATAAGAATGTGTTAATAAATTAATCCATGAGCGGTTTTAAGGACATTTTAGTGGTTGCAGGAGGTAGTTAACGAATCTGACGAAGGTCACTGGGGGAATAATTTAACAGTGAAACTGCGAAAGGGCCCAAGTGCCAAAAATAGGAAAATTCATCTTTCAGTCAATGTGCCAGACCGATGATGCCGAAGTGCCATTCAGGAACGTTTACATTGTTCGTAAGAAACATAATTTATGGTCTAGAGTAATCCATGGATTACATGGCTCGGCCTTGGTACTATGAGTGGAATTAGTTGTCCGTGTTCACAACAGGTAGTATTCTGTAGGATATTTTCTAGGATAGTTCGAAGGAGAGGTTTTTTAAAAAAAATAACAATCCGGGCCATTGGTGAAATGAGGAAGTGACATTTCCCGTATAAACAAGGTTTGAATAATGATCTAAATATATGGAACACCAGAGACTATTGCACCAGATTAAAGAAAGATGGTTTAAAGTGACCCACCCTCAAGAATCCTAACAGCAATTCATACTGAGTGGTCATGAACCTTAAACATAATTATGTAAATATTATTTACTACTACTCATGACTAAAGGCACTTGATCCTTGTGCACACCCACGGATCAATTTATTACAGTGTCTGGCCACAGTCCCCCCCCCCCCCCCACCAACCCATAGCCGACGATAATTGGATAATAAGCGGCCCAGCTACTATCTGTCATTAAGGTAGCATTCATCACCGACTTGCATATACTTGAGCCTTGGTGGCACAATTGTATCGTGGAATACTTCGCTAAGTTTTTTCCCCAAGTACGAATAATTAAAAGTTTAGTTTATGCTGCGTTACGGCTTCGTAGACAGCAAGATTTTCAAGAATGATCTGTGATTTGTACATATTTCCACACATTTTCTGAACGATTGATGGAGTAGGATGGATGGAGTAGGATGGACTGGAGGGTTGTGGTTGATGGACCTACCTACCTAAACTCAAGCTTTTTGGCCCCAAGTTTTCGCTGGACAAATAAATTAATCTTTGCCAGATAGGCGACTAACAAACCAATAACGTTGCAAATCATTACACGATGGTTTATTATTTTCAGTATAGATGCCCCTTCTGCGTAGATCATTGTTTACTGAGGTCAAACTCTAAATCGAGTGCTACAGCCGAACTGGGAATTACAGTTTCATAAATATGCGGTGGATTCAAGAATTATATCTACCTATAATAATTATTTGCTGTTGTGCATGCTATTTGTTCATGTTACAAAAGTAGGTACCTACCTATCAACAAAATCCAAAATAACCATCACTCTTCAAATTAAATAATATCACGGAACAACGATAATTATTATCCTCGATTTCGAAGGTTCACTATTGAAAATAATAAACCGAAAATGATATTCGAAGTATAGCGAGCCAAGATACTTATTTTTTGCTCGACTAACCATTGGTGACACGATTACCTAAGTGCGGTCAACCACTGATGAAATGGTCAACCAGACAAACCAATTATGATTTCAATAGTACTATCCCAAAGAAGAGACTCCCACGATTGCCCCAATACGAATTTTGGTTTCTATTATTTCAACAGCCTCTCTGTATCCGTTGACAGCAAACAAAAAATATGCCGAAGTACATGAACAGAGCAACTCGTCGATGCTCCTCTAAACGTCCACTGGGTAAACAAGCAGTTCTTTTACCGCTTGAAAACGGTTCCCACGTCCCAGTTCCATTTTGATAACGCCCGCATATTGCTCGGTATTCAAAAGAGACCGCCATCTGCCCTGTCGCTATATAAACAACTTATATTGGCCGCCAGGGACTTGTTTATATTAATCCTACACTGTGTGGTGAGAGAGGGGGTTATTGGTTATCCCATGAATTCCCCCAGCGGTCGACGGGTTTGCCGGTTAAAAACTCGAAACCACAACGGTATAGACGTCGACTAAATGAAAATTCAAGTTCGTTTGTCCCTCCATTCCCTCTCCACCTCTTGCAGATCGGGTAACAGGTAAATTTCATTCGGCTAGGACCGGTAAACGAATTGCCACAATGAAACAAATGCCTCGCGCCGCACTCATGCTGCGTTCTCCGTTCACACACTCCACTCATTCTTTTGTTGCTAGAGGGCTATTATTAAAATCCCACTAAAACTCGCTCAAGTCAAAAATGCCAGCGCGTGCTAATGAAATTTCAGGCGGAGTGAATTCAATCACGCCATGTTTTATTTTGTTAAATCCGTTTTATTAAACGTAGGCCCTGGATATGTGAATAGATTTGACAATGGACATTTGTTCTGAGGCTTCATACTGATGGGTTTGTACAATCATGTCCGAATAACCTGGCGACCTGAATCAGGATTCTTCAAGATGCCCTCGAAGATCGGCCAGGGGCGAAACCACCAGAGACTTGATAAGTTGGATATCTTCCCGCTGGCAAAGACGCTTCAACCGAGAGAGGGGAAACCTCGAAAATCTCGACAGGCGACCGAAGAGAATGTGGGTATAAAAGTTAACGCGTGGAAGAAGGAAGGAGGAGGCCACGGTCAATAATAATCCCTTCAGAAGAAGGTATACGAGGAAAAGCGGAGATTATTTACATAATCGAATATTCCAGCTGGCCGAGCGTATTTTCTGTTAGGTTGCCTGTGACAGTTAGCAGTCATCTCCTTTCAGGCTGCGTGGCTATATTTCCCTTTCCTGGTTCAGCTACGTAACGGGGCGCTCGCTATATGAAAGTGGGTTATTCCTATTTTGTTTCTGCACCTTAGAGTCGAAAAAACCTACGAATCCTCCTCGCGTCTCCTCCACGTGGCGAACTTCGAAAAACCCGGTTCACCTCTCTAACTAGGTCTCAAATCCTGAAAAGTTCTATGTTAAATAACATATACATGAATATACAGGATGCCTCTTATCAGGTAATGGTCATTTATATTGCTACAATTCAGGTAGTGGTCATGTATATTGCTGCATAAGAAGAATGGACTGGAAGACGAAGACTGATAATGTAGTAGTATAGGACGTGAAAATGAGGATGAAGCTGTGTGGTCGATTTTTCTAAAGGAAATTTCAAAATCCAAAAAAAGGTCTCGAATGGTCCTTCCCTTAAAAAACGCTGCAAATCCCTACACAAAGTTTTATTATTTTCTGTATAGATCACCCTTCTGTTACACCAGTCGGTGTCAGATCACTGTTCTGTCCAGCTCACCCTTGAGCCCCCACCCAGATCATCCTTTCGCCTAGGTCACTTTTTGACCAGCTAACCTTCTACCCAGACCTCGTTTAAGTGAAAGAAAATCACAGCACCTCCGTAGCTTAGTAGCTTAGCCACTACCGACCAATAATTATTACCACGCGTATGAATATTCAAGAAATAGGTGAAATGGCAAAATTCAAATGTTGTGCTGAAGGGAAATTGTAATGTGAAGCTGTTACAGATCACAGCTCTCTGTATAGACAACCGTTTTTTATAGATCACAGCACCTACGTAGCTTGGTACCTATTGGCCACTACCAATTAATATCACGCGTTGAATGTTCAAGAAGTATGTAAAGTGGCAAAATTCCATTATAGTTCTGAAAGGAGATTGTTAATGTGGAGTAAAAAATTATTTGGTCCCAGTTGGGATATGAACCTACGACATTCAGCGTGGGAGCTCGCCGCCTAGCCCATTGCGCTACGGCGGCCATCTTGGTAAGACACAAGTGATATGCGGTCACACCCCAGCTTGATGCCTGCATACACGCTGTAGGGCAAATTTTATGGCAACATGTTAAATGCTCCGGATGGCCTCAAACATTCAGAAAAAATGGGAAAAATGGAACTATTTAAAAAAACCACACCTCAAACTGAAATTTTCCGAAATAGTGATACTCTGGATATTTCAGCCCCTATTTTTCACCCCTTAGGGTTGAGTGACAGCACGGCCGAGCTTCGACGCCCAAAAGGGACGCATATACCCAATTTCGTGAATTTTGGCTCATGGGAAACGAGAAAAAAAAACGAGGTCGGCGTACGGCGGACGGAGGGAAATTATCTTATTCGATATTGTATTCTACGTCCGTAAACCATGCAAAATCGAGGGGGTAAGGTATAAACTTTTTTTTCATGGTCGATTCCAAAGGTTCGTTATTGGAAATAATACTTTAACCAAAAAATATGAGTTGAAGATGACGTCAAAGAAATGAAAAATGTACGGCTATATAAATATCCACGGGGTCTGGGACAGTGAGAGGCCGGCGTTTTGGTTTATTATTCTGTGAATAATACACCTATGTATTCGCTCAGCAAAAAATTTTTATAACACCCCCTCACAATTTTTTCTTTTCCGTTTCAAGGTGCATAGATTCGAAAAATGCAATGTCCGTCCGCCGTCCGCCGTCCACCGTATCACGTGTACCGGCTTCATTTTCGGTCTAAAAAAGTCATTCTTTCGCACACATGCTCCATTTGGGCCCTAGTTGTGTCCCGAAACTTTTCAGCCCGATCGGAATATACCCAGGGGTGTTATGAGTGAAAATGTGTGTAAAAATGAGCTTTTGAGGTATCTTTTTCCATGGTTTTGGGGATGGGAAGACCGAATATGAAGTCAATTTTGACCAAAGAGTGGAAAATTGAGGTTCTACCAACTGTGCAGCTCCCAAAATTGATTTTTTATTAGTCAAAAACCTGGGAAATCGTCTGAAATCACCATAAATTTGAATAATAACACTAGAAAAAGTGTCAACACTTGGAACAAGACGATTAAATGGCATTACCAATGATCGAAGATAATTTGAAAAAAATGAGCCTACCTAATTTGTGTTTTGGGTGCCAAAATTGGTGGAAACCACCAGAAATGGCTATTTTGATTATTTCACATGAAAGAAACAATAAATGAACAGCCAACATTTCTGTCGGTATGTCCAATAGAACAATAAACCCAAGTGACAAGGACTTAGCAGCGTTTTTTGATAACCGCAATGGTGAATGCAGACGCTTCCTCTCACTGTGCCCGTCACCGGGATGCCGTGACTAACCCAGCAGCCAGGGAGAAACATGGAAAATATGACAGGGCTGCCGAGGACAGACTCATTCACTCCCCTAATGTGCTCGAGTGACGGAGCACTGCACAGGGAATACTCCGTATTCCTGAAGCGAACGACCCCTTATCTACCGACCGAGTGGTCGAAACCATATTCCCAAGTTCTGGGGTGGGTCAAGGTGAGGACGCAGTTCTCTATAATACGGGCAGTTTCCCTTCGAATGAGAGGATCGCGAACCTATAAGCTGTGTCTGGGCCTGGAGGACGGAGAGGGTACGCCCAACGGTAGAAGAGGAAAAAACGCTGCAAAGTCCTTGTCACATGGGTTTATTATTCTATTGGAGTTCTAGAGATTTTTGTTGGCTGTTAAATGTATTGTTTCTTTCATGTGGAATGATTGAAATAGCTATTTCTGATGATTTCCACCAATTTTGGCCCCCAAAACATGAAATAGGTACGCTTTTTTTTAAAGATCATCTTTGATCATTGGTAGTGGCATTTAATGGTCTTGAGTCACCTGTTTACACTTTTTCCAATGTTATTGTACAAATTGATGGTGATTTCAGACAGTTTTCCAGGTTTTTGACTCATAAAAAACCAATTTTGGGAGCTGAACCTTTGGTAAAACCTCAATTTCCGCGTCTTTGGCCAAAATCGACTTCATATTCGGTCTTCTCGTCCTCAAAAACATGGAAAAAGATATCTCAAAAGCTCATGTTACTAACATGTTGTTAAAACGCAAAAAGTACCTATTTTTATACACATTTTCACTCATTACACCCCTGGGTATATTCCGTTCGGGCTGAAAAGTTTCGGGACACAACTAGGGCCCAAATGGAACATGTGTGCGAAAGAACGACTTTTTTAGACCGAAAATGAAGCCGGTATGCGTGATACGGCGTACGGCGGACGGCGGACGGACATTGCATTTTTGGAATCTACGCACCTTGAAACGGAAAAGAATAAATTTTGAGGGGGTGTTATAAAAATTGTTTGCTGAGCGAATACATAGGTGTATTATTCACAGAATAATAAACCAAAACGCTGCAAAGTCCTTGTCACATGAGTTTATGATTCTACTGGACATACCTACAGAAATGTTGGCTGTTCATTTATTGTTTCTTTCATGATGTGAAACAATCAAAATAGCCATTTCCAATTTTAGCCCCCAAAACACAAATTAGGTACGCTCCTTTTGGTTTATTATTCTGTGAATACCCATGTATTCGCTCAGCAAAAAATTTGTATAACCCCCCCTCAAACTTTTTTCTTTTCCATTTCAAGGTGCGTAGATTCCAAAAATGCAATGTCCGTCCGCCGTCATTATTCAAATATATGGTGATTTCAGACGATTTCCCAAGTTTTTGACTAATAAAAAATCAATTTTGGGAGCTGAACAGTTGGTAGAACCTCTCAATTTTCAACTCTTTTGTCAAAATCGACTTCATATTCGGTCTTTCGTCCCCGAAAACATGGAAAACGATACCTCAAAAGCTCATGTTACTAAAACACAAAAAGTACCTGTTTTTATACACATTTTCACTCATAACATCCCTGGGTATATTCCGATCGGGCTGCAAAGTTTCGGGACACAACTAGGGCCCAAATGGAGCATCTGTGCGAAAGAACGACTTTTTTAGACCGAAAATGAAGCCGGTATGCGTGATACGGCGGACGGCATACGGCGTACGGCGGACGGACATTGCATTTTGGTTTATTATTCTGTGAATAATACACCTATGTATTCGCTCAGCAAAAAATTTTAATAACACCCCCTCAAAATTTTTTCTTTTCCGTTTCAAGGTACGTAGATTCCAAAAATGCAATGTCCGTCCGCCGTCCGCCTTACGCCGTATCACGTGTACCGGCTTCATTTTCGGTCTAAAAAATTCGTTCTTTCGCAAACATGCTCCATTTGGGCCCTAGTTGTGTCCCGAAACTTTTCAGCCCGATCGGAATATACCCAGGGATGTTATGAGTGAAAATGTGTGTAAAAATAGGTACTTTTTGCGTTTTAGCAACATGTTAGTAACATGAGCTTTTGAGGTATCGTTTTCCACGTTTTTGGGACGAGAAGACCGAACATGAAGTCGATTCTGACCAAAGAGTGGAAAATTGAGGTTCTACCAAATGTTCAGCTCCCAAAATTGATTTTTCGTGAGTCAAAAACCTGGGATATCGTCTGAAATCACAATCAGTTTGTATAATAACACTAGAAAAAGTTTCAACACGTGGATCAAGACGATTAAATGGCACTATCAATGATCAAAGGTAATTAGAAAAAAAGGGGCCTACCTAAATTCGTGTTTTGGGGGCCAAAATTGGTGGAAACCATCAGAAATAGCTATTTCAATTAGTTCTCATTAAAGAAACAATAAATGAACAGCCTACATTTCTGTAGGTATGTTCAATAGAATAATAAACCCATGTGACAAGGACTTTGCAGCGTTTTTGGAATCTACGCACCTTGAAACGGAAAATAAAAAATTTTGAGGAGGTGTTACAAAAATTTTTCGCTGAACGAATACATAGGTGTATTATTCACAGAATAATAAACCAAAACTTACGAAGTCCACGCATTGTACGGTCACCCATCCCTGCTAAGCCTATCTTTCCCCACTTAAAAATTAAATTCGAATAGATTAATTATTTATTTATTAAAAAAACGGAATTTCTTATAAATAAGCCGAATCTTATAAATAACTCGAATCTTATAAATAAGCCGAACCAAGTGGTAACGGACCTTATCTGTGTAGTGAGATATTATGATTTCAGTTGGAATGAACTTAAGAGTTTATAGGAAACAAAACAATGATTGATGGACTTACTAACTACGATAAGGTTGAAGGTGAGCTGCTGGTATTCTCTGTCTGACGAGCCCTTGCATGTGTAGTTCCCTCGATGAGACCGTTCGATGGTCTCAAACACCAGCGAAAGGTAGTGGCCATCTCGGTCTTGGATGTGGAGTCTGCAACATACATGAAGACTCTCATGAAAACTACTGATTTAGTACAATATTTTAATTTTGCCCTATGATTGTGTTTGACAGAATGGCGAAAGAATAATAAAGCATTAACATTTTGGAAACTTCTATGAATTTTCGCGATAGACTGAAATCAACCTGGTAAGTAGGTCAAAGGGATTAATAGGCTGACGCGTCACTATATGTAGAACAGAGTAGAGATGCTAACGGAACATATTAAACGGTTATATTTACCAAATGTATTTATGGTTTATCAAAATTAAAAATCGCAAGTGCGAGCTACGAGATTTTTTCGACCAACTCTGAAAAGAATTTTGAGGAGCAACATAAGTTAGCAACAACCGAACATGTGAATTTTGAGCCAGGAAGTTAAAGTTGTAGTGTAGCATCACTACAAGGCATTAATGATCTTGAATATTCCACAAGTTGTGGGAACGACGGCCCGCATTCATTGCAAACACATTTAAAGGGGTTATCTAAAGTTAAAATTGTAACGAAATTGGAGGAAAAAATCGGGGATATGGTCGTTAGAATTGTTTCATGTTTGCATATGCACTTACGCCTATCGCTCACATCACAAATTAATAAAATTCATAGGCATAATACATAGTAAAAATACACATGGGCATATCTAAATTATCTCATTAGTAAATTAATAAAATAATAAAGGTCGCTTGTATGGTTGTCTTGCACATTCGTTGACGCTTCTATTGAAAGGGGGGATCTGGGATCTAACCTGCATGCTCATACAAAATTTCACCAATATCAGTTCGCTAAAATTACAGAGTTACAAATTTTCAAACTATCACGTTTGCTCATACAGACGACATCTAATATAGGATTTTAGTATTCGTATGACGGTAGGTGTGACCCTTGGATTGGTTTACATGTCACATAGTAGATGATTCTATTGTGTACTGATGATGGTTTAACAACCGAAACCGGTCTACAGTTTGTTAGTTTACGTGGAAATAGACTATTCTATTTTTATCCTGTAGTTTTGTTCTATGGATTTCCACTACTCCGCCGCAAGTGATTTAAGTTATATAGTAGACGATGATACGGATTGGCATGATGAGGAAAACGGGGCGGAGTAGATCCTTGAGGTTCCTTAGCTGAAAAGATTAACACGAGAGAAGAGTGCGCGAGTGCGAAAATGTAATTTCCCACAGTTTTGCATGTCAATTCAAGGGCCAATTTATGTCAAAGTTGGTAGCAGTTATTAAGTATAAACGAAAACACTCGTTGCCCTCAAGATAGGTTGACCGTCTGTCGACATGGCTTTGTGTGTTCGAAGTTCGGCCAACACAATAAATTGGTAAGAAGCCGAGGAGTCGAGCTCAGTCTGCATCACATTTTTATTTTACTATTTCAACTTCTTTAATTTCTAATTTTATTTTTAGGAATTGTTGTACCCCCCCCCCCCCCACAATAATAAATTATAGATGTAGTAAGGAAAACATATGCTCAGATGATCATGCGGTCGTAGGAACACCCCAGTTTCAAGCGTGGGATACAACTCATCAAACAAATCAAACAAATTCATATCCGAATGGATACACAATTAAATCCCCTCATCAGCTGAGTAATTTGAGTGTGGCGAATCCATTACCTATTATCACTTACTGGAATCCGAGAGTTGAACGTTTGGATTTACCTAAGGATAGACAATTAAATATTAATGTATCGCTATTGTGATTGGAGACCGCGTGTAAACAATCGACCTGAATAAATAACAATACCAGAGGGTTGGGTGGAGAGAGGATTGAATATATGGCACCACCAGGCCAGTGACTTTGAATACGTCAACACCCAGTAAACCCAGGTGGATATTCTGAACTTTTAGACTGCAATCGTCCATCGGATTTACCTCGATTCTTCACGTATTAGCCCCCCCCCCCCACCACAACGGATAATCCAATACAAAGTTTCAAAGAAAAGTCATTTTGTTTATTCTCTCTTTGTAAATATCGCTTCTTGCTTCGTATAGGACAGCTAAGGAAAGCTTTTAAATTTAGTTATTTTGTATATGATCACGAATCTTGAAAACATAATAATTATTTTTGTTAGTTTGATCAACTCTATTTGGTCTGCTCCACTATGATAACAGCTATACGGTAGTACGGTATTGA